>OZ018327.1:42967374-43567374 GCA_963969495.1 Ceratothoa steindachneri
ATAACAAAGATGGAAGTCTCTCCCACCCGTTTCTCCGGGCTTGGAATAGTGAAGATATATACCTGGTAGTGTTAGAAAATAGACGCAAACCTGGAAATTTTTAACAGGAGAGTAGGAACACCTTAATACAGTAAACCCTCAATATAAAGAACCAAATTTCCTTGCCGTTACCACCGGCCTGAATGAGTGTTGGTGTGTCACATGTCTCCTACAATGCAAGGTTTGTATCAATAATATGTTGTGTAGTCCAATTAACTTTATTAGTAATTACATACGTATTAAATATCCATAATGAACTTGGTTCGTTTTAACGCCCATCGAGTTAAACGAATTTTTTGGTTTTTAATGAACGACCCCCCACCCCATATAGTTCATTATTTCGAGGGTTTACTGTATATACAAAAAAATAAACGAAAATATGACATCTTAATAATCTTATATTAAAATGCTTTTCTTTTTTTAACATACAATTTTTTATATTTTTAACGCTTATTATCTATTAGATCCATCTACTACTTCCGTTCTTATTTTAAAACTTTTTGACTTATTGGACACTGCTAGTACCATTTGGAGATGCAAATTTTCTGTAGGATATTTTAAATGTATTTATTCATGTACATATCTAGGATTTATGTGTTCTGAAAGAGAGAGATGTAGAATCAAATTATCTTACTCATCTAGGCTTAGAACATTCTTTTTCTTTTTATTGACACATTGTCTTGTCAGGGAGAGAGTTGTACAGGAAACATGGAGAGATCCCAAAGTGAAATTTACTTAGGGGAAATTGGGTTAACCTGACACCTGAATGCTCAGGAGTTAGTTAATCGCTATAAAAATGCTGTTAATCGGGGATTTGATTCAAGGTATTTATCTATACGGCATTTGAAAGTATCTACAGTGTTGCAGTCTATTACTTTACGAGGAAGCCTATTCCATAAGTTGACGATTCGGTGAAAAAAGTTATTAGATTTGTGTGAGTTAAAATGATTACCTATAATTTTACAACCGTTTCCTCTCGTGTAATTTGACTGATTGATAGTGAAGTATTTATTGCAGTCCATATTGTCTATGCCTTTGGTAATTTTAAAGACCTGAATTAAGTCCCCTCTTAATCTATGGTGATTTAACGGAAAGAGATTCAGTTCTCTAAATCACTCTTTTAATAAGCCTTCATTGGAGTCATACTAATTTCACTATATCTTTCTGATAGTATGGGCACCAGGCTTGGACGCAGTATTCCATAATTGGACGGACCAAGGAATTATAGAGAATAAGGATTGTATTTTTTGACTTATACTCCAATGCTCTACCAATGAATCCAATTATTTTATTCGCCTTTTTAATGATGTCGGCATTGTTGAATGGGCTTTAGATTGCTTGATATTGTTACTTCTAGGTCTGTCTCTCTGTCTACGCTTAGGAGTTGATTACCATTTCGTGTTTAATTTGCTTTGACATTTTGGTATCCGATATGGAGCACTTTGCATTTGTCTGTGTTGAAAGGCATTTGTCTAGTTTGCACCCAGTTCGATAATTTATTGAAGTTCTGCATTTCATTAATCTCTGCGTTAGTGAGTACTGAATTTGCAATTTTGGTGTCATCAGCAAACTTTGATATTGTGCCTGAAATGCCTTCGTCTAAGTCGTTAATGTATACTAAGAAAAGAACTGGTCCTAGAACAGACCCCTGAGGTACCCTGCTAGTAATATCTGTCCAACTAGATGTTTTTCCATTTATAACTATGCATTGCCTACGATTACTTAGCCATTTTTCTATCCACCTTGCTATCACGCCTTTCAATTCTGTGTGCTTTTAGTTTAGTTAGTAAACGTTTGTGTGGAACTTTGTCAAAGGCCTTTTGAAAGTCTAAGTAAATTATATCAACTGCTTTACTTTCATCGTAGGATGAGATGACTGTCCTCAGTTTCACGCTCTTTGCTCTGAGCATCAACAGCATTACCTCGGTGCTGCTGGAAAATGTTCTTGCTATGCTCTACATGGAGGACCTTCTATCTCTTTTGGTGCAGCCCAGATGCCAACTCTGGAGCTTTGACTCTAACAGGCATTGAACCACATCTCTTGCTATATCGAAGTACAGAGGGTTCGGTTTTCCTTAGCCAAGACTAAGGTGGTGCACTTCTGCCACCATCCATGGCTCCACTCTGACCCAACCTGATTTCTAAATTGGGTTCTCCTGGAAGTGGTGGACTTGAATTGTTTCCTTAGTCTTGTATTTAACTGATGCCTCACCTGGGAGGCTCATATTTGCAGCCTTAGGGTCTCTTGTACCCACTCCATGGATATTCTTCGCTATTGCATTACTTTTTTATCGATTGTTTGCTCATTCGAAGCTTGACTACGCCTATGAGTTCTATGCATCGGCAGCTGAGCGTGTATTGCAGACAGTGGACTTAATCCACCACACCGCTTTTGCCTGGCAACCATTACTTTCCAGGTGTCCCCCATTTAAAGCCTACTTGTCGATGCTGGGGAGATGCCACTCACTGTGCGCAGTGCATTATTCACCACTATGAGAGAGCCTGATGCCTCCCTCAGTTGCCATCAGCTCTCACTGCATTCACAACCTGATCCCCAAAGTAATATTTACTCTCCTGAAATGGATTTTGATCCTGGCTCAAATGGCGATGGAGGTGAGTTTGATTGTGAGGATAACAATCATGTGCTCACACATGATGGCAAATTAGAAGAAAGACCACTTGAATTATTCATGAACCTACAGGCCAATGTTGCTAAAAAGACTAATAACATTTCCAGTGAAATAAGCCTCATATGTCGCCAATGTGAAATGTGTATCTATAATGAGCTAGGTATAGCTTTCGGGTTGGTGGCGCCCATGGTTCTGCCCAGGATACCACCTTTGACTATCTGTCACCACTCCTCTGCTCCCAGAGCTTCTACAGTGCTGGGAGTATTACATTTGGCCTTTTTGGAGTACACTTTGTGTCATGCTGGAACCTTACCAAGTTCCAAGAGGTGATTGGTTTCCATGCCGTATCCCCTCTGTTGAAGTCAATAGAGCTCTGTCTTCATGGCTGAGCTGGTTGCAATACACCGCTCGGTACGGGAGATAATGCAATGTGCCCAGTTCGGAGACTCGATTGTGATCTATAGCAACTCACAAAGTGCCTGAGTGCTCTCTAGGCATTGGAATCTCCACATCATGTGGTTTGTGATACCTGTGATGCCAAAGTTTTGGTGAGCTGGGTGGATGTCAAGATTATTTCCTGCTCAGTGCCTGAACATGTAAGAATTGTGGGGAATAAGCATGCCGATGAGAGCACCAAAGAGTGCAAGAACTGTGTGACCAGATCAGCGTTTCGCTCTTTCTCACACCAATTACATGACAGGAATACAGGCATTGGAATTTCTACACCCCCTCGTTCAAGGTATCCATGCTACCACGGTTGCTGCTATCTTTGTACTTTGGACGGACTCGTACACACAGACTTGGTACTTACTTTTTGGAGGAGGCTTTCCTGCTCCATTTTTTTTTACTCTCTATAGTGTTGGTTGCCTGAATGTGCTTCCTTGTTTGTGGGGGAGGGGGTGTTTAGTCGGGGAATTTTAGAGTAGCCTAGCTCTAGTCTGAATTTAATTATGCCAACTTATGCCCTTAATGGCAGTCACTACATGGAAGAATTTTAAAAAATTGAGGGGCGCTCTGACAAAATTGCATCCAATAAGATTAAGGGTTTCTCTATCAAGGAGACATGTAGAGGACCTTTTACAAATTCATTTTTTTCAGCCGCTACACCCACCAGATACACCTTCATACAATATTGTACAATTGCCAGGGTTGATATTATAGCTACTGACTTTCTCTACCCTGCACCCACACTGATCAACACTTCTGAAGTAGTTCTTGCTACTCTTTCCCTAAGCCCCCCTCTGTCATAAATATCTACAGACCACCCAGTTTTCATTAGATCTCTTCTTTGACAACCGGGGTGACATCCTCAATGTTGCTTTCTCAAATTCCTGTATCATTGTGGTGGTACTCGATGATCTCAATATCTCCCAAAACACCACCTCACATCAACAACTACTTGAAGTCTTAAAACTCTTTACTCTCTCCCAATTCATCATCACTTTCCCCACCCGCACCCACTGCAACATTCTTGATCTTGTTTTCTCCCAATACTCAGTTCACCAACTCTTTGTCAGAACCCCTCAAATGTTATCTCTGATCACCTTATTATTCAATTTGGTTTAACTCTAGCCTCTCCAATGGTCCTGTTATACAGTCACACCATACTTATCTCAGAATCTCACCTCATTTCTCCTGGATAGCGTCACTGTCTACCCCTCTTCTGACTTCAACCTAACCCTCTGCTCCTTTTTGCAGTCAATCTCCTCCTGCCCAGACACTCACACTCCCTTTATGTCCTGCCTACTCTCTGTGATCCTGTGCCCTTTGGTTCTCCAACATGCATGGGGACCCAACAAGCTTCTCTTGCCACTCATATGTACACAGCCTTCCTGTTGTGGTGGCAGGGTCAAAACGCACTTACAAATAATCCCCACTGCCATAACAAGGCCAACCCAGTTTTTTGAGTAAATAGTGGAAAAATACAAATCACAAACTTCACCAAGAGCAAGTAAAAATAACAAAATACAATATATGTACAGCCTTACAATTTGTGGCCATATGCTAAGAAAAATATGAAATGCACTTTTATCAGATTTAGTGTAGCTTCACAATTATTTCTAAATTTATTATATGCAAAAGACAAAAATGTAAAATAAATTTTAAAAAAAGTTTTTTGGCCCAAATGTGCATTTCACATTTGTTTTAGCATATGGCCGTAAAACCCCCAAATGATAATATTTATATATATACTAATCTAGAATATATATAGCCTTTCTAATATATCATCCAATGAAAAAGAACTTGCATGAAAAATTGAGAATATAAATAAATATATATATATATATATATATATATATATATATATATATATATATATATATATATATATATATATATATATATATATATATATATATATATATATATAGGGCCTTACAAATATGTCAGCCAATGCATAAATATTGATCACACAGCTATAAAGCAAATAAATACTAGCCAATGCAAAATATAGATAAACAGCCGCAAAATCTAAATCTAATATGATGTGCACTCTCAAACTAAAGGGCCCAGGCATGCAAGTCAAAGAATAAGGGAGAAGGAAGGGGAGGCAGGCCCGCTTTTCTTTGGGGAGGGGTTCCCAACGGTGTCCCTGTCTTAAGAGACCGGGATTCGAGCTCCAACAACTGCTAGAGAATGAAAGGCGTCGGTTCTGATTACTGCCTTGGGGATTGATAGACACTTTCCAATGATTGTGTTGGATAGTGGGATGAGTAACAAAAAAAAGCCAGATGTCATTTGACTAGTACGGCACCAAAGAGCTAGAAAAGAGAAGGCATTTTCAATCCCTGATTTACTGCCACACTCAAACATTCCTACTACTAACACACACTCAACCACACTTACTCACACAGAGACTACACTCACCTATCGCTTGTCCAATTAACTCTTCACTATTCTCTCTATGTTGAATCACCAGTTTATCACTTTTATTTTTAATTCAATCTATGGAAATTGCTGAAAAATATTCCTGTGGGGGAGACAGATGAATGGAGGCACAATAGAAATCTATTGAGTCCCCCACTTGGAGCGATGCCGTCGTATTCCTTGATGAAAATAAATAAAATCCTCATGCACTTTTCAGGCTCCTCACTCGTCTCTCATATCCTAGGTTACCTCAAACAACTGCCCTCATCTCCCCTTTGGCCTTCTTTGCCTTTTTCTCTGAAAAAGTAGTTAATATTTGCTCTGGGATCCCATCTTCATCTGCCCCCTGTCGCATTGTAACCACCCTTACCCCACCTTCTAATCTCACTTCCCTCACCAGTCTCCCCTGAAGAGCTTGCCACTTTCCCACCCACTTTCTATGGGTGCCTTCTTGCTTTAAACATGCTGCTATCTGTCTGATCTTAAAGAAAGAAAATCTTCACACCATCATCCTATTTTTCATCTTCCTTTGTATCCAAAGCTTGCTGTAAAAATGTATTGCCCTCTCTCTGACAACATTAGAAACTTGAATTTCCTTTCACACTCAACTCAATTTAAAATTGTATGTTGCCACTCTGCTTTCTTTGTGACTTCACTCGTATCCTGTTCCAATTTTACCAAAATAGTTTTGAGATAGCCATCTTTGTCTTTGTTACCTCCTGATTTGATTTGCTGTAATACTCTCACTAGAGCACTCATCACTACAGTTCATCCCCTTCAACTTGCCTAGAACTTTGCAGCTCTAGTTCTCCTCCATTGAGGATAGTTCTCTTGTGCCACACCCCTACTCTGTGACCTGCTGCACTAGCTGCCCATTAAATTTATAATTACTTTTAAAGTCCTCACATTTAAAATCCTAAACACTCCAATTTCCCCTTACCTCTCCTCCATATTTGTTGTGTTCAGATAATAAAGACCCCTTCACTTAGGAAGTGCCCTCCTACTTTTGGTTCTTTGCACTCATCTCTGCTACATGAGTGATTGTGCCATCTCTGTAGTTGCCCCTATGCTGTGGAATGGTCTGCCTGCTGGCATGCACTCCTCTTCTTCACCCACCACTTTCAAGTTGTGTCTCAAAATCGATCTCTTCTGTCAGGCCTTTTCCTAGTTGATTGACAGGCACCCTGCAAAGGCTTCATCAAGGTCTTGAAGGCTGCCATATATAAGCTTTATAATTATTATTATTATAATGGTATCACTGAGAGTGCCACTAATCAAATTAGTCATTGTAATGACCTTTTCTTAAAGATTTTAAATCTATATCAAATATAACTTTCTTGCTCTATGTTGATTATATAGGGTTTAGACACTATAATGAAATGTGTAATTAATAACCTATTTTTTTTCTACAGGTCAATGGAGTCAAGAAGAAAATGGTGATGTGGTTACCATTTCTACTGAAAACACCAATGGACATTCATTTCCTTTTATCAATACTGAAAAAATACCAGTGAAGAACCATATCAGTTGTAACAAACAATGCTTTAGCCATTACAACAATAATAATAATAATAATTTGGTCATAGATAAAACCAACCTGCGGTGCTCTGAAGAAAAATCTTGTTTCTACATGAAGTTTCCCTTAAAAGTAAACAATAACATTTATCCAGAAAAGACCTTGAACATGAAAGATGGCATGGATGATTATTTTGAGCAGTTCTCTACCACATCAACTGTGAGGATGGAAGATCACACAGAAGAAGACTTATCCACACATATCGCATATAGCAATGAATGTGAGAGAGATGTCATCACTGGAAATGGGACTTCTTCATTCCCTGACCCCATCAATGCCCTTAATGGGGAGGAAGAAGATGAAGATGAAGGGTGCATCTATACTTATAAAGGTGACAACTACGAGGCTAACCTCTCGCACTTATTGCAAACTTGCTTCAGCTGTGGTCTTCCAACTACAGAGCGATCTGGCAGTCAGAATGGGACAATCAGCATACAAAGGATACTGAATGGCTCCCCTCACCCGAATCCTAATCCCCAAAGTAATATTTACTCTCCTGAAATGGATTTTCTTGAGATGGATTTTGATCCTGGCTCAAATGGCGATGGAGGTGAGTCTGATTGTGAGGATAACAATCATGTGCTCACACATGATGGCAAATTAGAAGAAAGACCACTTGAATCATTCATGAACCTACAGGCCAATGTTGCTAAAAAGACTAATAACATTTCCAGTGAAATAAGCCTCATATGTCGCCAATGTGAAATGTGTATCTATAATGAGCAGAAAGTTAATAATACATTGACCACCTTTGGTTCAAAGTTGCATCCTGAGGTTGGATGGGTTGATAATTTCAAAGCTCCGACTCCTGGGATCTCTTGCACCTCTTCACAAATGCCTATTAGCAAATCTCTTATCAAACCAAATGTGACAGTTAGAATTCCATCATCTCAGGAGATATCAGGAACATTTCTGAATGTTCAATCTGGCTCAGGATTGGTCTCTGACTTTGAAACAGCTGACAGTGATAATGTGCTAAGAGAATCATGTGCAGCCACTGAAAATAACCTGAATGTCAGTAAACAGGAATTCACAGATGTTTTCTTAGATGCAGGAGATGAGGCAGATGATGAAGGAGGCGATGATAGCGTATCAGATCACCCACCTACCCTTGAACCTAGCACATTGTTCAAGTCAACCATTATCAAGCAGAAGCAAGATGCATTACAGCATTACTGTCCTCCAGAGGAATGCTTGAGCAGCAGTTTTAATCTTAAAACCACCACCAAACATTTAAGGTTTGAAGGTGCAAGTAATTATCATAAGTTTTCCCATGAAAACAAGGCAGCATTTGTGATGCAAAATTCAGTTAGCCATGATCCAACAGATTCTTTGGCTGACTGCAATGAGGAAATTATTAATTTCAAAGACAATGATGAAAAGAAATGTGAAAATAACAACTTAGGCTCAGTATCAGCACCTGAAGTCAGTCCATCAAAAGAATATAGTCCTCTTGAAAAGTTTAGCCGAAGTATTAGTTTTCATAATCAGCTCTCAAGCCCCAAATATGAAAATGTATGTTTTACCCATCCCTATAAAGACAATTTCCTCCCCAGCATAAATAAGTATCCATCTAGTATATGTAGTTCTCATGATCATTGTAGTTGTAAACATTTGAATTGCTCTTGCAAGATTGTACGAGATCTGGAAACAACCAATTTGGAAGCCTGTGTGGATAGACTAAACCAAAGGGAAAAATCTGTTTTCAACATAATCTCAACGTCAGTAAATTTACCCCAGGTATGTTATGCATTGTTTTTCCACTTTTGGTTTGGAAAATTAAAAAGAAAACTGTGTCTGTTATTTTTTTTAATAGTATGAAGTGTATTACTATTAAAGTCATTTTCATATACTAAAAAAAGAATAAATGTAGATATAGAGAGATGAAGCAAACAGTTGCTAAATAGAAAAAAATAGTAGTGGAAATGATTAAGGATGTCAAAGACTTTGAAAGGAAAAATCTTGTTACCCTTAAATACTCTGGCAAGAAGATAGACCTACAAAAAGAGTTTGTAAAAAAATAAGTACAAACAACTTAAAATTTTGAACTTTAGTTTTCTTGTAGGAGGGTTGTTTCCTTCAACACAGTTTACATTTATGTTCTTGGTGGAAACAAAAGTTATGATGTATGCATGCGATTCTCCCGGAAGTTTTTTAATGCACTTTATCATTAACCACTATTCCATGCCCATTGAATGGGCATTAGCATGCCTCAATGCCTTAGTGCAGAAAGAAAAAGATCAGAAAGAATGGAAACATTACACCCACCCTTCTCTACAGTCTAACTAGCATGATCATTACAGCCACTGAATGCTTCAC
Organism: Ceratothoa steindachneri; assembly: GCA_963969495.1. Lineage (NCBI taxonomy): Eukaryota > Metazoa > Arthropoda > Malacostraca > Isopoda > Cymothoidae > Ceratothoa > Ceratothoa steindachneri. Next base: position 42,976,807 of record OZ018327.1, read on the forward strand.
TGTTCATGACAACCAGGACCCAAATGTGTTATTCAGGGTAGGGGCTCATCCACTGAGCCACAGAGCTCCAAACATGCCTCTTGTACATTTTCCCAACTCAATGTTCACCATATCAAAATTTTGTCAATAATCTTTCTGAGGCAAAATTAAATTTCCAACAGAATGGAATTTTTCAATAAATTACCCAAGTTTCCCTTTTAATTGTTAGCCCTCTTCATTTACAGAAAAAGAGGTTGGGGAATGGATAAGCCTTCATAGCTCAATAACCAGTATGGTGCAGGTTCTTGTTTGATTAATCATTGAATTTATATATTTATTGTTTGGAGACCATTGCATTACAATTATTAGTTTATATCCAAATATCCCCAAATCAGACTAAATGGACAACACTTACCACTAAAAAAAACCACCCGCTTAGGACTTTCACTAGACACCCACATGGCATTCAAAACCCACATAATAAACATTACAAACAAGGCAACACAGATAATCATCACCCTTAAAGCACAATCAAATATTACATTTGGACAACAGAAAGAGCCACTCATCACTTTATAAAAACACTTCATCTGCACCACCCTCATCTATGCAGCACCAGCCAAATCTCACACAAATAAAATCCAAACCACACAGAACATGCAACATACACAAATGCTCCCAATACAAATACACCTAGACAAGATTGGCACCCAATACTTGCGCAGAGCACTGACCTCTCCTTACCCTAACCACTTGACAGCAAAGCCTCCAGCTCCCAGACACAAGAAAGAAGCCCAAACACGCTACTTCCAGCACCTATAATAAGCCAACCTTTCTTACCATCAAACCCTAACATATCAACACATCCACACTATCTTCACTCGAAGATACTTGAAAAATTTTCACCAAACAACCTCTTAATTAATAACCAATCAGATAAATCATTACATAGAATACACAGGATGATCCTATCTCAACTAAGGTCAGGCTATTCTGCTATCTTCCCACATGGTATCTGGAGGAGCTGCACTTCTTTCCAACCCGAGTGCAAATTAGGGAGGGGCTCTTTCCCATTTGCTCACTCAGCATTAGTTTACCTTTTTATTAGCATTATTATTATCATTCTCATTATATAGTATGATTTTATATTATTTGTTATTAGTATTTTTTATATATTTTGTATTATAATTATTTATGATTGGTATTAATTATTATTTAGTATGATTTTTATATTAGTATCATGATTTACTATTATTATTTATCATTATTTAGTATGTATTATAATTATTTATAAGTATTATTATTATTTATTATAAGTATTATTTAATATTATCAATACAGCTCTCCACTCAAAGTTTTATCCCTGCTTTTACACCAGGGGTAGTGTTCCCACCTGGACAGAGTTTGGTCTGGTAGCCATGGTACCTTGAATGACTACATGTCATCCTGGAATCACTTAGTACTAGGGTGCACGTCATCCTGGAATCACCTAGTATTCGAGTGCATGTCATCCTGGAATCACCTAGTACTAGAGTATGATAATAATACGTGGTCACCCACGTATACCTCGCTTCTCTTTATTACCTACCCTCCTACCCCTTCAGTCTCTCCTATCCACTTATCTCGCTTCTCTTTATTGCATAGCCTCTTACCCCTTTAGTCTCTCCTATCCACTGAGTTTCATGCTCCCCGATGCACTTTCCTCCTCTTATGAGCCTTAATAGACTGGCAGTGTATATCCTGAGGTCTCTACCCACTGAGAGGGCTGACAGCCTGCTGGCAAGAAAAGAAGCAAGAAGAGGACTAAAGGTTCCTCTCACTCCGTGGGGGCTCCGGGGACCGACGGGTCCACTGCCATTTTGGCAAGTGACCAGACCAAGATAGGTATATTGGGTCCTGTGTTGCCTCATAGTGGGGGGTCCCAGATCAAGACCAAAGTCGCTTGAGCTGAGCCTAGATTATGTCTGGGTCCCTCATTGAGAGAGTACCTTGCATTTTTTAGCTTGCTGGCTTCAAACGCGTTCTGATTATTCATTTCACTGATGGCAGCATGTTGGCCAAGGGTAACATGATCCAAGAGAGCAGAGCATTAGCTAGCTTGATTTGTAGAGAGAGAAAGTGTCCTGTTTCTCAGATGCGAACCTTCTGCCGAATGTGTCAAATCCCTCTGAAGCGGCCATGATTAGTGCCCTTTGAACACTTACTGGCACGCTGGTGAGTGTGACTCTGCACTCTACCATGAACTTTGTGAAAGAAGTTCAAGGAACTCGTGGACTACTCTATAGATGACATCACCTTAGACCTGGCTGACCAAGGAGCGGTCAAAGTCGAACCTGTGATGAGAAAACAGGGAGGTGTTTTGAGACCCACCCCTATACTTTTCATCTTGTTCGAAAGTGACAAGCCTCCTGAGTTAGTGCGTGTCACTACGGTGTAAAGGCATTTGTGCCACTCCTGTAGACATGCAAAGTTGGGTTTACCTGAAGTCTGTAAGTTGCTCAAAGGCTGCATACAATAACTTGCTATCGTGTAAATCCAAGTCTGTCATATACGGAGAGCTGGACCCCATTTCTTTCAAACAATGTGGTGTGTATCTCCTGGATATTCAGGGTAAGGATTGTCTCAATTGTGAGGCTAAGGACTTGGTCATGGCATGTTTGGCGCTGCCTGGGATGACTTATGCTGAGTGGGTCAGAGATGGTGGATCCTCGAAAGGCTCGCATTGCGACTCCAACCTTCCCTGATAAGTCCTCAAAGAAGTGTTGAGGCATTTCCAGGAGGATCATCTCCTCAAAGAGGGCCTCTGCATCCCCTCCGAGTTAGTCCTGATGGTTGTATTCCTTCAATGGAATTGCCATGGATTCCGGACCAACTGGGAAGAGCTGTGGATGCTCGTCCCCTCATGTTTCCTGCTAGCAATCTTTTTGTGCCCCCACCAACACAGGATGGGGGCTGGGCAAAAGGATGCGCCATTTACACCCAGCATCATGTGTCTGTTCTTTTCTATTTTTTAAATACCTCCTTTCAGGCAGTAGCAGTGTAGCTACGGCTGGATAGGAAGTATACTCTTATTTCAGCCTATATTCCACCATCAGCAGACTTCACCACACTGTGGCATGGTTGTCGATGCCCTTTCTCTTCCTTTGGAAATTGAATGGTAGGCACCCTATGGGAAGACTACTTGATCAATATTAACGGTCAAGTCCTTGCCGATATGATCAACGATAGGTGTCCTAAATGTGGTTGAGTTTACACATCACTGCCTGAAAACTGCTTCATTTTCCTGTTTCGATCTATCTTTGGGTAGGGGGTAGTTGATGACCTCCATGGCAGTGATCACTTTCCCATTCAAATAGCATTTTCTGGGCCGCTGCCGCCTAATAGCCCGGCCCGGTGGTGCTTGGTGCGGGTAGTTGTCCGCATTTCAGGAAATGACCAATTTTTCTGTCACAGTTGAAGAGTTTAGATCGGTTGATTTCTTCTCCAGCAACCTCATTGCTGTGGGCCTAACTACTATTCCTAGAATGTCTGGCCATTTTGCACGCCAACCGCTTCCGTGGTAGTCAGCTCAGTGTGAGGCAGCCCTCAAACAGAATTGTTATGCCTACATGCGCTCTAAGCGCCGCCCTAACGATTTCACTATGGGGGAATTTCTTCGTGCTAGGGCTAGGTTCCGGTAGGTTTCGAATCACACCCGTCGCTCTTCTTGATGAGCATATGTGTCTTCGCTTAATGGGAAAGACCCCTCTAGCAGAGTTGTAGAAGCGTGTCAAAAGGATTCCAGGCAAGTTCTCGCAGATGCCTCTCCCATTTTCCAGGAGAATGGGACTGCAATCTTGGACCCTGCATCTGTGGCAGAATCCTTCGCGACCACATTCTCTAGCCGCGATGCTGCTCCGCCAGCATTCATTGCGCGGCGTGATGTCGCGGAAGGCCGCCGACTGAACTTTACTTCCCGAGGCTGAGAACTCTTCAATGACAGGTTTATATTGAGTGAGTTGCATTCCGCTCTCGCTTCGTGCGCGGACACCGCCCCTGGTCCTGCGATCTCCTGTACACCATGCTTCGCACTTGGGTAAGCGAGGCATGGCCTTTCTGTTAGATTTGTTCAACAGGATCTGGGTGCAGGGTATCCTCCCAGGCTTGGCGAATTGCTTTTGTGCTTGCATTTCACAAACTGGAGAGAGATCCCTCTACCCCAGCCAGTTTCCGCCCAATCTCTCTAACCTCTTGTGTGTGCAAGTTGATGGAGAAATTGGTAAATGTTAGATTAGCCTTTTTTTCTGGACAGCGGAGGCCATCTGTCCTCTGCACATAGTGGCTTCTGCAAGTTCCACTCCAGGTCGGATGCTCTGCTCTCACTGTAAAATGCCGTCTCTGAGGCCTTCCTTCATTGTCAGCACTATGCCACAGTGTTTTTCGATCTAGAGAAGGTCTATGATACCGCATGGCGATATGGTATCATGGAGAGTCTCCAAATGATGGGGCAGCGAGGACACCTCCCATTGTTTATATCTGAATTTTTGCGAGATTGTCGATTGTGTGTACAGGTGGGGGGGGAGCCTTCTCCAGCCAAATGGAGCAGGAAGAGGGTGTCCCACAGCGAAGTGTCCTTAGTGTCCCACTCTTTGCCCTGAACATCAACGGTATCACCTCACTGCTGCCAGAAGATGTTCTTGCTACACACTGCATGGATACAACCTTTCAATCTCTTTTGCCGTGGCCCAGATTCCAACTCTGGAGTGTCGACTACAACAGGCATTGAACCTTGTCTCTCACTATGCCCAAAGTGCGCAGGCTTCGGTTTTCCTTAGCCAAGACTAATGTGGTTCACTTCTGTTTGGGAAGAGTGCTTTGGGCGTATAACATGACAGTGCATAAAGTGATTGGAATATCACCGTGTAAGTATTTGCTGAACTTTGAACGAATGATTAGGCCATGTATGGGACTTAGTGAGAAGGATTGTGAGTTGTGGAGAAAAGGGAATGAAAGGTTTGAGAGTTTTTCTGTTGCTGATAAAGTACTAAAGTAGATTCAGACAAAAGGTAGACTGAATGTGGATAAGTTCAAAGAGAAGTTTTAAGGTCCATATGTAGTAAGAAAAGTTTGGTCGAAATTGGGTAAGTTATGTTATAGTTTGTGAAAGAGAGGATGGAAGTTTAGATGAACGTAGACCGCATCAATTTCAGATGCGAAAGTGGTGTGATTCTTCTGAATATTTGGTGCAACATCTGGTGAATTAATATCTGTCTGAAAGAATGGAAGACTGTGAAATGATGGATGATATAGCTAGTGCTTTAGAGGGGAAGCAGTTAGTGTTAGTTGAACATGGAAGGGGAAAGCGTAAGAGTAAATGGTTGAGAAAGGATAAATGCATGGAACAATTTGGTGAGAGTGATGTGGGAGAGTTTTCTGGAGTTGTGCAAGATCCAGATGGAGTATATGATAGAGTGTATAAATGGGATAAGTGTGCAATTGGAACAAGAGTCGATAAATGCTATGAAAGAATGGGAAGGTTTGATGGATGAAGTAGAGAGGTTAGTTGTGGATTTTAGTGAGATTGGTCAGGGAATGTCAGGTCTGTGTGTGGATGAACTACATAGAGAAGGGGCCATGGACAGACATGATGAAGAAACAATTGATGGACCTGTGATTAGGAGGAGAGGCAGAGTGAAAGAGTATGACTAGGTGATGCCGAAAGCATTGTGAATGAATGAAATGGGCCTATGAAGATGGGGATTGAGACATGGTGAGGCGAGGCAAATTTAGCTTGGAGGGATGTAGTAGTTTGGTTGTCCGCCTCCCCTCCCCTATGTCTAATCCCTTTCTTCTTTTTCAGAATGTGTGTAAATCGCGTGATCACCTTCATTGCTTTGTGTGGGGGAGACTCGATAGACCTCTATCGTGCTCCCCCATTCATCTCTATTTTCTTTTTAGGCAGATTCTTTCAGCTTAACAATAATTCTGTATTTGTTAATAGTTCGAAAGCCAATAGTTGTGACTGAGGAAGGAAGAGCCGCCTGGATGGAAATGGGTGAGTGAAAATTGTGTGAAAGTGGGTGTGGTTGAATGTATTAGGAATAAAGATGTTTGAGTGTGGCAGTGAATCAGTGACTGAATGTGCCTTCTCTTTTCCAACTCTTTCGTACCAAGCTGCTTCTCCATCATGGACAAAAAAACACAGGCTCTCAATACCGTCTCCTTGAACCACCGAGCGAACCTTGTTGGGGGGGCGGGAAGAATTGGGGAGGGTGTCGCGACCCCACCGCCACACCGCCATCCACGGCTCCACTCTGATCCAGACTTTTTTCTAAATGGGGTTCGCCTGGAAGTGGTCGACTTGCACTGTTTCCTTGGTCTTGTATTTGACCAATGCCTCACCTGGGGGGCTCATATTCGCAGCCTTAGGGTCTCTTGTACTCGCATCATGGATATTCTTCGTTCTGTTACGGCCAGTGCCTGGGGCGCTGATAGGGCTACAGCCTTTCTTTTTTTTATTGATCCTTTGTTCATTTGAAGCTCGACTATGGATGTGAGTTTTATACATCCGCAGCTAATTGTGTATTGCGGAAAGTGGACTCTATCCACCTCACCAGCCTACGCCTTGTGACCGTTGTCTTCCGCACGTTCCCCATTTAGAGCCTACTTGTCGATGCTGGGGAAATGCCACATGTGAGCCCGGTGCCTCCCTCAGTCGCCAACTGCTCTAACTGTATCCGCAACTGATCCCGACAGTGCCTATGCCGCTGAGAGAAACCAGTCATATCCTAACTCCTCAATATAGCTCTTGGGCCAGTGTCACCTGTGGTTCTGCCCAGGACACTACCCTGGAGGGCACCATGTTTGACTATTTGTCATCACGCCCCTGCTCCCAAAGCTTCTACATCGCCGTTAGTATTGTGTTCGGCCTTTTTGGAGCACACTTCGTGTCACGCAGGAACCATACCAATCTATATGGATGGCTCCAAGTTCCAAGAAGGGGTTGGTTTCCACACCGTATCCCCTCTGTTTGAAGTCAGCGCGGCTCTGCCATGCGTTGCGTCTCTCTTGACTAAGAATTTGGCCACTGTTTGAAGGTAATTGGTGGGCAGACTACCAGTCCAGTATTTCCCCCCCCCCTTCCTTCCCTAGTTATCTCATTTGGGTAACTACTACTTGTTGTGGGGTCATTTATTAAGATACATCAATATGTATATACTCAAAGGTTTATATATAAGAACATAAGAAAAGAAGGAGACTGCAAAAGACCATTCATGGCCTACACTTGGCAGCTCCTGTTCCAGTCAACACACAAAAGATTTCTTACCAGAGAAAAGTCATCAACATTGTCACCCTTTTTACAGGAGTTTGTCAGATCTAATCTACAATATACATAAAATGCATCCAGAGGATTATGTCCATTCATGCAACTGCAAAATATAATCTCCCCACTCCTTAGAAAAATATATACATATGTACATAAAAAAAAGTCAGTCCCATCTAGCAGCTTCATCCATATATTTATCTAATCTATTCTTAAAACTACCCAGAGAGGAGGCTTCTATCACATGTCTAGTGAGCCTATTCCATTCATCTACCACACGATTTGTAAACCAATTCCTCCCAATCTCCTTCCTAAACCTATACTTATCAAGCTTAAACCCATTGCTACGTCTCCTGTCATGTTCACTAAGTATAAGAACCTTACCCAGATCCCCTTTATTATATCCTTTGTATAGTGATGAAGATCGCAAATAATGCGTAGCGTAATCTATCATGTAAATATAATGGGGAGAATGTTGTGACATCACAGTCGATGATGTCAGTGTTTGCGGGAAACTCTTGGTGTGCTATGTGTAGGTAGCGAGGTTTTGCAAGTTCACGGTAGTAGGTTGTCTGCTCAGATATTTGGAGTGGATAACTGGTGATGCAGATAGAGCTAAATGCACTAGGCAGATTATATATATTGTGGTAGGGTTATTTCTTTATTTCTTTGTACTTCATGTGTGAGTTGGAGAGATATTTGTTAAGAATCCTAAAGCTTGAGCAGACTGACTAAAGTAAAGGTAATTATAGTTCCTCCCATTTATTATCATTACAATTTGTGTATAGCGTGGACGGGTAAAATAATATTAACATTGATGTCAGAGCTGGTTGCAATACACCTAGGTACGGGAGATAACGCGACGTGCCCGGTTCAGAGACCAGATTGTGATTTATAACGACTCACAAAGCGCCCTGAATGCTCTCGGTGCATTGGAATCTCTGCATCCCCTGGTTTGCAATATCTGTGACGCCACGTTTATGGCGAGGCGGGAAGATGTCGAGATTATCTTCCTCTGGGTTCCTGGACATGTAGGAATTGTGGTTGATGAAGGAAGCAAAGAGTCTGCAAGGACTAGGGGACCAGACCAGGTTTTGCTCTTTCTCAAACCGATTACATGTCAGGAATACAGGCAGCTCTCTGGTCTGCTTGTCCAAAAAGATGGTTGAGTGGAACTTAAAATTATGTGCCATTCCTCTGTGACTGTTCCCATGGACTTACCCCCCAATGCTGCGATGGCTTCAGGCTGCTTTCTGTTGCCTCTGAATTGGACATACTTGCGGGACGTACCGCCATTTGATGGAGTATTCGCCTGTGCCTTACTGGGATGACTGCATTGTCCCCCAGACTGTTTGGCACATTCCTCCTGAATGTCCCAGTCTGGATGATCTTTGCACACGCTACCTGTTCTGGGACAAGCGGAGGCGCTACTGCTTGTCCCTTGTACTCAGGACTGGTTCGTGCACTCAGACTCGTGGACTATACGACTTTTTTAGAGGAGACTGTCCTCCTCCACTTTATTTGACTGCTTTTTGTATATTGCATGTTCCTGTGCCGTAGGGAAGCGAGCCTACCATCGTCGGAGCGGGCTTCCTTCCTCTTGCCTTGTTGCTTTCTTTTCTTTTTTATTTGTTTTTTTGCCTTTGTCTTTCTTTTTATCTTTGTTATCTACACATTATTTGTTTTTTAACCTAGCCTAGTAGTAGGATCTGTTGTGAGTACAGTGACTTTTGCCTCGTTAGCCAGTCACCAGATGGGCTCTCAATTTATTTTTTATCCATGGTAGTGATCACTTTTCCTTTCATTAATCATTTTTGGGGCTGCTGCCAGCTAAAATCCCAACCCGGTTTTGCTTCGAAAATGCCCAGTTGTCCACATATTACTAAATGTCTGATTTCTGTCTCAGTTGAGGGGTTTAGGTTGGTGGTTGAGGCTTTTAAGTTCTTCTCTGGCAACCACTTCCATGGTGGTTGGCCCAGCATGAGATGGCCCTCAAACAAAAGCATTATGCATACACTTAATATAATCACTGCCCAAACGATACTTTACTTTCTGTCATTTTTGTTGAGCTTGGGCTAGGTTCTGGAATGCTTCAAAGCATGCCATCCACTCTTCCTGTGAGGTATATATCTCTTCACTTAGTGGGACGATCCCTCTTGCAAGGATCACCCTCCCATTTTACAGGAGAACAGGACTACCTATCTAGGGCCCTACAACCACTTTCTCCATATTCTCTAGCAGTTGGGCGCTGAAAACCACCAACTGTACTTTACCTCCAGAGATGGAGAACCTTTCAACAACAGGTTTAAGTGACTGAGTTGCATTCAGCTCTCACTGCAGGCGCAGACACAGCCCTTAGTCCAGACCATGTCCTGTATGGTATTTCTCCTAGATTTTTTCAACACCTATGGACATAGGGATACTTCCAGACTCATGGCTAATGTGCTCAGTTTTTGCAAACTAGGAAGAAATCACTCGACATCTACTAGTTTCCCCTCAATTTCTCTAACCTCCTGCATGTGCATTTTGATTGAGAACTTGGTAAATGTTTGATTAGCCTTTTTCCTGGACTGTAAAGACCACCTCTCTCCTGCACAGTATAGCCTCTGCAAGTTTCACCCCTTGTTGGCTGCTCTACTCTGACTAGAAATGCTATTTGTGAGGCCTTCCTTATAGCTAAAGATGGCCTGTGATACCCTCTTTTTGTGATCATTACCTGTACCCGTACCATGATGAGCAAGTTTGCTACCGCTTGTCCCTTGTGCTTGGGACAGGTTTGTTCACCAACACAAACTTGTTTGAAGAGGCTGGCTTCCTCCTTTTTATTTGACTCTTTTATCAGTTGGTTTCCCATGGATGCCAGAATGTGCTTCTTCATTTTGGTATCAGTGACTATATTGGCGCCATAAAGGAAAAAGGAAGTTTGTTTTGAGATTGCTCTGAGTTTAGGGGTTTTGCCTTTTTTTTTAATATTATTTGGCTCAGCAGTCACCAGATGAGTGACTGTTAATACAAAAAGTTATGGCACCCTTCCCTCAACCTTATTATGACAATCGTTTACTTCCCCCCAGAGTGTCTGGCCCATTCTTGTAGTTGAATGTTACACTTGAGATCTTTACACATGCTCCCTGTCCCATTACCGGGATGATCAGTGTTGCTATTGCTTCTCCCTCATATTCGGTACAGGTTCAGTGAAACCCTGATTGTAAATGAGGCAGACCTTAAATTTGCATGTTGGATCCACCATGCTTTGTTTTTTCTTTTTCACATTTATTTTCTTATCTGTGGGTGAAAAGAGAATTGCAAGAAAAAAGTGCAATTTCAGTGGCTATGCACCCTCAAGCAGTCACCATGGGGAATCTGGTAATTATTAACTCCTGAAATTTTTTGTATTTTTTTTAATCTACTATTTTTGTTATTGCAGGAATTGTCTTCAGGACCGAGTCATTCACATTGTCATAGGTCCAATCCTTCCTCTCCCACAGCTCTGAACCAAGATATACAAAACCCAGAAAATTCTTCTTCACCCAGGTCACTTGGGCCGTTTCCTCTTAAAGTCCTTCAACCTAAAATCACTGACCCTTTCCAAGATCCAAACACGGTATGGTTTATTAGTTTTGATGCTAAGATAAGATTTAAGGCTAATTATTTCTCATTTTTATTAAAAAAATTTATTTTTAAACAAAGAGAAAAGGCAGAATTCTGCTGGTATAGTATATTGATCTTACAAAACTGATTCTATATGAATTGTCCTGGATAAACACGAAAAGGATAATAGTTTTCATCTATCAGGTCACTTTTTCCTTCTCTTGAAGATATGGGTAATACCCATTATTATATTCTCTGTAGTCCATTTTTGCATACATCATTGTTGACAGCAGATACAAGGACATGCAGCTGAACCAGAGGCTACAAAACTAAAATGAAATTAAGTAAAACAAAATTTCAGTACAACTTTTTATAATAAATACCTACAGTGGACTATTATCAGAAAGAAAAGGCAACTTATATGGTTTTCTCTTAGGTGTGGCCCCAAGTTTATCCCTTTTCAAACACCAACGGTAATCGTCCATCATGTTGATGTCACAGGGACCTTGATACCTTTCTTTCATCTTCTGGATATCCTGATGAAACTTGCCCTTTCTTCCTACCTGTAATTTCCATCATTTTCCCCACAAGCTTTCCACCTAGTAAGGGGTACAACAATGGGTTTACCTAGCCCTCATGCTGACGGGACTCGACGCCCCATCTAAGTCCCAGCTTAGCCTCCTTTCCGCATTTTACCGACATGTACTTTATCCCTTTCTGTAACACCTCTCCTCCTCTCCCTCAAAGCATTTGGTTGGATTAGATAGAGATGCTCCCTCTTGGCTCTAACCTGGGTTCTTAATTAGTTGAGGGGAGGTCTGATTCTTTGGGATTAAGCTTGGTTTGCCCTCCCTGATAATTGCAGCAGAATTTTGGTAGCTATCAACCCCTCCCCTTCCCCCCTTTGGAGGGGGGGGCTGCCAAGAATGGGTGGAACTCTGCAGTCACAGTTCAGTCCACTGGATAACGACCCACCAGGAATGTCCGTTGCCCATCTACAAAGAGTCCTGCACCAACGCCTATACGCCGACTCTGTCTTTTAGAACTTCCCCGCTGTCTGCGTCTAAGGGCATCGGAAGTAGTTACTGAAAACCAGACTCCTGGTGACTTCTCAGGTTTCTGGCTCCTTCACTGATGGAGTCATCTTTGTTTTTGTCCTAACAAATTCTTCATTCTTAATTTATAAGTACTAATCTTTGTCCAGGAGTTTCCCCTCTATCCCTATGGAGACGCCTTCAGGTAGCTCCTTTCTCTTCTAAGTAGGTACATCCCTCTTGTTCTATCTCGGGGGCCCCTCCAAGTTTCTCATAGCTAAGAGGGTGTTTCCTCTCCATTGAATATGGGTTTGGAGGTTTCTCCCAACCCCTCTCTGCTGACTTGCCTTCAGACGACTCTGGTCAGGGAACGGGCTCCCCTATACTTTCTCACGGGTTCCCCGAAGTTTCTCTTAGCGGAGAGAGCGCTTCTCCCTCCCAATCGTGGCAGGTTCGGGGTTTTCCTCTTAGTTCCTATAAGAGAGTGCCCTTCAAGCGACTCTCCATTGGGGGAGGTTTCCCTTTGCTTTCCCAGGGGCCCAAAAAGAACACAGTGAGGCAAGAACGCGTCGCTTCGGTTCTCTGCCCTGCCGATACGAGCAGGTGAACCACCTCAACTCATTTAGAGGGGTAAGAGGGGGCGTCCTACTCTGGGTATTGCCAAGGCACCTTGTCAATCCGAGGTGCCCGCTACCCTTCTCTTCCCAACGCAGGTTGGCATGACGGGCCATTCCCCTTTGAGTTCCCGGTCGAGATACCTGACACCTTGGGAGTGAATAGCCAGTTGGAGGGCCTTCCTGATGTGGAAATGGTCCCGAAGGTGCCCCAGGGCCAGATGACAGGGTCTTCCATGAAGGCGAGCTTTGGCCTTCCTCTAAAGAAGAAGGGCAAGTAGAAAAATAAATCGTAAGACTAGGGTTTCCTCTACTTCCGCGTGTGCTCTGGGGATGGATGGGTCCCCAATGGCTTCGACATGCGACCAGGCCATGAAAGGTGTGGTTTATGTGATGGAACTCGTGAACTACTAAGAATACATCACCGAAGACCTGGCTGAGCAGGGAGCGGTCAAAGTTTAACGTGCGTTGAGAAAACAGGGGGAGCATCTACACCAACCTTTACACTCTAGGTCACGGTCGATCCTGTCAGGCTGCCTGAGTCGGTCCGTGCCCGTAGGCATCAATAACGCGTGAAGGCTATACAAATCGTTCCTGTAGACGTGCAAAACGGGGTTTACCCTAACTCTGTGTAAGTAGCTCCAAGGCTGTACATGATAAGTCCGTATTGTGTATGGCCACTTGTGTCTTGCGGAGAGCCGCATCATCCTTCCTCAAAGCAATGTGGTGAGCTTATTTCCTGGAAGAATGAAATCCTTACCTGCCCAGTGCTCCCTGCGACCTCTTTATGCCTTAACTTTAAAAGGCACCCTCTGCTCCTGGCCCTCCCTTGACTCCGAGCACGGTCAATTACGAACCGATTTAGATATCTTCTGCAGGTTCCACCACGACCCTGAGCACTCATCTGGCAGAGCCGGCGACACAAAGTGTTCACACCCAGTCTCGGCTAAAACCAGAGCTCTCTCCCCCCTCCCCAGCGTGACCATTTCCCGTAAGGCGAAACGGCCTCGTGCCTTCAACTATTCGTTAGATACATAAGAGACAAACCCCCTTAAGGTGGTAGTGAGGCTGTCTTCCGGGGTTCCTAAACTGGTCACCGAAAGACTGAAATGTGAAAGAGAGACAGTGGATCCTCTAAAGGAGGGACCTCCACCTACGAAGCCGCCCCGCCCGCCGAATCTTTCAACGAGGAGGGGGTAAAAGACTTGCATAGCAATTCCAACTTCCCCCGATAAGTCCTCGAAGGCGACAGCGCCCGGAGTTCTGCCTCCAGGAAACGTACGACCATTTCCGTGAGCTTCTTCTCTTCGAAAAGGGCCCCCGCATCTCCTCCGAGCTAGGCCTGGAGGGCATATTTCTTCATTGGAATGGCCACAGACTCATGGCCCTAAGCGGCCATGATTAGTGCCCTTCGGACACTTAATGGTTGCCGGTGAGTGATGCTGCACTCTACCATGAACTTCTTGAATTGAGTGGTTTATGCGAAGGAACGTGTAGACTACTCTATAGAAACCATCATCTTAGAGCTGGCTGACCATGAGACGGTCAAAGTCGAACTTGTGATGAGAAAAAGGGGAAGGGCCTCAAGACCCACCCCTACACTCTTCGTCACGTTCGACCATCACAGACTTCCAGAGTCAATGCATGCCGGCTGGTATCGCTACCACGTGAAGGTATTTGTGCCACTGCCGCCGTTGTGCTACTACTGCCATCGATTCGGCTATATGAATCGCTCCTGTAGATGTGCAAATTTATGTTTACCTAAAGTTTGTGTAAGTTGCTCCAAGGCCATACACGACAAGTCCCTATTGCTTCTTCAAAACAATGTGGTGCATATCTCCCGAAGAAGGAAATCCTGGGCATTCAAGCTACCGATCGTCTCTCATTTTGCGATGGTAAGGACATCTGCACATTCTTGTTGAATGCCCCAGTCTGGGTGATCTTCACGCTCATTACCTGTCCCGGTATCGGCGGGACTATGGGGTCGCTACTGCTTTCCTTTGCACTCAGAATAGTTTCATTTATGCAGACTTGTGGACTAACTAACTTTTTGAAAGAGGCTGGCCTACTCCATTTTATTTGATTCTCATTATTCTTGCACTAGGGGAAAGCATCGCATCGGGTCTTGTTTGTTTTTGTTCTTGTTTTTTTTCTCATTTTTTGCAAATTTTAGAATAGCCTAGTACTAGGTTAGAAGGCAGTCCCCAGATGGGCAAATAAAAAAAAATATCTATCACTGGGTTATTTGGTCCATGGGTTATTTATTGGCTTTATGGCAGGGGGCACATTTGGGTATTTACCAGCGTGTTTGTTTTTCTTGTTTACCCCTGAAACAAAAGATAAACATTTAGAGTAATTTTTACTACATTTAAATAAAAATAGGAAGCAAATTAGTTTCCCAACTTTTGCAGACCTGCTGCATTAGAGGCTAGCAAAAATGGTAGCTGTTCTTTTAAGTTATCAATCATTAGAAGTTCATCATCATCATTTTTGAAGGCTCCATACATGCTTGCATGTGTCAGCCTTATTTACCTAAAGGCAGCTTTCCATGCTGTTTTATCTCTGGCAGTTTCTCTATTCAAACCCATATCCTTGAGATCCCTCTGTATGACCTCATTCCACGTCTTCCTCGGTCTCCCTCTGGCAGCCACACCCCCAACCTCCAGACTTCTAACATTCTTCACTCAGTTATTATCCTCCATCCTCTTCCCATGGCCAAACCACCTCAATCTGCCTCTTCTCAGTGCCACACTAATACATTTTATGCCCAATCTATCCCTTAATTCACAATTCTCAACTCTATCACCTTTATTTGCTAATGAAGTGACATTCAGAATTTTCACTTATTTTTTGATAAAACTTCATTAATCCATTATAACCATTTGCTTGGAAATGATTTTCACTTATATACACCAAGTAGCTGTTAAATTTAGAAAACTTTCGCATGTTCACAAATTGTGTCTCTCTGTGTTGGAGAATTAGCAAAACATTGCACAAAATTACCTACTTTGTAAGTTCATCATGCAAAAGTAGCAATCCATCACTTGGTCCTTTTCTTCCTTCCACACCATAGGTAATTCCTTCAGAGATACGCCCTAGCTTAGCTTCTTTCCCTTCCTTCTGACACCCTGTCTTCTTATCCTGCTTCATCACTTTCCATATAACCTCTCCCACAACTCTCTCTGGTTGGCCTCTAATTTAACAGGGTAGATGCCCACTAGCTTCTTCTCACCCAACCAACCCGGATCAGTGCTGTGGGGGGAGGGGGGGCACAATGCCCCCTCACCCCTAAGCTCCGATTTGGGGTGGCGGGTTTTTTTCAACCTGCTTCATTCCCACCCACACCTCCCTCACATCCTCTTTCTTTCTCCTTTCAATCTTTATCGATTTTAAGCCGAGCCTAACGTGGAACCCCCATGCCGATGGGCGGGAAGAGTGGCCTCAAATGGCGGCAGCTTGTACTGCCGGCCCCGCATTCACCCTTCGCCCTGGGGTGATGAGCGTTTGCGTTCCATGCTAATTATAGGGTTACCATGCAGAATGATAGAAAATTAAAAAACAAATCTCTCTCCCCTTCCCCCTTACCACCGTCAGAGCCGGGTAGCTCCACAGTAGAAAAGGAGGTTTTCCCCCTGTACTTTCTCAGGGGCCCTTCCAAACTTCTTTTACTGAAGAGAGGAGGCTTACTCCTCTTCTATGCTTACGGGTGCAGGGGACTCCCCCATCACCCCCTTCTTTGGTGTCGCTCTTGGGTGACTCCCTCTTACTAGCGGGGCTATTGCCAAGAAAGGGCTCCTCGATAGGGCCAACCCCCTTAGGGGGGCGTGGGATGACAGGGCTCGTCGACCCGTGCCCTCTAAAGTCCTGCTGACGCGAATAGCAAGTTTACACGGGGTGCTCCCTCGCTTTCCCGACGGATGCCGACTCTCCGACACAAAAAGACAAGACAAAAGGCTTCTCGAATGGGATCTGTCACGTCGAATCCAGTTCAGAGAAGGATCTTGCTGAGGCCGGTCCATCTGCCCTAGGGGCTTCTGTCGGCGTAGGGGAGAAGCGAGTACATTCCCTGCCCTCCTCTCCTAAAATGAAACGAAATATAAAAAAGACTGGGCCCCTCATTCAGAGGTTACCTGAATAACGCTTCCTCATTATTCGCTCCACTGATAGCAGCATGTTGGCTAAGGGCAACATGATCCATTAGAGGACAGGTTTAGCTAGCGTGATTGGTAAAGAGCCGTAGGTGACCAGTTTTTCGGACGGGACACTTCTGACGAAAGCGTCGAATCCCTCCGGGGTGTCCCTTTGGACACTTGATGGCATGCCGGTAAGTGTGACGCCGCACTCTACCATTAACTTCATGAAAGGAGTGGTTTATCCAAGGGAACTCATGGACTACTCCATAGATGACATGACCTTAGAGCTGGCCAACTATGGAGAGGTCAAGGTCGAACGTGTGATGAGAAAACAATTAGGGCACTTGAGATCCACCCTTACACTCTTCGTTACGTTCGACTGTGACTAGCTTCCTAAGTTAGTGCGTGCCGGTTGGTATCGCTACCGCGTGGAGGCATTTGTGCTACTGCCGCGGAGGTGCTACTACTGCCACCGCTTTGGTCATACTAATCGCTCCTGTAGATGCGCAAACTCGGGGTTACCCGAAGTATGTGTAAGTTGCCCCAAGGCCGCACACGATATGTCCAAATCGTGTGTGGCCAAGAGTGTCAATTGCGGAGAGCCGCGTCCCGTACGCCAGTGAGCGAGGTATGGCCTTTCTATTAGATTTGCTCAACGGGATTTGGGTAGAGGGTATCCTTCCAGCTTCCTGGCGAATCGCTACGTGCTCGCTTTTCGCAAACCGGGGAGAAATCACTCTACCCCGACCGGTTTCCGCCCGTGCAAGTTGATGGAGAAATTGGTAAATGTTAGATTAGCCTTCTTTCTGGACAGCGGAGGCCACCTGTCTTTTGCACAGTGCGGCTTCCGCAAGTTCTACTCCACGTCGGATGCGACGCTCCGACTGGAAAATACCGTCTGCGAGGCGTTCGTAGACAGCACTACGTCACGGTGTTTTTCGATCTGGAGAAGGCATCTGATACTGCATAGCGATACGGTATCATGGAGACTCTCCACACGATGGGGGTGAGAGGACGCCTCCTGATCTTTATATCTGAATTATTGCGAGATGGTCGTTTCCGCGTACTGGTGGGGGGAGCCTTATCCGACCCAATTCAGCAGGAAGATGGTGTCCCGCAGGGAACTGTCCTCAGTGTAACACTTTTCCCTGAGCATCAACGGCATCGCCTTGGTGCTGCCGGAAGATGTTCTTGCTACACTCTGCGTGGACATGACCTTTCAATCTCCTTTGGCGCTACCCAGATGCCAACTCGGAGCGTCGACTCCAACAAGCATTGAACCGCGTCCCTCACTATGCCACACAGGCTTCGGTTTTCCTTGGCCAAGACTAATGTGGTGCACTTCTACCGCCATCCACAGCTCCACTGTGACCCAGACTTGTTTCTAAATGGGGTTCGCCTGGAAGTGGTCGACTCGCACAGTTTCTTTGGTCTTGTATTTGACTGACGCCTCTTGTACCCGCTCCATGACGTTCAGTGCCTGGGGCGCTGATAGGGCTACTGCCTTACTTTTTATTGATTCTGGTTACAATACACCGCTCGGTACAGGAGATAACGCGACGTGCCCGGTTCCGAGACCGGATTGTGATTTATAGCAACTCACAAAGCGCCTGTTCTCTCAAGACATTGGAATCTCCGCATCCCCTGCTTCGCGATATCCGTGGCGCCACGGTTTTGGCAAGTCAGGCGGATGTCGAGATTATCTTCTTCTGGGTTCCTGGCTATATAGGAATTGCGAGGAATGAGGGCGCCAAAGAGTTCGCGAGGACTGGGCGACCAGACCAGCGTTTCGCCCTTACACCGATTACATGGCAGGAATACGGGCGACTTGGCAAAGAACATGGGAGACGGTCATGGAGAACTTAAAATTACATGCCATTTCGCCGCGACTGTTCCCATGGACCTACCCTACAATGCTCCGATGGCTTCAGGTTGTTTTCTGTCGTCTCCGAATTGGACACACTCGCGGGACGCACTACCATTTGATGGATCGCTTGCCCGCGCCTTATCTCGAGACTGCGCTGTCCCTCAGACTGTTCGGCACATTCTTATTGAATGTCCTAGTCTGGGTGATCTTCGCGCACGTTATCTGTCCCGGGACGAGCAGAGTCACTACCGCTTGCCCCTTGTACTCTGGGACTGGTTTGTGCAGAGGGACCTGCGGACTATACGACTTTTTGGAGCAGGCTGGCCCTCCACTCTATTTGACTGTATGTTGTGGATCGCATGCTCCTCCACCTACCCCTGACGCTGGAGCGCGCTTCCTTCTTGCTTTGTTGTTTTTTTTTTTGCCTATGATCTTTTTATCCATGTTATTTGTTATTTACTTATTTGTTTTTTTAATATAGCCTAGTCGTAGGCTGTAGTGAAAATGCATATAAATATAAAGTTGTAGGAAAAAAATGTCCGTTTTCAAAGATGGATTGCAGATATTCAATTTATCCCCAAAATTTCATATACAATCATTTAAAACATCTGAGACATCAAAAATCATACAGATCAATGTAATATTTTAACTTTATACAGATCTTTTGTACCTCAGAATACTTTAGCTTAAGCACGTAATTAGATTACTGTATTGCTTTGAATGTTCTCACATTTTTTTCATTTTCTCCCCTTTCCTTTCTGTTACACACATTTTAATACAGGTGTCAGTAGGGGAACTAGAGAATGAACTACAAACTGAAGAAGAAGGGTGCCAGGTGGAGAAAGTGATGATATGGACTGAACGCCAAGCAACATTGAGGCAAGTGTCTCAAGTTGGGACTTCAGCATGTGGTCCTACAGCAGTAATTAATGTCCTGGTAAGTTATTTGAGGTACATCCAAGCTGAGTGGAAATAGTGCCTCCAGTCTGACCAAATGGTGTTCCATTTGAGTCTTTTTGACTTTATTGTGGCCTACATATATATGTTAGGCCATGGTTTGGATGCCACATTAAAATATTAGTTTCCATTAAGATGGGCATTAAACTCTGAATCTATGGTAAACATAACAAAGTTATTTCATGCTTTGTACTCTTACCTTTTAATTCCTGACTTATGTCACTATATTTTGTGCCAAGATGCAGAAAAATGGTCACTTGTGTTTAAAAAAATTCTTACTGACTGGTTTACCCAGATTTCTGTGCTTTGTGAGAGAGCCCAAAATTATTATTCTACATATATGTAATTCATACAAAAAATGAACTCTCGCTAACCTAGTGGTTGAGGCATTTAATTTCCACATCCTGGTCCTGAGTGGGTTGAATCCCAACACTATCAAACATAACATTTTTGCCCTTAGTAGGAAGCTAGCTGGTTTCCTATTGCAGCACACCCAGTCTGACACATGGGTTCAGGCAGGTACCTAAATTCATGCACACAGCCAATCACAGCACTACTCCTCTTCACACATGCTACACATCACTTTTCGATCCCAGAAACTGTATAAGGGGTTTCCATATCCACAATCCATTCCACTCAGGAGTGCCTCCTCAGTTGGTATCCAGAAGAGCTGCACCTCCTCCCGGCCTGAGTGCAAATCAGGGAGTCCCTGTCAATGGGTTGACTTGAACTCTATGATGGGGCCTGGAAAGTTGGTACGCTTTTCCCTCACCCCCATTCAACACTACTTAACCTTATTATTAGCATTATTATTATTATCATTCTTATTATTATTTATTTTTATTATTTAATATAATTTTTATATTATTAGTATTTATTATGATATATTATGTATTATAATTATTTTTTAATTAGTATTAGTAGTAAATTATTATTTAGTATGATTTTTATATTATTTATTATTTGTATTTATTATGATATATTATCATTATTTATTATAATTATTTAATATTATTTATTATAAATATTATCATCATTATGGCTATCCATGCAACCTTTTCTTCCCACTTTGTACAATGAGGACTGTTACCACCTGTACAGAGATCAATCCAGTAGCCATGGTACCTTGGTGGACTGCATGCCATCCTGGGATCACCTGGCACTAGGATATGATAATAATTGGTGATCACCCACCCTACTCATTGTTGGACCCGCCTATCTCTATTTCTCTTTATCACATAACCTCTTACCCCTTTTCCACACTAGCTTCTCTATCCACAGAGGTTCTGGTTCCTTGGAGGACTTTCATCTTCTGATCCCTAATCGAGTAGAAGTGTATACTGTGAGGTCTCTACCTGCCAGCTAGTGCAAGTATTAGGTGCGGTTTTTGCTGTTTGATCCACTCTGCTCACCTTCCTCCCGTAAGGGGCGCGGCGATTTGCCATCCTTGCCGCCGTGCTGACGGGATTCAGCGCTCCGTCCAGCCCCAGCTTAGCCTCTCTTCCTTCCTTCTGAAAACCTGCTTTTTACCCTACATCCCCACTTTCCACACAATCTCTTCCACAATTTTCTCTGTTCAGGTTCTAATTTCACAGGGTGGATGCCGACCAGCTTCCTCAGTCAACTATTCCGGATCGGGGCTGAGATGGGGGAGGACAACGCCCTCTCAACCCTGAGCTCCGGTTTGGGGTGGTTGGTTTTTAAAAACCTGCTCCTTCCCCACCTCATCCTCTTCACAGCCCCTTTCTTTATCTCAACGAACTATCAATTTTACGCCGAGCCCAAGGTGGAGCCGCCACGCTGATGGGCTGCCTGGCCACTGGGCGGGAGCTGTGGCCCCGAATGGTGGCTGCCGGCTTTGATAGCCCCATATTCACCCCTCGCAGGGTGGGCTACTGCGTGGGGTGATTAGCGTGTGCATCCCGAAATAAAAACAAGTTCCCCATTCCCAATGATGGAAATTTAAAAAAAAAACTCCCGATCACCCCACCCCTGCTCCTCCACCGTATATGCTCATGGGCCATTCTTCGGACCAGGCGAGTTCGAGGCCTACGCGACAGCCTCTATCTCGCCCTCAAACGGAAAGCGTCGCAGCAACCACTTCCGAGGTCGCCCCCTCGCGATATTACTCAACCTTCTCGTGCTCAACAGCACCCTAACTTCCGCCGAAAACCGACGACAAGCCTACATAGCATCCTAGCTCCCTCTGCTTGGTCTCGCTATATATCATTACGTGTTCCAGAAGAACAAAAGGTCTGTGGTTTACACACGTACCACACCTTAAAAGAAATTTTCCCTATGGCCACCCCTAACTTCTCAATCGCTGACTCACGCGCGGAAGTAATAGTCCGCGCTACCACAGAGCTTACAATCTCTCGGCTCTCTAAAAATCTCCGCCAGTGACAAAAATAAATTTAATGTCAGGAATTGCACAGTCCTGGTAGATAACTTCTTCCCAGGACTTGATGCTACAGATGAATTCATCTCTTCGGTGTTTAAAGAAGTTTTCACAGACCAACACCATAATGTTGAGTCTATTAGTATTTTCAAAAAAACATCTCGTTCCTCCACCCCATTTAGGGTTGCTAAGATAACCCTAAACATCAAACGATGCCACTGTTTATAAAATTTGCAGGAACACGCCCTACGAGTCCAGAAGAACACCCTACCCCACTCCAGTGCGTAACTGCAACAGATTTGCCCACTCGGCTAAATATTGTAAGAGCACCGCACCGAGAACCCGTGCTTCCGATGTGGAAAATTGGGACACAATGCCCCAGATTGTACAGAAGAAACGCAATGCCTCAACTGTGGCGGCCCACATCATGCCCGCCACAAGAAGTGCCCTCACTACCTCTACCATCAGGAGATCCGCGTTCGCTCCCTACGATCTGGTATATCTAGACGTCAAGCGAAAATAGACATGCGTGAAGAAGGCATCATGTTGTCAACACGCACCTTTTCCTCTGTGACGCGTGGTTCTCCTAGCATTCTCGTCGCTCAACCCAAAGCTAGTACATCATCCGACCACAGCCTCTCTAGCTCCAACGGTTATCATTCCCTTGAAGCAGCGCACGTATCAAGCTACACCTTCACAACAAGGCGAAGTAATGGAAGAGGCAATGTTGTACTTGCCCTTGCGTCGCTAGCAACTGAACCCTCAACGATCCCAGTCGATGATGAACTTGGCGATCGCCCAACTACTCAGGCCCCCGCTTCTACTGAGGGCCCGATAAATCCGGAAACTGTCCTTACTCAGAGTAAGCCGCTGTCCGCCCTCCTTCACCGCAGATTATCGCTGCCCAATGTTACTCCTGATAGTGGAATCCTTAGACCCCCGCGGATCAATCGTGAGGGAGGTGGAGGCTGTAAGCGCTCTCTACCTTCTCTCTCCGACTCTTCCTCTCTGAGCCCCTGCAACGACAAATGCACCCGACTCGAGGACGATGTCCCACGCTCCCCGGGAGCAATGAGCTCTTCAGATGAAACATGGCTTTATGACATTAAATCACATACCTCGCATAGCCCCTCGCAAAGTATGTCCGAGAAAATACCTTCACCCGACGAGAGAGACCTTATAGAGCTCTCGCTCGCCAAGCTACATGGAATCGGTCCGCCAGACCATCCTCACTGTATAGACAAGAACACTGATATCACCATACTTAAATAAAACCGCAGAAACCACCCCAACTACTGACCCTGATCAATCGTGTGATTACTTGGTCGACTCACCACCTTGCCTTATGCCCCTCGTCCTACCTAACCGCCACTTCCTGTACAACCTCCCGGTTGTACAGCTGCCAATATAGCTTCCTACGACCCGACATCATCTCCAAATTCTTCTACGATCACCAAGGAAACTACCCACCAATCACCAGCAAACCCTTTAACCAACGCTCATGATATACCCACAGATAACGTACCGCCCCCTCTCTGAATATGCCCGAACCAAAACGATTGAACCATACTCCCGCCCCTTTGTTTAACTTACCCTTTAACGCTCTAACACCATCAACCTTCTGCCTAACATGGAATATCCGCGGACTACGAAACAATTACGGCTCGCTGCAGGCCCTCTAAAACAATTTCTCCCCGAAGTGATTTGCCTCAGTGAAACGAAGCTCCAAGATCCCTCTTACTTTTCTCCTGCCAGCTACACCCAGGTTAGCCTTCTACATCCCCAATTTTATGGCAACCTCATCTTGGTCCGCATGGATATACCGTTTACCACCATCCCCCTCCGCACAAACCTTAATGCCCTCGCTGTTCACCTTCACAGATCTACGCTCTTCACTGTGTGTTCAATATACCTCCCACCCTCCACCGATGCCCTCCTGAGTGAACTTGTCTCCCAATTCCCAAAACCAGTCCTTTTAACTGGAAACTTTAATGCTTGTAACCAGTACTGGTACGACACCATAAACAACAGCAAAGGACATGTACTAGAACGTAGTCTTACAAAAAGACCTAGAAGTCATCAACGACGAAGCCCCTACCCATTATCATCCTCAGACAGACTCCTTTACCCACATAGACTGTCTGTGCTCAACTGACTTCCCGCCTGATCACTTCTTCAGAGTATTTGATGATCTGTGTGGAAGTGACCATTATCCCCTACTCCTAGATCTTCTCCCTCTCTTCCCCATCTCCCCAAGACCGTATTGGGTTTATCAGAACGCTGACTGGGAATCCTTCTTAACATCATGGTCTTCCATAACTGTGTCTGATCATACAACGCAAGGCACATCCTGCTTAAAACAGTTTGTGGAGCTTTTTTCAGCAACGGCTCACAAACATGTTCCACTGCGCAATGTTCAACTCAAACCTTCGGTCACCCTGTGGAATAAAGACTGTAGCACCGCTAAGCGTAAACGAAATAGGCTGCATCGGACCTTCCGAGATAATCCCAGCACGTCTTCATACATCAACTATAAAAGACAATGCGCCCTCGCCCGCCGGACCTTCCGTCAGGCAAAGCGCGACTCGTGGATCCAATACGCATCCTCTATTTCTTCCCACACCCCTCTAGCCATACACCCTCATCCAACATGCCCATGCAAATGCCCTCCAGTGCCTCTTAACAATTTTTAATAATATTTTCCTCTCTGGAACTTTTTCCCAAGAATGGTGCCACAGCATCATCCTCCCTTTTCTCAAGCCAGGAAAAGACCCTTCCAACCCAATAAATTATCGGCCAATTGCCCTTACCTCATGTCTATGCAAGTTACTCGAACGTATGGTGAACACCCGCCTTATGTGGTACCTTGAAGAACAGGAGCTTCTCTCTCCGTCTAAATTTGGGTTCCGCCCAAATCGTTCCACACCCGACCCTCTTACCCTACTTGACCATGATATTGGCCTTGCTTTCTCCAGAAAAAAGTTTGTCACCGCAATCTTCTTCGATTTAGAAAAAGCATATGACACAGTCTGGCGGCGCTTGATTCTACAGCACCTATACGACATGAGAGTTCGCGGACCCTTGGCTCTGTTTATACAAAACTTCTTAAAAGACCGCTCTTTCTGTTTCGATCTCAGGGGCGCTCGCTCTACAAAGCTTGTACAATATGAGGGAGTCCCCCAAGGAAGCGTGCTTAGCACTTCTCTCTTTGTAATTGCGATCAATGTTTTCTCAAAACATATATTATCACCTGTACACTGCTCACTTTATGTAGACGACATTGCCATCTGGGTGACGAGCTCGTCCGCGGCGATAGCTACCAACTTGCGCCAGCAAGCCGTGGATTCTCAATAGCGGCTCATGCCTCATCGACCAGATTCACCATCTCCCACCCCAAAACAACGGCAGTTATATTTACCCGACGCAAATCGATTCCTAGGATAAGCCTTAAAATTTCTGGCTCGCCGATCAAATTCACCACCCATACTAAATTCCTAGGCCTTATATTCGACCAGCGTATGACATTTCGATATCATATTGAAGACCTCGTGAGGAGATGCGCTCCTGTACTCGCCCTTATGGCCTCTTTAGTAAAACTACACTGGGGACCTGACCGCCGCACCCTCCTCGAGATGCACAGGTCGCTATTACTTTCAAAGCTCGACTACGGCTGCCACCTGTATGGCTCTGCTTCCAAAAGCATGCTAAATAAACTAAACCCGCTGCATCACAGAGGCCTGCGCCTTGCTACAGGGGCCTTTAAGTCTTCCCCTGTTCTATCTCTCTCTGCTGAAACAGGATTCCTCCCTCTTTCATCTTGCCGTAATGAATACTGCCTCCGATTCTACATCAGATCCCTCCGTATGCGATCTAAACTCGCTTGAATTCTCTGCTCCACATCCCCTCCACCAGAGACTCGCCCTCGTACCTTCTATTCATATACACTGCGTATAGCACAACTTTTGGAAAAACTCGAGCTTAGACACCTCTCAGTTGCGGTGGAAAGACCACCAACGCTACCCCCATGGACCCGTAGGAGTGCTAAGTTCTGTGAACCTTTCTTGAGAGACCCCAAGGATCAAATACCAACTGCAGTTCAACGCGCCATGTTTCAAGAACGTGCAGAAACTCACTCCGGTGAAACTCCTATTTACACCGACAGGTCGAAAACATACAGGGACTGGATGCGCTGCTGTCCTTTCCTCTCATACCTTACGCTCCACCCTACTACAGCCTACAACATCTGTCTTCTCAGCAGAACTCGTGACAATAAAAATAGCCTTGCGTCCCCTCGGTCTCCATTCCCCAGGGTTATATACAATATTTTCAGATTCTATGAGTGCTTTGACTTTCCTTCAGCGATTCCCCCCTCCCCCGACACCCTGTAGCCATAGAAATCTTAGAAACCCTACATCTTTTGATCGGACGCTCTTACTCCATATCATTCTGCTGGCTCCCCGGACACTCAAATATCCAGGGAAATGAAACGGCTGACCTAGAAGCAAAGAAGGCCGCCCTCCACACTGCATCGTCCATACCTCAATCACCCATCTTTCACAGAGACTACATCACTCTCATACGTAAACTGGTCAGAGAAGAATGGGAGCGATATTGGAACTTGTATGGTCATCCTCACTTACTCCAACTCAAGGAAAACGCTTCCCCGTGGCCATCGTCATACTCTCCCACCAGATGACATGAAGTTGTTCTGTGTCGCCTGCGAATCGGTCACTGTCGCCTCACCCATGGCCATTTAATGGCTAACGAAGAACCACCATCTTGCCAGACGTGTCACACTCGCATCTCAGTGCCCCGTAAGGGGCGCGGCGATTTGCCATCCTGGCCGCCGTGCTAACGGGACTCAGCACCCCGTCCGACACCAGCTTAGCCTCTTCTCCTTCCTTCAAAACACTTGTTTCCTCGCTTTTCATACAACCTCTCCCACAACTTTCTCTGGTCAGCCTCTAATTTCACAGGGTAGATACTGACCTCCTTCTCAGCCAACTGTCCCGGGTCGGGGCTGAGGGGGGAGGGGACAATGTTCCCTAAACCCCTGAGCTCCGGTCTGGGGTGGTTGGTTTTTAACAACCTGCTTCATCCCCACCCATACCTTCCTCACATCCCTTTTCCTCTCCTCTTCACAATCTATCTTTTTTACGCCGTGTCCATGGTGGAGCCGCCATGCCGGTGGTTGGTTTTTAACAACCTGCTTCATCTCCTCTTCACAATCTATCTTTTTTACGCCGTGTCCATGGTGGAGCCGCCATGCCGGTGGTCCCAAATGGCGGCGCCTGGCTCTGCCGGGCCTGTAAGCACCTCTTGCAGTGCGGGCTACTGCGAGAGGTGATGCGCGATTGTGTCCCGTGATACAAATAGGGTCACCATGCCCAATGATGAAAATAAAAAAAAAAAAACTTTCCCTGTATCATCAACGGAGCTGCCCTCGGGCAGCTCCACCGA
This sequence comes from Ceratothoa steindachneri, assembly GCA_963969495.1. NCBI lineage: Eukaryota > Metazoa > Arthropoda > Malacostraca > Isopoda > Cymothoidae > Ceratothoa > Ceratothoa steindachneri. Next base: position 43,004,140 of record OZ018327.1, read on the forward strand.
AAAAATGGAGGTCCCCCCCCCCCTTCTTGTGCTTGTGCAGGGGACCCTCCATATCTCTCTAACCGGAGAGGAGCCTAACTTTTTCCAGCGGCAGTCCCCTCTGTTATTTCCAAGGGGACTGCCAAGAAAGCCAGCAGGCAGCCCTTAGCCAGCCGCTCCACATCAAAGCGGCTCGGTAGGGCAAACCCCCTTAGGGGGGAGAGGGAAGCCAGGCCCCTTCGGTCGCTTCCCTCAAAAGACCTACTGACAAGAATATTGAACCTTGCCGGTGTCAAGGCCTGGGCCTCCCCACACAAGACTAGTGACGATACTGCCAACGGGATCTGCGATGTCTTGGGGGGGGGGGGGTAAACTGGAGGCATCTCCTGAGGTAGACATGGTCCTTGAGGAAATCCAGCCTCAAACGGTAGGGCCTTCCATGGGGGGGGGGGGGGGAATCCGGGCTCGGTGCCAAGCACTGAACCGAATCCGCCCCTATGCAAGGTCCTCCTCAAACGGCTAGGGTTTCCAGGGCAGTACAAGGAGGGCAGGGATCTTCTCTGACCGGTGCCCTTACGACTACCAGGACCTTCTCCATTTCGTTGAAGGACATGGCTGAGGCCAGTCCATCTGGCCTGGGGGCTCCTTCCGGTCGAGATGAGCAGCGGGTTCATTCCCCGTCCTCCTCTCCAAAAAAGAAAAAGAAAAAGACTAAAAAGATAAAGAAGACTCGGGGCTCCTCTCCATCCGCCGGGGCTACGGGGTTGGATGGGTCTGCTGCCACTTTGGAAAGCGACCAAGCCAAGATCGGCACATCCGGCCCCTCTGCTTCCCCGGTTGCGGAGACCCTGACTAAGACGAAAAGGGCACAGGGCACAGGGCGGAGCCTCGATGACATCGGGGCCCCTGATTCAGAGGTTACCTGGCGTTTTCGAGCCCGCCGGCTTCAAACGCTTCCTCGTTATTCGATCCACTGATGGCACCATGTTGGCCAAGGGCAACATGATCCATCAGAGGAGAGGATTAGCTAGTGCAATTGGTAGAGAGCCGAAGGTGACCCGTTTCTTGGACGGGAGCCTTCTGGCGAATCCCGCCGAGGCGGCCAAGATAAGTGCTCTTCGGACACTTCATGGCACCCCGGTGAGTGTGACACCGCACTCTACTATGAACTTTGTGAAAGGAGTAGTTTATGCGAGGGAACTCGTTGACTACTCCATTGAGGACATCACCTTAGAACTGGCCGACCATGGGGTGGTCAAGGTGGAACGCGTGATGAGAAAACAGGGAGGGGCCTCGAGACCCACCCCTACACTCTTCGTCACGTTCGACTGTAACAAGCTCCCTGAGTCAGTACGTGCTGGTTGGTACCGCTACCGCGTGAAGGCATTCGTGCCACTGCCGCGGCGGTGCCATTACTGTCACCGCTTGGCCATACGAATCGTTCTTGTAGACGTGCAAAGTCGGGGTCACCCGAAGTCTGTGTAAATTGCTCCAAGGCCGCACACGATAAGTCTAAATCGTGTGTGGCCAAGTCTGTCGATTGTGGAGAGCCGCACCCCGCTTCTTCGAAGCAATGTGGTGCATATCTCCTTGAGAAAGAGATCCTGGCCGTTCAGGCCCAGGATCGAATCTCATTCCGTGAGGCTAAGGACTTGGTCCTTAGTTAGAAAGGCACCCTCTGCTCCTGGCCCATCCAGGCCAACGATCACGGTTGTTTCCGCGCCCATTCGGAGCCCTTCTGCGGGCTCTACTCAACCCGGGCGCTCCCCTGGTAAAGCCGGCGGCAAAAAGGGTTCACACCCAGCCCCAGCTAAAACCAGGGCTCCCCCCTCTTCCCCCGGCGTGATAGTGGTGGAGCGAGTGGCTCGGAGACGGTGGTTCCTCGAAAAGAGTGCCCCCCGCCTCCGAAGCCGCAATGCCCGCCTAAGGTTTCGAGGCGGAGGGTGGAAAAGACTCGCATGGCGAGGCCAACCTCCCCCAATAAGTCCTCGAAGGCGACAGCGCCTTCAGCGCTTTGTCCGGCCAACAGCGCCCGGGGTTCTGGCTCCGGGAAGCGTACGGCCATTCCCGTGAAGGTCTTCTGTTCGAGGAGGGCCCCCGCGTCTCCTCCGAGCTAGGCCTGGAGGGCATATTCCTTCAATGGAATTGCCGTGGAGTCCCGGCCAATTGGGAGGAGCTGCGAGGCTCGTCTCGTCCCGTTTCCCGTTAGCTATCTTTTTGCAAGAGACCATGCTAGGCACGTGCCCCCTGCCCGCCCTTCCGGGGTATAAGGGTCTTGCGACCCCTCCACCATGGGATGGCCGGGCTGGGGGATGCGCGTTTTACACCCGTCATGATGTCTCCGTTCTTCCTTTCTCTTTAGATACCTCCTTTTAGGCAGTGGCTGTGCAGCTGCATCTGGATAGGAGGTATACTATCATTTCTGCGTACATTCCACCGTCAGCTGACTTCGACGCGGTGGACTTCCGCCGCGTCGTGGCACGGTTGCCGAGGCCCTTTCTCTTGCTTGGAGATCTGAACGGCAGGCATCCTCTCTGGGGAGATTACTCAATGAAACCCAGGAGACAAGTCGTTGCTGATCTGATCGAAGAGCTTGAGATGGGTGTCCTAAACGTGGAGGAGTTCACGCATCACTGTCCGAGAACCGCTTCATTTTCTTGCCTTGACCTATCTTGGGGGTCTTCGGATGCACAGCCTAATTTTGATTGGGGAGTGGTCGATGACCTCCATGGTAGTGATCACTTTCCCATTCAAATATCATTTTCAGGGCAACTGCCGCGCGGGGTCGGTGGCCTGCATTTCAGGAAATGACTGAATTCTCTAACTCAGTCGAGGAGTTTAGGTCGTTAGATGAGGCCGTTGAGTTCTTCTCCGGCAACCTCATCGCCGTGGGCCTGACTACTATTCCTAGGACGTCTGGCCGTTTTGCACGCCGACCACTCCCATGGTGGTCGGCCGAGTGTGAGACGGCCCTGAAACAGAAGCGTTATGCCTACATGCGCTATAAGCGCCGCCCGAATGATTTCACTGTCGCTGAATTTCGTCGGGCTAGGGCTAGGTTCCGGTATATTTCGAAGCACGCCCGCCGCTCTTCTTGGCGGACATACGTGTCTTCACTCAACGGGAAGAGCCCTTTAGCAGAGGTGTGGAAGCGAGTCAAAAGGATTCGGGGCAAGTTCTCGCAGGACCCCCCCTCCCGTTCTCCAGGAGAATGGGACCTCAATCTCGGAACTCGCGTCCGTGGCGGAATCATTAGCGACCGCTTTTTCCGCATTCTCTAGCCGGGATGGGGCTCCGCCAGCATTCAATGCACGTCGTGATGTCGCGGAAGGCTGCCGGCTGGACTTTACCTCCAGAAGCGGATAACCCTGCAACGACAGGTTTACTGTGAGTGAGTTGCGCTCCGCTCTTGCTTCGTGCGCGGACACCGCCCATGGTCCGGACGATGTCCCGTACGCCATCCTTCGACACCTGGGTGAGCGAGGCATGGCCTTTCTGTTAGATTTGTTCAACGGAATCTGGGTGGAGGGTCTTCTCCCGGATTCCTGGCGAATAGCTACTGTGCTCGCCTTTCGCAAACCGGGGAGAGATCACTCTACTCCGACCGGTTTCCGCCCAATCTCTCTAACCCCTTGCGTGTGCAAGTTGATGGAGAAATTGGTAAATGTTAGATTAGCCTTTTCCCTGGACAGCGGAGGCCATCTGTCTTGTGCACAGTGTGGCTTCCGCAAGTTCCACTCCACGTTGGATGCTCTGCTCCGACTGGAAAATGCCGTATGCGAAGCCTTCCTTCATAGACAGCACTACGTCACGGTGTTTTTCCATCTGGAGAAGGCCTATGATACCGCATGGCGATACGGTATCATGGAGACTCTCCACACGATGGGGGCGAGGGGACGCCTCCCAGTCTTTATATCTGAATTTTTGCGAGATTGTCGATTCCGCGTACGGGTGGGGTGAGCCCTCTCCGGCCCAAAGGAGCAGGAGGAGGGTGTCCCGCAGGGAAGTGTCCTCAGTGTCACACTCTTTGCCCTGAGCATCAACGGCATCACCTTGGTGCTGCCGGAAGATGTTCTCGCTACGCTCTACGTGGACGACCTTTGGATCTCTTTGGCGCGGCCCAGATGCCAACTCTGGAGCGTCGACTCCAACAGGCATTAAACCGCGTCTCTCGCTATTTCGAAGCGCACAGGTTTCGGTTTTCCGCTGCCAAGACTAAGGTGGTGCACTTCTGCCGCCATCCACAGCTCCACCCCGACCCAGACTTGTTTCTTAATAGGGTACGCCTGGAAGTGTTTGAATCGCACCGTTTCCTTGGTCTTGTATTTGACCGACGCCTCACCTGGGAGGTTCATATTCGCAGCCTTAGGGTCTCTTGTACCCGCGCCATGGATATTCTCCGTTCCGTGACGTTCAGTGCTTAGGGTGCTGATAGGGCTACTGCCTTACTTTTTTACCGATCCTTTGTTCGTTCGAAGCTCGACTACGGATGCGAGTTTTATGCATCCGCAGCCGAGCGTTTATTGCGGAAGGTGGATTCGATCCACCACACCGGCCTTTGCCTTGCGACCGGTGCCTTCCGCACTTCCTCCATTGAGAGCCTGTTGGTCGATGCTGGGGAGATGCCACTCGCTTTGCGCCGCGTGCAGTGCATAACTCACTTGTACGCGCTAGCCCGGTGCCTCCCTCAGTCGCCAACAGCTGTCACTGCATCCGCAGCTGATCTCGATGGTGCCTATGCCGCCGAGAGACGCCAGTCATACCCTAAGCCCTTTCGGTTTAGGTCCTTATGAGAGCTAGATATAGTTATCTGGCCGGTGGACCCCCTGGTTCTGCCCAGGACGCCACCCTGCAGGGTACCACATTTGGCTATTTGTCGCCACGCCTCTGCTCCCAAAGCTTGTACGGCGCCGGGATTATTGCGTTCCACCTTTTTGGAGCACACTTCGTGTCACGCTGGAACCGTGCCAGTGTATATGGATGGCTCCAAGTCCGAAGAGGGGGTCGGCTTCCACGCCGTATCCCCTCTGTTTGAATTCAGCGGGGCTCTGCCAGGTGCTGCGTCTGTCTTCACGGCCGAACCGGTCGCAATACACCACTCGGTACGGGATATTACGCGATGTTTCCGGTTCGGAGACCGGATTGTGATCTATAGCGACTCACAAAGCGCCCTGAGTGCTCTCGGGGCATTGGAATCTCTGTATCCCCTGGTTCGCGATATCCGTGACGCCACGGTTTTGGCGAGCCGGGCGGATGTTGAGATTCTCTTCTGCTGGGTTCCTGGACATGTAGGAATTGCGGGGAATGAGCGCGCCAAAGAGTCCGCGAGGACTCTGCGACCGGACCAGCGTTTCGCTCTTCCTCACACCGACTACATGGCAGGAATACGGGCAGCTCTTTGGACTGCTTGGCATTGAAGATTGGAGACGGTCGAAGGGAACTTAAAGTTGCGTGCCATTGCGCTGCGACTGTTCCCATGGACCTATCACCCAATGCCGCGACAGCTTTCTGTCGTCTCCGAATCGGTCACACGTGTGACGCATCGCTATCTGATGAAGCGCTCACCAGCGCCCTATTGCGACGACTGCGTCGTTCCCCAGACTGTTGGCACATTCTTGTCGAATGTCTCAGTCTGGATGATCTTTGCGCACGATACCTGTCCCGGTACCGGGATGGGCGGGGTCGCTACCGCCTGTCCCTTTTACTCGGGACAAGTTCGTCCACATTGACTTGTTGACTTTTTGGGGGAGGCCAGGCTTCTTCCCTTTATTTAAGCAGGTTCTATTTTTTTTTGTTTGTTATTGTTTTCTTTGTAGATTGCATGCTCCTGCACCGGGGTGAGGGGCCCTCTCCCCGCTGCCGGAGATTGCTTCCTAATTGTCAAGTTTTTCACATTTTTATCATTGTTGTTTTCATATTTTTATTTTAAAGTAGCCTAGTTCTAGGCTGTCGTGTTTCTGGCGACTTATGCCCAAGTGGGCAGTTGCCAGATGGCCTCTATAAAAAAAAACAAAATCGCATCTCAGTGCAACATATTTTGCTCACCTGCCCGCGATACTCTGCCCATCGAAAGAAGTATTTCGTCTTCACCCCACCTTTGCTTCTATTATCGAGAGTCTCCCCATGTTGTGCCCAACTTATTGGGATTTCTGGAAGATGCCAGCCTTTCTTCCAAAGTTTGATACCTTCGTTGGTGCTAACCTATATATTATATATATATATTTTTTTATTCATTTTTTTAACTATTACATTTGTCCAGATATCCGATAATTTAGCCGTTTCTTTGCTGTCCAGTATTTTAACTATAGTTTATTCTAGTCTTGTCTTTCCATATTTTTATGGGAAAGCTACCAATCTCATGTTGTTTCTCTTTTTTTATTGTTTTTAATTATATATATGTTTTTTAACTCATTTTTGTGTTTAGCTTTGGTTTTTATAACTTTTATGACCACTTAACCAGATGAGCCTAAATGGCAAAACAGGCTATAAATCCTTAAAATTAAATACACATATAAGGTGGCTACACCGTCAACATTTATTATGGTTAAATCTCCAGGACAATGTCTCCTGAATGGCGGGCCGGGACCAATTGTGTAATAAATGATCACATTCTGTAATTTCTGATCTTATGGAAACTTTTCTTTTAACCTCCCAATTCTTAGGGAGGTCATAGAATGTACTTTCAATGAAGGCAATAGTGGGAAAACACATGGACATCTGTGGCCATGCCCGCCCTACATGTTGGGGAAGAGTAGGAAAATTAAGGCACCTCCTCGACAGGAGGAGCTTCCCCTTTGCCATCTTTAGAGCCACTCTCAGGCAACTCCACCGCTGAAAAGGAAGTGGTGCCTCCTGTGCTTTCTCAGGGCGCCTCCAGCCATTTTCTACTGTAGAGGAGGCTTACTCCTCTCCTCAGCCTTGGGGTGCGGGAGATTCCCCCCATCCCTCTCTGCCTTCTGTAGAGTTTCTCATGGATGACACCATCTTTCGACAAATTGCAGTCCCCTTAATCTATCACAGGGGATTGCCAATAGAGTAGGCAAGCATCCCAAAATCGATCCCTTCAGGTGGGACACTATAGGGCATGGGAAAGCGGGACGCATCAGGTCATGCCCCCTACACTCCTGCAATTATGCATCTGACATTGTGGGGAGTGGGCACGACTGCCTGCCGCACCCTCCCGATGGAGGTTGGCTTGTTGGCCAGAGACTTGACTGCGATGGAAGATGGCTCGAATGGGATTTGCGATGCCTAGGGTGGGGATGGCCACACAAAATCCCCCACCCAAGAGATGCACATGTTCCCAGTATTGGCCCAGCACCAGAGGACAGGATCTTTTTGCGTCAAACCCAAGTTCAATGCCAAACATCGATCCTGAGTTTGCCAAGCTTCTCAGAGGTTCATTCCCCCGAGGACTCACAAGGAGAGGAGGTACTGCCTCCCCCGGCTGGTGTCCCTCTGACAGCTAACGCGTTCTTGATCTCAGAAAAGGATCTTGCTGTGGCCAGTTTATCCAGCCCAGGGTCTCCTTCCAGGGGTGTAGAGAAGCAGGTTCATTCCCCACACTCTTCTCGAAAAAGAAAAGAAGCAAGAAGAAGACTAATAGGACTGTAGGTTCCTCTCACTCTGAGGCGCCTTCGGGTGGGGGGGTCCTAGACCAAGAGCAAAGTCAAAAGTGCGCTGAGCATAGCCTCGATTACATTAAGGCTACCTAGCGTTTTCGAGCCAGCTGACTTCAAACAATTTCTGGTTATTTGAGCTTCTGATAGCAGCATGTTGATCAAGAGCAACATGATCCATCAGTGGAGGGCATTAGCAAGCTTGATTGGTAGAGAGCCAAAAGTTTCCCGTTTCTCGTAAGGCAGCGCTCTGGCGAACGCGTCTGATCTCTCCGAAGCATCCATGATTAGTTTCCTTCGGACACTTAATGGCATGCTGTTGAGTATGACGCCGCACTCTAACATTAAATTTGTGAAAGGAGTGGTCTACACGAGGGAAATCATGGACTACTACAGAGATGACTTCACCTTATTGCTGGCCGAAGTCGAAGGTGTGATGAAGAAATGGAGGGGCCTCTAGACCCACCCTTACACTCTTCATCACGTTTGACCGTGACAAACTCCCTGAGTCGGTGCGTGCCAATTAGTATCACTACCGCGTGAAGGCATTCGTGCCACTGCCTCAGGAGTGTTATTACTGCCACCGCTTCGACCATACGAAACACTCCTCTAGATGTCTAAGTTTCTCCAAGGCCGCACACGATAAGTCCCTATTGTGTACGGCCAAGTGTGTCATTTGCAGATAGCGGCACCCCTCTTTTTTGAAGCAAAGTGATGCGTATCTCTTGGAGAAGAAAATCCTTGCTGTTCAGGCTACAGATTGTCAGCCTTCATGAAGCTTAAGGCCATTCTCAGGAGGGTCTTCTCTTCGATGAAGGCCCCTGCATCTTCACCGAGCTGGGCCTTGACGTCATATTCCTTCAATGGATTTGCCGCGGACTCCGCAGCCCCTCCCAGTTGGCCAGGAGGCTCGTCTCCTCCCATTCCCCGTTACCTATTTTGGGGGGAGGAGACCATGCTGGGTGAGTACCCCCTGCACCCCCTCCTTGGGGTATTAGGGTTTGCAACCCCACCACTACGGGATGGGGGGGCCGGGCAGGAACATGCGCCATTTACACCTGGATAGTTTCTCCATTGTTCTCTTTTCGTTAACTATCTCCTTTCCGGCACTGGAAGCGCGGCTGCACTTGCGTACATTCCACCGTCAGCCGACTTCGACGCGGGGAACTTACGCTGCGTCGGGACACGGTTGCTGAGGCCTTTTCTACTTCTCGGAGATTTGAATGGTAAACACCACCTCTGGGGATACAACTCGATCAATCCCAGAAGTTAGGTCCTTACCAACATAATTGACGAGATGGAGATAGGTGTCCTAAATATGAATAAGTTTACGCATCACTCCAACAGAACCGCTTCATTTTCCTTTCTCTGGATGCACAGCCTGATTTGGGTGCGAGGTAGTCAATGACCTCCATGGTAGTGATCATTTTCCCATTCAAATATCATTTTCAAGACCGCTTCCTCCTGAGATACCCACTCCATAGTGCTTGCCGCTGGTCGGCATTTCAGGAAATGACTGATTTCTCTAGTTCCCTAGCAACCTCATCGCCATGTGCCTAACTACTAGTCCTAGAACTTCTGGCCGTTTTGCACGCCAACCACTTCTGTGGTGGTTAGCCGAGTGTGAAACGGCCCTCAAACAGAAACCTTATGCCACCTGCTCTATAAACGCACGCTCAACAATTTCACTGTCGGTGAATTTCGCCGAGTTAGAGCTAGGTTCCGGTATGTTTCGAAGCACGCCCGCCGCTCTTCTTGGCGGGCATACGTTTCTTCACTTAACGGGAAAGACCCCTCTAGCAGAGGTGTGGAAGCGAGTCTAAAGGATTCGAGGCAAGTTATCGCAGGACCCCCTCTCGTTCTCCAGGAGAATGGGACCGCAATCTCGGACCCCGTGTCCGTGGCGGAGTCCTTCGCGACCGCTTTCTCCGCATTCTCTAGCCGGAATGATGTCGGGAAGGCCGCCGACTGAACTTTTACCTTCAGAGGTGGAGAATCCTTCAACGACAGGTTTACATTGAGTGAGTTGTGTTCCGCTCTCGCTTCGTGCGCTGACACAGCCCCTGGTCTGGACGATGTCCCATATGCCATACTTCGACACCTATGTGAGCTAGGCATGGCCTTTCTGTTATATTTGTTAAGCACGATCTGGGTAGAGGGTATCCTACCAGACCCCTGGCGAATAGCTACTGTGCTCGCTTTTCGCAAACCGGAAAGAGATCACTCTACCCCGGCCAATTTTCCCCATCTCTCTAACCTCGTGTGTGTGCAAGTTGATGGAGAAATTGGTAAATGTTAGATTAGCGTTTTTTTCTGGACAGTGGAGGTTACCTGTCTTCCGCAAGTTCCACTACACTTCAGATGCCCAGCTTCGACTGGAAAATGCCGTCAGCGAGGCCTTCCCTCGTAGACAGCACTACGCCACGGTGTTTTTCGATCTGGAGAAGGCCTATGGAAACTCTCCACACGATTGGGGCGAGGGGACGCCCCCCAATCTTTATATCTGAATTTTTGCGAGATCATCGATTCCGCGTATGGGTTGGGGGTAGCCCTGAGCATCAACGGCATTACCTCGGTGCTGCTGGAAGATGTTCTCGCTGCGCTCTACGTGGACGACCTTTCGATCTCATTTGGCGTGGCCCAGATGCCAACTCTGGACCGTCGACTCCAACAGGCATTGAATCGCCTCTCTCGCTACGGTGCCTATGTCGCCGAGAGACGCCAGCTATACCTTAAGTCTTTGGGTTCAGGCTAGGAAACTTCTTCAAGAGCTAGGTATAGGCTTCTGGCTGGTGCTGCCTCTGTTTCTGCCCAGGACGCCACCTTGGAGGGTACCACCTTTGACTATTTGTTGCCACTGCTCCAAAAGCTTCTACAGCGTCTGGAGTGTTCTCTTCTGCCTTTTTGGAGCACACTTCGTGTCACGCTAGATCCGTCCCAGTGTATACGGATGGCTCCAAATCCCAGGTTGTGGTCAGTTTCCACGCCGTATCCCCACTATTTGAAGTCAACGGGGCTTTATCAGGCACTGTGTCTGTCTTCAAGGCCGAGTTGGTTGCAATACTGCAATGCACTGCTCTGTACGGGTGATAGCGTGGCATGCCCAGTTCGGAGATCAGATTGTTATCTATAGCGACGCACAAAGCACCCCGAGTGCTCCAGCGGCATTGGAATTTTCACACATCTTGATTCGCGTGTCTGTGACTCCTTTGTCGCCCCGAGCCTGGTCGATGTCGAGATTATATTCTACTCGGCTCCTCAACGAGTGGGAAATGAGGCCCCCAAAGAGTATGCGAGGACTGGGCGACCAAAACAGCCTTTGGCTCTTCCTAACACGGACTACATGGCATTAATCAGGTCAGCCCTCTGTGCTTCTTTGGCAAAGTAGATGGGAGACGGCCCGAGGTGAACTTAAAGTTGAGTGCCATTGCGCAGCGACTGTTCCCATGGACCGACCGCCCAATTTGGTGACAGATTCAGGTTGCTTTCTGTCGTCTTCGATCTGGCCGCACTCTCGGCACACTCCGCCATTTGATAGAGCCCTCGCCAGTACCTTATTGTGACGATTGTGTTGTCCCACAGACTCGTCTGAACATTCTTGTTGAATGTCCCAGTCTTGGTGATCCTGGCCCATGTTACATGTCCCGGTATCAGGACCAACGGGGTCAGTACCGCTTGCCCCTTGTACTCGACACAGACTTGTAGACAATCTGACTTTTTCCATTTTATTTAACTGGTTTTTTTTAGGTTACAAGTTCCTACACTGAGGGGAGGCGGGAAATTCATCGAGCAGCTTCCTTCTTACTTCTTTGACTTTCTTTATCTATTCACATTTTAATATAAGAATGCTGGAGTTTAAATACAAATACCCTAAATAAAGTTTGTCCTTTATATAAACTACTAAGATTAATTTTTTTAAATAGTTAAAGTAGTTTTTTTCTGTAAGCATCATTGATATAATGCAGTTATGATATATGCCACTCAAGGAAAAAGAAGCAAAACTGAAATTCCTAACTGCTTTGACTCTTGCAAGCCAGGTCAACAGGAGCAAAAGCAATTTGCAACTATACCTTTGCTCTTTTTTCCTTTTGACCCAACTAGCATAATATTAATTGTTGATAACTACTGTGCTGTATTTTTATGGTACACCTCCTGTTAATGAGATTTATTCTTGTGTTGCCAGATTCCATAGCCTATATACCACAGCAAATTTCTATTTTATGAGAGTATTTTGTTGTTTTTTCCCTTATGTATTTACTGCTACTTAATTGCCATCTATCTCAAATTCGCAATAAAGGATTTTTATTGTAAAATGAATTTTGCTTAGATTTATCATACTTTGGGGTTTTATCTTGAACTTTTCAAATTAAATAGTAAAGTATGTAAAGTTAAAACAGGACTCTGAGAAAGAATCAAGAAAATTGCCAATTCCTGAAAAATATGTGATTCTCCATTCTAATTAATCGTCCCATCACTAATCTTCACCACTTTCTTATCAGATATCTCTGTAGAAACTTTCTACTGTAGATTTCCTTGCTGGTTTTCACTAAAAAAAAAAAAATGTAGCCATGTTCTTTTTATAAAATCTATATTAATTTAGATATTTATGTAATCCATCTATTGCTCACCTTTACCATTCTACATCCATTGTTGTAGTTGCTAGGAATAAAGGCATTTAAATATTCATTGAAAATTTGTAATATGTTTTCAGCTGGCGCTGGGACATTCTCGCCCTGTAAAAATTGTGACTTCAGCCATTAAAACTCGACTACGGGCTGAGGGAGCCCCTCTTGTTGACTATCTTCTGTCCCGTGCTAATGCGGGTACAACACATGAAGATCTTATCAAGGGAATTGAGACCATTTCAGAGGGAGCTGTGAGAGGCCGATTTTTCCATATGTTTCCAAAGAGAGCCTTTCAGCTTTCCAGGTGGCTCAGTGGATGGATAAAAAAGGGTGAGTAAGAAGATCGTTATATTATATTAATAAGGATTCTAGCTTCATTATGTGCTGATTGTTTTTTTTCGCTGTTCCTAGATAAAGGGGTTCCTATTTCCTTGACTTAGGGTTCACATTTTGGACATTAGTTCTTTAGTTAGTATTTGTATACCTGCTGCCTTTTGAGGCTTGAAGTTTATTTTCCTAGTGAGCCCCTAGTGCATCCTCTTGAATAGCAACCTTTTTCCACAGTGTCATTTGTGTGCATCAAGATCCTCTCCATCTCCATCATATCCTTTTTCCCCTTTTACACAAAATTCTCCAACCTTTTTTCCCACACTAGTAACCGCTTATATGGGTCGGCATACAGCATCTGGTCAGATGACAATAGGAAGGCAGTCTCTTGAGTGTGTTTTTTTTTTAGGGGGGGGGTTAGCATGATAACCACTGATTTGTGCTATTGCGCTCCACTCTGTGTGACTGGAAAATGTATGATAGAATATTAAGAGTAGCTAAATGAGGTTTTAGTTCTGTGATAAGCCATATAGATCGAGTTGTTGCTTTGTCCGGTTCGGAGACCGGATTGTGATCTATAGCGACTCACAAAGCGCCCTGAGTGCTCTCGGGGCATAGGAATCTCCACGCCCTTGGTTTGCGGTATCTGTGACATGTGGGAATTGCGGGGAATGAGTGCGTCAAAGAGTCCATTGAGACTGGGCGACCATACCAGCGGTTTGCTCATCCTCACACCAACTACATGGCAAGTATCAGGGGAGTGCTGCGAGCTGTTTGGTAAAGAATATGGGAGCCTGCGGAGGGGAACTTAAGGTTACCTGCCATTGCGCCGCGACTGTTCCCATAGACCTATCCCCTAATGCTGCAACGGCTTCAGGTTGTTTTCTGTCGTCTCCGAATTGGACACACTCGCGGGACGCACCGCCATTTTATGGAGCACTCGCCTGTTCCCTACTGTGAAGACTGCGTTGTCCCCCAGACTGTTCGGCACATTCTTGTTCAATGTCCCCCCAGTCTGGGTGATATGCGCGCACATTGCCCTTGGTCGTAGTCACCAGATAGGTGCTATAAAAAAAGCAAGAGGTGGTTGGTGTGGGATGGGTTCACTGCCCTGCTGAGGTGTTGGATTCTATTCATGTCCAAGTGAATTTTGAGTGGAAGTATTTTTGTTTCAGTGTGTAGGTGCGTTGTTTGAGTGCGTCTTGTGATAATGTTATGCAGGTGTGTTTTTTGTACTCCAGCCAGGAAAGTGTAGATGGAGGATAACCTAGATTTTAGTGAGACAGTCGTTAGGTTGGGAATGAATCCTGACTAGACCTTATGCTATAGCAAACAGCGTTCCATCGCTACAAATAGCCAATGGCTAGGAGATGAGAGGGTAATTTTATGCTTAATGGAAAAAAGTAGGTGTGGTTGGGTGGGTAATTTTATGTGCCATTGATCCGTGCCAACCTCATTTTGGGGGAGGGAACAGTGGTGATACTGATTGTAAATCTTGACGCGATCAGTTGCCATTACTCTATTACATCTTCTCAAACTTGTGTTTTTCAAAGGTGGTGTTCCAGTAGCAACTTTGAATTTGCAAGTGGCCGTTCCACCTGGACAGACAGTTCCTGATGCCTGGCATCACCAAATGGTGTTTGGAGTAGGTCCCCTGGGAGTGTATCTGACCAATCCCTTGGAATGTGTATCTGATTCCCTGTTGGCTGACCAGCTCTGCTCCGATTCGATCTTGTTGGTTCGTCGCTCGGATATTGTGTCCCGATGGGATCAGAAGGACAGGCTCATTCGACTCTCACTACAGGCTGATCCCAGTTGGAATGAAATGAATGTCTTGGGTAAGTTTTATTTATTCATGACTCTTGAATTAATTGTCCTGTGGAATGAAAAGGGGATGGTCAGCTCCTGGACCCGTTGAACACAATAAATATAAAAGGAATAGAGGACATTTGCATAGCACTTGCTGTTGAGGGGAAAATGGCACTCCGTTGATTGGGTGTATGAAGATACTTGGCTGGTAATGGTTTTTGAAAAAATTTAAGTTGTAAATAATAGTAATAAGGACTTTTCTATAATACTCTTCAAAGCCATGGGCTTGCACAGACCACCCGTCTATTGACTAAGGAAAAGCTAGCAAGAAGAGGTGGAACTTAAAGGTACCAGGAGATGGGGGATGAGCGTATCACATGAGGCAGATCATTCTACATTCTCAACGCAAATATAGTAAAGTATGACCACTCATGTAGTGCAGATTACCGCAGGGGAGTATCCAAGGAACCTGTTACACTTGGTATCCAGAGGAATTGCATTTCCTCCCAGCCTGAGTACTAATTAGGGAAGTCTGGTCACTGAGTTGACATGAACATTGATGATGGGGTCTGGTAAATTGTGTGTGCACTTTGTCCTCTCAGCACTACTTTACTTTTTTATTATTATTGTTATTATCATCCTTTTTATTATTTATTAGTGTTTATGTTAAAGCTCGAGGACAATTTCGCCTGAATAGCGGGCGGGCTGGGTTGGCAAAGCCCATCAACGCTCGACCCGTGGACCGAGTATGTGTAAATGATCACATTCTGGAATTTTCTGATCCAATGGAGACTTTCCTCTTAACCTCTCAAGTCATAGTATCTACTTTCCATGTGGCCCTTTTTCTTTTCTCCAACTATGGTTACAATATAAGACAATAGTGGGAATCCGCCTTCAAGCGTGGTCTAGCCCTCCTTAAATGTCAGGGAGGAAGATGTAACATGAGA
The DNA here is from genome assembly GCA_963969495.1 of Ceratothoa steindachneri. NCBI lineage: Eukaryota > Metazoa > Arthropoda > Malacostraca > Isopoda > Cymothoidae > Ceratothoa > Ceratothoa steindachneri. The sequence goes on from OZ018327.1 coordinate 43,019,446, forward strand.
CACCCTTTTGACGACCAATGAAGGGGCCTGCTCTCATCATTCACGTGTGGCAAAGGGGCTTCCCTTTGGCACCTTTGGCCCCTTAAGGAGCACAGCGATGTTTCTCTGGCTGCTGCTCTGATGGGACTCAGCGCCCCGTCCAGCCCCAGCCTAGCCTCTATTCCTTCCTTCGTTAACTCCTAATCTCCGTCTCCTCTACCTACTCTCCCTCATCTTGCCCCTGCCCTTCCGTCGTCCTTTTACAATCACCTTTTCCCTGCCCCTTTTGTTGGCCTGATGGACCTCCTCGTTCACAACCCAACACTCATTTGGATCATGGAACCGAACACTCCTACAACAAGAAGCGGCTGCGTCATCCCTACATGCCTACCTCGCCATATGTATGATTTGGTCGGGGCTTTTCCAAGGGGTGGCGGAGAAGGCGTATACCACCCCTGCCATCACATATAGTAGTGGCGAAATCTCTTTATTTTGGCCATGGAGAACGCAAAAAAAAAAGAAACTTTATCATCGTCGTAGCTGCTCTCAGGCAGCTCCACTATGGAAAAGGAAGGGGCCCTCCAACCTTCATCTACCGGAGAGGAGGCTTACTCTTCTCCTAGGTCTACGGTTGCAGTGGCCTTCCCTTCACCTTCTCTGGAGGTGACTCCATCTGTTTTCCATCAGCAGTGCCCTCCATTACTTTCACAGGGGCTGCCAAAAGAGCAAACTGGCGGCTCGATAGGGTCAACCCCCTTAAGGTTTAGCAGGGCTCACAGTTCCATGCTTCTTACAATTCTGCAGTCCTGTACTTTGTCTACAGGATCTCCTCCTCCTCGACAGCCAAGACCTCCATTTTAGAGAAGGATCTTGCTGAGGCCAGTCCATCCGGCCTAAGGGCTCCTTACGGTGAAGGATAGAAGTGGGTTAATCCGCCCCCCCACCTCCTCTCCTAAAAAGAGAGAAACAAGAAGAAGCCAAAAAAGATTTAGGGCTCCTATCCCTTCGCGGGAGCCACGGGGACGGACGGCTCCTCTGCCGTTTCGGTAAACGACTAATCCTAGATCGGCAGGCACGTCCGGCCCCGATGCTCCCCAAGGTGGGGAGTCCTAGAGAAAGACCAAAATTTCAAGTGCGCAGAGCGAGAGCCTCGATTATGTCGAGGTCCCTCATTCAGAGACTATCAGGCGTATTTGAGCCCGTTGGCTTCAAACGCTGTCTAGTTATTCGCTCCACTGATGGCAGCATGTTGGCCAAGGGCAACATGATTCATCAGAGGATAGCTTTAGCTAGTGTGGTTGGTAGAGAGACGAAGGTGATCCGTGGATGGCCAACTGGAGGCCGCCCCTGAGATAGACATGGTCCTTGAGGCAACCCAGCCTCAGACGGTAGGGCCTTCCATGGGAGCGAATCCGGGCTCGGCGCCAAGCACCGAACCCGAATCCGCCCCTATGCAAGGTCCTCCTCAAACGGCTTGGGTTTCCAAGGCAGTACAAAGAGGAAAGGGATTTCCTCCGACCGGTGCCCCTGCGACTGCCAGGACCCTCTCCATCTCGGAGAAGGACCCTCTTTGAGGTTGGTCCATCTGGCCTGGGGGCTCCTGCCGGCGGAGGGGAGAAGCGGGTTCATTCCCCGCCCTCCTCTCCTAAAAAGAAAAAAATATGAAAAAGACTAGGAAGACTCGGGGCTTCTCTCCATCCGCGGAGCTGCGGGGATGGATGGGTCTGCTGCCACTTCGGTAAGCGACCAAGCCAAGATCGGCACATCCGGCCCCTCTGCACCCCCCGGTGTGGAGCCCCTGACTATGACTAAGACCAAAAGTGTGCAGGGCGGAGCCTCGATAACATTGGGGCCCCTCATTCAGAGGTTACCTGGCGTTTTCGAGCCCACTGGCTTCAAACACTTCCTCGTTATTCGCTCCACTGATGGCAGCATGTTGGCCAAGCGCAACATGATCCATCAGAGGAGAGCATTAGCTAGTGTAATTGGTAAAGAGCTGAAGGTGACCCGTTCGTTTCTTGGACAGGAACCTCCTGGCGAATGCAGCGGATCACTCTGAGGCGGCCAAGATAAGTGCTCTTCGGACACTTGATGGCACCCCGGTGAGTGTAACGCCGCACTCTACCATGAACTTTGTGAAAGGAGTAGTTTATGCGAGGGAACTCGTTGACTACTCCATAGAGGACATCACCTTTGAGCTGGCCGACCATGGGGCGGTTAAGGTCGAACGCGTAATGAGAAAACAGGGAGGGGCCTCGAGACCCACCCCTACACTCTTCGTCACGTTCGACTGTGACAAGCTCCATGAGTCGGTTGGTACAACTACCGCGTAAAGGCATTCGTACCACTGCCGCAGCGGTGTTATTACTGTCACCGCTTCGGCCATACGAATCGTTCTTGTAGACGTGCAAAGTCGGGGTCACCCGAAGTCTGTGTAAATTGCTCCAAGGCCGCACACGATAAGTCTAAATCGTGTGTGGCCAAGTCTGTCGATTGTGGAGAGCCGCACCCCGCTTCTTCGAAGCAATGTGGTGCATATCTCCTTGAGAAAGAAATCCTGGCCGTTCAGGCCCAGGATCGACTCTCATTCCGCGAGGCTAAGGACTTGGTCCTGGCGCACCCGGCTCTGCCTGGGACATCTTATGCCTCAATAGTTAGAAAGGCACCCTCTGCTCCTGGCCCATCCAGGCCAACGAGCACGGTTTTTTCCTCGTCCATTCGGAGCCCTTCTGCGGGTTCTACTCAACCCGGGCGCTCCCCTGGTAAAGCCGGCGGCAAAAAGGGTTCACACCCAGCCCCGGTTAAAACCAGGGCTCACTCCCCTTCCCCCAGCGTGACCGTTTCCCGTAAGGCGAAACGGCCACGCGCCTCCACCGAGTCGTTAGACTCACAGGAGGCAACACCCCTGAAGTTTACCGCCAGGCCATTTTCCGGGGTTCCTAAAGCTGTCCTCGGAGAGCAGGACAGCAACAAAAGAGCTTCGGCTCCTTCGCTCACGCCTAGTGGTAGGCTGAGTGGCTCGGAGACGGTGGTTTTTCGAAAAGAGCGCCCCCCGCCCAAGGTTTCGAGGAGAGGGAGAAAAAGATTCGCATGGTGAGCTCAACCTCCCCCAATAAGTCCTCGAAGGCGACAGCGCCCGGGGTTCTGCTTCCGGGAAGCGTACGGCCATTCCTGTGAGAATCTTCTGTTAGAAGAGGGCCACCGCGTCTCCTCCGAGCTAGGCCTGGAGGGCATATTCCTTCAATGGAATTGCCGTGGACTCCGGGCCAACAGAGAGGAGCTGCGGAGGCTCGTCTCGTCCCGTTCCCCATTTTTCTGCAGAAGACCATGCTAGGCGCGTGCCCCCTGCCCGTTCTCCCGGGGTATAAGGGTCTTGCGACCCCACCACCACGAGATGGCCGGGCTGGGGGATGTGCGATTTACACCCGGCATGATGTCTCTGTTCTTCCTTTCACTTTAGATACCTCCTTTCAGGCAGTGGCTATGCAGCTTCACCTGGATAGGAGGTATACTATCATTTCTGCATACATTCCACCGTCAGCTGACTTCGACGCGGGGAAATCTGCCGCGTCGTGGCACGGTTGCCGAGGCCCTTTCTCTTGCTTGGAGATCTGAACGGCAGGCATCCTCTCTGGGAAGATTACTCAATAAATCCCGGGGGACAAGTCCTTGCCGATCTGATCGAGGAGCTTGAGATAGGTGTCCTAAATGTTGATGAGTTTACGCATCACTGCCCAAGAACCGCTTCATTTTCTTGCCTTGACCTATCTTGAGGGTCTTCGGATGCACAGCCTGATTTTGATTCGGGGTTGGTCGATGACCTCCATGGTAGTGATCACGTTCCCATTCAAATATCATTTTCAGGGCACCTGCCGCCTGAGAGCCCACCTCGGTGGTGCTTGCCGCGGGCGCGGTGGCCTGCATTTCAGGAAATGACTGAATTCTCTATCTCAGTCGAGGAGTTTAGGTCGTTAGATAAGGCCGTTGAGTTCTTCTCTGGGAACCTCATCGCCGCGGGCCTGACTACTATTCCCAGAACGTCTAGCCGTTTTGCACGCCGACCACTTCCATGGTTGTCGGCCGAGTGTGAGACGGCCCTGAAACAGAAGCGTTATGCCTACATGCGCTATAAGCGCCGCCCGAACGATTTCTCTGTCGGTCAATTTCGTCGGGCTAGGGCTAGGTTCCGGTATATTTCGAAGCACGCCTGCCGCTCTTCTTGGCGGGCATACGTGTCTTCACTCAACGCGAAGAGCCCTTTAGCAGAGGTGTGGAAGCGAGTCAAAAGGATTCGGGGCAAGTTCTCGCAGGACCCCCCTCCCGTTCTCCAGTAGAATGGGACCGCAATCTCGGACCCCGCGTCTGTTGCGGAATCCTTAGCGACCGCTTTTTCCGCATTCTCTAGCCGGGATGGGGCTCCGCCAGCATTCAATGCACGTCGTGATTTCGCGGAAGGCCGCCGGCTGGACTTTACCTCCAGAAGCGGAGAACCCTGCAACGACAGGTTTACTGTGAGTGAGTTGCGCTCCGCTCTTGCTTCATGCGCGGACACTGCCCATGGTCCGGACGATGTCCCGTACGCCATGTTTCGACACCTGGGTGAGCGAGGCATGGCCTTTCTGTTAGATTTGTTCAACAGGATCTGGGTGGAGGGTCTCCTCCCAGATTCCTGGCAAATCGCTACTGTGCTCGCCTTTCGCAAACCGGGCAGAGATCACTCTACTCCGGCCGGTTTCCGCCCAATCTCTCTAACCTCTTGCGTGTGCAAGTTGATGGAGAAATTGGTAAATGTTAGATTAGCCTTTTTCCTGGACAGCGGAGGCCATCTGTCTTGTGCACAGTCCGGCTTCCGCAAGTTCGACTCCACGTCGAATGCTCTGCTCCGACTGGAAAATACCGTCTGCGAGGCCTTCCTTCGTAGATAGCACTACGCCACGGTATTTTTAGATCTGGAGAAGGCCTATGATACCGCATGGCAATACGGTATCATTGAGACTCTCCACACGATGGGGGCGAGGAGATGCCTCCCAATGTTTATATCTGAATTTTTGCGAGATCGTCGATTCCGCGTACGGGTGGGGAGAGCCCTCTCCGGCCCAAAAGGAGCAGGAAGAGGGTGTCCCGCAGGAAAGTATCCTCAGCGTCACACTCTTTGCCCTGAGCATCAACAGCATCACTTCGGTGCTGCTGGAAGATGTTCTCGCTACGCTCTACGTGGACGACCTTTGGATCTCTTTGGCGCGGCCCAGATGCCAACTCTGGAGCGTCGACTACAACCGGTATTGAACCGCGTCTCTCGCTATGCCGAAGCGCACAGGTTTTGGATTTCTTTGGCGAAGACTAAGGTTGTGCACTTCTGCCGCCATCCACGGCTCCACCCCGACCCAGATTTGTTTCTTAATGGGGTGCGCCTGGAAGTGGTGGAATCGTACCGTTTCCTTGGTCTTGTATTTGACCGACGCCTCACCTGGGAGGCTCATATTCGCAGCCTTAGGGTCTCTTGTACCCGCGCCATGGATATTCTCTGTTCCGTGACTTTCAGCGCTTGGGGCGCTGATAGGGCTACTGCCTTCCTTTTTATCAATCCTTTGTTCGTTCGAAGCTCGACTACGGATGCGAGTTTTATGCATCCGCAGCCGAGCGTTTATTGCGGAAGGTGGACTCGATCCACCACACCGGCCTTCGACTTGCGACTGGTGCCTTCCGCACTTCCCCTATTTTGAGCCTGTTGGTCGATGCTGGGGAGATGCCACTCGCTCTACGCCGCGTACAGAGCATCACTCGCCTGTACGCGCGAGCCCGGCACCTCCCTCAGTCGTCAACGGCTCTCACTGCATCCGCAGCTGACCTCGACGGTGCCTATGCCGCCAAGAGACCTCAGTCATACCCTATGCCCTTTGGGTTTAGGGCCAGGAAACTCCTTCGAGAGCTAGGTATAGTTCTCGGGCCGGTGGCGTCTCTCGTTCTGCCCAGGACGCGACCCTGGAGGGTACCACATTTGGCTATTTGTCACCACGCCTCTAATCCCAAAGCTTGTACAGCCCCAGTAGTATTACGTTCGACCTTTTTGGAGCACACTTCGTGTCACGCTGGAACCGTGCCAGTGTATACGGATGGCTCCAAGTCCCAAGAGGGGGTCGGCTTCCACACCGTATCCCCTCTGTTTGAAGTCAGCGGGGCTCTGCCAGGCGCTGTGTCTGTCTTCACGGCCGAGCTGGTGGCAATACACCACTCGGTACGGGAGATTACGCGACGTGCCCAGTTCGGAGACCGGATTGTGATCTATAGCGACTCACAAAGCGCCCTGGGTGCTCTCGGGGCATTGAAATCTCCGCATCCCCTGGTTCGCGATATCCGTGACGCCACGGTTTTGGCGAGCCGGGCTTATGTCGAGATTATCTTCTGCTGGGTTCCTGGACATGTAGGAATTGCGGGGAATGAGCGCTCCGATGAGGGCGCTAAAGAGTCCGCGAGTACTCTGCGACCGGACCAGCGTTTCGCTCTTCTTCACACCTACTACATGGCAGGAATAAGGGCAGCTCTTCGGACTGCTTGGCAAAGAAGATGGGAGACGGTCGAAGGGAACTTAAAGTTGCGTGCCATTGCGCCGCGACTGTTCCCATGGACCTATTCCCCAATGCGGCGACGGCTTCAGATCGCTTTCTCTCGTCTCCGAATCGGACACTCGTGTGAAGCATCGCTAGTTGATGGAGCTCTCGCCTGCGCCCTATTGCGACGACTGCGTCGTCCTCCAGACTGTTCGGCACATTCTTGTCGAATGTCCCAGTCTGGGTGATCTTCGCGCCCGTTACCTGTCCCGGTACCGGGATGGGTGGGGTCGCACCGCCTGTCCCTTGTACTCGGGACGGATTCGTGTACACCGACCTGTAGACTTTTATACTTTTTAGAGTAGGCCGACCTTCTCCCTATTATTTAAAACTTAACCATGGATCGCGGTCTTCTTCGGCGGGGGAGGGCTGGCCTTTTTCCCGTCGACGGAGCTCGCTTTATATTTTTTTAAATTTTTTATTCTTTTTTTTCTGTTTGTATTTTTTTTTTTTTTTGGGGGGGGGGGGTAATATAGCCTAGATTTAGGCTAGGATGATTACGGTGACTTATGCCCTAGAAGGCAGTCGCCAGATGAGATATTAAAAAAAAAAAATCACAGGTGCGATGGTTTCTATTCGCAAACAGTGGTGTTGATAGGTCACCCGCAGGAGAATATCACCGGAAGCCGTCTTCCCTCAAAGGGGCAAGTGCTCCGAAAATTCTACTTCCCCCACGGTCTTGAAAAGAAAACAAGGCAGAGGCTGCGAAGGAGACCGTGGAGGTAGTCCTGGGGATTTGGCAGAAGGCAGGTCTCCCTACCTCCACAATGCGTTACAGCAAGGCGAAGCTGCTTGAGTTAGTGGAGGCCTACGAGGGTCTTCAGAAGGACAAGAAAAGAGCTTCGGAAACGACAAGGATGAATGAGATCTTTCAAGTGAACCTTGATGACTTATTCGATGTGGCGCACAGAGATACCCTTGAGAAGACCACAAACTTCACTGGGATGCCAAGCAGCCGCCTGACATGGCTGACGGAAGTGAACCCCTTGAGAGGCTCGCCTTTCACGTCACAGGTGGGGACAAGTAGTACCTCTTGGAAGCAGCCAAGATCCCCGAAGCAACTGGGCATCACATGGCGGAGGCTGTCCTCAAGGCGGTATCCGACGCTGGACCGGAGGTGCGCATTCAAGGAATCGTGTGTGACACTACTGTCTCGAACACGGGTCCCGATGAAGGAACCTGCATCAAGATTCAGTAGGGCTGGAAAGGAATCTTCTCTGGTTTGCGGTTTGCGTGCAGGCACCACATCTTGGAAGTGATCCTTGGGGACGTTTTCAAATACTGTTATGGACCATCTGGCGGGCCTAACATCCCTCTCTTCGTTCAGTTCCGGGAGCAGTGGGACTTCCTCGACCAGAAATCTTGGTCGTCCTCCATGGATGAAGAAAGCCTCCTTCCTCTCCTGACAGGCGAGCTGTCTGATGCAAGGGAGACAGCTTTGAGCGAGCTCAAGAGTGCCATCCAAGAGAGGAATACAAGGAGCTCCTGGTTCTCTCCTACATCCTGGGAGGCGATATTGGGACGACTTTCAAGATGAGGGCACCAGGAGCGTTTCATCAAGCGAGATGGATGTCGAAGGGAATCTACCCTCTCAAGATTTTCCTCTTCATGTCTCAGTTTCGGCTGACCTCTCACGAACTCTGAGCCATGGAACAGGTGTCCCTCTTCGTCGCCCTCCTTTAGGCCATTCCGTGGAACGAGGCCATGGTTCCTCCCCATGCTCCCTACAACGATCTCTTCATGAGGGAACCTTGCAGAGGAATCCCCAATAAGCGCGTTGCTGAAATGGCCCTAAAGGCATTCAAGCGCCATCTCTGGTACGTGTTAGAAGACTTGGTGCCTTTCTTCGACGAAAGGGTTACAAAGGAAGAGAAGGCCTCCATGGTCCAGAACATGAGGGAGGGGAAGGGACTGAAACGTCTGGACGGAAAGGCCTTCAATCCCAACAAGCCTCTTTCAGGCTTCTTCAGTTCCCGGTCGAGAAAGGCGCTGGATATCCTGCTCCCAGAACAAAGAGGAACTGGCCGCACTCTTGGCTAAGAGCCCCGTCAGTTGGGAGGGGCATCCTTTCTTCTGCAAGATGGAGGACGATTGACCATCACACGAGAAGAAGCTCAGAAGCAGTTCCTTCTGAAACTGGTGGCCAAGGCCAGGAGGGAGTGCCCCACGAACTCCAAGGCAGCCCTACTGAAGCCCGAGCGATCGGACTCCGAATAAAGCAAGGAGGTCCTTTTCGGAACTGTTTTTTGTCTTGTTTCAGTTCTCAGTGATGTCATTCTATTTGTACTTCTCTGCGTGCGAAAGGAAATATATTAGAACTTCTTTTTTCATATTTGCTAACTCTTTGTTTCCTTTTTTGTTTGTTTTTGAAAAATTAATTGTTGCTACGTGGGGACCCCTAATCAATGTCCGATTACAATAAGAATGGGGCACGAATCTCTCCTTTTTAGTGGAACAAAAACATGTGGCATTTTGAACAGGTCTAATATCCCAGTCTGGGTGATCTTCCTGCACGGGTACCGGGATGAGCGGGATCGCTACCGTTTGTATTTTGTACACATCGACTCGTGAACTTTACGACTTTCTTTGTTGTAGGTCGCATGTTCCTGCGCCGGGGGAAGGCGGGCCTACCGCTGACGCTGTAGCACGCTTCCTTCTTGCCTTTTTGTTTTTCTTGTTATTTTTTTTTACCTTTGTGTTTTTTTATCGTTATGTGTTATTGTTTTGTTTTTAATATAGCCTAATAGTAGGCAGTCGCCAGATGGTCTACCACAATAAAAAAAAACGGAACCCTTCTGCGTGTTCTACCCACCCCGGTCGCTCCCCTTGTACAGCTTGTGGCACAAAGGGTTCACACCCAGGCCCGGCTAAAACCAAGGCTCCCCTCCCTTCCCTCAGCGTGGCCGTTTCACATAAGATGAAACGGCCACGCGCCTTCACCAAGTCGTTAGACTCACAGGAGGCCACACAGTACTAAAGGCGCTTCGGCTCCTACGCCCACACCCAGTGCTAGGCTGGGTGACTCGAAGACGGTGCTGCCCTGCGACGACTGCGTTCTCGTCTGGACACACTGGCACATTTCTGGTACCTGGTCGAGGGTGGTCGCTACCGCTTGTCCCTTTTACTCGGGATGAGTTTGTGTTCATAGATTTGTAGACTCTCTCACTTTTTGGAGGTAACTAGCCTCCTCCATTTTATCTGAATCTTTGTTGTAGTTTGCATGTTCCTGCGCGCGCGCGCTCTCTCTCTCTCTCTCTCTCTCTCTCTCTCTGTTGTTAAATCGTGTTTGCTTTTTTTTTTCTTTGTTCTCTTGTTTTTTGGTGAGGGTTTTTGCGAAGTTTAGAATACCCTAGTACTAGGCTAGAATTTTAACTATGGTGAGGTGTGCCCTTGAAGGCAGTTACCATTTTGGACATAAAAAAATATAAAAAAAGGTACCCCTCCAATATTGGATACACTTGCAAGACGCCCCCAGCCTGTTCTACACATTATTGTTCAATGTCCCATTCTGGGTGATCTTCGTGCACTTTACCTGTCCCAGTGCGCAGAGACTTGTGAACTATCTGACTTTTTGGAGTTGGCTGGCCTCCTCCATTTTATTTAACTTTTTTGGTGTGGCTCATGTTGCTGTGCTAGTGTGGGGGGGGGAGGGGAGTATAGGTATTGAAATTGTGTCCTACTCGTAAGACGAAATATGGGAGCTGTAAGAATGGTGGTACGGGTCAGTGAGAAATTTTCTAAACTGTTGGGAGTTCTTTTTTATTTCGATCGCTATTTGTGATACATTGTATCTTAGTGTGGTGTTATTTTATAATGGTTTAAGTGGGTTCCTGTGTTAGGTAATGTGCATGTTTACATTTAGTAAGGTATATTTTTGAGAGCAATCCTGGATAATAAAATTGCTGATAAAAATAAATGTCCACTTCTTTTGCACTCTGAACACAACTTTTAAATGGTATAGATTCATTAATTGCTGGAGTTCATCATTTTGCACAATTAATCCAAGCTCATTTAAAAGTATACAGTTTAAAAGACCATCGCATAATAATTTTCCTTCTTCCAGGCCAAGTTGTAGGTGTGTTAAAGGAAGAAGCAGCACCAGAAATGCTTCAGGGAAGGCGCCATCTGACTTCCCATGTGGCCATCCCGGCTTCATACCTGTCAGGAGTTTCTGTATTCGTTCGGTCTGACAATGAATGCCTTTATGAGTTACTCGAGGGTCCTGAGTTGCCTCTTCTGGATGAATGAACTTTTCTAGCTCACTATTAACATGTGCCAAACTTGCTATGAAAGGGAAGAAAGGATAATATGAATTTCTGCATTGGTGGTCTTTTATCTGGATTTCCTCACTCCAATAATCAAATCTGTGCTTCAGGATAAAAAATTGTGATGCATTGATGAAAGTATTCTCTGAACTGAAAAGGTTTACATCTCAATTGTTATTGACCTACCATGAGACCTTCCAATCTTCTATCTTCTATAGGCACATATTGTGTAATTGGTTGTAGCAAAATTAAAGGGAGTGCCAAAGGCCTCTTCAACAATTCACAAGCTATTGCATTAACAAAGTAGCCCAGATGCATTCACTGTGATAGTTTGCTTTTTCCCAAAAAAAATTCAGATAATTGAAGCATTGAGTACTCTTGTTAGATCCAACTACTTCAGTACAGTTGACTAGCAATATTTTGAGGGAATTTTTGCTTACCTTGTTCATTCCTATTTTTAGCACCTCCATTCAAAAATATGGTATGTCATATAGCTAAACCAAATTATTCTGATGGAAAATATCCAATACCATAGACAAACTACTTTTTTATCATCCCTTGCTAGCTATCCCATGTTTTTCAAAAGCAAAGTGAATATAACTTCTTTAGTTATCCTAGATCCTACCAATATTTTTTTTTTAATGATGATTAGGTCAAATTTCAATTTCATCTTTTAGAGAAGATCCTAGCAATAAAATGAAGAAAACTATTCTAAATCTTTCAAAAACAACTATTAGAAATAGAACTGCCAAAAATCTTTTCTTTAAAATTTTGTTCAAACCATTTTTGCTAAGAAAATGAATATTATTCACAGAGAAATGTTTACTTTGAATGTTGATTTTGAGTTTCAGCTCCCCTTTTATGTCTTTTGTTGCCCAAATTTCATCATTATATCCATGTATTGATGTGCAATCATAGCAATTTTAGAAATTTGAATTATGGGAAAGTTGTTTTGGTGTGGCTTTTACCACCAATTCTCAATGGACTACAGCTTGATATGGAATCAAAACCATGAGATGCTAGAATATTTGGCAGCTGCAAAGTTGTCCAGAAACGGGACACATCTGGCGACTACCCACATTCACAATGGCTTAACTTGGCTCAACTGGCAAACAGTGTTTCTATTAAATTATTACATTGAAAAATGCATTATGATAGAAGATAGCTCCATTTAGTTTGTTTTTTTCTAGGTTCTGAGTATATGTTAGCTTATATTAGTTCTGATGCATCGTTTTATTTTTCTGAGGATGAAAGAGAGTAAAAAAAGTTTATATCCTACCCTCTCTTTTCTAAGGATTGTTTCCTTGTTATTGACCGAAGTTCAAATTGAGAGGATAGATTAATGACATATATAAGAATGTTACCTTAAATTGAAATTATTAAAAAAAGTGACAATTTTTGTAGAATGAAAAAAATAATGGCCCTATGGAGTTATCTAGTTAGGCAAGTCGCATTCCCACTCCAATTTCTTTTGTGGAAATACATATGAGGATTTGAGCCCAATTGACTTATCTTTTACTCGCACCTTTTTCTATTCTGTAATTTTCATTTGTCTACCAAACCTCTTGATCTTGTTGAAGCCATTTTCCTTTTCATTATCTATGGTACCTGGCCTTTTTATTTCCTCTACCTGCTCATTACTCATTCAAATTTACAATTTACTCATCCTAGCTTCTTTCTCTCTCCCTCATGAATTTAAGGAAATGGAGAGTGGATGGATTAAAGGTGGAGCTTATTTTTTAAGCATGTTTAGTTAGATTTCTCAAGACCCATTAATGTATAAAAATCTGTACAGTAAGTTTTCCTTGTATATTTTATTAATAGGCTTGTAGCATCAAATTAAATATATTTTGCACAAAGATATATACTAAAGGAGAAATAGCAATTGGATGACATTAGCGCACAAGACTACAAACCAGAGTTTTAAGGGTGAGAGAAAAAGACACTGGAAATTCCAAAGATCAAGGAGAGCAAAGGATAGCTCAATTAAGGTAATTCATACTGAGAAGACAGGAATGATACCAAAGGGAAAAAATTTAAAATATCCTGGCAAGAAGTCAAACCAAGGTCACCTAATTGGTTGAGCACCCAACTGGCAATTGGAACATCCGATTTGACTCTCAGTCAGGATTTTGCAAAAGGTTTTCCCTATCTTATGATTGCTTTAATTGATATGACTTTTGCTCTTCTTGATCTTTCTCTTCCAAGGTCCCTTTCTTTTGCCTTTGAAATTTGGGCATCTTCATTCAGTGCAGATCATTGGTAAAATCTTAATCATTAATATATATATATACACTGGTGATGGAGTTGTTCCTTGGGAACCTGATCCATAGTAGGAATATGAAGACTTGTGTGATAGTTTTAAATATTACAATTTTGGATGTTTCAGCCATTAACAACAACCCTCTTCAGCAAATGAGCAGCGCCAGGGGTTAGATATCAGTTAGAATACAAAGACATGAAAAATTATAAATCAAAATCAATCGAGGGTTAAAGATGATTACAAAGCGATCAATATCTTGTACCCCAACCGTGGGGATTCTTGGTTTCCTGATGTTAACGCTACTGCTTTGTTCGCTCAAGGCTTGACAAGTGATGTATTTGAGATATCCACAGCCTTGCTCTCCGTTTGGCCATTGATACCTTCTGCCACTCACTCCGTGTCACACACAATGCATTATGCGCGCAGTCTGCCCTCTCCCTCACTTACCCACGGTTCTCATTTCATACGCGGGCAATCTCGACGTTGCCAATGCCGCCGAGCGACGTCAGTCATACCCTAAGAATTTGGGTTTAGGGCTCGGAATCTACTTTGAGAGAATGGTGTAGTCCTTGAGCCGTTGGCCTTTCTGCCTCAGCGCTCCCCCAACATCTACCAATCCGAAGCAATCCTGACACTTCCTTACTGCCCCTACTGCAACCTTTAGCAGCATGAAAAGACTGCCTATCTCATCCCATCCTTCCCCCTCATGAACTCTCGCACACACACACACACACATATATATATATATATATATATATATATATATATATATATATATATATATATATATATATATATATATATATATTATCGTTTGGGATATTCTTAGCATATCTATCAGTGTAAGATGGAAGCAGCTTTTCTTGTAAACATGTTTGATTAAAGACCATTGACCAGCTTGACCTTACTTTTTAAGTGTGAGGGATACAATTCTTAATTGCAGGTGGCAAATGGAAAATTGTGTTAAATCCATTTTTATCGAATAGATATATATAAATATTTTCGTTTGTCCCTGGAAAACTTGCAGCGGTTGGCACTCCATGCAACGTGCAAAATCCCTGAACAGCCATTCATGTATCCCTTCTTGAACGCCCATTGATTTCTTCCCTGAATGCGCATTGATTCCTTCCTAAACACCTATCAAACCCTTCCTTAATTCCCATAGAGTGGGGAATGTGCGGCAGTGGGCAGCCCATTGAGAAGGGTGAGGGCTAATTTCACCCTAACCAAGCAATAGTCAACATCGCTTTAGACCTTTCCTCTCTCTCCTCTTCCATCCCCAAACCCCTTCGCAATAAATCATCTGGCTTATTAGGACGCACTAACGAGCACCATCGGCCATCATAATTCTACTGATATGGACATCCCTCACCCCCTCCCCCTAAAACAAACACACCTTATCCAGCATTCTCATTGAGGACCCCCAGTATTATCCTGGCTGAAGACTTCGTCTTTTTTAGATCATTCTACCTGTATTCTCCCACCCTCATTTTCCATTTTCATATTTCTTAATAATAATTAGCTTTGTTGTGAGGGGTACATATGCATCATTCAGCAGTCACACAAACACATCCTCTCCCGTTACCTCCCCCTCATAATCTCCCGGAGTTAAGGCAAGTTATACCTGAAATTGGGCATGATTATTTCAAGATATTGGTGAGGTGGGGGGTCAGGTGCAATCGTCGCTGTTGGTTCTTCGTCTGCTGTAGTTTCACAACAACGACAATGGACTTCTTTTGACCTGTGTCGTAGTTATGTATGGAAAAATTACGATATAAGTAGGATAACCGAGGGATTGACCGGAGATGACCAAGCAAGGAGTGTTTAGAACATTAAAGCATCTGAGAAAACTGGCTGAACAAACAAGGTATAAGTCACTATAAGAGGTCTAAAGTTTGATGATCGTGTATATACAGAAGCATTTTGGTAGGTGCTAAGAATGTATGGAGTGAGTAGTAAACTATTAGATGATGTGGAGTATTTATGTTTGAAGTAAGGAGTGCATTTAGGGTGAAGATGGCCGGAGGAATGGGTGGTTTGACATATTATAAGGAGTAAGACAAGGTTGTGTGATGCCACCATGGCTATTTAATATCTTTATGGATGGAGTACTGAGAGAATACGTATGGGAAAGAGGTGTAAGATTGGGGAGAGATTAGTTATATTTATGTTAATATATGTTGATGGCTGAGAGTGAGTGTGATTTGGAAATGTTGCTTAAAAAAATTGTATGTAGAAACTACTAAGGTAATGAATGGTATTTTGAAGTGAGATGGGTTGTGTCTGTGGTTCACTTGTGAGAAGTTTGTTATCTAGGATGCTTTGTAAATAATACTGATACAGATGAATTATTGTAACAAAAGGTTTTAAATAGTAAGAAAGTCTCTGGGTTGATTAGAGCATTAGTCAATGCTTAGGGTTTGAGTGTGGGAATGAGACTATGTTATGGAATGACAAGGAAAGATCTCGAGTGAGAAAATGGACAACTAAAGAGCGGTGCGGAGTGTACGAAAGGTGGGTTAGGTGAGTAACAACTGGATAAAAGATGTTTTGTTGAATGAGGTTTGGTTGAAATTGTTCTGAAGTGGTATCGGCATTTAAGAAGAATGGATGGAAATAGAGTTGCGAAGAAGATATACGAGAGTGAGTATCAGGGTGTGAGAAGGATTGGAAGAGAGCGTGAAAGATGGGTTAAATTTATGAATGTTTGAGAGAAAGAAAGGACTCTCGCTGAATTGATAATATTGTTATGATCGTGTGCCTGGGGTCTTTTGCCCAGGGTGAACCTTGACGTCCTGATTAACTTGGGCTCCGAACCACCCGTATCCACAACACATGGCAGCCACCATGAGGTGGAACCGAATCGAGACTCCATCCGATGACAAACCATATGTGATATGACTTATCTTCCGTACTGGGCGAGATGCAACACTACATACCACCCCATCAGTATAATGATCTTTGGCGTGGACAAAACGGGGATGGGTAGTTTTAGTGGCATTGATACAAGCCGATCCTACTTTGTGGGAAGCAGGTAGAAATTGAAGTTTGTGCTATCTACTGACCATTATTAAATGAATTTAGTATCTTTCATACCCAAAATCATCACTTTGGATCATTATGTCGCCCAAATCCTGATCTTGAGATACTGGGCTTTTAGCTAAGAATCGTCGTAGCCTTAAATAAAATTCCCAATAAACCAATTTTACTTTTAAATTCTTGCATAAATATTACTTGAAACCGTTTATTTGCCCGGTATAAGAGGATATATTTGCATTATAGCAAAGAGCATGTGCGCTCACTAGCTTTCACTTTTATATATAAACATGTATTAGGTTTTAATCCTGAGAATTTAGGCTTAGTGAATATTTCTACATGCGGATGATATACGAAGTGAGGCATTGATCATTTGAGGGAAAGATGGACAAATTGTACAATTGGTCTACTACGTTGATATTTATTTCTAATGTCACTAGCTCCTCATTTCTCAGTTAACACCTTTGTATTTACCTTGTCCCCTGTGCCTTCATTTACCCTGTTGATTTTCAAGTTACCCTAAAAGCTATTTGTTATACAAATCTGAATATTCTGTAAAAATGTCTGTAAATTGCTTTTTTGTTAACATTAAATTGTTTTTAAGCCCTATATTTTATTTATCTCCTTTGAGTTTTATCAGTGCTGTGCTACTTTCCTTCCCATACTTCTGGAAGACTGAACGATCAATTCCAGGAGTTAGGTTATTGTCGATGTGATCAAAGAGTTGGAGTTCTGTGCTCTGAATGTGGATGAGTTTACGCATCACTGTCTGAGAAATGCTTCCTCGTCTTGTCTTGATCAGTCTTTGTTCCTTCGGGATAGTTATCATGACCTTGAATGCGAGTTGGTCGATAAACTACATGGTAGTGATCACTTTGCCATTCAAATATCGATTTCACCGTCGGTGAATTTCGTCGAGCTAGGGCTATTTTTCGAATCACAGACGCCGCTCTTGGCGAGTATAGGTGTCTTGACTTAACGCGAAGACTCCTTGAAAAGGTGTGGAAGCAATTCAAAAGGATTCTGGTCAAGTTCTCGAAGGACCCCACCTCCCGTCCTCCAAGAGAACAGGACCGTAATCTTGGCAACACGCGGCCATGGCCAAGTCCTTCGCAACCGCTTTCTCCACATTCTCTAACCAGGATGAGGCTCCACCAGCTTTCATTCAACGTTGTGAGTTTGCTGAAGACTGCTGACTGGACTTTATCTCTAGACGCGGAGAACCCTTCAACAACAGGTTTACATTGACTGAGTTTCGTTCCGCTCTCACTCCATGTGCGGATACTGCCTCCGGTCCGGACGGACACTATTGAAAAAAATGTGCTGCACGATTATAGGAAAGCGTAGATGTGTAAAAGATGGCTACTGCGCTTGCTTTTCACTCTATCCCCGTCGGTTTCCGCCCAATCTCTCTAACATCCTGCGTGTGCAATTTGATAGAGAAATTGGTAAATGTTAGATTAGCCATTTTTTCTGGGCAGCGGAGGCCACCTGTCTTCTGCACAGTTCAGATGATCTGCTCCGACTGGACTATCTGCGAGGCTTTCGTTCGTAGACAGCACTACGCCACGGTGTTTTTCGATCTGGAGAAGTCATGATACCGCTTGGCGATACGGTATCATGGAAGCTCTCCCTTTCAGGGGCTCGTCCCAGAGAAGCTCTGGCCTTCTTGTGGCCAGGGGGTCAGCCCTGTTCCCTTAGGAGTCCACTGGTGCTGCAAACCTGACTCTTAATACCCCCCTATATTATTTTCTTTTACTGCCATTTCCCCCTCTTCTTTCTACTATCTAATGGCCCTGACTCTTACCTGATTTCTACTTGTTTTTTTCGGATTGATTCTGAATTATTCTTTCATAAAGGTCGGGGATTGGGGGTCTCCATAGTCTTCGTTTGCTGATGCCCACGGAGAAACCCATCATTGATCAATTTTCTCCGCGCATAGGTGAACTCGGGCAGCCTCTTCGGTCTATAAAGATGGTGTAGTGGATCCGTATCCATTCTCCAAGAGGACATACCGGACGTAACCGAATCTAGAGTTACAGTAGCACCGGGCCCTTGTAGTCATCCGTGGTGGAGAGTCCCGAGGGAGTTTGTGAAGTTCATTTTATTTGCAATGGCTCGCCATAAACATAAAACTTTCCCTTCCGGTAAGGATTCTCGAGCCAAACGTTCTTCAATACACCTTTCAGCCTTCCCTCGCTCGTTGGATCCCTATGCCAACATTGTGGACTCAGATTTAGATTATCCCAGCTTTCTGGTCATGAGTTCGTCATTTGACACCCCACTTTCAAAAGTGGATGTGTTTGACGTTAATGAATCGGTTGAGTCCCGCTGTGGTGAATCCCGCCGGATGTGGTCAAGAGGTAGTGGTGATATAGTAGTCGTGTCATCTCATTCAACATAATCTTGTGCGAAATCTGTCTTCGATTGCCGAAGTTACCGTAACCGTTTCGCCTCATCCACGTCTGAATTTTGTCAAATGTGTCGTCCGTTCAAACGAATTAAGGGACTACAACCTCACCCGTTTTCAGAGCAAGCTCAGTATCCAAACTTGTCACACATGTACACAGGGTGACTAAAACTGTAGGCTCTAGTAGAGTCCCAACTGCCATATTGATTTTAACGTTTAAACGTCAGGAACTGCCGTAGTTTATTAAAGGCCGGTACCTTCGTGTCCCGGTAATCCCCTACGTCGAACTACCCAGACGGTGCTTCGATGGTAATCAATTTGGACATGGTCGTGCCTGTCGGCACTCCCGTTCTTGCGTGAATTGTCGTTCTGATTACCATGGCCCTGAATGCACCAAAACACAGTGCTGTACCAACTGCGGTGGTGCCCACAGTGCCGTATCAAAAGTCTTCTCAATATTCTTATGTGAAAAAGAGATCCTCGCTATGCGCGACTCTGCGTCTGGACGTAAGAGAGGCTCGCCAACCTGCGCGGGCACAAACTTCACCTCTTGGCCGTCTCTTCTCAGGCGTTTTGCGTGACCTTGGACGAAACCAACCATCGCGTTTGAGTTCCGACACTCCTGAAGCATCTCATCGCCCATTACCGTTAATGTCAGAAGCATTCACGACATACCGTCGAAGCATCGATCTCACACCGAGATACCTAATGTTGCTTCTCTCCAGCAGCTCTAGTCGGGACCGACGCTCAGGGTGAGACATTTGAAGACATCAGACGTTATCTGAAAGAATCTTCCACATCGACCAGCGAAGGTTCTTCTACTCAGTCCCGAGACCCAAAGCACCGTGGTAAGAGGAAGGACTCCTCACCTGGGTCATCGACCACCAACAAGCGGGCAGCCTCTGGAGCTGACTCGGCCGAGCCTCAAAAATCTTCAATAGACTCTTCTCCTGTTCCTGAATATTCTTTGCCCTCAAGCCCGTCCCGCCCTTCACAGGACTTAGGCCCCTTGCCTGTCCAAACGGTAGCAAAAATCTACCCAGTTCCTTGTACTTTGTCCAAATCGCCTGCCTCACCGACTCAACCTCCTTCTCATGATCCAATGGAAGCGGATTATATTCCAACATCACCAGCCGCTGTTGTTGGATCAACTCCTAAGACATCGAAAGTGACCTCGGCCCATCAATCTGGATCTACCCTCCGAAAATCTATTCTTAATCTTTGGTTTCCACCTGGTTGTGCGCCCCAATTACAGGAAGGGGCCTTGGCCGGTTCCTCGAAACCATCGGACATATCTCCTGTCACTGCTCCTTCTAGGATCTCTTCCCCTGCAATAGCAGGCTCCTGAAAATCTGCTCTTCGTCCCCCAAGCTCTTTGGAACGCACTTCAAACATAACATCAGTCACAAAGGAAAAAAAGATATCGACTGTGGTATCTAACCGTCCCACATAATATCCTCCATTTTACAATGGAATTGGCAAGGAGTTCTTTCCGAAGTGGGAAGAACTCAAAGTTCTTTTAACGACTCTCCATCACCTTTTCCGGCGATACCCGTTTTTCTTATTTTTAACTCTATTGCCTGTCTGTAGCTCGTCTCATAGGGGGCGTCAGTTATGGTTTAGTCATCCCACCATGTATCTCCCCACCCTCTTTACACTACCCTCCAAGTTGTTACCGTGAGGGGTTTTCTTACCAAGCTTTTCACTGTTTGCTATATTTCCCTCCCTCCTTCTTAACCATTGTCAAAACCCGTTTTTTTTATTACTCGGAGATTTTAATGCCCGTCACCCATATTGGGGCGACATTACTCGTAATGCCAAAGGCAGTGTTTTAGAGTCTCTTTTATTATCTGACTTTCTTTGCGTTTAAACACAGGCGATTTTCCTCTCTTATCATGTCCAGACATTCTTTTAGTTGTGTTGACCTGTCTCTGTTCCCCGGATTGCCTCACTGATTTTCAATGGTCAACCCTTGATGACCTCCATTGGATTGACCACCTCCTTATTGTATTGTCGGCCGCTGATCCTAGCCCTCATACAACCATGCCGATTGGGAAGGCTTCCGAGAGGCGTCATTCACAAGTGCCTCCTTGGGGATCTTCAATGTTGTCGACGCGCGGCAGTAGCGTACTTCACATCGATTATCTACAACGCGGCCACGCACACCATTCCACGGAGGCGAGCCGTAACGGCACGCTCAACCGTGCCCCGGTGGACTTCGGAGTGTGCGACAGACGTCAAAAACTACAAGTTAGCTCATGCCTGATTCCGGTGGAACCTAACCTTGTGCAATAAGGTTGACCGAAACCGAACTCGGGCGCTTCGCCAAAAACCCCTTCGTCAGTCTCGACGAACTTCTTGGCTCCGCTACGTTTCATCATTTCCTTTATGACCCCTATCGCAAAGATCTGAAAGAGGATTAACAAGATCCGGGCTTGTTATGCCGGCCATAATCCCCACACTCAACTTACAGGGATCCTTAGTGAATAACACCAATTCCGTGCCCTCAACAGTGCCAGCCGTTACAATAAGGCTTTTCTAGCCGAAATTAAACCAAGAGTCTCATCATTTCAATTTTACCTCAAAATCTAACCTTTCGTATAATGTCCACTTTCCCTGGCCTTGAGACGGAATCTGTTTTGATATGATTCGCCACCTCCATCTACAATCTGTCATTTTCTTAGTTGACTTGTACAACCTTATATGTGTGAATGGTTTATACCCATCATCATGGCGCGTCGGGATTGTCCTTTCCTTTGGCAAACTGGACATGGACGGCGGTTCCCAGATCACTACCGCCATATAGCTCTTACCAGCTGTCTGAGTAAATTGCCACGGAAGATGGTGTTGGTGCGCCTGAACTGGTTCCTAGAAATAATCACTTGCTGTCTTCATTTCAGTGCGGTTTTCGCAAGACCTCTTAGTACGTCTCGAGGGATCGGTCCGGAAAGCTTTCTCGGTAGAGCACCGAGTCTTGGCCATATTTTTCGACATTGAGAAAGCCTATGATAAAACATGGAAATACGGCGTCTTAAAGCAGCTATACCAGAGTGTCTACTGCCCTTGAAATCCTTGAAAAGTCCTTGAATTTGATGAAAAAGGTAGATGGACCTTGAATTTAAAAAATAAATCATTGAGTGATTGTTCAAATGATTTTTCAAACTCACTATTTATATACTTTTTAATGTCTATTAGGAAAATAGTAATATTTAATGTGAGTGAACATATGTATGCTTTGGATGCATTGTATTTTATGATGGATGCTTGCTATACTTCTGTGACTGTCGCTTGGATGCCTGGTTCTTGTTTTTTTTTTGCTTTGCTTATAACCCATTTTTTCCTTAAATACCTTACCTTCGTCAATGCCCCATAATGTTTATTGCACTTTTTTATTTTTTTGCTACTCTATGTTGCATAATTTTACTTATGTGGGGTACAGTTGGCTTTCTGGTCAACTGCATGTAGTGAATACCGGTGCCTACTCAGGCCCCAGCCTATGTCTTTTTCTGTTTTCATTTCACCTGCCCTCTGCTGTCCCGTCAGACCCCTCTTCATTCTTCAGTTTTTCTAAGCAGAGGATGAGCTGAAGACTTGCTAGAACTTTTAATAAAGGGGTATCGAATCTTGACCAATCAAAAATTATTCTGGTATCAATGGATGGCCCGAACGTTAACCATAAGTTTCTGAGGCTGTTGAATGCTGAAAGAAGTGGCAATTTTCCTCCTCTACTTGATTGTGGCACATGCTCATTGCATATAGTTTCTGGCAGCTTCAATTTTGCTGATGAGAACGTTTTTTGGAATGTTGGCAAATTTTTGTCTACATTATATTGTTTTCAAATATTCTCCAATGAGACGAAAATTGTTTTTCAGGAAAATGAAGTTCATCAATCTGATTTCCCTATGAAATTTTGCTCAACAAGATGGGTAGAAAACACAAGAGTTGCACAAAGGTCGATTAGTCTTCTCCCCAAAGTCAAGATGTTTGTTGAAACAATCAAGAATACTCACAAAGAACCAAAAAGTGCGTCATATGTCATGATGAAAGAGGCTCTGTGCAATAAGCTAAGATCGCTTTTTTTCAGAAGATTTCATCGAAATTGGAAGGATTTCTGGTCCGATATCAAACTGACTCCCCAATGATGCCATTCCTTTACGAGGATTTATGTGCCATGCTGTCGACTCTCTTGCTACGTTTATCAAGAAAGATTTAGTTGAGGGAAAATTTTCCAGCAGCTGAGTTGTCTGGATTTAACCAATCCGTCTCACCAATTGCCTGCTGAAAAAGTGGATCTCGGCTTCGCTGTTAAAGAAGAGATTAGAAAAGCTCGAGAACACTGACATTCTTCAGTTTCGGAAGGAAGCAGTGAACGTCTTCGAGCTGTAGTAAAAAAGATCAACTAGAGGAGCCCTCTTAAGTATTTGGTTGTTAAAGGCCTTAGCTGTTTGAATCCAAATATGATGTTGAATGCATCCAAGTACGAGTCCAGGATTTAGATCCTTCTGATAGAACTTGTGTCTATAGAAATACTGTCCGGAAAAGCTGCTGATGACATAAAAACCGAGTAAAAGTGATTTGTCACTGACAATATTGTCTGCGAATCAAATAAAAAGTTATCCAGAGAAACTCGTCTTGATGCTCATTGTGAGCACTTATTCCAGGTAGCGAATTTCAAGGTAACCTCCCTCTTCAAGAGCTTTATTTATGAGATATTGTGCCTCACTCACAGACAAGCTGTCGAACGGGGTTTTAATATTAACAGAAATCTTAGTCGAAAATCCAACAGAAGTCTATGATTGTTCAGAGAGTTGTACACGATGCCTTGGTTGCAACTGAGAAGCCTTTAACTGAGTTTAAAGTGACTACGTCACTTATGCACGCAGTTAGGAATTCTTCTCGCCTGTACCAAGAAGATCTGAAAAAAAAGGAAGCAGGACAAGAAAAGACAAACTAATGCTCTGATCAAAGAAAAAGAAGATGAAAAACAAAGATGGATTTTGAGGCAAAAATGAGTCTTCTTGATAATGAAATTGTAACCATCAAGCATGATTAAATAAAAAATTAAATTAAAAGGTAACCTCTGAATCATGAATATTCATTCTGTTTTGTAATACATTTAATTTTCAATTGAAATATTTCAGATTTTTTCCTAAATGTTTCATGATTCAGTGTTTGGGGGTCATTTTGAAACAAAAAATTCTTTGTTATAAAGAGTGGAAATTAATGGATATTTTTGCTAAGTATAATTTAGGCAATTGTGTGGCTGTGTAGAATTAAATGCTTTGAAATATATTTTTATACCTTAAAATGGAAGCATTTCCAAATGTAGGTACTAAATTTTCATGAAATGGATAATTTTTGATGATAGAAAATATTTAATTAAAAAAATGATGTCTCATAAATGTAATAAAACATACAAGGGTCATGTAATTAATAATTTAAAGAAAAAAACAATGGCTAAAACCAGTCCTTGATTATTTTTATAAAAGTCCTTCAATTCAAAATCACCAAGCAAGTAGACACCCTGTATACATTTGGGTCATGGGGTGTTTTACCGCCTTTTATTCAAAGTTTCTTAGCATCTCTATACTTTTTGGTGCGTGTAGGGGACACCTACTCTGACCTGCAACCATAAGAGGAGGGAATTCATCAGGGCAGCGTATCAAGTTTCGTAATTGGGACCCTGTTCGTCGATGATTTGGCATTATGCTGTTCCTCGCCTTGCCTTCCATCAGCAGAGCAGTGGATGCGGTCTCTAAAAGTGCACAGCATAAGGGATTCCGCTTTTTCACGAGCAAAACTAAAACGATATATTTCCGCCGGGGTATAGGGGCTCTTGTTCCGTCACCCATTTCCCTACAAGGTGTAGATATAGAGTTCGCGCCTGAGTTTCGGTTTCTGGGCGTAAACTTTCATCCTAAGCTATCCTGCTTATCACACCTACGCCGTCTTCGAACAGGCTGTCTACATTTTGAAAGTCCTCCCCCACACGTTTTAGGGCAGTGATCGTCAAACACTGTAGTCACCGTATACTGCCATTGTCCAATCCAAATTGGACTATGGATGCCAAATTTATTCCTCGAGCACTCAACCCTTAACCCAGTAAGAGGCGCGGCGATTTGCCTTCCTGGCCGCTGTGCTGACGGAACTCGGCACCCCGTCCGGGCCCAGCTTGGCCTCCTTTCCTTTCTGACAGCCTGTGTTTTTACCCTACTTCCTCACTTTCCCTCCAACCTCTTCCACAACTTTCTCTCGTCGGCCTCTAATTTCACAGCAGGGTAGACGCCGACCAGCTTCCTCTCACCAAACTATCCCGGATCAGCGCTGAGGAGGGGGGGGGGAGGCAATGTTCCCTCACCCCTGAACTCCGGTCTGGGGTGGTGGGTTTTTAACAACCTGCTTCATTCTCACCCATACCTTCCTCGCATACCCTTTCTTTCTCCTATCACTGCCTAGCAATTTTACGCCGTGCCTAAGGTGGAGCCTCCATGCCGATGGGCTGCCGGGTCACAAGGCGGGAGGATGCCCTTAAATTGAAGCAGCTGGTTTTGCCGTCCTGGTGTTCACCCCTCGAAGAGTCGATACTGAGTGGGGTGCTTCCCGTGCTAAAAATAGGGTCACCATCCGCGATGATGTAAATAAAAAAAATCTCCCCTTCCGCTTTACCATCGTCGGAGCCACCCTTAAGTAGCTCCAAAGTAGAAAAGGCGGTTCTCCCTCCCTGTACTTTCACAGGAGACACTCCAAAACTCTTTGATCGGCGAGGAGGCTTACTTCTCTTCTATGCCTTCGGGTGGATGGGACTCCCCCTCACCCCCTTTCATGGAGTCGCCTTTGAAGGACTCGATAGGGCCAACCACATTAAGGGAGCAAGGGATGGCAGGGCCCGTGCGCCGTAAAGTCCTACTTGCTTGTGCGACCAGTTGCAGGGGGTCAGTATACGTCCCCCCCCCTCTCTTGCGCGACGGATGCGGGTTCAGCACAAGTCAAGAAAAAAATCCCTAGCATGGGATCCGTGATGTCTTTGGGGAGGATGGCCACATGGAGGCCCCCCAAAAGATGGACATGGTCCGTGAGGTGACCCAGCCCCAGAAGGTAATCTCCCATGAGGTCCAACTCGGGCTCAGTGCCAAGCAAAGAACCAGAGTCCGCCCCTGTGGAGATTTCTCCTCAGACGGCTCGCGCCTTCGAGTATCCACAAGGAGAGGAGGGATCTCTTCCCCTGGCTGGTGTACTGTGACAGCCAAGACCTACTCCATTTCAGAGAGGATCTGGCTGAGGCCGGTCCATCTAGCCTAGAGGCAACTACCGGCGGAGGAGAGAAGCGGGTTCATTTCCCACCCGCCTCTCCTAAAAAGAAAGGAAATTGGAAAAAACTTTCCGCGGTAACAGTCGGGTCTGCTGCCGTTTCGGTAAGCGACCAAGCCAGGATCGGCACGTCCGGCCCCGTTGCTCCGCCAGGTGGAGAGTCTTAGACTAAGACCAGAAGTGCGCAGAGCAGAGCCTCGATTACTTCGGGGCCCCTCATTCAGAGGTTACCTGGCGTATTCGATCCCACTGGCTTAAAACATTTCCTCGTTATTCGCTCCACTGATGGCAGAATGTTGGCTAGGGGCAACATGATCTAGCGTGATTGGTAGAGAGACGAAGGTGACTCGTTTCTAAGACGGGAGCCTTCTGGCGAATGCGTCGAATCCTTCCCAAGCGGTCATGATTAGTGTCCTGTGGACACTTGATTGCACGCAGGTGAGTGTGACGCAGCACTCTACCATAAACTTCGTGAAAGGAGTGGTTTATGCGAGGGAACTCTTGGACTATTCCATAGATGACATCACCTTAGAGCTGGCCAACCAAGGAGCTCTCAAAATCGAACGTGTGATGAGAAAACAGGGAGGGGCCACGAGACCCACGATCGACTGTGACAAGCTCCATGAGTCGGAGTGTGTCAGTTGGTATCGCTACCGCGTGAAGGTATTCGTACCACTTTCGTTGAGGTGCTACTAGTTCCACCACTATGGACATACTAATCGATCCTGTAGAAGTACAAATTCGGGGTTACCCGAAGTCTGTGTAAGTTGCTCCAAGGCCGCACACGATAAGTCCAAATCGGGAGTGGTCAAGTGTGTCAATTGCGGAGAGCTACACCTCTCTTCCTCGAAGCAATGTGGAGCGTATCTTCTTGAGAAGGAAATCCTAGCCGTTCAGGACCAGGATCGTCTCTCATTTCCCTAGCCTAATGACTTGGTCCTCGTGCGTCCAGCGCTGACTGGGACGTCTTATGCCTCAGGACCTACGAGCACGGTCGTTTCCGAGCCCTTTCGGAACCCTTCTGCGGGTTCTACCCACGTCGGGCACTTCCCACGTAGAACTGGTAGCATAAAGGGTTCACACCCAACCTCGGCTAAAACTAGGGCTCCACCTCCATCCCCCAGCGAGTCGTTAGACTTACAGGAGGCAACACCCATGAAGTTGGTCAAGAGGCCATTTTCGTGTGTTTCTAAAGCTGCCTCCCGGAAGGAGGAGAGCACTGATGGAGTTTCGGCTCCTACGCCCACACCAAGTGTTCGGCTGGATGACTCGAAGGCGGTGGATCCTCCAAAGGAGGGACCCCCGCCTACGGTTTCGAGGCGGAGGGTGTAAACGACTCGCAGGGCGAGACAAACCTCCCCCGATGAGTCATTGAAGGCAATAGCGCATTGCCCGGCAACCAGATCTTTAAGTTCTGCCTCCGGGAAGCGTACGGCCATTCTCATGAGGGTCTTCTCTTCGAAGAGGGACTTCCCCCATATCTCCTCCGAGCTAGGCTTGGAGGGCATATTCCTTCAATGGAATTGCCGCAGACTCTGAGCAAACTGGGAGTAGCTGAGGAGGCTCGTCTCGTCTCGTTTTACCTTGGCTGTCTTATTGAATGAGACCATGCTGGGCGCGTGCCCCGTGCCCACCCTCCTGGGGTATACGGATTTTGTGACCCCACCATCACGGGGTGAGGGCAGGGCAGGAGGATGCCCGATTTACACTCAGCATGGTGTCTTCGTTCTTCTCTTTGCTTAAGATACTCCCCTTCAGGTGGTAGTTGTGCCGCTGCACCTGGATAGGAAGTATACTGTTATTTCTGAGTACATTCCCCTGTCAGCCGACTTCGACGCAGGGAAATTCCGCCGTGTCGTGGCACGGTTGCCGATGCCCTTTCTCTTGCTTGGAAATTTGAACGGTAGACACCCCCTCCAGGGAGACTACTTGCTTTACCTCCATGGTATTGATCACTTTCCGATTCAAATAACATTGTATAGGCCACTGCGCCCCGAAGCACACACTGGTGGTGCTTGGCGTGGGCGCAGTGCTCCGCATTTCAAGAAATGACTGATTTCTCTATCTCAGTCGAGGACTTTAGGTCGGTTGATGAGGCCGTTGAGTTTTTCTCCGGCAACCTCATCGCCGTGGACCTAACTACTTTTCCTAGAACGTCTGGCCGTTTTGCACGCCGACCACTTCCCTGATGGTCAGCGGAGTGTGAGACGGCCCTCAAACATAAGCGTTATCCCTACATGCGTCGCCCGAACGATTTCTCTGTCGGTCAATTTCGTCGTGCTAGGGCTAGGTTACGGTATATTTCGAAGCACGCTCGCCCATCTTCCTAGCGTGCATACGTGTCTTCACTTAACGGGAAGACCTCTCTAGCAGATGTGTAGGGGGTGAATCAAATGGATTCGGGGCAAGTTCTCCCAGGAGCCCCGTCACGTTCTCCAGGAAAATAGGACCACAATCTTTGGCTTCGCGACCGGTTTCTCCGCATTCTCTAGCCAGGATGATGCTCCACCAGCATTCAATGGGCGTCGTGATGCAGCAGAAGGCCGCAACCAGAAGCGGAGAACCCTTCAACGACAAATTTATATTGAGTTGGTTGCGTTCCGTTCTCGCTTCGTGCGCGGCTGTGCCCCTGTTTCAGACGATGCCCCGTACGCCATGCTACGACACCTGGGTGAGTGAGGCATGGCCTTTCTGTTAGATTTGTTTAACATGATCTGGGTAGAGGGTATCCTCCCTTATTCCTAGTGAATCGCTACTGTGCTCGCTTTTTGCAAACCAGGGAGAGATCACTTTACCCAAGCTGGTTGTTCGCCCTATCTCTCTAAATTCCTGCGTGTGCAAGTTGATGGAGAAATTGGTAAATGTTAGATTAGCCTTTTTTTCTGGACAGCGGAGGCCATCTATCTTCTGCATAGTGCGGCTTCTGCCAGTTTCACTACACGTCGGATGCTCTGCTCCGACTGGAAAATGCAGTCTGCGAGACCTTCCTAGACAGCACTACGCCACAGAGAAGATCTATGATACCGCATGGCGATACGGTATCATAGAGACTTTCCACAAGATGGGGGCAAGGAGACGCCTCCCAATCTTTATATCTGAATTTTTGCGATATCGACGATTCCACGTACGGGTGGGGAGAGCCATCTCCGGCACAATAGAGCAGGAAGAGGACGTCCCGCAGGGAAGTGTCCTCAGTGTCACACTCTTTACCCTGAGCATCAACGGCATCACCTCGTTGTTACCGGAAGATGATCTCTCTAGGCTCTACGTGGCCGACCTTTCGATTTCTTTTGGCACGGCCGAGATGCCAACTCTGGAGCGTTGACTCTAACAGTTAATGAACCACGTCTCTCACTATGTCCAATCGCACAGGCTTCCGTTTTCTTTGGCCAAGACTAATGTGGTGCACCTCTGCCGCCATCCACGGCTTCACCCTGACCCAGTTGTTTTTAAAGGGGTGCGCCGGAAAGTGGTGGACTAGCTCCGTTTCCTTGGTCTTGTATTTGACCGACTCCTCACCTGGGAGGCTCATAATCGTAACCTTAGGGTCTCTTGTACCTGCGCGATGGACATTCTTCGTTCCGTGAGGGTCAGCGCTGAAAAGGGCTACTGCCTTACTTTTTTAACGATCCTTTGTTCGCTCGAAGCTCGACTAAGGATGCGAGTTTTATGCATCCGCCACCGAGCGTGTATTGAAAAATGTGGAGTCGATCCACCATATCGGCCTACGCCTGGCGATCGGTTCCTTTCGCACCTCTCTCATTGAGATCCTACTTGTCTATGCTGGGGAGATTCCATTTGCTCTGCGCTGTGCACATTGCATTATTCACCTGTACGCGCGAGCCTGGAGATTCTCTGTCGCCAACAACTCTCAATTCATTTGCAGCTGACATCGACGGTGTCTATGCCGCCGAGAGAGGCCAGTTATACCCTAAGCCCTTTGGGTTTAGGCACAGGAAACTCCTTTAAGAGCTAGGCATAGCTTTCTGGCCCGTGGTGGCCTTGGTTCTGACCAACACGTTACACTGGAGGGTACCACCTTGGACCATTTGTCGCCACGCATCTGCTCCCAAAGCTTGTACAGCCCCAGTAGCATTACGTTCCACCTTTTTGGAGCACGCTGGAACCATGCCAGTGTATACAGATGGCTCCAAGCCCAAGAGAGGGTCGGTTTCTAGGCCGTATCTTCTCTGTTTGAACTCAGTGGGGCTTTATCAGGCGCTGCGTCCCTCTTCACGGCCGAGCTGGTTGCAATACACCACTCGGTACGGGAGATTACGCGACGTGCTCAGTTTTTCGGAGTCCGGATTGTGATTTATAGCGACTCACAAAGCACCCTAACTTCTCTAGGGAGATTGGAATATCCGCATTCCCTGGTTCGCGATATCCGTAACGCCACGGTTATGGCGAGCTGGGCCGATGTCGAGATTATCTTCTGCTGGGTTCCTGGACATGTGGGAATTGCGGGGAATGAGCGCGCCGACGAGGGCGCCAAAGAGGTCGCGAGGACTCTGCGACCGGACCAGCGTTTCCCTCTTCCTCACACTGACTACATGGCAGGAGTGTCGGGCAGCTCTTCGGACTGCTTGGCAAAGAAGATGGGAGACGGTCGAGGGCAGCCTTAAGTTGCGTGCCATTGCGCCACGACTATTTCCATGGACCTACCCGACAATGCTGCGACGGCTTCAGGTTGCTTTCTGTTGTCACCGAATTGGACAAACTCGCGGGACACACGGTGTTATGACTTGTTATTTTTATTTAAGTTTTTTCTAATAATTCTTTTATAATATCAAAAAACAAAATGGTGAAGTTCAGAAATAAATATAAGTATCGAAATTTTATGAAATAAAATTTCTTTTATCTAACTTGGACGAGTATGAGGGAACTGATCCTATTGGTCTGTTTCCATTGATTTTAAAAGATCTCGCAGTCAGCTAGCTCCAAAACTGGCTGTTATATTTCGTATTTTAGTTCGTCGCGGGTCATTTCCTGAATACTCGCGTTCAGGCAACATTACTCTAATTTCCAAAGGATCATTATCTCCATCTCCCAGTGAATATAGGCCCATTTCTATCACACAGATTTTATCTAAGACTTTTGAACGTCTGCTGCCCAAACGTCTTACTGTATATTTGAGACAGTTTCTTCCATTGACTCAGTTTGGCTTTAGATACGGGCTAGGCACTACTGATGCACTATTATTGCTGATACATCAAATGCAGTCTGCTTTAGACAACAATTGAGTCTAGGCTTGTCTCTCTTTGACACTGTCCACCATAATGGTTTGATTTTCAAATTAAACTCTGTTAGCATTGGTGGTAGAGTCTTAAGTATTTTAACTAATAGAAAACAATATGTTGTTTTCGATGGATGTTATTATTATTATGGTAGAGGATTCTGACCGCCAATCGACGCTAAGCCGTCCATCTCAGCGAACGGCTTAAGGGATTAGGTTACTGATGGATGAAGCGTGTACAGGTGATGGAAAGGATTTGTGGAGGGCTAGATCGTGGATTTGAGACGGGCAGCGGACAGGAATGAGTATATGGTATCTGTCGAAAAATGGGAGCTTTCGGCCAGAATGATCTTTAGGTTTTCACTGCGGGGGTAAAGAGATAAGTAAAGGAAAGAAGCGGCGATGAATGGCCGAGTACCGGGTACAGTCTACCAGAAAGTGGGAAACCGTAAGCCTGACTCGGCATGTATTGCAAATGGGATGGGGCTCACGGGACATAAGGTGCCCGTGAGTTAGGTGTGTATGATCATGACGGAGACGGGTCAAAACGACTTTTTTTAGGGCGGGAGCGATGGAAGGAGGATGGTCAGTACGCAAGGGTGGGTTTAATCTGGTGGAGCTTGGTGAAGGGTGGAGATTGCCACGAGGCAAGCCACTGTGTTGACATTAGCTTTTTGAAGTCAGGAAAGAGGTAAATATGAGGGATGGGAACAGGACGAGCTAGATCAGAGGCTGACCGCGCAGCTCGATCGGCTGCCTCATTGCCAGGAACTCCTACGTGCGAGGAAACTCAGCAAGTGGTGATCAGTTTTTGCGAGGAAACAGTAGCCTCGTGCAAGTGTTGACGGATCTCGCGGACAATAGGGTGGGGAGAATAGTAGAGGGACAGTGCGGAAATCGCACTCCGAGAGTCCGAATATATTACGAAGTCGTTGGAGGCTTGAAGACGGGTAATTAGAAGGGCCTTCCTCAGGGCATAGAGCTCCGCAGTATAAGATGAGTACCCAGAGGAAAGGCAAAAGGAGGAGGTGTATCGGGGCACCGTCTTCACGATGACGGCACCCGATGAGTTAAATTGAGAGCAGGAATCATCCACGAAGAACCTCAGTCGGTGTAAAGGATTTGCCAGGAGACAGCAAGTGGTTGCATATCCTCGCAGGGGTCAGCATCCAGGGTGGTTTCCCTGCGAAGGATATCCGGCAGATTTGATGAATGGTGGAGGAGGGGGCAGTGAAGAGAGGGGAGACAATTTTAGGGATGTGCCAATGGGCCTTAGGTGAGGGGTCACCTGTAACTATTGGAAAAGTAGAGGTAGAGGTGAGTCTCCGGGAGCGCATGAGGGACATTACAATCTGCCCGAAGACTTGCGACAGGTGAGGAGCGGAAGGCTCCAGAAGCCATTCGTAGAGCGGAGCTTTGTATGTGTTCGAGACGTCGGAGGGTAGAAGGGGACGCTGAGACGCACACCTCACACCCAAAGTCTAGTTTTGGGAGAAGAAGGGCACCGTAAAGGCGCCACAGTTAGTGTGGGAGAGAAAGCGTAGAAGGTTGAGTGTCGTTGGGTGGCAGCCACAAGGTGTTCCATGTGAGACCCCCAAGACAACTTTTCGTCAAGTACCAGGCCAAGGAACCTCACTGACTTCTTAGTTGGGATCGGAGTCCCAGAAATGAGCTGCGGACGCTCGGTGGCCCGTCTACTTCGACGGAGGCGGAAAAGAATGGAACAAGACTTAGAAGGAGAAAAGGATAGACCCTTGGAAGACGCCCAATCCACGACCGCAGTGACATCAAGTTGGATCTGTCGGGGCACCAGAGATAGTGATTTACCCCTAAAGTAAATCACCAGACGTCAGCGTAGTTGGAGCGAATGGTGATAACAGTATTCATGACGATAAAGAGGACACTCAGGACAGATTATTGAGGGAATATCCCTCCTCCTGTGGATAAGGAATAGATGTAGAGGAACCGACCCGAACTTGAAAGGACGGATCGCGAAGGAATCCGGAGAGGAAAGTTGACATATAGCCGCGGAAGCTAAGAGAACGGAGACTCCAGTATATGGAGGATCTAGTGGCAGTGTCGCATGCCTTGCGAATGTCAAAGAAGACAGCCAACAAGGGACCACGTTGTGAGAAAGCCTCTTGCACGTCGTGGCTGAGGCGCAGGAGTGGATCTAATATACTGTGAAACTGGTGAAAGCCAGTTTGACATACATGAAAGAGACCGTGCTTCGACAGTGAAAGAAAGTCAAGACGCCACCATTCTCTCTATGACCTTGCAGGAACAGCAAGTCACGGCTATGGGACGATATGACGAAACATCTGCAGGGTCCGAATCCGGTTTGAGGACTGGCACGACAGCGGCTGCATGCCATGCCGCGGAAAAGGTGCCCTCAATCCAGATGCGGCTGCATAGGTCGAGGAGAAAGTGGAAAGCATAAACGTGTAGGTGTTTGATCACAGAATGGGAACAGGGCCAGGGCCAGGGCCAGTTGGGCGACAAGTGGACAGGAAGTTTTTAACTCTGTTATTGAAAGCAACCGGTTACAGTCCTCGTCTGATCTGAAAGGGTAATCTGGAGGATAACGATGAGGTGCGGTCTGGTTAGATACCGACGAGAAGTGCCTGGCGAGCCTGTCAGACACCTCATATCATCATAGAGGTAGGCATTGCCTTCCCTAATAACGGGCCGGCGTGGTGATAATGCCTTGCCAGCAACGCCGCGAACCCGGCACCACAATTCGGTGGTATAAGAGGAGGAGGAAAATCCGGACACATAGGATCTCCACGACGACCCACTTGCCTCTTTGAGGCATCGGCGCATGAGGGATCGGGCCCGGTTCATTTCTCCTTTATGTTGAGGAAGACGGGTTGGGTAGTACCAGCGTGCAGCGCGCTTCTTTCTACGAACCACCGCGCAGCACTCCGGAGACCACCACAGGACGGCCTTGGGGTAGACCGCACCGGGCGACCTAGGAATTGAAGAAGTAGCTGCAGAAATTATTAGAGTTGAGGAAGGACAGAGCCTCATCAACTGTATGGAAATCATGCACTAGCCGAAAGCAGACCGTATTATCTTGAAAGCTACCCCCAGTCAGCCCTACGGACCTGTGATCTCTGCCCACGGACAGATTCGGAAGGTGAGGGAATAGAAAGAGAGACCGGGAAGTGGTCGCTGCCGAAGTCGTCCTGGGAAACTGCCCAGGAGAAGTCAAGCAGCGCCTCATCCGATATAAGGGAAAGATCAAGGCAAGTAAAGGTGCCGGTAGAAGGGTGAAGGTATGTGGGTGAGCCAGAGTTTAATGGAGTGAAAAATTGCTCATCCATAAGTGACAGCAAAGTAGGTGCTAGAAACGTCGTACAGCAGTCCTCCCAAGCAGGATCCCTACTATTGAAGTCCCCCAGGATGAGAAAAGGGCGAGGAAATTGAAGGATTAGTTCACGAAGAGAATCAAGAGTAGGACGGTCGTGAGGAGGAATGTAGACTGAGCGCACACTGTACTGCCGTCTTAAGCAAAGTCGGCCACCACCGCATGAAGGTCTGTATGTAATGTGAGGAGGCAACAAGGGACCGAGTCGAGTACCAGAATGGCAGCTCCACCTCTGTCGGAATCACCGCATCGCTGAGAAACAAAAGGGAGGTAGCCTGAGATCCGAGGGACCTGGCGACCTCGTATGATTAATTCCTGTAAACAGTAGACCACGGCAGTTCCAGTGGACTACTGTGGGAGAGACAAAAGGACATGTGGGGAAGGCCAT
The DNA here is from genome assembly GCA_963969495.1 of Ceratothoa steindachneri. Taxonomy (NCBI): domain Eukaryota; kingdom Metazoa; phylum Arthropoda; class Malacostraca; order Isopoda; family Cymothoidae; genus Ceratothoa; species Ceratothoa steindachneri. The sequence goes on from OZ018327.1 coordinate 43,054,309, forward strand.
AACGAGGATCCACCCACTCTGTGGGGTTGAGGACCCGTGCTTCCCAGCAAGAGAAGGCGGAGACCCAGATTCCTTAGATGTTTTTTTTCAGTTTGGGCTGGATTTTTTTATAGGAGAGGAACCGGTGGATAAGGAGGGTGGTGAAAATGGGGTTAGGGGGCTAGGGGAAGTGAAAGGAGGGTTAGTTTTATTGGGAAGAGTGGTGAGTCTGGGTATTTTGGAAGGTTAGGGGTTTGTTTAGAGGGAAAGGCCAAGCTGAAGAGCCTTTCAAGGGCTTCTGGAAATAGCCGCAGACAACCTGAATCTGGTGGCACAACATAGAGAGGACCCGGATCTACAACCCTTGAGAAAATTCTTTTAACAGGCGGCTGACCAATTGGGCGGAATTCACATCGCCGAACCAGTCTCCATCACTAACATACCTCTTCCAGATCTGGCCGTACCGTCAGTCATCAACGTTCCTCCTCCACCACGATCGGCTTCATCGGACTTGGAAAGTGACCACCCCGTGGAACACGGAGATGTCTTGCTCGACATTATGAGCGGGCCTCCTGACGTGGTGAGACCCCGTAATGACGACAACCAGGAGGCAGAAAAAAAATCGTCAGGACGGGAATCAGAAGAGATGACCAAGGCGAACAGATGGATTTCGTGAGCCCGCAGATGGACCCCCTTGAACCCGAACCCATCCCTACAAACAACGCCACGGTAGACGTGGAACCCCTAGAAGACTTCTCAAGGACACCTGCCACCTGTCATATCGTCAAGGCTCTGAACAAAGCCAAGATACAATAATTGGGTTCGTTCGGATGAACGACTTCTTCCGTGGATTCTTCGCCTAATGGAAGTCGGTTTCTGGAAGAATCGAACAATATCCGCGCAGCACACAGAGTATTTGCTGTACCCAAGCCCAACGGGACCGTGCGAATCGTATATGACATGAACTCCATATCGGAATTCTACTCTCCTCCAGCCTTCCAACTGCCTTCTATCCAGAAGGTCCTTAGCCGGGTGGACCCCTCCTTCCAGGCTATTAAAATAGACCTTAAGGATGGGCCTTCACTAACTTGCGAGACCTCTCTTCGGCATTTCCATTACTGGGAGGAAGTTCCGATTCTGCAGGATGCCCATGGGGCTCCCAGGAACCCCTTACATCATGCAACACGCAGTGTCATTTGAGACTCAGGATGGCCGAGTGGATTCGCCGCTGGCTAACAGTGGTCCAGCGACGCGGGAAGCTGTTCGAAAATCGCCTACGCTATTATTTTTTCTTTGCCCCTTTTCCTACTCCCCTCTATCTACAATGGTGCTCAGATCCGGGAGGGGAAGCGTTAGTCCTTGGATAACATTTCCAAACGGGCTCTCTTCATTTCTTCAAAATACGCTCCGCTTCTAGGAGGGAGGTTGTATAGCGTACGAAAAGTGCAGGAGAGTGGCTTAAAAGCTTCGTTTGAATGAGTCTTTTTTTTGAGCCTCAAGATGGCCGAATGGATTCGCCGCTGGCTAACAGTGGTCCAGCGACGCGAGAAGCTGTTCGCAACTCGTCTACGCTATTATATATATATTTTATTTTTTTGCCCCTTTTCCTACTCCCATCTACAGATGGAATAGTCCTCTGCTAATATTTAGGCCTAACGACTGACGTGAACTGAATTTAGAAAGGTACTCTTGGATAGCTCCAAGTGTGTCTTTTTGCATAATAGCAATTACTTTGGTGCAGTTCCTCTCGGTCACTCTGTCCATCTGCGAGAAACTCACGCTGACATAAGAATGCTCATGGATTTACTTAAGTACCATGAACACAATTGGATCATATGTGTAAACCTTAAGATGGTCAACTTCCTCTTTGGCCAGCAGAAGGGATATACAAAGTTTCCATGCTATATCTGTATGTGGGACAGTCGAGCCCGTGACAAACACTGGTCTCAAAAAGTTTCGCCAGTTCGGGAAACTTTGGAAGCAGGAATGCCAAACATTGTTAATGAGCCAATCGTAAGTCGAGAGAAGATCGTTTTCCCTCCACTTCGTCTCAAACTGGGGTTGATGAAGCAGTATGTCAAGGCGTTGAGCACTGACAATGATTGTTTTCAGTACATGGTATCGGCGTTTCCTGTTTTGATACAAAAAAATAAAAGCAGGAGTATTTGATGGTCCCCAAATCCGAAGACTTCTGAGTGATTCTAGATTCGTTAACACCATGAATGAAAAGGAGAAGGCAGCCTGGCTCTCATTTTCTGCCGTTGTTCGTAACTTCTTGGGAAACAAAAAAGCGCATAACTACGAGGATCTGGTTACTAATACGCTTTTAGCATATCGTGATCTGGGATGCAACGTGAGTGTGAATCTGCATCTCCTAAATAGTTACCTTGACCGATTCCCAAAGAATCTGGGAGCCGTGAGCGACGAACAAGGTGAACGCTTCCATCAGGATTTGATGACGATGGAAGAGCGCTACCAAGGTCACTGGGATAGACACATGATGGCGGACTACTGCTGGACGATTAGAAGAGATCAGCCAGAGAAGACTTACAAAAGAAAGTTACAAACGCAAATTTTTGCCCGATTGAAATCAAGAAGAGGTCCTCCAGCCTGATGTATGGTCATTAATAAATTAGCATCTATTTGATTAGGGTATCTGTAATCCTAATGTTAATTCGAGTTTCTTCTCATATGCAATAAAAAGTTTGTGCAAAAAAACTTGCTTTACTATAAATAACGCAAAAGGATGATTCAAAATTTATTCAGGGCATGATGATAGGCGTGATAAAATGAAAATTATTGTATATTGGTTATCGATATTACGAAATATATGTAGAATTTAGAGAGAATTTGATTTCAGATTTGAATTCAGTATACTCGAATTAGGTAGGAAAATGTACTTTTGTCAATTCACTAAATACATTTGTTCCCCAGTGTTATTTATACATAACTAAGTTGAATTTTACATAAAATTTAATAGAAATTAAATGGGAAAATAAATGGATAATTTTACATTGAATTTAAAAAGGAAAGTATGCTAATATTTATGCACAAGGTACATTACGTTAAAATGATATTAGGTAATGGTAATATTTAAATTGATGCAATGGAATATTGATACATGTAATATCTTATAGGAATGCCAGAGGGCATTGCTATAACACTTCCCCTTAAAAAAATTAGCCCAACCCCCCTTTTTTATTTAAGCCTAGCTGTCAGAGTAACGCCGAGGCCTTCTGACGACGCGACCGGAGCGTGTGACGGTGCCATTGGTTAGGCTGCTCGGGCAGCGCCAGTAGCGTTCGACGAGGCACCGACATGAGAGAAGGTTGGCCCGTTTAAAGGATGTGAATGAAGAGTTGAGGAAGAATTTGAAGGATTGTGAGAACTTGAAGATTGGAAATTTGAGGATTTGAAGAAAGTGGTTGAGTTGTTAGTTTGAAGCATGTGAATGAAGAGTTGAGGCTGAATTTGAAGGATTGTGAGAACTTGAAGATTGGAAATTTGAGGATTTGGAGAAAGTGGTTGAGTTGGGTGGTGAGAAAACTGGAGAATTTGAGGAATGAAGATTTGATTGAGGATTTGGAGAGTTTGGTGATGAAAAGTGAAGATTAGAGAAGTTTTGAGATGAAGATTGATGTGCAAGGAGTGGAGAGTTTAGATTAGGTGGAGTTACTGGTTGTAAATATGTGCAAAGCTGTAAAGATTTTACGGCTTGTGAACCATATTTGTTATGATCACAGCACCACTGAGTTGGTTAAGAGGGAAAAGGAAACGTTATACTTCGGGAGACTACTTGGCGCAGTATGTGAAGAAGCATAACGGTGGCTACAAGGCTAGCTGTACAGTGTACAACGTTGTGCCCGTATCTTTGATGATACTAGCATAGTTCCTGGTGGTGTGGAAGATGGTGAGAATAGTTGGAATAAGGAGGCTATGGGTAGGCTACGCGCCTTACCAACCTTTTGGCTAAATCTTTATACCTTTGTGACACCCTGTGGAGATAGATCCTCCAAGAGGTCCTTAACAGGTATGTCACGAAGGGCCTTCGCATATATAGTTCCCTGGCAGCTGTTTAGGTGCGGGTGCTCCATGACACGGACGGGGCAACCGTGAACCTCACGATTCCATGGAGCCAGCTTAACGGGGCTTTACAACCAAAGTCCCGTCAGTCTGGTGCCTCAGGTCGAACCTCTCGATTCCGGTTTTCGCATGGAGCTCCTTAAATAGGCGCTCCCGATTAACCGGAAGAGAAGAGTTAGGTTCTGGTTTAAGAACTAGAAACCTGTTAAAATGACAGAGTAAGGGAGTTTGCTTCGAAGCTCCTCGGGATCTCGGGTATTCGGCGACTAGGCTTCTTTTTGCGACCTAATGCCTTGGTATTTGTCTGTTTCGGAGTATTACGGGGGCTATCTCCCACAGGGGAGGCTGGCTAGGTGGCTGGTGAAATGTTACCAGCCCTGAAGGTGGCAGCCGCTCCTGTGATCGCGATTGAGGAGGCGGCTACTCTTTTGTTTTTAAGTTGTCATTATTGGCCGGGTGAGTGCGAGGAAAATAGGGAGTACTATAGGTGCAGGGAGGTTAAAAGCCTCCCTTCCTCCTCACCGGAGCCGGGGGATTCGCAGAAATTAGGCATTCTTCGTAAATCTAAGAAAATTTAGGAGGAGGATGGTTCTTCGCAAGTTTTTCTTTTTATTTTACCTCATTTTGAGTATTGCTCTGCTGTAGTCTCATCCGAGATTGCTTGATCGTGCATTTAATTCTGTATTTTTTTTACTATCAGATTTGGATTTAGACATTGGGCATCGCAGAGATGTTGGAGCTCTAGGTATTGTATTTAATTAAAGTAGTGAATGATGTGAATCATCCTCTGCATAAATTTTTGCCGAGATTTTTATCAACCAGCCAAAGTTACTAGGTATTCTGAGACTTGAGACTAAATTCCATGGCATTCGAAATTGGTAGTCATTGGATGTCAGTTTTCTAAGGGCTTTTTACAGATATGTAGATAGTGGAATACCTTCCCCACAAATATTGACTGCTCCTACGCTCAATAAGTTTAAAAGATTGGCTAATATCTTTTTGTTGCATAACCGTGGGGCTGTTTTAGTTTTTTTTCCTTTCTTTGTTGCTGTACTTTGACCTAAACTGAAACCTCTTGGTGGTATAATTTCCAAAATTTTCAGTGTGGCTCTATATAATAATAATACAATGCGGCATTTAATGTTGCGGGTGGCATAACCCCACAGAGGACAAGACATTAAAATCCAACTCCTTAGATAACTGCAGATATCGGGCCTTAAATTGTGGGAACCGTTATCCTAAAAACTGGTCATATGATAAGCTCCCAGCTCGTTTTGCAGTCAAAATAAGTCAGTCTTTCAGGAGACTACAAAAAGGTGATCAGGTCCTTATACAACCGACATATTCGAAGTCAGCCTTATATTTTAGTACTAGGAATCGAGAACATTAGAGCTTAGGATTTATTTCGTTTCCATAGAGATCAAACGAGCGAGGATAGTTAGTGGGGTGGTGTAAAACGCTTATCACGAGAACCCTTCTTGGAAGGGGAGACTTGAGAAGTAGCTTGGAGGGTGGAAAGGGATCGAAGAGATTTACCCATAAAGTAAAAATAACCACCAATCAGGCTCAGCACCCACCACGGAGGCACTACCAGCGAGGAGATAGTTCATCTCCCAACGGCCACATTCCAGTAACCACAAGGAGAGGACCCGGGTGCCGAATTGATTATTTAAGTTCACAAGGTACAAGTCGTTTGGTTGACCAGACGAAATCCAACCTGGCATCACGTTTGCCACCAAACAACCTCAAGGGAATGTGTTGCGACCTTAAGGTCGCATTGAAAAAAAAAAAAAAATAGCCTATCTGGCGACTGCCTGCTTGTGCATAATTCGCCCTAGACGACACAGCCTACTACTAGGCTATATTGAGAAACAACAAAAAACAAATAACGCATAAAAAAGCAATGAGGGACTCTACGGCGTCGAGAGTAGCCCCCCCCCCGGCACAAAAACAAGTCAAATAAAGGAAGTAGGTAACGTGTGCGAAGATCTCCCAGACTGGGACATTCAACAAGAATGTGCCGAACAGTCTGGGGGACAACGCAGTCTTCACAGTAGGGCGCAGGCGAGCGCCCAATCAAATTACTGTGCGTTCAATTCGGAGAAGACAGAAAGCAACCTGAAGCCGTCGCGGCATTAGGGGGTAGGATAATGGGAACAGTCGCGACTGAGGGAGAACTTCATGACACAGGGCATTACAGAATTTCCACGTGCGATAACACACTAGACAGCATACGCCCCTGGTAAGATGCCACAGAAATATAGGAAGGGGAGGGGGGGGGGCGACTAAAAGTCCATTTTGTACTGAACAAAAAAAGTCAGCACTGATCACTTTTCTTTCGGTTAAAAGTCAGGCCAGCAGGAGAGTGGAGAACGATTTTTGTATACTTTTAGGCGAAAAAGTTTAGGGAAGTTCCGTTCCGGATGAAGATACTTGGGTATTTTGTATTTGCGATATCCTCAGCTTATAACGTAATGGAGCAACCTAATGGGCTTCTTGGAATGTGTGCGCCAGATTTCTAAACTTAAGGTACAATTTGCACTGGATTAGTGGTAAACTATTACTGTATTGGGTATAATTGTCCAGCAAATCTGTTTGGGATAGTTTGATGTAAATATGATATTGGCCATTTTTAGTGCGATCAGCCTAGTGTGGCTGTAATTTTCAAAGCTGTTGCAAGCCCATCCTGTTGATATAAACCCACTAGTATTATGCTAGTTGTTGCGAAATTTATTTCATGTTAAATTCAAGCAGAGCGCCAGTAATCTTTTAGATAGTTTACAATTAGCTATAAATGTAACTTGTTTTGGTTCGTTATTTTTAATAGCAACCATGGCCAAATATTATTCATTCCACAAACCTGCCTGTGGCATCCGTGCTTTGACCCTTAGAGAAGAGCACTTCTGGCGCCTCTACCTTGGTTCCTTCCCGATATTGTCTACACATGGCACGGTAGGGTACCGTGTGGAAATGTACAAAAGCCTCCCCACCCAAATCAGACCAAAAATACCCCCCCCTCCCCCCGACATATAATGTTGAACATGAAGACCCGACATTTTTAAATACATTTTTAAATAGAAAGCGAGGGATTAGAGGGTTAGTGAATACTTGGCTTGTGCGTGAAGTGAAACCGGAAAGAACAGAACTCAACAGAGTGCGAAATTTGGAGTGAATGAAGGATGAAATAGAGCTATAACAATTTCACGGATGTCAAAACCCACCCACAAAATGCATCCATATAATCCTCTAATGTGCATTTGAAAATATTCAAGTTCGGACTCTCAGGTGGAAAACTATTCCAGTAATCTACCACTCTTATTGGTGAACAAATATTTTCTATCACACCTGCACCTGATTTTTAAGAGGTGACCCCGTCTTATTGCTACCTTCCAACTCAAATAGATTTTAAAAAGCTCAAATCATATCTCCCCTCAGTCTTTCAAATGAAATATTTAATACCCTGTCATCTTAAGGTGCTTCAGGGACGGTATTATTTTTGTTGTCTATTGGCGTAAAATGTGGGTCGATTGTTTGTAAAGGGTAGGCCTTGGTAGTGGCTGATCATAGGTTTGTAAGTGTGCAAGCTACGAACCTTTGCAGAGGTACCGAGTAGGCATGGTACAGCACCCCATAGTTTGTACTAATTGACGGGCGAAGTTGAGTACCACTTAACCAGCCATAACTGCATCCGACTAACATGGCATTTTGCAGTCATTTTGTTCACAGTTCTGCCAGCCGATAACAGTACAAATGATCTAAACGGATATTCGGCCAGGAAGTTGATATTTTTTTTTCTATATATCTCATCTGGCGACTGCCTTCTAGGGCATAAGTCGCCGTACTCAAACTAGCCTATATTAGAAAAAAAGGAAAACAAAAAAAACTGAAAAAATAGAGCGCGCTCCGTCGACGGGGAAAGGCCCGCCCTCCCTAGCCGAAGACCGCGATCCAGTTGAATTTTATTTATTTTTTATTTTTTTTTTAAGAGCTCATCTGACGACTGCCTACTTGGGCATTAGACGCCGTATTAAAACTGGCCTAGTTCTAGGCTACTTTAAAATGAAATTAAAGAGAGAAAAAAAAAAAAAAAAACACCCCAAAAGGGGGAAAGGAAGCAAGCTGGTGCGTCGGGGAGAGGTCCCCCCGGCGCAGGAGCGTGCAACTAAAGAAAAAAAAAAAACCAAACAAAAAATGCAAAAAAACAACAAAAAACAAAACAAACAAACCTTGCTTAAATAATAGGGAGAAGGCCGGCCTCCCCCAAGAAGTCAACAAGTCCACAAGTCAGTGTGCACGAATCTGTCCCGAGCACAAGGGACAGGCGGTAGCGACCCCGCCCATCCCGGTACTGGGACAGGTATCGTGCTCGAAGATCACCCAGACTGGGACATTCGACAAGAATGTGCCGAACAGTCTGGGGGACGACGCAGTCGTTGCAATAGGGCGCAGGCGAGCGCTCCATCAGATAGCGATGCGTCACACGAGTGTGTCCGATTCGGAGACGACAGAAAGCAACCTGAAGCCGCCGCGGCATTGGGGGATAGGTCCATGGGAACAGTCGCGGCGCAATGGCACGCAACTTTAAGTTCCCCTCGACCGTCTCCCATCTTCTTTGCCAAGCAGTCCGAAGAGCTGCCCGTATTCCTGCCATGTAGTCGGTGTGAGGAAGAGCGAAACGCTGGTCCGGTCGCAGAGTCCTCGCGGACTCTTTGGCGCCCTCATTCCCCGCAATTCCTACATGTCCAGGAACCCAGCAGAAGATAATCTCGACATCTGCCCGGCTCGCCAAAACCGTGGCGTCACGGATATCGCGAACCAGGGGATGCGGAGATTCCAATGCCCCGAGAGCACTCAGGGCGCTTTGTGAGTCGCTATAGATCACAATCCGGTCTCCGAACCGGGCACGTCGCGTAATCTCCCGTACCGAGTGGTGTATTGCCACCAGCTCGGCCGTGAACAGACGCAGCGCCTGGCAGTTGAATTTTAAATAACGGGAAGGCCGGCCTCCTCCAAAAAGTCGAAAGTCCACAGGGGATTGACTAGAGTATCATGGGGAATAGTACCGAAATGTTAAAAAGTAGTCTATTCGTAGGTGATAAAAGATCAGGGACCTCAAAACTAGAAGGGATGAACAAAAAAGAAAAACGGCTATGGATTGGGGATGCTCACTCCAACCCTTTACTTTATGTGATAGGAGGCAAGGGATTGAGGACAGTTCCAATTCTACAAGATATGGATGCTCAACCCGGCCATTTAAAATGGACAGGATAGGCAAGGCGAGGCGGTGGCAGTTTCGATAGGACATTGGAGTTAGAGGCAACTAAAACAAGGTTGAATTCGAGCAATTTATTATTACAAAGCAACAAAATTACACTCCACAAAGCTACCCCCCACCCACCCCCCTAAAGCTCAATGAATTAAATGCCTCAGAGCGCATAAAACAAGGATACACAGTACCCTTTAAATTCACTAGTCTTGTTCAATCGAAGGGAATGTCAAAACTGAATCTCCTTTCATTAGTCAGGTAAAGGTGTGAACACTAAAAGCAAACTAAATCTCTAACCTTAACTAGATATTAGTTGGTTAAGCTAAGATTACATAAATAATGTAGACCTAAAACTAGCAAGCTTAATTACAGGAAAATAAAGACCCAATGACGCACTAAAGACGCCTTTGAAGGCAAACATCTCGTTTACCTTAGGGACTTGTTCACCAGGATATTTCCACCAAGGATTCTTTTGCACTTCGTACATTCACTTACTAGCTAACAGTGATAAAATTTGTACTAGACTTCGAAATAATAAAAAAAAGAATTTACATCAGACGGCCAGTGCCAGGAGTCATGTACAAAACGGGGGTAGATCTGAAAAGCCACAGGAGGATAGGGGGCTTAGAAGAGTTAAGCAGTAGCTTCTTGCGGAGGAGCCTCCTTGGGTGCCGCATCGGTGTCTTCCAATTTGGCCTTCTTGGTAGGGGAGGCTTCTTTGCCTTCCTCTGCGGGGCGCTTCTCCACTGAAAAGGAAACAAGAGGCGATGAATAAACAAATCACTCGAATGGCGAATTGGAAATAATAACATGTAGGGGTAGTGAATCGGGAGGGATGTGATCGAAACAGATGATATTTACCAGTGTCACCGTTGGTTTCTTTGCTCTCGCCATTTTCATGCTCATCATGGCCATTCTCGGAGGTGCCGTTTTCCTTCGGTGCAGCCTGTAGAGGAAGTTAAAAGCTAAAAAGAGCATCCATTTTACGAGGAGCAACGAAAGTGGGGGAGGTGGGGGTGTAACAATAATCTTTCAATTCAATAAATGATGGGGATTAGCTTTGCTCGGTTGCATTGAAAGATCTAGGATCGACGAACTCACTCACCTCAGACTCTTCCTCTTCAGTAGACTCTTCGTCCTTCTCGGCTGAATCACCCTCGGCGGGGGAAACTGGGGGAGCCACCTTCTTCTCAGGAGACTTTTGCACTTTCTCGGGGGACTTTTGCACCTTTTCAGGAGACTTTTGCACCTTTTCGGGAGACTTTTGCACCTCTGACTCGGGTTTGCCCTCTTCGGTCAGGGTTGGAGTTTTCTTCTCCTCGGTGACTTCCGGGACAGCACTGAAGAACAAACGGCATTAGTAGAAAATATGTGATTTTTGTTTTAAGCGAAAACTAAGTTTTTGGTACAAGATAAATGCTATAAGGAAACCATAAAACCGGGTCTTTTCATATCCCCTAATTTCAAGCGCAGTGCTAACAAAGGGGAAGTGGGGGTCGTGAAGAACGAAGATTGAAGTTAAAATGTGTGGGGGATATATATAAACATCTTGTGGGATTAAGTGAGATGGCACAACCCCTTTCAGATGCCAAACGTAGGATAGCTACATGCCCTTGCGGTTCAAGGATGGAGCTCCCAACCCTCCTAACTTTAGTACCCGGAGGAGCGATACGACCTCGAAGGATTTTCCTAAACTCAAAGCTTAGGATATGACCAGTGTCTCGGCAGTATTCAGAAGGATTTGTGGTAATTGAAACAGATCTAGAGGGGATCAAAGTACTTTTTCTAAACTGAGCAAGGGTGAACCTTTTTTTTTTTTTTAAGTATTTGTAGTGGTCCCTTTTAGCATGCCTTTATTCATCCAGTTCTCTCCTTCTTCCCCCGTTTTCCTCTCAATTCTTTTACATTGCCATAATTGATAATTTAGGGGCATGAAAAAATTGCTATGGGTGATGTTTGAGGATTGTGACCCCTCTCACCCCACCGAGCATATATGGCGGGGGGGTGGAAATGTTTAGAAAAAATACAGCCCAGGTGGCAGATTAAAGTTTGCCATGTAGGTGGGGGGGAGGCCACAAGGCACCGCTTTGCTGTTTATATGATGGTAGATCCGTCTGTGCACATTGGGGCAGGACACGCATTCAGTGTCGCATGCCTTTGCGGTACCACCACCACCACCACGACGACCATGGTCTGGTTGGTCTACACACTTCCCGAGTAAATAGACTCGTGCTCGAAAACGAACCAGTTTTGTTTGTTGTTTCACCCAAGGTAGGTAAGCGTTCGAATTCTGTGGGCGCTTTGTTATATGTATTTTTAAAGGATTATATATCTGAAGTCAAGGAACGCGGTAGAAGAACTAGACGCCTAACGACATTTAGCAATCACCTTTTGAATTCGAATCTAATGCTAAGCTTCCGAATTAGCAATACCAAGTTTATTAAAAAAATGCGACATAGGGAGCGAAGCCCCCGATCACGTAGTTACCTTAAAAATTATATAATACGCTTACAATAGCTAACAAAGCACCCCCCAAACGCCATTAAAAATTAAATAAATATATATATATATTATCCAAAAGTGTAGTCCCACCTACAATCCGTATCCATAAATAAAGCTATCCTATCCAATCTATTCTTAAACTGCCCAAAGGACGATACGCCACCACAGGCCTTTTTTCATTACTCTATCAAGCGATTGGAAAACATTTCTACCAATCTCAAACCTATTGCGGCAATTTTGAAAAAGTGGCCCACACATTTTAGTCAACTAAAGCCAGGAAATTGCTCTCCGTATCGTTGCAATGTGCTAAGAGTTATATTTCATCCAGATTTGCAACAATTCTTCGAAAACACCACCTTGAAATGCCATGTATCGGCCTAATTTACGCTCGTTCTTTTGGAACAGGAGCTACAAGGCTATGTTATGTATTAATTACTTTCATACCAGAGCTTTATTGCTAAACACATTTCACACCCATGCTAGGTTTATTATAAATAAGAAATTAATGTTTTTAGGTTCTAAGAAAGGATTAATAATGTTAAGAGGTAGCTGGGTATTCTAGGCATATTTAGTTTTAATTCTATAGATTAACACCAACAAATCGTGTAACGTGAATGTATTCCCGTTGTTTGTGAGCAGCAATGTACAAGGTCAGGGGTGACGAGTTATCTTAGTTTTGATAATTCTAGATTGTCACAAAACTGCAAAAAAGATGCCCTAAAAAAACGTGCACCACTTATATACAATTACCCCATCGAACTATGTACCAGTTTCTTAATTGGGATTTCTCCTTTTATGAGAATCCTCAAAACAATACGCGGCCACTTGTTACATTTTCAGGAATCGTTCATATCTAGCTTTAGAGCTCCGCCCACATCAGATGGATGAAATTTGCAGATCATTCAGGAAATTGTGAACCCCATTGAATCATTGGGGCTAAGGGCCTACCAAAGCCGAACCTGATTTCAATTAGAGGACAAGCAAAATCATGTGTGCTAAATTGCTGAAGAGTAAATAATTTAGTAGATAATAGCCCTAAACTCCATTAGACCAACCCTGTACTTACACCACCGCCTAACCTAAAAAGTGTGTACCTGTGTACAGAGCCCAGAAAAGGAACATCTCTTCATAGTACTTGGAACGCTTTAGCAGTGGAAACTGGTTTCGTTTTTAGCGAATTTAAGTCACATCGGCTATTAATACCCAGTTGTCGGATGAGTATTTGTTCGAGGCTTTCGATTCCGAAGTGGTTAGGAGCTCACGTTAATAGTAAGTCCCTTGCTGCTTGTCATCCGTGAAATTATATTAAAAGGCAATTTAAATGGGGAAATTTTAACATCCCCACCAATTATCAGGCACTGAAATGCCGCAATTCACTTTCTGAATAAAGGTTAGCTTTATTTATAATTAAATTCAATTACACACCACCGCAAGCAAAAGAAGTGGAGCACCTAAAGTCGGGCAACCACCTTTAAATTAGGAACATAATGCTGGGCTTGCAAATTGTAAAATATACAAGTGTTGGTTTGGGTGAGTTCCTTTTTACAAATAGCGCGGGGAGAAGCACCGCCATTTCGAAAATAATCAACTTATGGTTCGAATTCAAATACGGATGCCAGAGGTCCCTGGGCGCTTCAATATTTTGTTTCCACTGCCAAAAAATAAGCACGTTTTACAAATAAAGCAAACCTTTTATCATAGTGTATTTTAATGCCAGAAATTAGCGGTTAAATTTTAGCCTTAAGCAGTAATAAACAATTTCTCAAATGAAACACGAGGAGGATCACCCATTTTTTTACTTCCCTAAAAAAGCGGCCGCAAGATGGTTGTTTCAATCGTAACATTTAATCCTAACAAGTGCAAACATAAAATGCATGCAATCAAAATACACGGCACGCAAAGCCATAACAAAACTAGTTTAGGACGAAAATTAAATTTTATTTTGTAATGCCTATGGTGGAAATTATGGAAGCATTTCCCGCCAAATCTGGATGAAAACTCAAGAGGCTAGGTGGGAGTAGGAGGGGGGGGGGCAAACAATGCGGGGGAATAAGGGGGATCCCAGAGTGGGGGAAACCATCGAATGTCGAATTGTGGCCCAATGAAATTCTCAATTGCGGTCGAAATAGTATTTCAGCTTTTATATTTCAAAAATCATCACGTGTCACTAGGAGTAACGCCCACCTCACCTTTTATTTCGCGTGGAAAAAATGTTTTTTTAAATGTGCACAAGACAAGAGAAGTAGGGTAGGCGGTTAAGTTCATTTGTTTGCGGCCGTAGAATCAACGAATGAAAAGCTTCCACAGTCCAAACAGTTTCAAAGTCGCTAGAAATTCACGCGCGCAAGCGTTACAGAGGTCTCTCACCTCCTAACCCCCTTTCCGCTCGCATGGGGGAAATCACAAGAGGGAGGGCGAGGGAGTATATGGAGGGTGGAGGGAGAAATGGCTTGGGACAGAGTTGAAGGGATACAACCACGAGGCAGTTTTCAAAACTTAAAAGGTCTATAGCACGTGGCTGTAAATGGGACAGCTGCCCAAAAGATAGGAGCGCCATTTTTAGCAAATTACATTCCAAACAAGTTTCCAGAAAATGCATGGATAATTATTACAATTGAGTAGCATTTCGGGTTCGAATGAATGGGGAAACAAAAAGTTCTTAAAACAAGTAATATGAACGCAATTTAATGCAAATTAACATTATGCTCTTAAAAATGTAAGTCGTGCGAGGCTGCTGCTTGGTGGACGCTTCATGAACAGCAAAAGCCGGCCGTCAAACCACGGAAATACTTTTGACAATTATGTCTAAAATGCTTGGAAACATAGTTTCACTTCTAAACTAATACTTACGCGGTAGCAGTGGTATTATCGGCCATGTTGATTGTAATTTAAGAATTAATAATTTGGAAAAAAGATATTCTTGAAACTGGAGCGCAACAGGAGGACACTAGAACCGAGAGCGCCGGAAAGAGACTGAAATCTCTTAACAACGAACGTTTCCCGCGCTCGATCATTCCCCCAATTCCCCATTGCAGGGGGGGAAATCCTTGTGTCGTCATGGAAACGTACATTGCTCCTCCCTCTTAAAAATGGCAATGCGGATGTGCCAAAACTCTCAATTAATTCGCTTATCCACGACTTGCAATGAATTAAAAAAATAAACTCATTGGGTTAATATTGGCGCGTTTGAACGATATCATAGTCATACAGTATATCAATCTAATATGAAATTCCAAACTTAAATTCATTTTCTAACTTTAAAATTGAACAAATCATTATTTCATCTTTCAAAGTCACTTTTCAGATTGAATTAATATGCTACCTTTCCTTTATGTTCCTACAAAATTAAATACTTAATTTTCAAACTTAAATTTAAGAGTTGTAAAACTCTTCAATTATAAGACAGCTACGATAATTATCACTCAAAATTCCTTAACATTAATTAAACTGCTTTTAAATATACAAAATTGGCGTACATTTTCTTTAGTGCTGAATTATTTAAAAAATAAATCAAGGCGATTGTTTATTAAAGACCGGTAGGATCATTCGTTTAAATTACACTCGAATATATTCAATAACCAATTGAAGAAAAGGAAATTGCCCTTTCCCTCAGTAAAATTTCCTTATATCAAAGTGAAGCATCACTACGCTAAATCATCCCTCCGCTCCTTCTCCTTCCAATCCCTAATCCTACCTTTTCTTTAGATAGAGTTCATCGTGAAGAATTCGATGAAGAGAACGACCCGACATGCCAAGGGCAACTGCATGTTTACGAGCAGAACGCTTGGGATATCGCAGCATAGACTGATGAACTCGTTCGACATTTTCAGGTGTTGTAACGGTCCTCGTAGGTCCTTTCTTTCTTTTGGACACATTCCCCGTTTCCCTGAAGGCATCCGCCCACAATAAAATCGATTTACGATACGGAACACGGCCTCGCGGGGGAATTTCGAAGTGGCGACGAAAGGCGCGTTGCACCGCGATGACAGAGTAGCCGTTAGAAAAATACGCCTCTATGGCAAAGGCGCGCTGCTCTCTCGACCACAGCATGTTTGCGACTTAACGAGTGTGAACACAACCCCCCCCCCCTCATCCAGCCCCTTCCATTAGACCTTCTCCCACTCCACTATGACCATCCTTGCACTTCGCTTCTAAGATTAAAATTTAAACTAAAAAAAGAGCATCCATGGTTAAATTTTTATAAATCTTCTGTACTTCGCCAATTATAATAATTTTAAAAAGGAACTAAACTAAATTTCCTCCCTTTCTGAACTTCACCATTTGCAATTCTTTAGGTTTAAAAAAATTCACAAAATTTTGATAATTATATTTATTTCTGAACTTCACTATTATTTTTATATTATAAAAGAATTATTAAAAATAACTTTGATAAAAAACATGTCATAACCAAACTAAGATGAAATTATTATTCAAATACTAAAAAAAAAATCCCCTTCTTAAATTATAGAGTTAGTGATGATAATTTGTTTCATTCAGTAACCTGAACACTCGTAATATATCTATGAACAATATTCAAATTCTGTATGCGCCGTTAACCTATGTGTGCTCCTGGCGCCGACTCATTCTAACATGCTGGCGGGGGCCAGTGACCTCCATGACACCTTAAAAATAAGTAACGTTTGGGTCTTCAACCGCTACAGAAAAGGACAAACTCATTTTCTCTTTCCCTATTCTACCATGTTCCAAAGGCAGCTGGGCATCCTTCGTCTCGTTTCCCAATCGCGCCAAGTAGTATCAGGTTTCTTGCCACGTGTTTATTCATTCAAATTGTAATAATTTGGTCAGTTACGAAAAATATATGTGGGATATGTTTTATGCAAAGAAAGAAATGGATGCAGTGCATTTGAGTAGGGATGGGGTAGATGTGTTGTGGAAGGAGTATGATCGTTTTATTAGGTCTTTACAGGCGGGAAACTAAGTAATGATAGTGGTCTGGGAAATATAAGAGGACAATTGTACCGAAACTAGACAGGAAAAGGGAAGAGATGTCAATGTATTCAAGCTAAAAGAGGTGCTTCTGGGCTAGGAGGGTTTAATTATCTCTATACCAATGCTCGTATTCTTAGTTGTTATTGATGAAGATATAGAATAGACATAGTACATATGTGTAACCGAATCACGGGTTAATGAAATTTAATTCAATGACAATGTGGATGAATTTGATTTACAGGTTTAATATGTTCATTAGTCAAAAGAGAGGTTAAACTGGCGGTGGTCGGATAATTATTTATATTAGAAATAGCATTGCTTCAAATCTAAATATTTCAATAAATCAGGAAAAGTCACTGTGGATAGATATTAGGGTCGGTAAAAATAGGATACTACACTTGGCAGCCTTTTACAGACCATCTGGACAAACTGATGATATAAATGAACTAATGATAAGGGAAATAGTAAAGGATGTGAAGCAGATACAGTTAGTTATTCTAGGTGACTTTAATTTAGCTCTGTGGATTGGGAAAATATACTAGGAAGTTATAGAGCTAGTTATAAGTTTATAGAATGTTTTGAGGAAAAGTCTTTGAGTCAATTTGATAATATACCAATAAGGGGTACCAATATATTAGAGCTAGTAGTTTCAAATTGTGATAATTTACTTCAGGAATTGACTGTCGTGGAAGCATTGGGAAATAGTGATCATCAGATAGTTCGTGTTAACTTGGGAATAGGGAAAGCTAGTTGTACATCAGTAAACACAACTAACACTTCAACTTGGAAACTTGCTGAATCAGGTTAACTGAGATATATAATTCAGTGGTAAGAATTGTTTGGAGATGTGGAATACTTTTAAGACTATATTAAATGTAGTACAAGAGCCGTGCATCCCAGCGAAGGTCATTAGGAAGAAATTTATAAGGTCATTATGGTGGAATCATAAGATAGGAAAATTTCTGAGCAGAAAACAGCATACGAAAGATTACAGGGAAAGGTACTGCTGAAAAAATCGAATCATTATAAGGTAACTAAGAATGAAAGAAATAAAATAATTAAGAAAAGCATAAGGGCATCAAAAAATAATTTGCTCAAAATAATAATAAAGATCCAAGGAAATTGTTCACTTATTATAAAATCAATAAACAATCTAGCAGATATAAAATAGGACCTATTAATTACGATGGGATTGTTAAAGAATCAGATGAGGAAATAGTAGAGGTATTTAATGATCACTTTGATTTAGTATTTATAGAAGAGTATCTGAACTGTTTAATTTGTGATAGTTCTAGGCCAGGGGGTAGAGTGCAGAGTGATTTAAATGAGTTATTAGGTTGGGCGCAAAAGTGGCAGATGAGTTTTTACCTTAAAAAAATGTAGTTATTCCCATGGAAAGAGATAATAGGGATTTTAGTTATGAAATGAATAAGCAATGACAGAATGGATTAGAGGGTGAGAAGGACTTAGGAGTAGTAGTAGATATGTCACTGAGGTTTTCTAAGCAGTGTATTCGAGACCAAAAAAAATAAAGCAGATAGAGTGTTGGGCTTCATTAGGAGGAATGTTAGTTACAAAAGTAAGGAGTTTATCCTTAAATTGTATAACTCATATGTCAGGCCACTTATAATGTACAAGCATTTCCACGCCTTTCTGTATCGCATGATTTAGCGTGAAACTAAAGTCAAATTTATTTTCCTCCAACGATTCAGTGCAAATTTTATAAACCTATTTCAATGCAGATAACGAATTTTTAGTCCTTTTTTACATGGTTGGAAATTTACATTTTTCGGCAATGAAAAGAAGAGGCAGAAAAGAAGTTACATGGCTGACAACTAGATAATGTTAGAGATAAGGTTCTATTAGTGGAGACATATGTAAGGTTCTTAATTTGAGGGAAATGGATAAGATACGTAGCATTGGGTTTAAGCTGGACAAATTTAGGGTTATCAGAGAGATTGATAGAAATTGGTTTACACATCGAGTGATAGATGAATGGAATAAGCTCACTGTTCATGTGATAGAAGCGTCCTCCCCACGAAGTTTTAAGAATAGACTGGATAGATTTATGGATAAGGATTCTAGGTGGGACTGAACTAGGTGATGGGAACATAAGCTGCCTCGTTTAGGCTATTGATTAGCCTTGTGCAGTAGGGCGGGTCATACTCTAGAATTTTATGAAACTGGTGATGAGGAGTATTCAAATGATGAATATTGGTGAAAAGAACAAACTTTTGGCAGAAAAGTTAAATTCTGATTGATCTAACTTACATCAATTTGAAGTTGAAATATTGTTAGTTCTGGGTCATTTACATATTTTATTATTATTTTAGTTACCCAACAAAGATCAAATTTATCGTTTTCTATCACCAATACATTTATGTAGTCTAAAAGATATTTGTCTAAAAAAAATGTATTAGAGAGACATGAGAAGTAGGAAACCTATTAAAAATGACCGAGTAGTGTTGCCAGTTCTGGTAACTATTGTAACTGGTAAATGTTTATAGAGCATTTACATTTTATTTGAATGCTAGTAAAGGCTGTGGATCATTTTAGAATAACATATAGTTATTTGGTAGAGATTATTTCTTAATCTAAGTGCCATCTTTTCATTTGCAGATATACCTGCGATTAGTGTGACAATAGCGAAAATCAAGACAAGGTCCAAATCAAGTTCTCATCTGACTAATTTTGTTGGGACTGGGCAAGAGCTGATGGTGTCTGAGTTAACAACAATGAGAAATATTTTGAGGTACGGCATTTACCTGAGAGAGCAAAGTGAAGATGACCGGAGCAATTATGAAGTGGACCAGCTGGTAAAAGACATGTAGCAGGGCTTGATTAATCAGTGGACCAAAGTTAATGCTCTCTTCAAACCACCTGTTGTAAATCAAAATGTCACAATAATATCAAAGCTTAAGGAGATGTGAAAGGAGGCAGTAAAAGTTTCCCTTGGTAAAGGAAAAACTGAAGTAAAAGAGGTTCATTGCAAAATTAGATAAGTTATTTGATATATTGACATGCTAATGTCAAATTTCCAATTGTGGGAAAGTAGGCTGCAATGATTGTGAGACTGAAGCCCACATTAACTGCTGTTATAGTAAAGAGAAAAAAATACCTACTAGGGAACTGGCCTTGATTAAAGGACAAAAGGAGAAGGTTGGAAGTAAAGGTACCTTTCAAATTGGAGGTCCTGATATTCCAGAGCATAATAGACAATTAAGAGCTTCAGAAAGGATAGCAGAAAGAAAGAGAAAAAGTAAGGAGGAAAGCAGCAAGAAAAGAAATCGAGCATTCTTTGGCAGAAGGTGAAGATCTGGAGGCAGAAAATTCTGATGGTGACAACAGTTTGAGTAATGAAGTAGCTGTTGAAGCTGTCCAAGAGCCGGAATCTTCCACCAGGAATAGAAAGAATTATGATGAAATTCCAAATATTGCTCTTGCTAGTATAAGGTATGGTGTCGGATTAAGACCAACTGCAGCTCTAGCAACAGCAGCTTTAATAGATGTAAAGTAATCGATAATAATAAAGTTAAGAGAGCACAGGAAAAGCTAATGACAGTTATTGAACATGAGTTTGAGGAAAACTTAAGGAAGGATGGGGGAATTTCTTGTGTTCTCTTTGATGGACGAATTGATGTGACAAATTTTATGATGGAGGCAGAGGGAAATGAAAAATTGTTTCTAACAAAAACAAAAGAGGAGCATTACACTGTCATCAGTGAGCCTGAGAGCCATTACCTCTTCCACTTTGTCCCAGAAAAGGCTACAAAAGATGATACACATGCAGAGAAGATCACTAAGGCTATGTTTGTATGCCTGAGAGAAAGGGGTTTGGATAAACGCTTAATGGCCATTGGAGGAGACTCCACGAATGTAAACACAGGTGTAAATGCTGGAGTAATGCGAAAAATGGAGTTCCATTTGGGAAGAAAGCTTGTTTGGTTGGTCTGTAACCTGCACACTGGGAAACTCCCTCTCTGTCATCTAATTATCAACCTGGATGGCCCAACACTATCTGACAACAAATATTCCAGACTTGGATATCAACCCAAATTTCACTCAAATATCTTTAGGTTCTCCTCTTACCAAGATACCTCAGGAAGTGGTGCAAGATCTTTCCACTGATCAACACTACAGCTATAGAATTGTATGGGCAATCAGAGATATAGTGCTTCCTACAGGGCTTTCTCTATTGGAAATAGGACCAGTAAACCACAGTCGCTGGCTGACCACAGCTAACAGACTTCTTCGGCTGTGGATGTAAAAGCATGAGCTCAAAAGAAAAGCCTTTAAGAATCTACGACTGATTGTTGAGTTTATCATTGGTGTATGTTACCCATGCTGGTTTAACGTTAAGATTAAGCATTCTTGGACCGATGTACATAGGCACATTCTTTATCAACTTCACTACCTTAAGTTTCAGAGGAAGGAAGTGTTGGATATTGTTTTGACAACTATTAAGAGATCAGCTTGGTATGAATAGAGTGAAGCCATCCTCCTGTAGATAGAGGGGAGTAGGAAAGGGGAAAAAAAGAAAACGAATGAAAGTAGCGTAGGTGAGTTGCGAACAGCTTCCCGCGTCGCTGGACCACTTTTAGCCAGCGGCGAATCCACTCGGCTATCCTGAGTCTCAAAAAAGACTAATTCAAGTAAAGCTTTTAAGCCGTTCGCCTGCACTTCTCATACGCTATACTCCAAACCCTCCTATGCTCTGAAGATCAGGCGGAGAGAACTGAAGGGGTGAAAAGAATCCAGACCATCGGGGAGGAAGGGGACCCAGATACTCAACTAGGAGACTCCTTTGTAAGGCTTAGAAGGACACCAGACATCAATTGTGATGCTACCGAGATTGGAGATCTGATCAATTGGTCAGAGGATGTCTCTGACCAAGTACTTTTGAATTGAGAAACTTCATTGACTCCTATGAAAGTACCTGACTGGCCTTGTCACATACAGAGCATTGAGAAGGTTGTAATAATGGTGACTGAGGCTTCGTCCAAGTCTTTCTCACACGAAAAGATGGATGGAGGAATCAGGGCACAAGAGACAAGTAGACGTCTAATGTACAGGAATGAGTCAAAGCAAGATTTGTGTGCTCTGGTGAAGTTTAACTTTTGAATATGACCCAAAGTGACCCTTGCAGCTATATGTGGAGCTTTGCATACACTTTTCTCCCTCAATTCACATGTAAATTTGAGGTTACTTTGTGTTTGTGTGTACTTGGATTAAATAAAAATAGGTTACATAAGCTCGTAAGGAAAGGGAAAAATTTACTTTTATTTAAATGGAAATTGATGTAGGTAGGAGCAATTGTATAACAAAATAAAGTTCTTCAAAATCTACACCGGAAAATCTATCATTTAAGCACCCCTCATTAAAGGATTTAAGTAAAATATATGGTTACCCCAAAGTATGACCCACTACAACTCTTTCTTTTCTTATGTTATTATCTTAGAAGGGAAATTATAAATGATAGAATATTACTAGCAGTGGGAATAGAAAATAGAACTTTTGTATACTAAGAGAACCTTATTGCAATGCACGTGATCTTCAAAATAAGAGTGAAGCGTTTAGTTATCTTAGGTGTTCACGGGTAGGAGGGCTGAGTTGTCTCTATACCAATGCTAGTAGTCTTAGAAATAAGAAGGGTGAGTTATTCAGTTATGTTATTGATGAAAATATAGACATAGAATGTCTAATTGAATCGTGGATTAGTGAATTAAATTTAACGATAATGTGGGTGAATTTGATCTACCTGGCTATATGTACATTAGTCAAAGGAGAGGTAGGACTGGTGGTCGGATAATTATTTAAATAAGAAATTGCATTGCTTAAAATCTAAATAATTCGATAAAGCAGGAAGAAGTTGTGTCACTGTGGATAGATATTAGGGTCAGTAAAAATAGGATACTACTTTTAGCATCCTTTTAAAGACAACCAGGACAGACTGATGATATAGAAGGGCTAATAATAATAAAGAAAATAAGGAAATGATGTGAAGTAGATACAGTTATTCTAGGTCACTAATTTAAGCTGAAAATTTGAGAAATATGGTAGGAAGGGATAGAACAAGTTGTAAGTTTATAGAATCCTAGCAGTTTAATCTCTGACAGTTCGAGGTCAGGGAAGGTGTTGAATACCATTAATGTTGATAGGGAAATCATTAAAGGGTTAATAATTGAGTTGAATGGGTAGTAAAGCATCTGAGATGGATAAGTTGGATTTTAGCAAGTTCTTTGAGTTAGAAAATAGTAATAGGACTATGAGCAACTACTTGGAAATTTAAAAACAGTGTAGGTTAGATGTGAGATTTTTTTTTTAAACAGAATGGCATTCTTAGGGTCTGATCTCAATGCCAGATGCCGAACGGCGAAACCTGGAAATGATTATGGAGAGAATAAACACCCAAAGGATAAGGCCAGACCTTCCGAAATATATCACCACTACTCAGTCGACACATACTAACTGACCTAAGTGAAGTACGTTGGAAAAGATTGACGATGAGCTGGAGAGGATAACAACATCTATCATCGAAGCAGACCCCAAAAATGGTACAACCCCCCCGCCCCCTCAGCCCAGTTGGACCAAGAGGATGAAGGGCAGGTTCGAAAGGGGGCAGGTCCACAACCCCCTAGGAGCACGGGTTCCCTAAGAAACGAAGTACTGAAACGACCCTCGCCATTCTAACGAAAAAACTCAAGAGCTGAAGGGAAGAACGTTGGCGTGGTACTGGTAGATGTACAGAAGGCCTTCGATAAGGTTTGGCTAAGAGGCTTTTACTACAAGATCTTTAACCTCCAGCTAAACCCAGTCCTTGAAATGATCTTTTGTTACTACATCATGGAGAGGAAATTCCAAAGAATGATCGAGGGCTACAAAGAACCCAAATTCGAACTCGAGGCGAGAGTTACACAATATAGCTGTCTAACTCCACTGCTTTACCTCGTGTACACACTGGACCTGCCTACTACAATATAGAAGGATATGATGTATCTGAAATTTTCAAATGATATCACATATCACACACAGTTTCTATAGGAAGGCAGGAGTACAGGCAAATGAGCCAGCTAACGAAATTGACACTAACACGTACGAGTACGAGGAGTGTGAGATAAAAACCAACCGCCAGAAATTCAAGATTCCAGTAGTGAACCGCCAGAAACTCAACGAAGAATACTACCAGTACTCCAAGAGGGCAAAATCTTTGGACTATGCATTATCACGACAGGGTATAAGGCCCACATTAACACCAGAGTCTTCCTAGCCAAAAGAGAGCTGGGGAAGTTATATAGGTTCCGAAGCCTCAACGCGCAGAACAAGAAAAAACTATACACTGTACTGGTATGCTTTACTTTGGCGTATCCGGAAGTGGTAACGCAGACGGCTAGCTGTACCGCTCTCAGCATAATGCAGAGAGCAGAATAGAGCCACACTGCTAATAGCTGGCGCAAGAAGGATGGACCATATTCGGGCAAGCAGTCCTGCACGAAAAAGCAAGGCTGAAGCCGCTCAATATGGAAGTCGAAAGGCTAGGGCGAAAAACATGGGAAAAAGTGGAAGGAAAAATTCTCCCAACACTAGTCAACAACATCAACAGCCCACAACAGAGGCAACACATCGCAACAAGACAAACCCTTTTCTAGAGAGGAAAAATTTGCTCGAGGGAAGAATTAAACCCACATTCTCCGAAGACAATTTAATTCAGAACAGTTTCGGTGTATCTCACACCCTTTTTCAACTGACACTGGATAAAAAATATGAGAAAAGTGTTTACATACATAACCCAGGGTCAGGTCGTGAAAGATCCCCTCTTTTTTCCCCCCAATCCCGTACTTGAGGCTAATCAGAGTGGGGGGGGGGGGGTAGGCCTAGGGGATTGGGGGGAAAAAGAGGGGATCTTTCACGACACGACCTGACCCTGTGTTATGTATGTAAGCACTTTTCTCATATTTTCTATCCAGTGTCAGTTGAAAAAGGGTGTGAGATACACCGAAACTGTTTTGAATTAAATTGTCTTCGGAGAATGTGGTTTAATTCCTCATCTTTTCCTGCGATATTGCATTAATTTTCATCATCATATATATATATATATATATATATATATATATATATATATATATATATATATATATATATATATATATCAAAATAATATGAAAAACTGAAAAGAATAATACACGTGATCCCATCTTCACAAGAGCAAATCCAATATAGCTATTTCACTCCTATCATATCTAATACGCATTTGTTTACTTCTTCCATCAAGATCAAGATTTTTTATCGTTTACCCCGAAGAAGACGTGAAACGGTTGAAAGACGTCTTGGCTAATAAAGAAATGGCACTGCCAGCGTCGTTCCTCACCTTACGCTTTCTGAAAAGAAAGCGTTGACTTCAACAAATCATGTATACAACATCGCCTCCTAATACGATATATATATATATATATATATATATATATATATATATATATATATATATATATATATATATATATATATATATATATATATGAAGTAGCCCAAAGGGGAGCGAAGATTCCAAACGTTGGCTTCACAGAAAATAAGTATACAAATAAAAAATAAAATAATACATATAACCAGGCCCTGGCTTCGCTCCTAAGATCAAAATTTAAAATCTAAAAAAGAGCAGCCATGGTTAAATTTGTATAAATTTTTTTAACTTCGCCGAGTATAATAATTTTAAAAAGGAACTTTAAACTAAATTTCCTCCATTTCAAAATATCACGCTGCTAAAATATAGTTATAGAAGATATATAAAAATAAATTTTCTGAACTTCACCATTTGTAATTCTTTGGGTTTTAAAAAATCACAAAATTTCGATACTTATATTTATTTCTGAACTTCACCATTTTGTTTTTTGATATTATAAAAGAATTATTAGAAATAACTTTGATAAAAAAACCTAAGTCATAACCAAACTAAGATGAAATTATTATTCAAATACTCAAAAAAATCCCCTTCTTAAATTATAGAGTTAGTGATGATGATGATGATGATAAACCCATTAGCGCGCGCACAAGGCACACATAATGCAGATAATATATACACTCTCACATAAACACACACGCAAATATAGGCACATGTCCATTTCACAAACAAAGAATTATTAATGTCAATATGTATAAGTGCCATAATGTTGGGTTCACAAACCTAAGAGTGCAGTTAGTAGAAGAACTGCAAGATCTTCATTTTCATAGATTATCGTCAGTCACATAGCAATAAATCTATTCCATACTTTTATTTAATATTTGAACCTAATAAAGAAAGAAACACAAGTTAGTTATAAACTTAACCCAAAACTAAATTATAACAATCTTCCTCTCTACAAAAATATAAATGCGAGTATTTACAGGATCTAGTAGTTTTCAACAGGCTTTCTAGGTCAAGTAGAGCGATGAAGAATAGTTTAAGGGGAGGCGTCAGGGGAAGCAGCTGGAGGAGGAACATCACGAGGCATATCGTTTTCGATAGAATAGTCAACAAGTTTTCTATATCGAGTAGATCGCCGAGGGATATTTTCAGGGGAGGCTCCAGGGAGAGCAACTGGATGAGGACATGATGAATTAGGATCTCGTTTAGTTTTAACATTTTCAGGACCATCAAGAAATGGAAAGGGGGATTTTGTAACCGGCTCTTTTCGGCTGGGGCTAAATCAGCCGTCCGGAAATCTGAAGTGTGCATATTTAGGATTGGGTTCGATTAGTTCCACTTCACGTAATAATGGATCGTCTTTATTCCGTACATGTCGGTTTACAGTACTTTACCAGGTGAAGCAAGAGAGCTAGGCATACTTATTCCCGTCGTGGTTTTTCGAGAAAATGAAAATACCGTTCCTGAGGAGTTACGGTCGTTGAAGTACATAACAATGAACGCAAGGAATGGAGAGCATCCGGGAGGACGTGTTCCCAATAGTTAATGTTCAGGTTTCTAGACTCCAAAGCCAAGGTAACAGTTTTCCATATAATTCCTACATAGCGCTCGCATTGTCCATTCCCGGTAGGATGGTAAGGTGTTGGACGACTCGTTGGAACCCCTTTCTCGTGCAAAAATGATTTTATTTCAGCAGACATGAAAAAAGTACTTCGATCTGAATGTACGTACCCTGGTACCCGAAAAGAGAAAACAACGTAGTAAGACACTGTATAACAGTTGATGAGGAAATATCCTTACAGGAAAAGGCAAATGGAAAAACGAGTATTCGTCTACTAGAATTAATAAATACTTATTGGGAGAAGAAGATGGTAGTGGCCGTTTAAAGTCCAGGCTAATTCGATCAAAAGAGCGCATTGCACAGATAAGCTCTTCCCTCTCGGGGCGATAATATCGAGGTTTTAACCTTTGACACGTTTCGCACCCTGACACCACTCGCTTAACGTCATCTACAGAATAAGGCAAGTTTCATACTCGAATAAAATGGTGAAATCGTGTAATCTCTGGATGACAGAACGCTTTATGAAGCTCAACAAGATCATTGTGGGACATGTTTGAGCAGAAAGTGCGCGATAGGGTGTCGGAAGCTCTGTTGAGCGAACCAGGACGATGTATAACTTTGTAGCACAATGGCATCAATTCTGAACCCCATCTAGCAATCATTTCGTTCTTTATTTTACTCTTATGACGTGAGTCAAACATGTAAGATACATATTTTTGATCTGTAATTAAGGCAAACTTACGACCGAGAAGAAAATAACCACCTTTTGATCGCTTCAACAATAGCATAGGCCTCTTTTTCGATAGAGCAGTGATTTCTCTCAGAAAAATATAAGGATCTCGAAAAAAAGGCACCGGGTCGTTCATTCTGGCTCAGAGTGGCCCCAATGGCGTTATTTGAGGCATCAGTTTCCAGTGCAAACTGTAAATTTTCATCTATTTTTGACCTAACAGCGTTAATAATAGCTGATTTTAATTCCTCGATTGCATTTGTAGCTTTTTCAGAAAGTGGAGACTGACAATTAATTAGGGGACGAATTCGTTGAGAATAGTCAATTATTAATATTTTCTTTGATTGATTCGACACAACATCAACTTGAGCTCGCCAGAAAGAGTTGCTCGGTTCGATGATGTCTTCCTTGAGCATGAGTGGTACTTCAGAACGAATATATTGAGAGTCAGATGTTTTAAAGTTACGCGGCTTCGTAATGACTGGTCTGCAATCAGATGATAAGTTGGTGAAAACTCTTGGAGGATCCGTAATCATAGAAGACAGAGAGCACATTTCGAGGTCAAGTTGAGGACCTCCAAAGTTTAGCTTAAGGGAGTAATATTTGCTTAAGAAGGGGATTCCTAAAATAATGTCAGCGCCACATTCAGATAAAACAAGCATGTGATTTAAGTTATTTACAAATCAGGCCCATACCCAACTCTCACTAGAACACTTGTCTTGTCTTTCACTGGATAAAGAAAACCTACACTTCGTTATTCAAAAGGCTTCTTGAATCAACCTTTTTGGGGGTTGAGGATGGTGGCTCAGTCAATGAGCGTCGTGGTCACAATAGCGATGTAAGCTTGGCTCAGAGTAGCCCCAACGGCGTTATTTGAGGCGTTATGTAAAATTAGTTTTCTCGATTTTTCTACGTCTCTATATCTCACATTTTCTTTCTTAAGCTTTCAATGATCGTCTTCCTTAGTGTCGTGATGCCAATTTTCATTTCTTTGGGTCTTTCAATATATATATATATATATATATATATATATATATATATATATATATATATATATATATATATATATATATATATATATATTATATATATATATATATATATATATATATATATATATATATATATATATATATATATATATATATATATATATATATATATATATATATATATATATATATATATATATATATATATATATATATATATATATATATATATATATCTATATATATATATATGTAGTCATATAAAAAAATGATCTTCAATTTCACGGCGAAGGTAAGGACACTCAGGTACATGTGATTTATTTGGTATTAAGGAACAAAGTTTCGGGCGTATCACCCATCTTCTTCAGATTCTAAAATCATAAAACAATAAAATAAAGTGAGATATGATTAAATTGTTATTTTCTGTAAACTTATTAAGAAGTCATAAAATCTGTTAAAAATTAGGAAAAGTTGAAATATTTTCATAGGGGAGGTGCGTAAACATTTTTTTAAAGGCTCAATTAAGTGAATTTCATTAAACTAGAAAAATTAAGACAGTAAAATAAATTAGGCGAGTAAAATTATAAGACCTAAAAATTATGAACAAACTAACATTATAAAAAGTCATATTAAGATCTCATTAAACTAAAAATATGATAGAGTAAAAGATCCATATGTTGAAAAAATGACGATATATAATGCATAAAGTTAACAAAACTCAAAAAAAGGAATAGAACAAATTTAAACTTGCAATATTAAAAATAATCCGGCTAAGAACATGTAGATAAATAAAAAAAAAATAGATACTTCAGGGATTTAAAGGTCAAGAGTATCAAACATAAGAGTGTTTCAAAGTATCTATCTAGTGTAACGATTAGTGAAACGAAAAAAACAACAAAGAACGAAACAAAAGTAAATTATTAAAGTATAATGTTGCTTACCGATGAAGTTCAGGTGAAATCACAAAGTGGAGAAATTGTAATGAGAGTGGCTTGAAGAAAGATAGGATTTTGATTGTTTGGTTGGCTGGTAAATAAGAGAGAATCTATGTGGTCATCTCTCGACCCAACCTGAACGTGTCTCAATAGTATTTGGATCATTAGAAACATCCGGAACGAAATCTCGAGAGGCGAGAGAAATTCTAATCTAAGGAAAAGCAACAACCTCTGACCAAGATGTTAAACAGTCAATCATGATGAGGAGATAGGTGAAATTACGAGAATAATGAACAGGGCTAACCATATCGACATGTACGGCATCAAAACGTGACGAATGGAGAAGAAAGTGAGCCAGAGGGGTCTTGATGTGATGATGTACCTTTGCACGCTGACAAGACAATCATGAACGAATCCATTTGGCCACGTCAGCCTTCATCCTGGTACATGAAACGGTGACAATGAGCTTACGGGTTGCTAGAACACCAGGATGATCAAGACTGTAAATGTGTTCGAAAACATGTGCCTGGAAGGTTGATATCACCAACGGCAAGTTAAGAAGAGTGACGCAAGTATTGCGTCTTTTCATTGTGCTTCTGGACTAACGTTAACGTCGTATGTCCAATGGGCGAAATATGAGATTTTCGAGCTCGTTATGGAAGAAATGCGAGATTTTGTGTCCAGCACGACATTTGAAGACCCAGGAACGTAGCTAATGTCGCTGGTAAGTTACTCATTCAGATAACGAGCATCAACACAAGACTGCTATGGGCGGCGATTCCATCGACTACAGGCTTGTAGTTAATGAATAGTGTAAAATCATGTTTTTCCAAATACCAGCCGAAGTGGCGGATATCGAGGTAGAGGCCAAGCAGCTCCCTTGAGAACATAATGTACCTCTTTTGAGAAGAAGTAGAACAGTTGTCAAGACTCACCAACCATCTGCTATAGTGTAGCACCCACATCTGTGGATGACGCATACCAGGCTTATAAAACCTCAGGGCGAGGATGGGCTAATGAAACGCTCATTTTGGTGTTAGAAAAGGATTTGCACGACTCGGAAGACCATGGGCTAATTAAACAGCCTATTCTGTGTTAAAACAGAATTTGCACGTCTCGGAAGACCATGAAAAAAGAGAGTTCTTCTTGTGGATTGAGAGGAGAGGGTGGATGGGTTGCATTAACTGAGAAACGTCAGGTATAAATCTATGGTAAAAATTAACCATACCACAGAACCGTCGAAGTTGCTTAAGCGAAGATGATTGAGTGAAATCCCAAATGGAATACACTTTGTCCTTGAGAGGATGAATTCTGTCACAAGATACGTCGTGTCAAAGAAATATGAGTTGTGGGACAACGATACTATATTCTTCAAATCGAGTTAAAACCTGATAAATGTAAGATATATGTTCCTCTAGAGACGGAAATGCTATCAGAAAGTCGTTTACGTAACAAAAGTCGAAAGAAAGACCTCCTCAGGACCTGATCCATGAAACATTGGAATGTCTGACCACCGGAACGAATACCATGATGCATTCGAAGCATCATAAATGATTAATATGGCGTGGTGATAGCTGTCTTTGGGAGATTATTTGGGTGAATATAAATCTGGTTGAAAGCACGAACTAGGTCGAGTCGAGAAATGATAGAACAATCGAAGGGAGCAGAAGTAAAGTTAGAGAGGATACCTATCTGGGATATCACTCACAGCCCTGAATTCACCCGCAATAGACTTCGATACTACATCAAACGGAGATATCCAAGCGGAAGAAGAAGGACGAGCTATGGCATCATCCACCTTGAAACTGAACTCCTATTTCATTAACGCGAGTCAATCTGAGGCTAAACCACGGGGGTATTAGACAAACCATTTATATGGCATTTAATATATTTGATTTAAGTGAGGAATTATGTGAGAGGTATCCACTCTGTAATTATTGGTTGCAATGCACAAATCTTTATTTGTGTTTTTGATGTCGTTCATATTGAAGTTGTAGTCAGTCGCAATCTGGCTCACAGCACCCCTGGCTAAACAAGCACTCTGGTTGGATCTTTGTTTAATCCGCTGATCAAACAGGAATGGCCGAATTTTCCTAGGATTTGTTTAATCATGAGAAGTTTTGGACCATGAGCTACCATGGTGGCCTAATGCAGGTTGATAGTTAAGGGGCGTCAGAGAAAATAGTCGATATTGGACTTTTTTATGTGTTTGGAATCAAACCCGGCACATTTTGTCATATATATATATATATATATATATATATATATATATATATATATATATATATATATATAGTATCCAGGGGCAAATTTTTACCAAGGCAAATAATTGGAAAGTAAAGCTTAGATATGTACAGTGCCCGCGAAAGGTATCCGATCACCCTTAAAATCTAAATTATTTTCAATTATATTCTTAGACGCATCATTCACTTTCTATTTGTTCTAGTGACATCTGGTAGCTTTCATATAACGCTCTGATATGACAGCTTTCCAAATAAATCTTAAGTTACTATTGTGGTAGTGGTAGCGTTCGTTGCGTGTGTGCGTGCGTCAATTTTTTCTGATTTCCTGTTTTTTGCCATTTGGTTATCATTCTGTGATTTTTTTTTTTTTACAGAAAGGGGTCTAAATAAAATAAATTTCTAATGTGTGCTAAGAAAGAACTCGAGAGTGATTGTCGAGGTGGTATTGTTGCTTTTCCTAAATGTAGGAAATCACAGAGACAGATAGCTAATGAATTAAACATAACCCAATGGACTGTTAATTTATGGATTTCACGTGCTAAAAACAATGTTAGCCTATCTACGGCAGTACCTAAAAAACGATCTGGCAGACCGAGAAAAACAAATTTGCGAACAGACATGCTTATGAAACGTTTAGTAGTGAATAATCCTACAATAACTACGAAAGAACTAAAATTTGATATGAATAATTTATTATTCGATGTTTCTGAACGAACTATCCAGGAGCGGCTACAAACAGAACTCGGATTACCATCTTTCCATGTTGCAAAGAAACCATTCCTTAATGAAAAAATGCGCAACAAACGTGTCGCATTTTGTTAAAAAAATACATTCATTGGACTGTTGAGGGACGGAAAAAAGTTTTATTCAGCGATGAGTCAACATTTTTAACATTCAGAGGCTGTCCTAAAAAGTTTCGTCGGCACATTGGCTCAAATAAAATAGACCCTAAATACCCCCAAAAGACAATGAAAAACACTCCATGGGACAAAAAAGTTGTACATAAATTTAATAGTTAAATGATTTAAAAACAAGGTCTGCTGATCAAAAAGTCGCGTGCCCTCACTTATTCTGATTTATGTCCTTATGACTTTCAATAATTCCCGGAGTAACCTTGGGAAGACCTTGGTAATTCTATCATTCGAAATAGAATGTAAACACCTTAGGGGTTTCGAATTTCGTTAGAATCGGCCGAATGGTTATAATGTTATTGCAAAAAAAACAACAACAACCCTAATTACCTGGCTAACCTTGGGAGGACTTTGGCAATTATATTATTTAAAGGGAATGTGAAACAATATAAGAGTTTCAAATTTTGTTAGTCAGCCGAATATTTAGGATGTTATTGCAGAAAAACTAATTACTGGGCTAACCTTAAGAGGACATTAGCAATTATATCCTTCTTAAGAGAATATAAAACAACATAAGGGTTTCAAATTTTGTTGGAATCGGCCGAATAGTTATGATGTTATTGCCAAAACAAAATAATTCCCGGCCTATCTTGGGAGGACTTTGGTAATTATATCATTTGAAAAATAATGTAAAACAACATAAGAGTTTCATATTTTGTTAGAATCTGCCGAATAGTTATGATGTTATTGCCAAAATGATATAATTCCCTGATTAACCTTGGGAGAACTTTGGGAATTGTATCATTCAAAAGAGAATGTAAAACAACATAAGGGTTTTAAATTTCGTTAGAATCAGCCGAATTGTTACAATATTATTAAAAAAAAGCAAATCGGGGACCGACCGACCGACCGACATGGTGAGATGTAAAGTCACCCGCAACTAAAACGTCCCAACTTTCTAATAGCTAATTAAGAAGCAGAACTAAATTATATTAAAATATATGTATATATTTTTTAATTAAAATGGCGGGCCTTAACTTTTTGTCACACCTCATTTATGGAATTGGAAAGGTTATAAAATGGTCACACCCAAATTGCATAGTCTAGAATAGTATAGCATAGCACATAATAGCATATTATTGCATAGTGGTGCTTATCATATTATAAACATGGCATAATATATTATAGCATACCATAGCATCAAATAGTATGTATAGCATAGCATAGCAAAACATAATATAGTATAGTATATGTAGTATAGTATCTCCTAACATAGTACAGCCTAGCATAGCATATCTTAGTATAGCCTAGTATTTTCTAGAATAGTATTACATTTTTAAGCATAGCTTACCGTAGGATAGCCTGCCATATTACCTCACCTAGCATACTAAAGCCTAGCATATTATAGACTAGCTTAGATTGCCTAACATAGTGAATCCTGCCTAGCCTAGCCTAGTATATCATAGCATAGTATAGCAGAGTATATTATGTCATAACATAGCCTACCGGAGTGAAGCCTAGCCTAGAATCGGATAGCCTAGTCTAGCCTAGTTTAGTATAACCAAGTCTAGCCTAGGATTCCCTATAATATTAGAACTTACTATAGCTAGCATAGTATAGCCTAACCTTACATAGTATAGCTTAGCCTAATCTAGCCTCGCTTAGCAGAGAATGTATAGTATGGCCTATCCTAGCCTAAAAACCATAGTAAGGCCTAGTCTAACATAGCCTAGTACAGTTTAGCATATATAGGATAGTAAAGCTGGTAAACATGTAGACGAGCGGCCCGGCCGGAAAAAAATATTTTGTGTAAATATTATCGTTCACCCGTGTCATTTCTGACGTCATACCCAACCCCCAAACCCAATTATAATTCGCAAAACGATTAAAGGCGCTGACATGATGTAGTTAAAGCATTCACCTCTGTAAACGTCAGAACATTATAAAAATTAGCATTATATACTGGGGGGCTGTGCCCCCCAGACCCCCCGCAATTTAATGAAACTCAGGATCATCGTAGTGCGGTCCACGCATCGTGTTTAACCCCCCACGAGCCGTCCCCTATAAATGTACTCCAAAAACGTGAAACATTTTGGAACACGGACGAAATAGTACATATTATCGGCCGGGCCGCTCGTCTACATATTTACCGTAAAGCTTACCATAGTATAGCTTATCATAATATAGCCTAGAATAGAATAGAATAGTATACTATAGCATAACCTAACCTAGTATAGTTTATAATAGTTTAACATAGTATAGCCTAGGCTAGCCTAGCCTTGCAAAGCCTAGCATAGTATAACTTATCTACCATAGCTTACCTTACCCTAATCTAGCTTAGCATAGTATAAATCCTAGGCTAACATAGTATAGTATACCATATCCTATTCTAGCATGGTATATCTGGGCATAACACACCCAACCATGGTCTAGCCTACCCTAGCCTATGCTAGCTTAGCATGGTACACTATAATCTAGCCTAGTCTAGCGTAGTATAGTCCAGCATAGCCTTGCCTAGCATAGCATACCCTTGTATAGCCCAGCCTAGTATATCATAGCATCGAATGCCATATAATAGCATAGTATCCTCTAGAGTAGCCTAGTATACCCTAGCCTAGTATAGACTTGCATATATAGCCTAACCTAGCTCAACTAAGCCTAGCTTAGTATAGTATAACTGAGCCTACCACAGTGTAGCCTAGCCTAGCTTATCAAAGTATAGCCTAACCAGACATAGTATAATTTAGCCTAGCCTGCCTAGCAGAGTATAACCTAGCCTAGCTTAGCGCAGCCTACAATTGTATATTTAAACTTAGTCTAGTTTAGCTATCTTACCCTAGTCTAGTATAGCCTAGCTTAGCCTAGTTCACTGGAGCCTAACCTAGTTAGCATATTCTAGCCTCGACTAGCATAGTTTAGTATAGTATATCATACCCTAGCCTAGTTAGTATAGTATTATTATATTATAGTATTGCCTAGCTTAGACTATTAGACCTTAACCTAGGCTTGCATAGCATGTATAGCATAGCCTAACCTACCCTAGCAAAGCCTCGCTTATCCTAACCTGGTATAGCGAAGCCTAGCCTAGTGTAACATAGCTTAGTATATCATAGCCTAACCTAGCATACCATAGCCGAACATACTATATGAAAACCTAGCATAGCATATTATAGCCTAAAATAGCATAGTATATCTTACTCTTGTACATTATATCTTAGCATAACTAAGCATAGTATAGCTTATTCTATAATAGCCTAGCATAGTATAGCCTATTCTAGGCTTGCCTGGGGGAGTATAGCATATTATAACCTAGTGTAGTCTAGCAGAAAATCGGCCGAAAAGTTATGGTTATTTCCAAAACAAAACAATTTCTGGGCTAGGCTTGGGAGGACTTTGGCAATTCTATAATTCAAAAGAGAATGTAAAACAACTTAAGGGTTTCAAATTTCTTTAGAATCGGCCGGATAGTTACGATGTTATTACAAAAAAAAAGAAGTTTTCCGTGGACACTTTATGGACATTTGGGAATTGTCACATATTGCATATTTGGAGAGCTATTATGAGAAAATGCTAGTCATGATATCACTACAATACTACTCACCCAGGATAGTGTCTGGCCACTTGACAAAATATGTTTAAAATAGAAACGGTCGAGGTGTGCCGCGTTCCATCGAGCTTTCCTGGACTAGGCTTACTGCCGGGCTACGGCCGCCGCTCGGTTTAGAGGGAAATTAGACTCTTTCTGACCCCCGCTGGCGGAAATGTTCCTTTTGGCCAAATCGAGTTAATTTAGTTACTCAACTTACTTATACTATTTACTTAACACACATACACACACACACACACACGCTCGAGCTTGGTCTCACCTTGGTATAAGTAGCAAAGAATGCTCCCCCGTTCGGGATCATATTATCCTTTGCAAAACCGACGCCACCATTAATAATTTCAAAATTATAGATTCTTCCAATGATGATATAATAAGCCTACGAATAATTGAATCCATTCATATTAAGACCCTTAGACCCTCTCTCAACAATGATGTATCCGCCTTCCCTCTCCGTGTCTTATAATAACCAACCATTGCTTTTAGTCGTGTTTCTACAACTTTTGTCACCGGTAAAATTTTGTGCACTTAGCTGTTCATAAATTTGCGCTCCCCCCTATGCTCACAAGTTCTCAACCCTTGTTTAAATAATTAACTATTTATGAGTTATCACTATAAAATGTAAATATATATATATACATGTATATTCGTATTAAATTGTACCTTCCAGTCCTAATTAATCTTAATGTTAATTGTTTTGCAATACGAAGCTAATTTTTGTTCAATTTATCAGGCCAGAAGATGAGCTTGTCTTTGCTCGAAACGTAGCCAGAGGAAATAAGAATGAATACTGTCATTCTCTTTGCCATTGGATTCTTACTCACACGTTATATTATATTGTGGGGGACTTTGATTTTGTCTTCCCCTGACGATTATTGATATAGTCCTATGTGGGTGGGTTTTGACGGATACGGATGACCTTTGATAGGTCCTTGCGGCTTTTGTCATCCGTGAAATTATGTTATGTTATGTTGTGTTATTTTATGTTATGTCATGTTACGATAAATGAAAAGCCAATTCGAAGGACTTCGAACTTTATTCCGTTCATTCTCAAGGAATACATAAAGAATTACATAAAGAAGCTTATTTTAAAGGAAATTGTCCATTTTAAATCTTATCCCTTTGATTTATTAAATTTGTTATACTTCTTTTATTTATTGAACAATGTATCTATAATTGCATATGTATGTATTCATAGTTATGTGACTTATATTTCTACATTTCACACACACTTTGTCACACGTGGATATTTTGGTAGAGATCTTATCTATATGTCTGTACTCTTTGGTACCCGCATTTAATCCTCCTTTTCTGATAATTTCTATTTTTATACGACCTGTCTGTTTGTATCCTTTTGTTGTATGTAGGCGGAATGTCGCTTAGTTTTCTCCTATATACATATATACCATTCTTGTAAAGTAATTATTTATGGATTCCTTGAGAATGAACTGAACAAAGTTCGAAAGTACTTGGAATCCGCTTTTCATTTTCCTGTTGCTTACCTAGCTCAATCCTATGGGAGGCAAGAACAAGTCTTTTCGTACTCCCACCTCACTTGAGTTGGATGTATGCTTTATTATTGAATTTTTTATTTATTTATTTTATTTATTTAGTTGTTTTTTTGCAAATAACATACATGCTTTTTCTCTTAAAATAACCTCAGAATATATAAATACTGCTTCTCAATTAATCTCTTGTGAACCATTCAATTTGGTCTAATCTACTTTTAAACTGGCTAATACTCTGGGCCATCACAACCTCCTCAGGAAGTGAATTCCACCAATTTACTGTCCTTACACTGAAACTATTTGCCCTCAATTTAGTGCTCCAATGTCCTCTTTTGCAATTATTGCTCTACTCATGCACTACTTTGTGAGTTCCTCAACGTTCTTGCGTTTTTTTTAATGTTGTGTTGATTTAAGTTTTGTTGACGTCATTTGTGCACATATTAAGAAACAATAATAAATAATGAGAGCAAAATTTGCAAGGTTAGGCTACGTCTCTTAACAGCGTAGGCTACGTCTTGAAGTTGAGTAATAAGTCATTGCGGTTTATTTAAAAGTTTTGTTAATTTAATTTTTGTTCTTTACACTCAAAATGGAATGCCAAGTTGAAAGGAAGGTGCATTTTCGACACTTGTTGTTATTCATTTTCAATCGAGACGGGAACAATGCAAACGCAGCCAAAAAAGCTCGTCGCGATATTTGTACCGTGTACGGAGAAAATGCTTTATCAGTAAGGACAGCCCAATGGTGGTTTTCACGTTTCAAAAACGGTCATTTCACTCTTAATGACGAAGAACGTTCTGGTCGCCCCATTAAGTTGGATGAAGATCGATTGAACGACCTTCTTCATGAAAATCCTCGTCAATGGACTAGAGAATTGGCTGTACAATTTGTGTGTGATCAGAAAACTGTAGCGAATCACCTTCATTCGATGGGAAAAGTTAAAAAAAACTCGGTGCATGGGTTCCACACGCTTTGAGCGAAAGCAAGAAACTTCAACGCTCCACGATTGCCGCAGGTTTGCTTCCTCGTCACAAGGCTACTCGTGGATATAATGACAGATTTCTTCACCGCATCATCACTGGGGACGAAAAGTGGTGTGTTTATGTCAACATGAACCATCGAAAACAATGGCTTAGCCCCAATCCAAAACCACTTCCGCGATTAAAGCAGGGACTTCATCCACGAAAGACCATGCTGTGTGTGTGGTGGGATTGTGAAGGCATAATTTTTTATGAGCTCCTTGCGAACAACGAGATTGTCAATGCAGAACTTTACGTTCAACAAATGTATCGACTCGCCGAAGATATTCGTGAAAAGCGACCTCATCGACATTGTGGAGTCCTTCTGCAACACGACAATGCTCGTCCTCACATTGCCAATATGACAAAAGACGCCATCCAAACGCTTAATTGGAAAATCCTGCTGCATCCTCTATATTCGCCAGACTTGGCTCTATCGGATTTCCATCTGTTCCGATCGCTCTCCCACAATTTGCGCGGCGTTTCGTTCAATATTGGTGTGGAATTAAGTACCTGGTTAGAAGAATTCTTCGAGTCAAAATCCAAAGATTTTTATTGCAGAGGCATCGAAGAACTAGTTGAACGTTGGGAAGAAGTCGTAAATAACAACGGAGAATACATTATTGATTAATTGCATATTGTTATCAATTAAACATGAAGATTTTCTAAAATTGTTAATGGTAATGAATAAATATGATAAAACCGCAAGAACTTATTCCTCAACCATATATATATATATATATATATATATATATATATATATATATATATAGTTAAACCACTGTGTAGGAGCCAAAAGTTTAATTTACGAGAATAGTTTCAATATGTAATTTATCATACCCTCTTCAGTCGTATACTGAGAATGCAATTGTTACAAAAGTCTATAAATAACGTACAGATCAGAAAAAGAACAAAAAGAAAAACCACAAAGAAACACAAAACGGAGAAAGAAGGTCATTAATTAGGAGGGTGTAAGTCTAAGATCGTTGACTAAGCTGTTTACGATGAGGTTACGGGAATAGGGGCTGCATTTCAATCACCCATCTGACAAATTAAAATTGGGAATTTCTTCTATCAATATAGATTCTACTATTTTTCTTTTACGGAAATCTTTACATTATATATGATTTGTGCCTTTGAATAGTCAATTTGGTGGTTGAAATTGTTAATATGATTAAAAATACTGGGTGTGGTACTGCCTCGTCTGATATCACCTTTACAAGTTCATAAATTCGTTTTGTTAAGGTTTCCGGTCTCTCCTATGTAAAATGAGGAACATTTTGTAGAGCCACACAGGATTAAATATACACCTGCTTCATTTGGCTGATCCACGGGTTTGGTCGAAGGGAAAGATTTAAGGATAGAAAAAGAGTATTTAAATGTTGTTAGGCCGGGGGAACTAACTTTGTTCACTCCTTTAAGGAGGGGAGAAAAAAGTAGATTTAGCTTTAGTTGTGACCCTTGCTTTCTAGAAGACGAGATTACATATATAACCTGCAGGTTCATTGAATTAAATTATCCCCTCCACGTGATCAATGAATGTTTATATAAAGCAAAGTCTATTCATTACCGTCCCAAGGATAAAAAAACAAATTTAGTAATACGAAGTGTTTATCCCTCCCTTTTTCTTCCCTCCTTAAACGAGTGAACAAATTAGTTTGCATTGGTCCGTTCATGTAAGGGCAAACTATGATCTGAGTGACGTTGTCGGCAATTTGGATGTTCAGACAGCCCTCATTTATTGGTGGTGGTATATCTGCTGTGTAGATTGAATAGAAAGACGGACTCAGACATCCGCCTTGGGGCAAACCCGCAGTGAGCTCGAATATTTTTCCCTGATGTCGTTCTATTTTCACATAAGCACACGTCTCCATTACATAATCGCATAACATCCTTTCGATTTTGTTGTTCATTCCCAATCTGAGCATCTTGAGTTGCATACCCCTCTGCTATACTTTGTCGAATGCCTTGGACACATCCCGGCATACGATGTCTACGCTCATTTTTTCTCTCTTTGTTTTCACTATCTTTTCAAAGATGACTCCAAGAGCCATCTCCGTGCTTCTGTTTTCCTGAAGACAAATTGGCAGCTTTTTCTCCGGTCATTATCATCGAGGAATTTCGACAGTCTGTTATTAATTATTTTTTCCAATACCTTACCGATTAAATCTAGTAGCGTACCCAATTGATTTGAGGGTTTTCAAGCCTTTGGTATGAATGTCATCCTTGCCACCTTCAGTTCATCAAGCACGCATTGGAGAAGTGCTTGGAGATGGTGCCCTCCTCTATCGAGTGGGCACCGAGGAAAACGACATCGAGTCCCCCACACTATGTGTATCCCCCTCCCACGTCCCTCCAATCCTGCAAATGGCTCACGATAACCTATTTGCTAGTCATTTTAGTCACACGAAGACCGCTCAAAGGATCTTCAAGTATTTATATTGGCCTGGCGCGACCGACGAAATTCGTGGGTGCTTCAAGGTAATTTAATCTGGTGAGTCCCGATCTCCCTGGGGCTCTCTGTCAGAAGCTCTTTGTCGTTTCTTTTAATTCCTCTGATGTAATGGTTGCGTCTATTCCGTCGTTGTTGTTTCTCTTTTCCTCGACAAAGTGGAAGGGGCTGTCCTTTCGATCTACCCATTGAGTTCGTCCACGATCAGATGTTTGAATTCAATGTCATATTTCTCGTTCTCTTCTTCGCGAATTTTGAATACAATTTTCCAGTGCTCTCTGAATAAGGCCTCTATTTCTTCCTCATCTTCTAAAATGTTGTTCCCTGCATCCTTAATTTTCATTTTATCCCTTAATGTCCGTGGCTTTAATCTGTTGATATGTTTCCAAAATTCTCTTGGTAATATTTCCACATCTATTTTCTCGATCTGCTGATCCCATTTCTCTTTCTGTTTTTCATAAATTAGTGCTATTAGTTCTCTTTTTTGTTCCTGAATCTTCTTATATTTTCTGCCACCCGCCCGATCTCCTTGCTCAAAGCCACCATTTATGGTGTCCACCTAAATTATTTAATGGTTGGAACGAGCTAATGGAGATGGCCCCCTTCTCTGCCCTTTTAATTTCTTCTCTGATCCTATACAACTCCCCGTATATTTCCTCTAGAGTGGCTTACCCAAGTGGTCCTGGCACGTACGTCAGAAGTAATTATTTGTACTTATCCCAATCCTCTCTATGGTATGCCTTCTATTTCTTCGAAGAGATTTGTGTAGGCTGCTTGTTTATATGCATTAGAGTCGCAGTATGGTCACTGCAAGGAACATCCACTGGTTCCATAAAATAGTTAAAGGGCAGATTGAATTTAGTCCGGTTTTGTTGCGTGTTCTCTTCGTAAGTATGTAGAGAAATTGGGTCCCATTCTTTGCAGTATACGTATAATGATAAGCGTATTAAGTTATCTTCCGACTCTGTTTGTATTTATATACCTAGAAGCCCCGCAATGGGGCGTTTAAATCGCTCATCAAAATGACCGGTATCCTATAGTTGAATAGTTTAGTAAAGTTTTGTAACGGAAATTGGGGGCACCTGGGTGGCTGGTAGCCAGTTGTGACAATGATGTTGCTTAATTCCATTTTAATTTCTATATCTAAATATGCGTCCTCCAAACATTGTATTGTTTTGTACAGCAATAATTGCTTGACAGCTATTGCCGCTCCGTCGTGTGTTTCTCCTGAAGGATTTGTAGTTCCATATCTTTAATTTATCGTTTTATGGGTTTCTTCTATGTTCTGATATTAGTATAACATCTGGGTCAATCTTTCTGAATTTGTTTCCGTACATAATTTCCTTGTCTTCCCATTTCTTAATATCCATAATTCAATTGTCTATTTCTGTTCGTTTATTCCTTTTCCGTTTTGTGTGTCCTATCAGTTAAGTTATGGGTGTTTCTTCTTCTTTTTCTGGTTCTTCTTTCGTTTCTTCTGAGTTCTTCCTCTGCTGGTTGCGTTTGAGGGTCCTTCTGGTAATTCATCTCTGGGTGATGGACCCCTTTTACTTGCGGGTTTAGATCTGTCCTTTCTTTGGGCTTTCCTGTGAGTAACCCGTGTGCACCCTTGCTCTGTGTGGTCAGAGGTATTTTCAGTCTGAATCATCGCTGTCTGTGTCCTCTTCTGTTTCTGCTACCTGTTGGTTTCCTTTCGACTCTTCGATTAACTCGTGTTTTGTCTTTTCTGTGACTTTTATTTTGAAAATGGCCGATGAGTCGACTTCTTTGGGGAATTTCATCGGTTCGAGCCCGTTTTCCTATAACATGCTGTTGACTGTTGTTGCGTAACTTCCAGGCTTAGCTATATTCATCACTTGTGCATGTAATATACAAGTAAGTATTTTCACGTTGAGAGTACCATACAAATTTATCTGTGTTTCGGCCCTTGATGGTCACTTTTTTTCATTGATGTGTATGAGTTACTATTTACGTTAGCGTTATTTCTGTTTGACTCTGTTTCTTTTATCTTTATAATTTCTCTTCTTCTGGGACAGATCATGACCATAGTTCTGTGTCCCCCTTGGCAGTTAATGCATCTTTTATTAACTGTGTTGTTGCAGTAACGCTAAGAATAGCCTTTAGTTCCACATTCAGAATAGATGATTAGGTCATTTGGGGGGCAATTTTGAGTCGTATGTTCTTCCATGGCATAACATCTGAAGCATATCTGTATGTTTGTGAAGACATCTCTATGTATGTAGGCGGATTGGATTCTCATGTTGAAAGCGAGTAGTTCTTGTTCGATGATCCTTGAAGCCATTTCGGTAGATTAGCAAATGACCTTGAAAACGTGAGTGTGATCTTTAAATTTCACCACCTCTGCTATATTGAGCCATTTCTACCTCTCCTGTAGTTCTTCTTTTATTTCTTGCCATGAGTGCTCTCTTACACAGGACTCCTCGATTTTTCGGCAGATGACACTTCTGTTAGCCGTAATTTGTGAGGGTACTCTTGCTTCCAAATACAACTTTCTTAGCGTAATGCTGCCAGTAGATGATAGTAGCTGCTCTACATCTTTATTTTCTGAACAAATAACTCTGAATCCAGATGGTGTCTCAATACATTTGATTAGTGGTATTTCCAGATCAGTAAATATACATTGCCCTACTTCTTGTGGTGATCTTTTCCTTCCATTGGGTATGAGTTTAAGGGGAAGCCTTTTAAAGTCCGGTAGTTTCATCTTCCCTGGGAGTCGTCCCCTCTCCGAAGAGACGGGTGCTTCTGTCGATCTTCAGCT
Organism: Ceratothoa steindachneri; assembly: GCA_963969495.1. Classification (NCBI taxonomy): domain Eukaryota; kingdom Metazoa; phylum Arthropoda; class Malacostraca; order Isopoda; family Cymothoidae; genus Ceratothoa; species Ceratothoa steindachneri. The sequence continues at coordinate 43,098,158 of OZ018327.1, forward strand.
GTGGAGAATTTACCCAGTCTCTACTAGTAGGAGGAGCCCCTCTATCTGTTCTAATTCTATCTCGCCTACCTCCCAACTTTCGCACTCTCCTTGGTCAACCCTACCTATCTGAGCCTAGCCCTAACAGCGGTCCACATTTGGGTTCTGGCTCGTGACAAAGAATCGGCCCCCTTTTGTGTGCCCCTAAGGGGGTCTCCTGCAGGGGTTCACTATACCTTACTACCAACTCAGACCTTGTCGGTGACCAAGTTATGTCGTTCTAGTGAGAAATAAGTTTGAGGTAAAAAGTATTAATAAAGAGCCAAGAATTTAGAATAAGGAAGAGCAACCCCTTCGGGTGGGTTACTTTGCTCAAGAGGAACAGGAGGAATCTCCAATCAGCCCCAGGAGCGCATATATTTCTTCTTAGAAGTTTTCTTGAGAAAGGCGTTTTTATATTCTTCTTTCACGAAATTTTTCTACCTTTACCTGAGATAGCCTTTACCAGTTCGCAGCGAGAGAGCAAGCGTACAGACCTAGTAAGTCAATTAAAATAAAACGGATTTTAGAGGATATTTATGCCTCCTCGCCTAAACGTTATGACAAGGGAACGGGCCACTCCTGTGTAAGCGGAATTTTAAAACAACTTTAATGTTCGATTCTAGCCCGTAGTCTGGATGTTGATAGCTGGCCTTTTTTCGTTAATTAATATGGCTTCTAAGGTGTTCAGACTAAACATCTTAGAATCGATATTAATGTCTTATACGTTAATGAGTTGGTCGGTGGAGCTAAGATAAAAATACATTGATTAGCTTTTCAATTATTTGTGGCCGGATTCATAATGACGTCATTCTGTAAACTGATTTTCCATTTAGGTATGTAATTGTTTTGATGAATTTTCTATGTGTATGCCTTTGTTTTGAATTAGGAAGAAATAACACGGTCAACTGTTTCGTCGTTGGTCACTCTCTGAGATTTCTCAAGGAAATGTCTTGGCACCCGTGTGGCAATGCTCTCACGGTCTCGTTATACCAGGTGTATAGGCATTGCGGAACTGCAGCACCCCCTATTTCCACTCGATATTATCGATAGCATTCGATATAATGATTCCTTTTTTCTTTAATTCTTTCTTTATACTTGTACATTATATAATCCTTAAGTTTAATGTCAGTAACCATCCCCTAGTTCATGAAAAAAATACTTGTATAGAACTGTGCGTTTCACAGTTCCAGCGACGCAGTGTTTTGCTGTTGTGCGCATGCTCAAATGTCCGAGATAGGAAGCTGCACGCTAGGGAGAGAGAGCAATGTGGCTCACGCAGTGCCAACCCTGGTGTGCTGGTGGAAGGTATTGTTTCTTTTTGACTCCACGTGTATTGTGCTTAAAAACGTGTTTATATTCTTGAATGTGATAAATTGCAGAATTTAATTCATATTTTTTTCGGTTCTTTTATTAATTAATTGAGCTGCTGAAATTTAGCTTGGAAAATAATCTAGATGTTTTTCTTAGTAAAATTACGAACCTGATAAAAAATCGTCTTGACAATTTCCATGACTACATCAGAGGCAGAGCGCTGCTTTTCAACACTGAAAAGAATAAAAACTTTTCTAAGGAACAAAATGAATTCTGAAAGACTAAATGCACTTGCAGTGCTTTCAATGGGAAAAAAAAATCCTCAGTAGTCCCCCAGAGATAAAGGAGAAAATAATTAATCTTTTTCGCAAATTAAAACAAGAAGAATGGATTTCGTTTTTAAATGAATGGATCAAGCTTGAACTGAAACAATTTAAGCTATTAGTAAGTAAAAAATGTTTGAATTTATTCTGTTTAGGATTTTATCAATTTTATCTATAAATTTATTTTATATGTTTATTTCCTTTTGCAGCACCCCCGCTAATTTTAGATACAAGCCACCACGGTTTACAGAGGTGGGCGCCGCTACCAAATTTTGGAAACCGCTATCCGCTACTCCGCTACCTTGGCTAGCTGAAACCGCTACCGCTACTAGCGCTACTTTTTCAAAATCGCGAAACTGAAAACCCGCTACTCCGCTATCGCTACTTTTTATTGTAAAGCGCTGCCCTCCCCCCACCCCAACAGCTTTTCACTGGTTTTTAATAAATTTCAAGGAAAACTACTTTATATTACATCCCAAATTAGCCGTTTTATTTTAAAGAAACGTAAAATAGGTAGCGGTTTTGATTTTTTTAGTCCGCTACTTTTTGCCTTTAGAAACCGCTTCCGCTACTCCGCTACCATTGAGAGAGTCCGCAAGTAGCAGAGTAGCGAACTAATGTAGCGGACCGCCCAACTCTGACTGTTTGACGCTGTCTCTGAGGTTTGGAGGAAACCATTTTTAACTCATGACAGTGTGTATATGTAATGTATGACTTAATGTATGACTCCAATTTGCCCAATCAATTAATTACCTTGAAATAATATGTTCAAAATGGAGTCAATAATGATTAAAAAAATGAAAAGGTTATGTACATATGTTGAATAATATATCTCATTATTTCCAATGTATATAACTTAAGAGAGACGAATCTCGTACATCAAAATTGTTATATTGATAAATTGAAAAATCGATGGTGAAAAATTATATAAAATAATAACAAATGAGGACAGTACAATAATAATTCTAACATAAGACTGCTCAGTCTTGAGAGAGATTCTCAGCGCTCATCAAGATATTTTTCGAGTCCTACACTTTTCGCCGCTCAGCTTCGAGGTTCGAAGTAGGTGAAGATATTCTTCACATCGTTACGCGTCCAGACCGCTACCCACACAGCTACCCTTCTGTGGTTTCGCGGGCGTATAAGCGAGCGCATGCGCAAGAAGCAAACGAAGAATTCGCTTTGGAAAACGCCGTTTTTCGCATCCATCCCAGCGTCTAACCGTATATCAGCAGCACACCTCGTTCCTAATAACTTTTCTGCCAGTTGAGGCCTGTAGAGACCACCGGTTTCTGTCGTGTCCGAACCCCGGAAGGAATGAACTTTATACATGTGATCATGTATGTCTTAAAAAAAAAATAAATAAATAAAAAAATAAAACAAAAGATCCAAAGTGGACAAACTAATTACTGAAGTGAAGAGCAAAAATATTAATCAAAAGTAAAAGATCCAAAAAGGATACCGTACATACGCAACGCACATGTAAGACAATAAAAATGAGCAATCTCTGCTGCCACAATTGAAATATTCAAGAATACAAAGGCTTGAATGCTTCCATGCCGTCTAATTGAAACGTGGATAAAACCTAAGAAGCAAAAATGGAGATATTGCCAGACGTACTGGCACACTAATTCTTCTACTAAATTACCACTTTTTCTAACTTTACTCTCTTACTATCCCACACCTATTTCCCATCTTTTATTGAAACTGAAACTAAAACTTCTAACATAAAATATGGTAATAATATTATGGTAGAGTACATGTAAATGATTTCTCAAAATACATCCAAGTTTCTATAACATGTTAATGTATCCTATTTTGAGTGCCAGAGCAATGGATCTTAATATAAATTCCCTTAAAAATCGCGAGCAAATTTTATTATACCAATTATGATGTTTTTACTTTGCTTTTGCTTATGGTCCATCGAATTCCGATGGCGACGTCTCTCCTCTCGTGATGGGTGGTGATGACTAGTGAGTAATTTGATGAGTAGTAGTGTGACTAGATGTGTGATGAAGATGATATCAGTTTTGGTGGCCCCGGTGACTTCTTTGATGGCTACGAAGGCCAAATTCTGAGGCACACCTTCTCCCACATGTGGTACATGCAATGCCCTCGCCTTTGGAGGGAGGATCTCCATTTTGCCGCTCATGCTGCCTTTGGTGCTGTTCCTCGCGGGTATGCACCCAGGAGGCTTCAAAGTCTTATACTGCCGGGTAACAGGTTTCCCTCCAGTTGTCCTGGTCGTAGGCAAGTTGCTCCAAGCTGGAAGGGTCCACTCCACACTTCTTGAAGGTTGTTTTGAGGTGATCTTTGATGCGCTTCTTTTGCCCTCCTACACTGCGGCGACCAGCGGCATGTTCTCCATAGAGGAGAGTGCGGGGAAGTGGGTTTTCTGCCATACGATAGACATGGCCAACCCATCTAAGCTGGTGCTGGATGATAAGGGCTTCAATGGTGATGCAACTTGTGCGCTGGAGGATGGTGACATGAGGAACGTGGTCTGCCCAGGCGATCCCAAGGATTTGTTGGAGGCATCTGATGTGGAAAGCCTCAAGACTCTTGATGTGCGCCCTGTATACAGCCCAGGCTTCACAGCCATACATAAGAGCAGAATAGCACACAGCCTTGGTGGGAATGGTGATGGATTGATTGAGGAATACCCGACTTGATAATCGCCCAAAGGCACTCGCAGCCTGTCGGATTCTGTTCTCTACTTCGTCATCGATGCGGGGAGACGAGGGCAAGATGCTGCCAAGGTAGGCAAAATTGTTGGTTTGGCTAATGTTATCCTCTCCAACCCTGAAAGCTGCGGGAGGGGGTTGGTCATCCAGATCCGATTGCTAGTGGAGAACCTCACTCTTTCTGGCATTGATGACGAGCCCCGTGCTTGTGTGAGTGTCTTCAATAGTGCCAAGTACCCTTTGAAGCCCTTCAGCTGAGTGATATCGATAGGTGATAGTGATATCCAAGCGGTATCGATAGGCGATAGTGATATCCAAGCGGTATCGATAGGCGATGACATCATCTAGTTGGAATCTATGCCGAGATAGAAGTATCACTGCTACCATGTAGATGTTAAAAAGAGCCAGTACAAGGACACAGCCCTGTTTCACACCGACCTTGAACTCAAATGGCTCTGACTCTAGGCTACCTACAACTACACGGGCAGACATTCTTGTGTAACATTCCTTTAGGATATTCAGGAATTTTGGGGTATAACCAAACTTGGCTAGAGTCATCTATAGGAAAGGACAGTTTACGGTCGGTATCAAAAGCCTTTGTGAGATCAACGAAGGCAGCATACAAGTCTTGATGTTGTTCTTCGCATCTTTCTTGTATAGGCCGGACCACAAAGATCATATATGTGGTGCTCCTCTCCCTGCGGAAGCCATATTCTGTTTCTGGTATCACTACCTCAGCCAAGAGAGAAAGAAGGCGGGTTACATGATCTTAACTAGGATTTTTCCAGCTACAGAGAGAAGGGAGATCCCTCTGTAATTCCCGTAGATGGACTTCTCCCCTTTTTTCTTGTAAATGGTGACGATGTTGGCATGCTTCCATTGTTGAGGGAGACGCTCGGCTTCCCATATGTCGCAGATGAACAGGTGGAGTTGTCGATGGAGCAGATTGAGTAGTTATCCTCCGTACTTAAAGACCTCACCGAGGATTCCCTCAGGTCCTGCCGCTTTGTTATTTTTCAGGGTCTTGATAGCTCTTATGGTTTCGTCGAGGGTTGGGAGGGAGGGGGGGGGGCAGTTGATCGCCTCAGGGTCTGCTGGATTGACATGGTTTAAGATCTCGCCCGAAGGCTCAGCCCAGCGACTCAAGATGCCCTAACGGTTCTTTATAAGTGTTTGGCCGTCAGCAGACTTCACAGGTACCGTGGAGCCTCTAGTTAGATCGTATATTGCTTTGACAGCGTTATAGAAGCCTTGGCGATCGTGGTCATCAGCGAATGGCTGGATTTAACATGCCTTGGCAAACCACCATTCATTCTCCATTTTCCTCAATCTTGTTTGGGTAGCAGAGCGGAGTTCTGCAAATTTGGCATGAAATGCAGGTGAAGATATATATTTTTTTATAGCAGCAATATGTACTACATTTTTCCTTATAATAGCTGATGGATTTCAGGAGAGTTTTCGTCAAACTAATCTTGGTGGCGCCTTTATGTGTGGCCCAGGGCGGCTGTAGCAGCTCCCATGATGGTGATCGTCAAACTGTTCTATGCGTCCTTTGGTGAAAAAGTTGTTTGTGGGATCAGGTTCAACTGTGCGAGTTAGGGTAGCTGCGACTCGGATACTCGCAAGCTCCTGCCGCAAGTCTTGGCGTTTTGCAGGGTCCCGGAGGGCATCACGGTTCATTTGTCTTCTTCCACCGCGCTTGCAAGCAGGTGGCCGTATCTTAAGGCGGAAAATGGAGCGAACTAGTCGGGGGACAGTCCAACATTCTGCGCCGCATTGTGCCCTCGTAATGGTGACATCTTGTAGATCACTGCGCTTGACAATAACGTAATATATCAGGTGCCATTTCTTAGATCTGGTCTGCATCCAAGTTGTCTTCAATTTGCTGGGGAGTTAAAAAGTTGTATTTGTGATGGCAAGGTAATGTTCAATTCACAGGATAAAAAGGCTTGGGCCATTGGAGTTGGAAGATCTCACCCCATGCCTGCCGATAACGCCACCTTAGATGGTATAGTTGGAGACAACCCTGGCGTTGAACCACCAAGTACGATGATTTTGTTTGTTCTAGGAATGGTACGAAGTGTGTGATCAACTAGATCATAAAACTCATTTTTCACGTCTTCGGCTGAGGGAAGCGTGGGAGCATAAACACTAATGATGGTAGCATAACCTTTGGAAGCCGGGGGGGACAGAGAGACTCATGAAGCGTTTGCTGATGCCAACAGGGTATTCCGGTAAGTGGACGAGGAGGGATGATCTTTTTGCGAGCCCTACACCATGAATTTTGGGTGCCTCTTCTGGGAGGCCCTTTCAGAAAAAGGTATATCCCTCACCGATCTCAGGGAGAGAATCCTCGGATGCCAGTCGTGTCTCGCTGATGGCAGCGGTATCAATGGCGTACCTCTTGAGTTCGGCTGCAATGAAGGAAGTGTGCCTGTGCAGACGGTCAATGGTGTGGTCCCTGGAGTCTGACAGGGAGCGTATATTCCAGGTTGCTATCTTCAGGTTTCGAGAGCTGGTGTTGTCTTTGGATTGTATTTTTTTATTCTGACCGCTAGTAGGATGTCCCGGCAGGTGCGGTTATCCACTTGGGAAGAGTTTAGAGCGAGTGGTGTCTATGCCACTCTTTCTAGCCCGTCGTTGGATGGAGGCGAGCAGCGCGGTCCCTAAAAAGGGATGCTCGGCTGTGCAGACAGATGTCAAAAGAGGTTGTCGCTACCTCCCAGCCTCGTAATGATCATCACGCCTGTCTGCACCGTAAAACGTGCAGTGGTTAAGCTATGGGCTGCCAGTCCCATCCAGGACCTGCCCCTGTCACTGCTCCCACCATCGCTGCAGGACTTTCAAAAATTGATGAAGGGTGATGGATGATGGTTAATGGGTGACTGGAGAGCGGAGAAAACCTACACTGAGATAGGATTAGGGTGATAAGAGGTTGTGTAGTCCTCAGTACCACACACTTGAACGGTCCCAGCTGGTGCCAATGGCACACCGAGTCCAGACAACTGGCTGCTGGAAGTCGTCTGAAAGGGGTGGCTGGAAAACCTGCTTGTACAGGAGAACCGCCCTGTGGAGACGCCTTCCTCGCGACGCATTTATGATGTAGATTTTATAAGATTGCTGATATGTATTTTGTCGTGTTTGCTCTTAAGTTCGATTGCAGTCTTCTTGTCGGTCGCGCGTGAGGAACCTCTATGTTGGATTGTATGAGAGTGTTATCTGTATTAGATTGTACGTTGTCCATGTTTGAAGATTTTATGTTTCGTGTTAGGGCATTGCTCCAAAGGATTAAGAAAAACTGTATATGACCTGGTAAGACTGATACTCCTATAGACCGTCACACCCTACATGTCGCAAGCAAGAAGCAGCAAAGAAAGGTACTAGTGGTGCAGAACGACGAGCCCTAGTTCATTTCTAAAGTCACCAGCTAGGACCGCATTCTGGCAAGGATCCTGCACCATGTGGTCGATATCGACCCAATAAACGTAACTGAATGAACGAGACCCCAAATTATGGCTAAACTATACGCATATCTTCCTAAAATGTGCTACAACTCTCTAACCTACATTTCCGACGTGGATACCAGAGCAACCAACTGCGAGGGCGGCTAGTTGTTAAAACATTATACCAATAAAAGATAACGGCCAAAAAAAGGAAATAAACTACTTATTGCGACAAAATTATGAATAATCCACTAATGACTTCCTGACTGTGACAAGTAATATAGAAGTGCATATATATATATATATATATATATATATATATATATATATATATATATATATATATAGAAAGAAAGAGCAAATACAGGTTCTGCGGTTGATAATACAACCACCACAGGGCTATGCCATTTTTATTTTCTGCCTTTCAAATTTATTTGAAGACAGAAAGAAAGATGCAGAAACCTTGTATAGCTAACTATAAATACATATAGTACAAGAGAAAGAAGAATTGGACGCGAATGAGCAAATGAGAGAAGAAACCGGAGTTTTTTAAAGGCAAGAGAAAGAGACATTAGAAGAACCCAGAATCAAAGAGAGCAGAGGGCGGCACAGTGAAGGCGATCATTTACCGAGAAGACAGAAATAACGCCAGGAAAAAAAGTTTTGAAAATTTCTGGCCGGGACTCGAACCCGGGTGTGCCGATTGCCGGTCAGATGCTACCGCTAAGCTATATAAATATATATATATATATATATATATATATATATATATATATATATATATATGTATAACTGAATCACAAAAATAAGGAACGTGAGGAATTTATGAATAACGTTACAGCCACGAGGAAAAGGACCATTAGTCGAAAGGCCTCGCAGTTCTCCGTTGTTTCAATTTCCTGATGGCTGTAACGTTATTCATATATATATATATATATATATATATATATATATATATATATATATATATATATATATATATATATATATATATATATATATATATATTGGGAATCGACCCTCTTCCTTCTCTCCAAGTTAAGACACGTGACGTTGACGGCAAAAACATCCGGGCCAGGGACTGTGGGTCAAACTCGTAACCACAGCTCCTCGCCACTCGTCTCTATGAAAAGCCGAACGGTTTTAAACTGTAAGATCTCCCCTATGAGAGTATATCCAATTTCACCTCGAGTAAGAAATTGGAGACGCGTTTCTCTCAAGCTCGAAGGCCAGCGGGAGTCGAGGTAAGACTTGCTGAGAAAAACCGTTGGAATAAGAACCCTCCTGTGGCCCGTCCACAAGCCCCTTTCCACTCTCCTACCCCTACCCCAGTGGGATGATGAGGTATAAATAACAAACACTTGGGAAAAACGGGGTAGAAACCGTGAGTCAACAAGGCTACGAAGTCCTCTGCAAGAGAGGCCGTGCTACCAAGAGGACTAACAAACAGCTCATCCTCGAACTAGTCCCTGGTTATCAAACCGAACTTTAAGTTAACTTGTTCAAGTTCAACTTATTCTCGTCAGAGAACCCTCCCCCCCCTTCTATCCTGGTGTATCCCAAAACACTGAGATAGGCCTCGCCCTTGAGGAAGATTGGAACTAAGAAGAAGCTCATCCTCGAGCTAGTTCCTGGTTACCAAACCAAACTTTAAGTTAGCTTGTTCAAGTTCAATTTATTCTTCTCAGTTAAACCCCCCTCCTCTATCCTCGCCCTTGAAGAAGACCCCCCCCCGAGTACAGTCCTCGCCCTTGAAGAATTCCGAAACGTAGAAGAATAAGCTCCTTCTCGAGTCCGTTCCCCGGTGGTTACACTGAACTCTAAGTTAACTTGGTTTAAGAACCAAGTTCAACTTGCTCTCGTCAGAGATAGCCCGCCTATCCTGGTGCATCCTAAAGCACAGGGATAGGCGTCGTCCTTGAAGAAGATTCCACCCCCCCGAGTACACTCCTCGCCCTTGAAGAAGACCCCGCCCCCAAGTACACTCCCTTCAGCACTCCCCTGAGTCAAGGTATTTAATCCTTAGCGCATCGCTAGACTGCGAATTACTCCTCAGAGTAATCCGAAGAGGAGAGAGGAACCTTCTTTCACTATCCCGTGGTGATATCCCTTCCTGCCGAGGGCGTGTAGACCCCAGCTGCCACACTCGCCAAAGTCAGTGGTGGCTTTCAAGTTATTCGTCCGCAACTTCCATCTGGCCGGTCGGCACTCGTCTTCGAGACAATAACTTCCCGAGGTAAAGTGCTCCTTGAGTTTAAGGTCAGAATCAAACCCGTTCCAAGGGGTATCCACAAAGGTAGTTGCGGCCTGTAAAGGCCGTTAGCCTTTTGTTTTTTATATATTGTAGGAAGTGGTGGGTCAACCATCACTATAATGTCAAGTAGGTCAAGTTAGAAAGCCTTACTTAGAAATTATTGAAATCTTTATTGTGTATTTAAATTTGTAGCATTTTTGTGGTTCATGTTTATTTTGTTTTGGTGTTTTAATTAAAGTTTTAGTTTGTTTAACAATTTTGTTTATTCTTCCTCGAATCGCTACGTTGGCACCGGGAACCTTTAAAGTTTAAAGAAGTCAAGACCCTAGATAATAATAATAAAAAATCATATATAGCACTCTTAGAGAAGTATAACGTGAGTCAAAGAGTCTTCTTTTTTTTGTAGCACGTAAACTACCCTTACGTACTAACTCCTTCCATCACTCGGTCCTTCCTATACCACGACATATATATTTGTTTGCAATATAAATTCAATTTGTTTAATTGATTTGTATATTGTAGTTTTGTTAGTCAGTTGGTCCCACCCCCCTAAACAAGTGTCTTTGTTCGTCAGTACGTTGGAATGACGTCACATTTCTGTTTATTGACTGTTTCTCTATTCCATTGTTCTTCTGCCCCTGATGATGTAAACACGAAAGCGCTTAGGCTTATTCTGTGGATTATTTTCCTTTGGGATATTTCAAGCATCTTAGATCACGTGTTTTTTGGTGATTATTTTGCATATATATATATATATATATATATATATATATATATATATATATATATATATATATATATATATATATATATATATATATATATATATATATATATATATATATATATATATATATATGCAAAATAATCACCAAAAAACACGTGATCTAAGATGCTTGAAATATCCCAGTAGGAAGGATACGACCATCAGTGACATTCTTATTTATTCCAAGCAACATTTCGGATTACCCAATCCATCATCAGGCTAAAGGGATAAACACAATTTGTGAGGCGAACAAATGTTAACATAAACTACACACAAATCAAAAGCAAAATAATTTAGATAGTGAACCTATAAAATTAAAAGTATTAGTAATTGCAAGTATATATACAGATAAGGAGAGGAACAAATTCATACCAGCAGGTATATATATATATATATATATATATTTATATATATGAAAATTAACCCACAAGAAAATGAAAAGATTAATCCAAGCACTTTCGAACTATATTTGCAAGTTCGAAAGTGCTTGGATTCATCTTTTCATTTTCCTGTGGGTTAATTTTCATATTATTGCTTTCTTCGCGTGCCACTTTGTGATTTTTTTCATTATATATATATATATGGTCATTCTGAAGATCCATACCCCGTGAGGTTTTCCGCTCGCATTCCCATTATATTTATTCCACCTCCCAACATGTTTTCACCTAAATGTGTGATTAACTTGTTTTATTACTTGTTCCTGAGGGCGAGCGTAGCGAGCAGGCTGGTTTGGATCTTCAGGTTTACCATATAATTATATATATATATATATATATATATATATATATATATATATATATATATATATATATATACATATAACTTAATCACGAAAATATGGAACGCGATGAATATGTAAATAAAGTCTTGTCCTTAGAGTGCAAATAAGACGTCTTCTGTTATCTATTGACTGTTATTTTTTCATTAATGTGTTTTTGGGTGTTTCAGATATTTTTTTCAGCTAGAAATGAATTAAACCAAAATGGGTAAACAGCGATTTGAGTCCTCGAAAAATTGGACAAATAAACCTTTTACTGAAAGAAACTAAATTAAAACAGAAAGTAATATAAAAAAACCCCTAGGTATTTCAACTCAACAGTCAGTGTTATTAAGAAAAAAATGATAACGGTCAAAATTTAAACTCAAAAAGGGTTGGAAAATGTGGTCGAAAAACAACTCCAAGAACAGATAGAATATTAAAACAACAGGCTCCTAAGAACAGAATAACATGTTGCAGGAAGATTTCTATAGAGCTGGCAGCAGAGAGTGTTGTTAGCCTTGCCCGAAGAACAGTGAATGACAGGCTTTTGGAAGCTGGATTGAAATCATATCGCTCGAGAAAAAGCCTCGACTCACAGAAACAATGATGATGTACGCTATTCCTGGGCAAAGAATCACCTTGAATGGACTTTAGAACAATGGGGAAAGGTAAGAATGACACATCTAGCTAACCAGTTAGCTGTAATTCATAAAAAAAACCATTTAGACCTACTAACTTTAACGGTGCCGCATTTTTGTAATGGCTCCAATCTTCTCAAACCATAAAGCTTATTGATGATTCATTACTTCAATGGCTGTTCAACTACTTATGTTGGTTGACGAATCAACCATTGGAGTGTTAGATGACCGCGTGCAGAGTGAAAGAAGACGGCCTGGAGAAGAATTTATGGTTGAATGTGTGAGGAAAACAGTAGAATTTCCAACGAAAATCATGGTGTGGGGAGACATTTCGGTGTATGGAACAAGTCGTTTGCACATTGTTGCGAAAACTATGACCCAAGAAAAGTATATAGAAATTTTTAAAGGTCGTTACTGCCTCAAATAAGGGAATGGTATGACGACAGACCTTGTATATTCCAACAAGACTCGGTCTCATGTCATTCAGCAAAATCAGTGAAGGCTTGGTGTGCATAAAATGGAGTTCAGCTGCTTCCATGGCCCGGAAATTCCCCGGACATGAATCCGATTGAGAGTTTATGGTGTGTGTGTTGAAGAGGAAATACATATAGATCCCATTTCCACCAAACAACAACTCATATACCCTCTCATTGAAGTTTGGTTCAGATCTAAGCGAATCCAGGAAATGGGAAAAACATTGATCAATGCCATGCCAAGACGTGATAAAGCACTCATGGATGCTAAATGTGGCAAAACTGCTTACTAATCAATCCTGAAGGCTTAACACTGTGCCAAGGTGTCAAAATAAATCTATTTGCTATCAATAAAATTAGTTTTATTAACATTTTTGTAGAAAATTTTCAATTTGGGGAAAAATCCATAACAATTCCGCCAGTAATATATATATATATATATATATATATATATATATATATATATATATATATATATATATATATATACGTGTGAATTTGGGCAATATCAATGCTAGACAACGACAACCAGTCTATTTTAGGGGTCATCATTATCTACGATTGAGCTCTTGGGAGCTCAGTATCTAGGAATTAAATTTTTGGGGGTCATTACTTAGGATATTTTAATAAGTAATAATAATTGATAATAATATTGAGACAAAAGACAAAGAAAAAATGCTATTTAGTATTGAGTTTGGTTAATATAATATTGGTTAGGTAAGGTTAGGTTCAAATAACTTAACCTATGTGGCAGGATTGATTCGGTTTGAGTAGATTTAAAAATAATTTCTGCCATCATATTTCTCTTTTTTTTTACCCCTTGGATTAATATTTTACTTTATTTGTTAGTATATATATATATATATATATATATATATATATATATATATATATATATATATATATATATATATATATATATATATGGCACTTCCATCAAGTCAAGTAAAGGTGTGGTTTTTGTAACCTTGTGTAGAATGAGTAAAGGTGAGGAAGGTCGCCTACTAGATTCATCCGGAAGTACCTGGGCCACCCGCGCCTGGGCTGGAGCAACGACCACCCGTGTCAGGGGCGGCGGAGGCGGCGGTAACATTGACAAGACGAGGCTTCATCGCGAACCCATCATTGATCGCCGAAAAGACCCTGCACTTGACTATCACCCAGATCGCCTTTCTCCTACTGAAGAGCCTTGAAGGGTCCGCTTCCATCCTAAGGTTCAAGCAAAGACGATATATACTGAGAAGAAGGGGGGAGGGGGCGGGGGGTGACCCACCCGGCGCCGACCGTGATGCGTTCTAGTGATGGGGGATAGCCCTCCCCCTCCTCAATTATCTTAAAGTCCATGTGCAATGTTTGGGCCTTCATTAATTCTTTGCTATTTTCACATCACCTATCTTATTGTTGTCTTCTTTCTTTTTTCTCTTCATATACTCGTATGTTTATTAATTATTTATAAATTAGGTTAGTTACGATGCATTAATGTGTCAAAATTACCAGTATTCTTAAAACCCCCCAAATTATACATATCAAAATATGGTATTGGTTACTTAACACCCAGAATTTAAAGTTATTGTTTATGCGGTGGTAATTTTAAATTACATTTCATACTTTGTTTTGATCTTGGACCAACATATAAAAAAATGAAATTATTCATATATATAAAATGCTGAATAAAATAATAGCCAATGAAGCAGGGTTATCGAAGCACCAAAATGAGCAATGTTGAGATGACTTAGGAAGCAACTAACGATTGTGTTTACATGGCGGTAAATTTAATCTTCAAATCAAAATATGTAAAGTAAGAGTGGGTGATTAGAGATATGTATATAGGGTTTAAGAGATAGGGAAAAATAGTCTGTATTTGAAATACTGGGAAAATATAAGAAATTCTTCACTTTCTGTGAGTTGTTTCTTTGGATAGTGAGTCTTCGGGTTGACGAGCTCCAAGCCACGCCCACAGCCATAAATGCTTCCCTTCTCACTACCACCAAAAGGAGGTTCAAATTTGTACTTAGGTTTGCCTCAGATCCTGTATGAATCCGCTTTGGAAACTTCAAATACGACCCACTGACTCCGCCATTTGAAGTTGATAAGAATTGCATGTCCTTTTCACCAGTGTTATTTCCCTCCATCAACTCCCACCTACTTTTCTCCCTTTGTTCTCGCCCTGGATAGAACTGACAACGGTTGAAGGGAGGGGGGGGGGGTTGGGAGTTAAACGCCCTCATAGAATCTTCCGCCACCTTTCAAGCGTGGACACTTTTTTACTGAAAAAGAAAAGAAACGCGTGTAATTAACGAGGGTTTTCTCAAATGAATAAATAATGCAAGAAGAGACAAAGGGTGAAAAAAAGGGAAGATGGATGAATAGGAAAAGCAAAATATTGCAAAAATAGCAAACCCCGTCAACAATGGCAAGGGGTTGCCTCCTTCACAGTGCATTGGGGGTGGCGGGGGGTGAGTGTGTGGGGGGAGGTGCGCTCTTCAAATCACTCTATCCAAAAGATCGACCTTGTAGCCCTAAAAAGAGCTGATTCATTTGTCTCTGTTAACATTCACATTTGTCGTAGCAGTACGGGCTTTCACCACACTATATTTAGTAAAGACAGCACCGCATGACAAATATCGTCAATCCAAGATACTATGTGGTTAGGGAGGAGGGCTTATTATTCATCTTCCGGAACAATTTCATGCATAGATTCTCAAATCTACCAACTTGAGCGCAGTTCCTGATACCTTTTCGAGTCAGACTTAAATTCGAGTTGAACTACGATCGGATTGTTATGGGTTGATTCGCTGTTTCCTCGCGGACTCTTCGAAGGCTGACCTGACTCTCGACCCGCATCTGTAGTTGTTCTTCGAATCAAATATTCCACAAGGGTGACCACTCGCTCCTAATTCGCACTTGGGTGAACATCGGGGAGCCTCGAAATTTTGCTTTGGAACATAAACTGTATTTCAGACTGTCCGTTCTGTGCTATGGCAACATCTCTACATATCTGAGGAGAAGGACCCCATCGCTCCTCCTTGGAGAGAGTTGTTACTTTCGTCAAATTGTGGGTAATGATCAAGAAACCAATAGAGACAAAAAATTCTACTTCGTTTAGGTTAGGTACCACCTAACCTCACGGAAGTAGTTTATGTGCCTCTATTGGTGTCTTGATCATGGCCGACGATAAAAGGGAAGCAGACCAGGTTCTTGTTTGGGGTGATTCGCCTTATTTTTTCACACTACTGCATGGGCCGACTAAGGATGAAACTACCTTAGAAAAATGGCATGTGTCCGCATTTCTCTTCAGCATGAATCTCGGGGTGCCTTTTCTTCTCTTTCACGTGGAATAAACTGGATCCCAGGTGAAGCAGGCTGCTGAAACACTGTTATTTTTTTAGGGAAATTGCTTTGAGTGTCGATTGACACATACATATGTGCAATACTTAGCGAAACCTTTTACGTGTGGAAGATCAGTGAATGGAAGGACAGCTGGACCATAGACCAACTGAACAGTTTTTCATTGTCAGGCACCCCAACGTTAGCAGGTGCCCAGCAGAAGGGGGCTGTCAAATTTATTGTGTGAGGTCAAATACTCACACGGGAGCGATAGGATCAGAGGATTGGGATGGAAGTATTAGGAGAATAAAGAATTCATGAACAGCATAAATTCGTTATGATGGAGTAGGCAGATAGTATGAAAGGAATCCCAGATGGCGTACGGAACAGGCGTGTACTATGAACACTCGGGAAGGACGGGGGGAGTGGCTTATCAGGCGACTATCATCAGGGGCATAGCTGTTGAAATTATCATTCGCTCTATTTTTGGCTAATCTAAATTAAAAATATACGTAACGACATGAAGCCGTCAAGGTATATTACGGAATATTTCGTGGTGCAATTATGGCACCCCACTTTATATTCCAATTGGTCGTGTCCCATTTTCTTTACCATGCAAACCAAAGAGCTGTCCTGATGCCAGCCATTTCCTACACGTCTAGGAACCCATTAGAAGACAATTTCGATATCCTTTCGTGTCGAAACAGTCGTGACATCACGGATACTGCGAATAAGAGGGTGCAGATTTTCCAATGCCTGGATGGCGCTCTGTGAATTGCTATAAATCACAATCCGGGCTCTGAAGCGGGCACAATCGGTAATCTCTCTAACTGAGCCGTGTAGAACATCCAGCATGGCCGTGAAGACAAAGGCAAAGCACCGAAGAACCTGGATGGTTTCAAAAAGGGGGAAAAGGCGTGAAAACCGTAACTAATTCGGATTTGGAGCCATACGTGTACACTGGCACGGCTTCAGCATGCCAGGTCGTATGATTCAAAATACGAACGAATTACTTCCGGTGCTGTAGAAACTTTGGGCTCAGAGAGGTGGCAACAAACGTTAATAAATTTCGCTCTCCAGTTATCTTTCTTGGGAAGAACCAGGTGCACCACCAACCCACAGGATACGTTGAACTCTCGAAGGAGTTTCTTTGTCTTAAGCTGAGAAGGATTAGAGTATGATTGGCGTTACGCGACAGCATAGACATCCTTGAGATCGCTGGTGAAGTAAATGTGAGCCGCTAGCGACTGAGAGAGACGCTAGGCTAAGGCGTGCAAGCGCACAATACTCTGTGTAGGTTTTCATCCGTACTCTAGCTTAGAACGAACAAATGGTGCTGATGGGCTATCCCGTTATTTTTCTACCGTTCCTAAGTGCTGAAAGTCACGGAAAGAAGAATTTCCAAGGAGTGGGTACAATATACTATAAGGTTGAGAATCTGCGCCTCTTAGGTTAGGCATCGATCCAAAACAAGACCAAGGAAACGCCACAACTCTACCACAACCAAGCGAACCATGTTTATGAACAAGGCAAGTCGAAATGGAGGCGTGGATAGCCTGCAGAAGTGCACCAATTAGTCTTGGCTAAAGAAAACCGAAACTTGTGCGCTTCGGCATTGTGATAAATGCGGTTCAATGCTTGTTAGGGTTGAGGCTCTGTAGTTGGCATCTAAGCTATACCCCCCCAAAAATATCAAACTTCAGTTACGTAGAGCGTTGCGAGAAAGTTTTACGGCACCACCAAAGTGATGCAGTTGATGTTTAACGGCAGATAGAATGACACTGAGGATACTTCTCTGCGAGGCGTACATTTCCTCCCCTATTAGACCAGAGAAAGTCTGGTCTAAGTGAAACGACAATCTCGCCGGAACTCAGACAAAAAATTGAGATACAGCTCCTATCCCTATTACTATGACAGATATCACTTTGGCGAAGTGCTTTCCACGAAGGAAGGATTCACACATTGCATTTTACGACCGCAGCAGCAGAGCCTCCAGCGTTGAATAAATGTTGCGAAAGCCTTACAAAATAGGAGATGGTTAATGTCAGTTGTTAATCAAAATAGTTTATGGCCGTATCTATACATATGGTCACCAGTTATGGATAAGGAACAACACGGTCACCAGTGGTGGTATGGGTCACCAGTTGTAGGAAGCAAATGACGGGCACCAGCTTAGGGGTGGACGAGATCCTAACTTTTGAGTGATGGGTTTCGTTGCGGTGATTTATTAATCTGACTAGAAAGATAAAAAATTTTCAGGTGTTCTTTTGCTTGGCTGGGCTTACCGAAGTCTTAAAGCTAAGATGGACTTACGAAAATAACACTTTATTTAAATAACGAAAGTTATATTATAAGCGGCGCGATTACAGAGCGTATTCGACGGGAGACTAGTATGTCTAAATATTAACAACGCTAATACGGGATGAAGGCGAGACAAGACTCAATGATTAACCGGGAGCATGAAAGCTAGGTTACAATAGCAATATTAATCCGACTAATAATGATTACGAGTAGTCTGATCTGATCTATATCTCCTTTTCCTATTCTGATTATTCTTTATATATGTTCGAAATACAGAGGGCGTGGCCAGAAAGGACTCGCGTCTATATTAGGAGTCTCAACTCTCCATCCCTTGGGTGGAGCTAAGCTGCCTGTACACCGTGTTTACATTTTGGATCCAATGCCTATTCGTGTTATTTGATATGCTTCTCGCTGCATCACCTCCCTCGTACGGTCAGCAGCTGTATTTATTCAGTCTCCTAAGTAAACCTCCATGTCTGATAATTTTATCTCTAGACACGATTTGGGCAGTCTTATCAAACAAGTGTTCGAGCGTTTGGCCTTTGCTCCCTTTGAGTCTCATGGTCTCATGCTTAAATACAAATATATATGTATATTTACAAACCAATACAATATTGAATCTACATTAGATTTTAGTAAGGCATACTTGGATAAAATAGTACCAATTCGCGTCGACTTTGTGGAGGTGTTTGTCGGGCCTATTGAATCCAGCACAAAGCCTACTTATGGTGTAGTTCGACCACTACAAGCTAAACTAACACACTCATTTTCTCCATCAACCTACACAAGCAAGAATTTAGACACATCGTCTGAAACCGGCCGGGATAGAGTGATCTCTTTCCAACTTGCGAAAAGTAAGCACGGTAGCCATTTGCCAAGAATTTGGGAAAATACATTCCTTCCAGATTATGATTAACAAGGTTAAAATAAAGCCCTGATGTGCTCACCTCCTTGTCGAAGCATGGCGTACAGGATATAGTTCGAACCATGAGCAGTATCCGCGCATGAAGCCAGTGAAGAACACAGTTCGCTCAGAGTAAACAATTCATTGAATGGTTCCTCGCCTCTGGAGATTAAGTCAAATGGGCGTCCTTCAGCGAGCGCAAGATGTGCATTAATTGCCAATCCAGCAGCATCCGGCTAGCGAATTTGTAGAACGTTGTCACAAAGGACTACGCCATAGACGCGGGGGCATAAATTGGGATTCGGCACTCCTGGAAGACGGAAGGGGGTTTCTTATGAGTACTTGACCTGAATTCTGTGATCCTTTGATCTGTTTCCCTACCTCTGCAAAGGGGTCTTTTCGTTGAATGAAAACACGCCCCACCAAGAAAAGTTTCGAACTTACTTCGAAGCGTGCAATAACTTTGTAGCCTTCGCTTGACGAAATTACCACATTACATCCAGCTATACCGTGGTTGAGCCCAGGGCATGTACAAGTCACCAAATAGTTCTGTAATGGAGCGGGAGCTACCCCTCTCGTAAGCCTTGATGTTTTCTTATTTTGAAATGCATAAGTGGTTTGAAAGCGATTCGATAAGCAACCTGAAAGCCATGACTTCTCAAACAAATAAGAGTCAAATTTAATTCACATAAGTAGTCTTACATTACACAGCTTTGTCATGTAAGGTCTGTCCCAAATTAGGTAAACTACAAGTTCGATTTATATAGCCAAAGTGGTGGTAATGGTAGCACCTCCATGCCAACGTCACAAATGTATTTACACGGTAGCGATACTAACAAACTCGAACCCACTCAGGGATCCTGTCTCTGTCGAACGTGACGAAGAATGTAGTGTTGGGTCTCGAGGCCCCTCCCTGTTTTCTCATCTCAAGCGCGACATTGACCGCCCCTAGTTGAAAACTTCGGTGATGTTCTGTAATGTGTAGTTTATCATTTACATCGCATAGACTACCTCATAAACGAACTTCCTGGTAGAGTTTTGGGCAGGGCCAGATTACCTCATAGGCCTCGCACATTTGTGGGCCCCGCCCATCTATGGCAATACGTGCTATTATAATTATTATTATTTAACACTTTATCTGGAAGTAATTTATTAACCACCAATTTAAAATGTATGTACACTATAATTTTTCATTAAAAAAAAAGATAAAAAAAAAATTATATATATATATATATATATATATATATATATATATATATATATATATATATATATATATATTATGTATATATTCACCAAGATTTCTTCTACAAAGCTTGAGTCTTATATTCACTAGAAAGGACAAAACAAAGAAGGCGGGTCCCATCTTCAAATCGACGTTTCGGGTTATTACATAACCCATCTTCAGGAGCTAAAAACAAATTCTAAATGAGTAATCTAAACCTAAAAACATAAATAACAGCACAAGTTCAAAGTTAAAAACCACAGATCAGAGAAAATCACAAAAAACGACGTTAAAAATATAAAATTAACGTTACGTTAATGAACAAACAAAATAGTGAGGTAAAGAACAGCAAAATATTTGTAAAGAAATACTATCAACTAAGGACAAACAAAGTAAACGTAATATTACAAAATTTAACAATTGAAATGGAAAAATAGAGAATTGGATACAAACAAAAGGTAAAACTAAAATATAGACACTGAAACATTACCTTACATGGTCGGATCACAATGATGAGTGAAAACAGGAAGGAATTCAAAGAATGAATATAGCTTGGTTAAGTTATAGACAAAGGAAAGGATGATGAGTCCTCATTTAAATTTGAGTGGTTGTATTTAATACAGAGTGATTCTTTAATGCGGAGAGATGAAATAGATTTAGCAAATTTTAAGACAGAAAAATCATTTAAGACACGTCTGTTTTACAATCAATAGAATGTTTCCTGATGGAAGAAAACTCTTTGTTACTTAATGTTTTACCGGTTCTATGGCTACTTCCCATTTGGGAACAAAAACGCGACTGAAGAGTACGTACTATGCTTCCTATAAAGGTCCCCAACTTACAGCAAGGGAAAATTAATTTATATACAATGCACGAACTAAACGGCGTGGGAATACTATTCTTCACTTTAAAGAAATTGCCGATATTTTTGTTATTAATGAATATAAGTTTAAAATTAATTTGACAATAAAATTTCCTAAAAATGGAAATTAAATGTTTTCGGAGAAGGTCATTATAAGGGCTGATGTCTGCTAACAGGACATACCTGATTTACTTTGGGGCATTAAAAGAAGTGGAACCTGAAGAGGAACTTCCTAATACAGCTTTCAAATAAAGATAAGGGGTAATCATTTTTTACAAAGTATTCTTTTAAAAAATGAATTCAAAATGCATACTAAAATAAGTGGAAGACAAATTAAAACCTCTGAAGAGGAGTGTTTTAATGGCGCCAATTTTGTATGTTAAATCACAGAAACTAAAGAAATTTAAACCCTGCTCTGTGAAAGTTGGTTTTCTAAAAAGACACGTTTGAATGCATAAAGGGGTACGAGAGACATAAATATCTAGTAATGGTAACATATTATTAATCTCGTGTTCTTGAGTGAAAGTAATATTAGGGTGTAAATTGTTTATAAAATCGAAAAACCTTTTTGAACAAGAACCAGAAGAAAAAAACGCAAAGCTATCGTCAACGTATATTTTGTAGAATAAAGGACGAAATTGAGAAGGGCATTCACGGAAGAGTCTATCTTCAAAATTACACATGAACATATTTGCAAAAATCGGACCTAGTGGGCTTCCCATCCCAACACCTTCAATTTTATGATAAACCACGCCATTGAAAGTGAAATAGTTGTCCTTGACAGCTAGATGCAATAACTGCGAAAATTGTGAAAAACTGAAACCATTAAAGAGGGCATTTCTATCCCGTAAGGCTTTAGTCAAAATAATCTCTATAGTTGCCTGAAAGGGAATATTTGTAAATAAGGACGTGATGTCAAAACTAGAAAAGAAAAAAGGACTTGACGATTCAAACTTGGCGATTTCCGAAGCAAAACCAAAGCTATTATTAATGGTATATAGATTGGAAGTAAAAGGGCCTAACAGAGGAACTAAATAGCAATTTTATAGGAAGGAAGAGTTTAAGAAGCAAGAATTGGACGAAGAGGGCATCCAGTCTTATGTATCTTAGGTAGCCCATAGAGCAAACCTAAGTAAGATAATGAAACATACAGAGAACCGTAAACAGAATCACTAAGAACACCCGAAGACTTTAGCTTCAGCAAAAACCGGTCAATTTTGTCCTTTAAACGGTGAATGATAGTCAAAGGTTGTTCCATAATTTCAGTAAACTTGGATTTATCTAACAAAATTCTGGGACATTTTGGAAATGTAATCAGTCCTATTCAAAATTACCACCCCATTACCCTTATCAGGATGGGTGACAACAATTTCCTTATTCCGCCCGAAGTTCCGAAGAAGAGAAAAATCTTGTTTAGTAAAAAGGAGAGGCGAACATTTTATGTGCTTAAATTTATGAAAAAATTCATGGGCGAATAGAGAGATTTCCTGTATAGCTTGAAATGTAGCTATACAGGAAATCTCTCTATTCGAGTGATTTTTATCTTTCCTCTTTGGATTACCTACTCAATTATGAGATTAACTTAAATTCCGCGCTCGGAATATGCTTTTGGCCCTCGTTGATTCCTATTCTAAACATCTGCGTTCTACATTTTCTTGATTAGATAGCCTATGTTTTTCCTCTATTGTTTTTCGGAACATTTCGTCTTATGCCCAAAGAATTTAATTAGTCCAAGACGGCAAACTTAGAAAGCTTAACTTATCACGGCCTAAATTCCATGATTTAAACTCTGTAGTTAATCTTTCTGACGCTATACTCTCGAAAATGGAAAAGTTTCTCCTCTCTTTTGGGCTTCAATTCAAGTTACCAAACTTCAGGTTCGACTATGTGGACTATTATTTTTACTTTGAAAGGTTTATTCATGATATCCAACATCTGCCCATTCTAGGTTCATTTTCTGACTTTAAAACAAGTATTTCACAAGTCGCCCATGAAATTTTCATAAATTTAAGCACATAAAATGTTCGTCTCTCCTTTTTACTAAACAAGATTTTTCTCTTCTTCGGAACTTCGGGCGGAATAAGGAAATTGTTGTCACCCATCCTGATAAGGGTAATGGGGTGGTAATTTTGAATAGGACTGATTACATTTCCAAAATGTCCCAGAATTTTGTTAGATAAATCCAAGTTTACTGAAATTATGGAACAACCTTTGACTATCATTCACCGTTTAGAGGACAAAATTGACCGGTTTTTGCTGAAGCTAAAGTCTTCGGGTGTTCTTAGTGATTCTGTTTACGGGTCTCTGTATGTTTCATCATCTTACTTAGGTCTGTTCTATGGGCTACCTAAGATACATAAGACTGGATGCCCTCTTCGTCCAATTCTTGCTTCTTAAACTCTTCCTTCCTATAAAATTGCTATTTAGTTCCTCTGTTAAGCCCTTTTACTTCCAATCTATATACCATTAAAAATAGCTTTGGTTTTG
This sequence comes from Ceratothoa steindachneri, assembly GCA_963969495.1. NCBI lineage: Eukaryota > Metazoa > Arthropoda > Malacostraca > Isopoda > Cymothoidae > Ceratothoa > Ceratothoa steindachneri. The sequence goes on from OZ018327.1 coordinate 43,121,937, forward strand.
CTTCGGAAATCGCCAAGTTTGAATCGTCAAGTCCTTTTTTCTTTTCTAGTTTTGACATCACGTCCTTATTTACAAATATTCCCTTTCAGGCAACTATAGAGATTATTTTGACTAAAGCCTTACGGGATAGAAATGCCCTCTTTAATGGTTTCAGTTTTTCACAATTTTCGCAGTTATTGCATCTAGCTGTCAAGGACAACTATTTCACTTTCAATGGCGTGGTTTATCATAAAATTGAAGGTGTTGGGATGGGAAGCCCACTAGGTCCGATTTTTGCAAATATGTTCATGTGTAATTTTGAAGATAGACTCTTCCGTGAATGCCCTTCTCAATTTCGTCCTTTATTCTACAAAATATACGTTGACGATAGCTTTGCGTTTTTTTCTTCTGGTTCTTGTTCAAAAAGGTTTTTCGATTTTATAAACAATTTACACCCTAATATTACTTTCACTCAAGAACACGAGATTAATAATATGTTACCATTACTAGATATTAATGTCTCTCGTACCCCTTTATGCATTCAAACGTGTCTTTTTAGAAAACCAACTTTCACAGAGCAGGGTTTAAATTTCTTTAGTTTCTGTGATTTAACATACAAAATTGGCGCCATTAAAACACTCCTCTTCAGAGGTTTTAATTTGTCTTCCACTTATTTTAGTATGCATTTTGAATTCATTTTTTAAAAGAATACTTTGTAAAAAATGATTACCCCTTATCTTTATTTGAAAGCTGTATTAGGAAGTTCCTCTTCAGGTTCCACTTCTTTTAATGCCCCAAAGTAAATCAGGTATGTCCTGTTAGCAGACATCAGCCCTTATAATGACCTTCTCCGAAAACATTTAATTTCCATTTTTAGGAAATTTTATTGTCAAATTAATTTTAAACTTATATTCATTAATAACAAAAATATCGGCAATTTCTTTAAAGTGAAGAATAGTATTCCCACGCCGTTTAGTTCGTGCATTGTATATAAATTAATTTTCCCTAGCTGTAAGTTGGGGACCTGTATAGGAAGCATAGTACGTACTCTTCAGTCGCGTTTTTGTTCCCAAATAGGAAGTAGCCATAGAACCGGTAAAACATTAAGTAACAAAGAGTTTTCTTCCATCAGGAAACATTCTATTGATTGTAAAACAGACGTGTCCTTAAATGATTTTTCTGTCTTAAAATTTGCTAAATCTATTTCATCTCTCCGCATTAAAGAATCACTCTGTATTAAATACAACCACTCAAATTTAAATGAGGACTCATCATCCTTTCCTTTGTCTATAACTTAACCAAGCTGTATTCATTCTTTGAATTCCTTCCTGTTTTCACTCATCATTGTGATCCGACCATGTAAGGTAATGTTTCAGTGTCTATATTTTAGTTTTACCTTTTGTTTGTATCCAATTCTCTATTTTTCCATTTCAATTGTTTAATTTTGTAATATTACGTTTACTTTGTTTGTCCTTAATTGGTAGTATCTCTTTACAAATATTTTGCTGTTCTTTACCTCACTATTTTGTTTGTTCATTAACGTAACGTTAATTTTATATTTTTAACGTCGTTTTTAATGATTTTCTCTGATCTGTGGTTTTTAACTTTGAACTTGTGCTGTTATTTATGTTTTTAGGTTTAGATTACTCATTTGGAATTTGTTTTTAGCTCCTGAAGATGGGTTTTGTAATAACCCGAAACGTTGGAATTAAAGATGGGACCCATTTTCTTTGTTTTGTCCTTCTTACTGAATATATATATATATATATATATATATATATATATATATATATATATATATATATATATATTAGTGTAGTTGGTTAGCAGTCTTTCTTGAATGCAAATTTTGTTGAAGACCATTGTGTATTTTGCCTTAATTATTTTCCTTTGGCAACTTTCTTTTCTTCTAACTATCTTTTTATTCCATCATGTAGATTGTGGATTACTTTTCCTGTATTCATCTCTTTTTTAAATGAATGTGTTTGGTAAAAAACAAACTAAATTGCTAAGCTTTCAATCTTATTCAATCATGTCTCCTTTACCGATGTAATGAGTGGAGTGAGGATCTGACAGTGAAAGAAAACGATTTTTAAGGGGTATTTATTCCGCCACAGGAGTGACCCATTTTGTTTCTAACGTTACGTCTTCAAATTTATTTGAAAGGCAGAAAATAAAAATGGCATAGCCCTGTGGTGGTTGTATTATCACCCGCAGATCCTGTAGTTACGCTTTCTTTGTATGTGACATGGACAGTGAGCCTTTAAATTGTGAGTGGGTAAGAGGATGTGGTATAAAAATTCCTTGGAAGTTCCTAGCTTAGGGAGATGCTTGGTTTGATGGGATAACGCTTTGGGCGAAATATAGTTACTGTGCATGGTAGGTTAGCTGTAAAGCATCTGACCGGCAATCAGCAGACCCTGGTTCGAGTCTCGGCCAGGAATTTTCAAAAACGTTTTTTCCCTGGCGTTATTTCTGTCTTCTCGTTAAAGGATCGCCTTCCCTGTGCCGCCATCTTCTCCCTTTGATTATGGATTCTTCTAATGTCCCTCTCTCTTGCCTTTAAAAAAACCCTTCGGTTTCTTGTCTCATTTATTCATTCGCGTCCAATTCTTCTTTCTCTTGTACTATATCAATATATATATATATATATATATATATATATATATATATATATATATATATATATATATATATATATATATATATATATATAATTTTATTATATGTCCTGTGCTGTGTGTATTATAATATATCTCTATATAATATATTTATGTTTATATATATATCAGTAATTTAAGAAATTAGTGATGCTTTCGCTCCCCTGTATAAATTGAGACGGTTAAAATGAATGGCCTAGGACCCCGAAATATCTTAATCTGCCCCTGGTTCGGGGATCATCTTCACATTATAGCCATCGAGCGTTATGACAGTTTGAGCAGGATCAGCCGCATTCACCAGAAGCCCCCTGTTCAAAAAACAAAAAACATTCGGTTCCCTAAATATAACCTTGTCTAAGGAATAACACTCATGAAACATGTATCCCTCCCTTGGACGGCACGCTCCCATTAGTAGCACCATGAGGAAAATGCTTCTAGACGTGCTATACTATTTGAGATCTTGACACTACTAAGGATTTGGCATTTTTACAATATTTTTTATAAGTTTAGTATAAAAGGCCTAAAATTAAAGGAGAGTCAAAATCTTTTCGCGTGCCAAATGTGTCATTTGCGCAAAGCCACACCATGTTTCTCTGAAGAAATATGCCACGTATCTTATGGAGAAGCAAATCTTGGCTGTTCATCTACTAATCGTCTCTCATTCCTCGAGGCTAAGACTTTGGTCCTAGTGCACGCAACACTGCCTCAATTTTCAAAATGGTGCCCCCTGCTTCTGCCCCTTTCATGATCGTTTCCGCGCTTTTTGGGAACTCTTCTGCGGATTATATCCCCCCATCCCACCGGAGGCCCACTCCTGGTAGAGCTGACGGCACCCAAGGGCACACACTTGGCCTCAGCTAAAACTAGGACCCAAAACTTACTCCACCAGCGTGGCCGTTTCCTGTAAGGCGAATGACCGCACGCCCCGAGTCATTAGATTAATCGAAGGCAACACCTAATTGACTAGCTGCAGATAGCTGTCCTAAATTTGGATGATATTACGCATCACTAACGGGAACCGCTTGGTTTTCTGTACATAATCTATCGCTGTGCTTTCGGATGCACAGCAGGATTTTAGGTTGTAGGTGGTCGATGACCTCCTATATGGTAGTGATCACTTTTAAATTCAACTATCATTTTGTGGAACGCTGCCGCCTGGTAAATCTAACCTTGTCTAAGGAGCTTGGAGCGGGCAGCGTCGTCTGCATTTTAGGAAATGAATGATTTCTCTGTCCCAGTTGAAGAGTTTAGGTCGATAGATGAGGCTGTTGAGTTTTCTTCGGTAACCGCATCGTCCAGGGCCTGGCTACTATTCCCAGAACGTGTGGCTGTTTTGAAACCCGACACTCTCTTGCTGGTCAACTGAGAGTGAGATGGCCCTCAAATAATAACGTTATGGCTACATGCGCTATAAGCGACGCCCGGACGATTTCAATGTCGGTTAATATCATAGAGTTAGGTTCCGGTATGTTTCGATGCACGCCCGACGTGTTACCAGGTGGTCATACGTGTCTTTACTTAACGGGAAGACCCCTCTTGGAGAGGTGGGTTTCGAGGCAAAAGGTCTCGGGCAATTTCTCGAATGACCCACTTCACGTTCTCCAGGAGAATGGGACCACAATCTCGGATCCCGAAACAGTGAGGGAATCTTTGGCCACAGCTTTATCCGAATTCACTAGACAGGATGTTAACCCGCCAGCATTCAATGTACATCGTGAAATTGCTAAGGAACGTTGGCAGACTTTACCTCGAGAGGTGGAGAACTATTAGAGGACATGTTTACATTGAGTGAGTTGCGTTCCACTCTAACTTCAGCGCGGACACCGTCCCTGTTACGGACGATGTTCCTTATGCCAGCCTTCGACATCTAGGTGAGCAAGGCATGGAATTTCTGTTAGATTTAAACAGCAGGATCTTGACAGAAAGTATCCTCCAAGACTCCTCTGCTCGCTTTTTGCAAACCGGAGAGAGATCATTCTATCATGCTAGGTTTCCGCCAAATCTCGGTAAATTCTTAGGTGTGCAATTTGATGGAAAAATTGGAACATGTTAGATTAGCATTTTTCCGCGACAGCGGAGGCCACCAATCTTGTGCACAGTGCGTATTTCGCAAGTTTCACTCCACGTCGGATGCTCTGCTCCGACTGGAAAGTCCCCTTGCGATGCTCTCCTTCATAGAAAGCACTACGCCACAGTGTTTTTTGATTGGAAAATTTCTAGGATATGACTTGGCGATAGGGTATCATCAAGACTCTCTACACGATGGGGTCCAGGGGACGCCTCTCATGCCCAATTGAGGATGAAAAAGGTTGAGCTAAGAGGAGTGTCAACAGTGTCACATTCTTTTCCTTGAACATCAATTGTATCACTTCGGGGCTGCCGCAAGATTTTCTCTCTACGCTCTAGGTGGACAAATTTTCGATCCTTTTGGCGCAGCCCAGATACCAATTCTAGAGTGTCGACTCTAATGATTATTGAACCGCATCTCTCGCTATGCCGAAATACACAGGTTTTGGGTTTTCCTTGGTCAAGACTAAGGTGGTGCACTTCTGTCACCAACCACGACTCCAACTTGACCCAGACTTATTTTTAAATGGGATCCGCCTGCAATTGGTAGATTCGCACCGTTTCTTGGTCTTGCTTTCGACCGTCAAATTTGCAGCCTTAAGATTTGTTGTTTCCACCCCGCATGGACATTCTTCGTTCCGTGACGTTTAGCACTTCCTTACTTTTCTACCGATCCTTTGTTCGTTAGAGCGTGTATTGCGACAAAGGGAATCGATACACCATACCCGTCTCCGTCTGGCGATCGTAAAGTGCATTGTGTAACTGTACGTGCGGGCCTTCTCTCAGTCTACAACGGCCATCACTGCATCCACAATCAATCTCAACGGTGCCTATGCATTCCAGAGACACGAATCATGCCCTAAACCCTTTGGGTTTAGTGCTAGCAAACTCCTTCGATAGCTCAGTGTAGATCCCGGGTCGGTGGCGCCTCTTGTTCTAACCATGAGGCCACCCTGAATGGTGCCACATTTGACTATTTTTCTCCTCTACTCTGCTCTCCAATCTTCCGCGAGAGGGAGGGTATTGTGTCCGACATTTTGAAGCATACCTCGTGTCATGATGGATTTGTGCCAGTGGACACGGATAGCTCTAAATCCAAGGAGGGTGTTGGTTTCCACGCTGTCTCCCACTACCAGGCGTTGCGTCTATCTTCACAGGAGACCTGGTTCAATGCATCGCTCGTTACGGGAGATAACACGTCGTGCCTGGTACTGAGACCAGATTATGATATTTAGAAACTCACAAAGCGCCGTGAATGCTCTCGGGGCATTGGAATTTCCGAGAAGATGTCGAGATTTCTTCTGAGATAGGTTCATGTACACGTGAGAATTGAATGGAATGATCGCGATGATGAGGGCACCAAAGACTGCGCGGGGAGTGGGTGACCAGACCAGCGTTTTGCTTTTCCTCACACCGACTACTTTGCAGGAATGGAGCCCTCTTCGGTGCCTGGTAAAGAAGATAGGAGACGGCTGAAGGGAACATTAATGTGCATGCCATTATGTCACGACTTTTCAAATTAACCTACCCGCAATGCCGCGACGGCTTCAGGTCGCTTTTTTATCTTCGAAATGATCATGCTCGCGGGACGCACCGCGATTTGATTTAGTGCTCTTCTGCACCTTACTGCTTGGACTGTTGCTCACATTCTTGTTGACTGTCCAAGTATAGCTGATATTCACATTCTTGTTGACTGTCCAAGTCTAGCTGATCTTCGCACACGTTACCTACAACGTTACCGGAAAAAATAGGGTCGGACGGGTTCGTATACACGGAATTGTGGACTATCTGCATTTTTGGAGAAGGCTGCGTGGTTTGTTGTTTTATTTTTGTTGTTTGTTTTTCTCTATGTTTGTCTCGGATTTTGTTGTTGTTTTTGAATGATTTAAATTTGTATGTAGCCTATTATTAGGCTTTAAATTATGCGCTTGTAGGCATTCGACATATGGACGATTATATAAAAAATAACGATCTTGGTGTTGCGCCATACGAGGAGAATGGCGCTAGCACCAGTTTTGACAACTGGAATTGGACAGAGGAATTTATCGATATACTCCACTCTACAAGATCGACAGGACTAATAGCATCCCTTGATGTGGAAAGCCTATTTACTAATAGGCATATCTCTCAGACCATCAACATCATTATACAAAATGTATATCACCATCCTACAATTTCTCCTCCTAACCTTGACCCAAACTCTTAAGGAATATGGTGCTCTCATGTACATCAGAGGCCCCGTTCCGGACACCGGACGGAAATCTCTACACAGAAGTTGATGGAGTAGCTAGGGAATTGCCCCTGGGGCCGATTTTTGCCAAATAATATAGGGGTCAACTTGAAGAGAGAGATCCAGAGTCTCTCGAAAAAAGATTCAGGACACACTGGAAAAAGATTTTCGTTATAACCCCTGAGGAGAACGACGACTTCGACCAGGAATTCTAAGACCAACTGCTCGAGGACCTAGGCACAGTGATACATAGAACCCACCCTCACCCGCAAGTATCTCAAAAAAGAGAGATGGTTAGCCACGGGTGCCCAATAACCTTCAAAAAGACCATGAATACCATAAGGTCCTTCAAGCAAAGGGCACCAGGCTGGTCTGGGATCACGAAAAACAACCTCGTGAATGCCCCGAGGCAAATCATTCAGGGATTGGTTAATACCGTGAATGCCGACCTGAATACAGGCTACTTTCTTGACAGGTACAAGATGGCTAAAATCATCTTCATCCCGAAAGGAAACAAGCCCCCAGACCAGGTGGCAAACTATTCCCCGATCTCTCTTCTGGAGATGCTCGGCAAGGTCTTTGAAAAGATCCTAGCTAATAGGCTACAAGCTCAACTGAGCGAGTTAGGAGCGCATAACCCCCATCAACACAGGTTCCGCCAAAAAAGGGGCACAGATACAGCCCTAGCGCTCCTGACAGAAAAAGTAGCCTATTGCCGAGCGAATGGGTACTATATAGACATTGTGTTGAGGGACTTGCAGAAGGCCTTCGATAAACATGGCTGGAAGGACTTCAATACAAGATCTTGAACCTCCCGCTGGACCCAATCCTGGAAAGGATCCTTTGTGATTTTGTCGTGGACAGAAGCGCATGTCTAATGATCGAAGGACACAGAGGACCCGAATTCGAACTGAAGGCGGGCGTTCCACAGGTGAGTTGCCTGAGCCCACTGCTTTACTTGGTCTTTACCATCGACCTCCCAACACCTATGCACAGTGACACGATGTATCTACAATTTGCAGATGACGTCACCCAGATCGTCCCGTGCCCGGTAAAAAAGCGAGGAAACAGGCAATGCGTACAATAGCGGAAATTAACAACATCAAGCGGTACGAGAGACGCTGGAAGATAAGAACTAATAGGGACAAATTCAAAATTGTCCCACTGAGCCGCACGTTGACGTGGCCCATCATCATGGATGGGAGGAGATATGGCTACTCCGCCGAAGGCATTGTCCTGGGCCTAATGATCTTCGACCACGGGTACTCGAGACACTACACAGAGAGGCGGAGCCTGGCAAAGAGAGAAATCTCCTAGCTATACAGGTTTAGAGATCTTAGCTCGGCCAACATTAGGAAAATATACTGATGTACGTCCGGGCTAAGCTCATCTACCCCGTAGTAGTGACTCAATCGGCTAACAAGACCTCAATGAGAAAACTACAACGAATTCTTGAGCATTCGAGCTTTTAATAGCTGTTAGCTCAGAACTCCGCATCCCTACTAATTAATAAAGCCAGAAGACGTGACCAACATCGCAAGAGGGATCTCCATACAAGGAAAAAACTGGACCCTATTAACATCTTCACCCAGAAATTGGTAAAAAGGGTCTGGTTAACTCTTACGAACGATGTCATTCCGGAATTACAGGGAACTGGTGGCAGACTTAACATACCTGCACGACTGCAAGAGAAAGTCTCACGTCGTAACCAGTTCCCAAGTACTAAGTTCTGCTCGCAAGAAACCATTGCATCAATATACACTTAACATGAACACAAAAACTAACACAGTTCAAATGAAACAAAAAAACAGAGACCAAATAACATAACATTAAAACAACACAGGTAAATTGCTGAGCTAACAGCTATTAAAAGCTCGAATGCTCAAGAATTTAAGCAAAAAATAAGTAAACAAGAATGAAGACACCTACAATAAGAAGAACACGCTAACTACACAAAAAGAAACAAACATAGAAAGCACCGGCAAAAGGGGGAAAGGAAAGGGGAAACCAAGCCAAAAACGTGAACTTGCCACACTTTTCCCCACGGGGATACCAAAAGCGAAGATAATTTACGGATCCACACATAGCCGACCCATGTCTGGCTAATTCTCCCCGCGGCCCCCTCATCAGGGCAAGGGAGCGGAACTGAACTGAACTGCCATTCATCTAGTCTCGCTCCAACTATGTCGGTCCACTTTGATAGACATAATTGGAGACGTAAAGGAAAGAAAGTTTGAGGATTAGCCCACTGTGGAACTCTACGGAAGAGACCACCCGGTTACGAGGCGATGCTGAAAGCTTTGGGGAAGAGTTCGCTCTAATCTCTAAGTGTAGTTTCCGGCCAGGACCACAGGGTGACATGTAACCTTCCCTGTGTAAGTTGGAAGCAGCATCGATAACCAAACCCCATACGATGCGGCACACCCAGGTGGTGGTAATTGACTCTATCACCACCAATCATTAAGTCCGCCACTTTTCACCCGTCTGAGGGGCCTCCCTGGGTTCACCCACCATTATTCATCCATTCCATCCGGCAGTTCATGTTCATGGAAACTTGTTTGCAACGAGGAGGGGACAGCTCTCAAAACCCTACCAAAAAGAAGAATCAGACCCTACAGTAAGGGAAATACAGCGACGAACATCCAGACGCCACAAGAAGGATACTGCAACCCAGCCACAATGGACGCCGAGAAGGAGCAAAAAGGGTCCCCCTTCGCATCCTCCCCGGCCGGGAGAAACCCTCCTGGGAACAGACGCTAAAGAGCATATATATAGATATAGAGCTGGTCCTCCTACGACTTAAAGACCAATATAATGGTTACCTGGCGCTTTGCGACATGAAAAAGACCTCGATCTCCTTCTGAGTGAGGGCGCAGCCAAAAAACTCGGCAAAATCGGACTTGCACCCCGGGCGCCGCCTGACGTGCAAACAAAAAGATCCGTAATATGACTGAGTCTTGATCTATGGGTAGGAAAACATACGGCCTAAGAAAAAAAAGAGGAACTCGAAAGAGAGCAAGAATGGGCAAAAGTCGAGGACGTAATCAAATTTAAGGACCAGAATGGAGAAGATCATAGCCATATCTTCAAAGTGATCTTCAGATCTACGGAAATCCCAAAGAAAGCCGCCGAACAAGAACTCCTTGCATTCACACAAAAATTTCTCCCGATCAAATCGAAAGAGAAACATTCGTGTCATTGCAAGTTCTTCACATGCTACGCGCTAGAGAAGCACTCAACCAAGGAATGTACCTTCAAAGGAAAAGCATGCTCTGAATGCTCAAGCCAAGATCGCAGGTGGGACGAGTGCAGAAGCACAGAAAAAAATGCTTAAACTGCAGAAATGGGCATAGAACTTTAGCCATGTCATGCCCAGTTAAAAAACAATTAATTCGGAAGAAAAAAGCTGAAATTAACATATAGAAGGAAAGAAGGAAAAACACTTCCTACGCCGCAGCAACAGCTAACGGAAGCGTCACTACACCCGCCGCACAGACCACAACAGTCAATATCGAGGGTAGCATGAGGCCCGACTTAATTCTGTGCATAATGCATGTACACTTTGTCAACATGGAGAACCCGGGATCATATGCAACTGAAATGAACATCATGCTTGAAAAAAGCGGGCTAAAGAAAATGTGGTTCCCGGAGAACCCGCCCTCAACGAATTGTATAAAATAAATATGACTCCAAAGGACACTACTAACCAAGTAGAAGAAGAAGAAGACAAAAGTGATATGGAAACTGACTCTGAAGAAGAAAACACAAACACGAACTCAGAAAAACAAAAATAAAAAATGACCACCCAACACTTCAACATCAAAATTTACGGATCCCATGCTTACCCCATTCCAAAGCAATATAAGCAGAAGGAACTAGTCGATGGACTAATCAAGGGAAAATTTAGATGTCAATACGAAGCAGACGCAGACGAAAGTTCACACTGCACTGAAAGGGGGCATGATACACATCGCCCCAGAATAATGCAGCAATATCTCGTGTGGTGAATTTAAAAAGAAAAGGTAATGGACGCACTCGATCCCCAGGCCAAACAGAAAAAATAAAGTCAGGTCGAGACCACAAACAGATATTAACAACAATGGACACGTATCAACGTAGAATTAAAATATTCACCTTGAACGTTAACCGCTGGAAGGAGAAACGCATAATCTACTTGAACATAATAAGAAAGGAAGACCCAGACTTAATAATCCTAACAGAACAGAGACGGAAACAATAAAAATTCACAATTATAATTCATAGCAACCAACTACTCACAGTCAAGATATGACGGAGTTGCAAAAAGGTATTAAAAAAGGAATACACTTCACAGAAATAAAAGACCTAGAAGAGTCATTTTTAACAGTGAAAAAATAAATGACCACAGGTGATCTGGTCATAGCCGGGCCTACCAACCCCCAAGACGCTCGTACCTACTGATACCCAATTTCATTAAGCTCTTCCGTAGATAGGCCTCAACCTTTCTAGCCGGAGACCTTAACGCAAGGTGCAGGGAAGCAGGGTACACAACCAATACAAATGGAACGGGAAAAACCCTTCAACTCCTAATGCAAAGATGCCTTCTAAACGGAGAAGGACCAGACTTCCCTACTTATCTCACAGCTTGAGCCTTGACTACCCTAGATATTATTTTAACGAATCAAAACTTCAATCTCAAATCACCACACACAACCAGGCCCCGCAACCCCCTCTGATCATTTAAGCATAATTACCACCATCTCAATTTCGCCCATCCCAATAAAAATAACACGCAGAAAAGCAACCAGCAAAACAAACTGGGATGGATTCAAACAATACTTAAACGCAATAGAAACCGGATCCCTTAACAACCAAAGTAAAGAGGAAATAGATGCCCAACTAGAGTTAATCACCAGTAAAATCAGAGAGGCGGACAGTTTACACACCCCAACAATAGAATACAGAAACATACCTGCACCTAGATGGACCCAAGAGATCCAAGATGAAATGGATGCATTTCAAAATGTGATAAATGAAATCAGGGTATCGGGAAATACGATGGAAAGGTACAGAAGTATTATCACAATTAGAAGGAGGATAGACACCCTCATCAAGGAAAATTCAGACATTCTCTGGGATAATATAATAGGCAAAATGGAAATAGAAAAGTATCCGAGGAAATTCTGGAGACAATACAGGAAATTACGCGGATCACAGCCAAAAGAGGAAATAAGCCTGAAAATACAGAACCAGAAAGTAGAACAAAATGAAGAACTTCAAGAACATTTCCGAACACATTGGAAGAAAGATTTTTCTATTTCACCGGAAGAAAACCAAGAATTCAACCAAAACTACGAAGTAATCTTACATAGCCTGGAAATACAACGTGAACGTACTATACCGTTTAGAAACGTGGACAAACAAAGATACAATCCCATGGGGGAAGGAAAACCTTTTACAATGGGTGAATACCTAACAGCCTTAAAAATTTTTAAACAAAAGGCTCCAGGACAAAGTGGGATATCCAAAGCTCACCTAATCAATGCCCCCCAAAATGTACACGAATCGGTAGTGAAGATCTTCAATGCCTGCCTAAATATGGGATAGTTCCCCCAAACATTTTATCGGCAAAGATGATTTTACCGAAGCTGGGCAAACCGAAACATCAAGTTGGAAGCTTCCGTCTTATCTCGCTCCTGGAATTTCTAGGCAAAGTCCTATAAAATCTCCTTAACGAAAGGTTGATCAACCATCTTAACATAAACAACCTATACGACCCACAACGGCACGGGTTCCGGAGCAAGCGAGGGGCGGACACCGCACTAGCAATCATAACGGAAAAAATTGCTATGAAACAACGTGAGGCAACAGAGTTGACATTGTACTCCGTGATGTTGCCAAAGCCTTTGACAAGGTGTGGCTGCCCGGCCTAAAAGCCAAAATCTGTGACTTTAACCTGGAAATAAACCTCTGCAAAACACTCTGCAGCTATCTAGAAGAGAGAAAACAGTATTTCAGATAAACAGCAAAACGGGCGACGCAATTAATCTGCAAACAGGTGTCCCACAGGAAGGCTGCCCCTCACTAACACTGTACACAGTGTACACCAGGGACCTTCCACATCCAGCCGATAACCGTTTGATGTATATACAATTAGCGGACGATATCACTCAAATAGTAACCAGTGACAGGAAAACCCCAAGAACATCGTCCTAAGAACAGGAATAGAAATTAAAAACTTAAATGATTACGAAAAAAGGAAGAAAATAAAAACTAACAAGGATAGGTTCAAACTAATTCCCATGAACAGAAGAAAAAAAGCTACTGTACGCGTAAATGGAGAGGCATATCCTTTTTCAACAGAAGGACGTGTCCTCGCACTAAAATTAACAACGTCAGGCTATACATGACATCTACCACAAAAAATCATAGAAGCAAAATCAACCTTATCAGCACTATACAGATTCAGGCAACTATCAACCAAAAATAAAAGAAAATTATACCTGGCCTTAGTACAACCTAAGCCCCAATAGTACCATTGAACGCATTAAGTAACTCCCAAATCAAGAAGATCCAAAGAGTCCAAAATCAAGCCACTAGATTTATAACAACCACAGGAAGATTAGATTACATACCAGCAGAAGAACTCCACGGCAGATCTACTATAGAACCCATAAACACAGTCTTACAAAAAAGAGCAAGAAAGCTGTGGGAAAAAATTAAAAATACAATACCCCACAATATAATAGACCAAACCATCGTACAAGAAGACCAAATCCGTGGTACGTACTATAAACAACGCTTCAACGGAAGCCTGAGAAAAACATTAACAAACTTCAATCCAATCTAGAAGTGATAAACTATAGTACATAAATGTAACTACCAGAAACGTAACAACTAAAAAAGGATAACCGATTATGACTACCAACTATACAACTCAAATGAGAATCTCGATGAGGAACCAAAAGTAATTACTGACCATAAAAAAATATATAAATAAATACTAAAAAAAAGGAGCGAAAGAAGCACAAAAAATAAATAAAAAAAATTTTTAAAAAATGATACAGACGCGCAATTGAGCAAAAGAAAACAAAGGCTCCAATGCTTAATATAACTACGAGGGGAGGTCAATAAGTTTTGCAATTCGAATATAAGGAAACGAGATATGAGGAAAAGTTTTTATTATTTTTCAATATAACTACCCTCGACTTTAATGCACTTGCGCCACTTGTCCCCGAGGCTTCGAATTGCCGACAACCAGAAATCTCCCGACTGCTGTTCAATCCAGTCCTGGACGGCGAGCTAGATATCTTCATCGTCCGCAAACCGGAGTCCATGCAGTGCAGCCTTGAGCTGGCGGAATGAAAAGTAGTCGCTAGGGGCCCGATCTGGACTGTAGGAGGGATGGGGGGATGGTTGAACTCCTCGAATCCACACTCGCGCAGGGCAGCTTGTGCAACTCTGGCCTTGTGGACAGGGGCATTGTCATGGAGGAGCAGGACACCACGTGTCAACTTGCCACGCCGCTTCTGACGGATGCACTTCTTCAACCCAGCCAGTTCATCGGCGTAATATTGGCCTGCGATGATCCTTCCACGAGGCGCATAGTCTACCATCAACACTCCCTCAGAATCCCAGAAGATGGTGGCCATGATTTTCCCGGCTGAGGGTTGGGTCCGGAACTTGATGGGGGTTGGAGAGCCCCTGTGCTTCCAGGCCATTCTTTCGAGCGTGGTCTCGGGATCTCAGTGATGGACCCACGTTTCATCACCTGTCACTATGTGTGACTCGAATCCCCCCGGGTCTTGGTTGTACAGGAGCAGTAGCTCCTTCGAACTTTGACGACGTCGAAGTCGATCATTGGACGTGAGGTTTCTAGAGACCCAACGGGCAGAGACCTTGGTCGTGGCCAAATTGTCGCGGAGGATGTTGATAACACTTCCATGTGATATTCCAAGTTCTCGCTCGATTTCTTCGACCTTCACCCGTCGATTTTCGAGGAACATCATCTCCACACGGGCCACATTGTCCTCGTTGGTTACGTCTGATGGGCGTCCTGGACGGGGGTCATCTTCAAGGGACTCACGACCATGGCGGAACTCCCTATTCCAGCGAGCAATGGTTGCATAGGAACGAGTGGTGTCTGTGTACACTGCAACCATGCGTTCATGGATCTCTTTTTCATTCTTGCCTTCCTTGGTCAAAAGTTAGATCACTGCGTGTTGTTCAACCTTCTTCATTGTTGCGAAATTTGTGACTTACGATCTGTATGATCATCTACTGCTTCTTAAATAAACGAGGCAGGAGCGTGCGGCTGCAGGTCCTGACTTGTTATAACTTGTCATAACACCCCCACAAACAGCCATCCCCTTTCCTCTGTTTTGCCTTACTGATTCGCAAAACTTATTGACCGCCCCTCGTATGTATCAAAAAAACAAAATTATAAAAGAAAAACGAAAGCGTTATCCAGGCAACCTGGCACAAATCTTTAACATCTTCACCTATCATCCTACACACATTAACACCCACGCAACACACCACACTTTAATTTCTATCTATCCTATCTCACTCTCTCTACACATTCTAACTTTATTCATCTGATGCTTATGCTTCCTTTCATTCTGACTCCACCATTCTTCGTCGCCGATAAAGGAGGAAAGACACTGAAGATGATTGCATAGATCGTGACTTGACAATATAATGTGTGAATTTGAGTATATAATTGGTGAAATTGATATGAATTTAAATATGTCTGGTGAGGGATTGAATTGGTCTTTTCTTTAAACATTATAATATAATTATGTGTCACAATATGTAAGGTAAAGTGATTGTAATCATTGAGATTTGTGATGTACGATTACTGCCAGAGTTTCTTTAAATATGTCAATTGAATGATAACTTCGGTTAGCGTTCTATATGTGTTCTTATTTCGAATTTCTAAATATTACGTTTCGCAGATTTATTGTATTGAATATAATTGTAAATATATAATAGCTGTCTCTAAACTATTGAAGAACCAACTGTTTGTTCCCGTCAAAACAAGTGAACGTAGATCACTTGGTCAGTCGGTCACTTAGATGCGGTGGTGTAAATATGTTACCTTCAGAATGATAACAAAAACATAGATCTTATCTGATCCCTGAAATCTGAACTATGAGAACGTTTATTCCCTCTAAGCAACGTTTCATCCATCGATAAGTATACTTCTTTACAAGTAATTATCTAGTATTAGCAAAGTGTCAGTGTTACACAGAAGGCCTGATGTCAGGATAGTGGCAATTTGTTGATTTAGGGTAATGGAAGTTTTGGAGTGATACAAGTATTATCGGGTAATCGGCACTCAGACATCATGACAGTTAGTCAAACTTTCCTGTTATTAAATTTTCATATCAACACAACGCAATCGATTACAATTCACAATTTAGACTTTTCTACATCTTTATTCTGGGTTATTGCGGTTATCAGTAGTATATATATATATATATATATATATATATATATATATATATATATATATATATATATATATATATCGGTAAGTATATAGCAAAAAATGATGCCACCCACTTCTTATAGGTCCCTGGGGAACGCCCTATTTGCTACCAATGAAGATCAAGTTTCAGTTAGAAATGGATAACTGAAACTTGATGTTGCCTGGTGGCAAATAGGGCGTTCTCCAGGGGGCTATAAGAAGCGGGTGGTATCATTTTGTTTTGTGCTATATACTTACCGCACCATCTTTTATATAATTTTTCATATATATATATATATATATTAGTGTAGTTGGGTAGCAGTCTTTCTTGAATGTAAATTTTGTTGAAGACCATTGTGTATTTTGCCTTAATTAATTTCCTTTGGCAACTTTCTTTTCTTCTAACTACCTTTTTATTCCATCTTGTAGATGGTGGATCACTTGTCCTGAATTCATCTCCTTTTTAAATAAATGTGTTTGGTAAAAATCAAACTAAAGTGCTAAATTTCGATCTTATTCGATCATCTTCGGAGCGTTTTGAAATTTCTTGCTTCATTTACCGATGTAATGATTGGAGTGAGGATCTGACAGAGTGAAAGAATAATAAGGTGAGAGAAGATTGGGAATATTGAGAGTATAGCATGAGAAGTTTTTTTTTTTAAGTATTTTAGGGGAGGGGGGTGAGTGTTAGTGTGTGTGAGAGAATAGAAAGTTAAAAAAATGCCAGGATACTGGCTGCTCTCTTTTTTTTTTATGTTCTTCTAATTTCTTTTCGGATTGTGTTTACTATTTGGTTACTTCTAAGTATTTTTTTTTTCTGTCTTTTTTATTATCTGTAGCTTCGTTTTCAGGCATTCATGCCTTTGTGATAATTTTTGCTTGTTCGATTGTTTCGTTGTTGTTTTTTGTTTTAGGGAATTATTGGGTCTTCCTCTCGCCGTAGACGGAGCCTGCTGCTGGGGAAGACTTGACGGTCGTAATTAATGTTTTCTATTTCTAGAATTCTTTCTTAGAGTCTCCCGGTCATCTACTTAGATTTTTTGCCAGATTTCTTTGAGCCGTTTCTCAATAATTTTATTTATTGGGTCCAGCCCTGCCGTATCTATTATTTCGCAGTCTTTTCTTTCTCGGCGCCTTGTATTTGTTATAAGGTAGGCCGCTTTATTTTGTACTCTTTGTAATTTTTGTTTGTTTGTCTTAGTTGTTGTGTGGATGGAGATTGGTAGGTACACCAGCACCGACTCTACAAATGCTTTGTAAAGCGTCTTTTTCCTTTTCTGCTCCAGATGTTTCAGGCTGTATAACGATCTCAGGCCTGATTTAGCCCTGGTAATCCTCTTCTTTATGTGGGCGCGGTATCCTCTTTCCCCCATGTGCAGGCCCAGCACTTTTCCTTCGGTTGTGTACCTGTATTCTGTACCGTTAATGGTTATCCTGTCCTTTTTTAATTTCATTATTGGTATTATTTTAAATTTGTTCAGGTTGGTTTTAATTTTCCATCTCCTTTCGAATTCATTTATATTTTGGATCTCTCGCTCTCTGTTGTCCTCGCTTGCCATCTGGGATTCTTAACTCGAGTAGAGATCACATGACTGATGTCGTTGGCATATTGCACATTCATGCAGCCTGGTGTGAATGGAAGTGGCATATCTGCTGTGTACATCGAGTACAAAGTGGAGCTCAGACACCCCCCTTGTGGGACCCCAGTTTTCAGCTGAAATTTGGGTCCTTCGTAGTCAGCCAGGATTCTCTCCATCCGGTTGCCGAGATCGAGTTGGAGGAGTTTGTATTTTAACCCATCCACCCATACCTTGTCGAAGGCCTTCTCGACGTCCCGAAGTACCACGTCCACATATCCTTTTTCAGATTTTGCCTGTGCGATCTTTTCGGTTATGATCGCCAGCGCCATAGTGAAGGAAAACGATTTTTAAGGGGTATTTATTCCGCCTTGGTTTAACGTAACGTTATAGGAAATGGGCCACTCCTGTAAGTGGAATTTAAAAAAAGTTTTAATGTGCGATTCCAGCTTGTCGCTTGACTGTTGATGGCCGGCTTATCTTAATTTATTAATATGGCTTCTAAGATGTTCAGCCTCGCTTTATTAACCTCTTTTCTTAAATAATGGTGTTATCAACGAGCATATCTCTTGTTATGGACACTCTCCATATGATTCTTAGGCCGCCGTTTTGTAGATGCATGGTTAAACGTCTCAAAAGGGTAGTGCTGGGCATGCCAATATATTTTGAGTTTTTATAAAGTTTACAGTCTTTAGCGGGGCAGGTGAACTCGTAAACTATGTTGGTTGACTTGATATTCGAGGAGTTTAGGCAGATGTTGTTTTTCATCAGGACATTGCTGGCTTTTGTTGTTTTATAATAAATGATGAGTTGGATTTTATAAGGTTGATTTTTAACCTAGATATTACGGTTAATAATCTCCTTGATGTTTTTTTTCATCTATTTTATATGCCATGGACATCTGGTTTCTGTAATACACTTTGATGTGTTTAACTTCTCCATGATTACTTTCAGTTTTATCCGCATGTTTGTAAGAAATGTTATTTAAAAATGATTGGAGTTGTTTGTCAATCATGCTGTTTGAGAAATCATTATTCACGAGTATTTGTTTTACTCGTGCAATCTCTTAGTGGAAAAGTTCCCACGTAGAGCAGCATTTATAAGCTCGGCGGATGTATGAACCGATTACGCTTATTTTATACATTTCAGGGCATTCACTCTCCGCATTGAGGCATCTTCCCATGTCCGTACTTTTCCTATGTACTTTAGCGATATAGCTGCCATTGATGTTATGAACCTCAACGTACAAGAAAGGGAGTTTATTGCCCGAGCTCAATTCACAAGTGAATTTCAGCACGGAGTTCTCCTCAAAATGCTGCTTGATGTTAACGAGATGTTATTCGTTTTGGACGTTCATGTAAATGTCATTTACGTATCGGAAATATGTGTGTTGCTTATTTTCCATGATGTCCAATAATCTCTCCTCAATTTGACCCATGTAATAGTTGGCGAAGGTCGGCCCTAAGGGTGACCCCATAGCCACTTCATCCACTTGCGTGTATAGATTACCGTCCGGTGTCTTGAACGGCGCCTCTGATGTGCATGGACGTAACATGCTCCTTAAGATGTTTTGGTCAAGATTTGGAGGAGACATTGTAAGATGGTGGTACACGTTTTTTTTATAATGGTGTCGATGGTCTAAGCAATAGGCACGTTCGTAAACAGGCTTTCTACGTCAAGGGATCATATGAGTCCTGACGGTCTTGTAGCGTGGAGTATGTCGATGAACTCCTCCGTGGATTTTATGCTATATTTCGAAGGGATGTACGGTTTTATTAATGCATTTAGGGTTTTAGCTAAACAGTACGTAGGAGTCGTGACTTGAATGATGATGGGCCTGAATGGGTTGTGCGGCTTATGAATTTTTACATTTCCATACAGATAACCTAGTGTGTAATCACCGATGATCTTTTGGAAGTAAAGTCCCCGATGAGTGCATTAGCTTTAGTTATTTGTCCATTCATTTTCTTTTTTAAGTCTTCTGTTGGATCTTTTTTCATGCGTTTA
Source organism: Ceratothoa steindachneri (assembly GCA_963969495.1). Taxonomy (NCBI): domain Eukaryota; kingdom Metazoa; phylum Arthropoda; class Malacostraca; order Isopoda; family Cymothoidae; genus Ceratothoa; species Ceratothoa steindachneri. Next base: position 43,141,908 of record OZ018327.1, read on the forward strand.
AATTTAGTGGTGTCACTTAAGATGTTATTCAATTTGTTGTTATATTCTTCTTTGTTTAGAATGACGTATATGTTAGACTTGTCAGCTTTTCTTATGACTATTTCTTTGTTGTTTTTTAGAAAGCTGATTGGCTTACGTATTTCTGGTGTTATAAGTTTGCTGCCAGTAAAGCATCTTCGTTTGGTGGCTTCTGCGCGTAGTTAGTCTTTTAGGTTAGAATTAACTTCAATGATGGCTTGATCTTCTAGATTTAACATGGTTGGAACAGGGATTCTAGTTCGACTTTTTTTAAATTAAATTGAATTTGGCTTGTAGGTGGCAGTTCAAACTGAGGTTAAGGGCTTCTATTTCACTAGTGGAGAGCGTATGGCGGGAGAGATTGATGAATGATGTTGTTGTTTCTGGCAGTGCTATACGTCCTTTGTAGAGTTTATTAAGCTTTTTGGTCTTAATGCTTTTTCGGAATTTTCCGTTTGTAAAGCGCTGTTGGAGAGAGCTTTTGTGATAGAGTCTCGTGTTGCTTGCGGAATTTCGAGCTCTTCAAGTTGTGATAACGTTTCCTCAACATCACGTTCAAGTTTGGGGATGTTTTTCTTTAAAAGTTCTATTTGCCTTTCTATAAAATGGCGACGAAAGGCTAAAGTTATAGGTTCATTTTTCGCTGCTAGGTCATGGGTTCTAATATTAGTGTAGTTGGGTAGCAGTCTTTCATGAATGCAATTTTTGTTGAAGACTATTGTGTATTTTACCTTAATTAATTTCCTTTGACAACTTTCTTTTCTTCTAACTATCTTTTTATTCCATCATGTAGATGGTGGATTACTTGACCAGTATTCATCTCTTTTTTTAAATGAATGTGTTTGGTAAAAACCAAACTAAATTGCTAAGCTTTCGATCTTTTTCGATCATCTTGGGAGCGTTTTGAAATGTTCTTGCCTCCTTTACCGATGTAATGAGTGGAGTGAGGACCTGACAGAATGAAAGAAAAAAAATAGGTGAGAGAAGCAGGGGAATAGAGTAGTTAGCATGAGAGATTTTTTTTTACATATACACACACACACACACACACATATATATATATATATATATATATATATATATATCGTGGGGGGGGGGGACCTGACAGAATGAAAGAAAAAAAAATAGGTGAGAGAAGCAGGGGAATAGAGTAGTTAGCATGAGAGATTTTTTTTTACATATACACACACACACACGCACACATATATATATATATATATATATATATATATATATATCGTGGGGGGGGGAGTGAGTCAGTGAGTAGGAGTATTATTAATTGCCAGGATAGTGGCCATTCTTCTTTATTTAGTTATATTCTTCTATATTAATATCTTTCTTAATGTTTCTTCTAATTAATAATAATAATAATAATAATAATAATAATAAGTATTTATAATGAGCCCTTCAGGGCTGTTAGCCCTCACAGAGCACAGGAAGTGAAGCGAGTGTAGAGAAAGTTTACAGGGAAGAGAAGGCAATTCTGAAGAGGTGAGTCTTCAGCGAAGGACACAGGGGATGAGGAAAGGTATATCTGAGTGTCATCAGCATAGAGGTGGAAGGACAGGCCCAAATCACGAAGAAGGGAGCCAAGAGGAAGTAAGTAGATGCGAAAGAGGAGGGGACTAAGGAATGAGCCCTGTGTCACCCCAAAATTAATGGGCGCGGGCTCGGAGGAGAGATATCGAGCGCGACCGACTGAGTGCAGGAGGAGAGGTATGAGCGGAACCAAGCAAGTGCAGTGCCCGAGAGACCAAGGAAAGTTTGAAGACGATCAAGGATGACAGTTTGTTCTCTTCTAATTATTCTTTGTATTTCTCTTAGTTTCTCTTACTTTATTTCTGGCATTCTTGCCTTTGTTTTTTTTTGTTTTGCTTGAGTTAAGTTTGCTTTTACTCAGGTGTATATTGGTTGTTCTCGCTGTAGGTGGAACCTACTGCTCGGGAATGCGTTCTTTATTCGGTTTCGGTTTGCTTCCGGTATTCTAAGTTCATCGTTCATTTCTACGAGCTTTTCATCTATCTTTGTGCATATTTTATTTGCTCGTTGTTCTCGCGTCTTGTTTATGGGTTGAATTTCGGTTGTTTCTAATATGTCTCGTATTTTCTTCATCTCTCTTCTTCTAGTGTTAGTAATAAGATATGCTGCTTTATTTTGTATTCTCTGTATTTTTTTCTTATCAGATTTCGATGTGACGTGCAGAGGATCGGTAGATACACCAGAACCGACTCGACGAACGCTTTGTACAGCGTTCTTTTCTTTTTTTGGCTAAGATTCCCTAGGGTGTAGAGCAGTCTTAAGCCTGATTTCGCTGAGGCGATCCTGGATTTCACATGGCTACAGTATCCACGACTTCCCAACTGTAGGCCCAGTACTTTCCCCTCATTTGAATATTGGTACTCTGTACCTTCTATGATTATTTGTGTCTTTTTAATCTTTGTAGAGGGATTATTTTGAATTTGTTGATATTTGTTTTAATTTTCCAACGTTTTTCATAATCGTTTATGTTTTTTATTTCTCGTGCTGTAATACGAGCCTGCCATCTTGGGTTTGTATAGTTTGTCGGAATTATTTAAACTTATATCGTCTGCATATTGTATATTTATACTGTTAGGTGAAATTGGGGCAGGTAGGTCGGCGGTAAATATAGATACAAGGTGGGGCTTAGGCACCCTCCTTGAGGAACTCCTGTTTGTAGGTCGAAAGTGGGGGCTTCTTGTCCTTCAATGTTTATTTGTGCCTTTCTATTCGATGCATAGTTGGTTATGATTCTAGTCCATTTTGACGCCGATGTTGAACTGTAGGAGTTTATATTTTATTCCTTCGACCCATACTTTGTCGAAGGCCTTTTCTACGTCGCGAAGAACTACATTAATGTATCCTTTTTTGGTCGTGGATTGAGCTATTTTTTTTGTGATTATGGCTAGAGCCATTGTGGAGTATTTCCCCTCCTGAAGCCGAACTGTTGTTTGTTGTGTTTTTCATTTTCTTCGAGGAAAGTGTCCAATCTTTCATTTATTATTTTTTCAAAGACCTTCCCCTGGAAATTCAGCAAGGAGATTGGCCTGTAACTCGAGACCAGGTTTTCTGGTTTTCTCGGTTTCGGTAGGAATACCATCCTTGCTAATTTGAATTTCTCAGGGAAGGCGACTATGTTTAGGTAGGCGTTAAATAGCTCTTTTATGCTATTCAGAATATTTTCTGTGGCCTTCTCATAATTGTATTTCGTTAGACCTGTTGTTCCTGGCGTTTTTTGTTTGAAGGATTTGATGGTACTTTTGATTTCTTCGGTCGTAATTGTGGCTCCCAGGCCTATTTGTTCGTTTATGTTGTTTTCGACTTTTGACGCCGAGGTTAATCTGTGGATGTTGGCTTCTATAGTCTCGTTAACTCTTCTTTCTGTTGTTCTGTCATACTTTATGTTATCTTCATCTTCAATTGTATAGATTTTGCCCCAATGAGCTCTGAATTTCTCTACTATTTCTGCGTAGGTCCTTATGTATTCTAAATTTTGATCTATTATTTTGATCGGTTTTCTTGGTGGTCTGCCTTTTATCGCTTTTATTAGCCTCCATGCTACTTTGTGGTCTTCGGTTGTGGCTGTTTTATCTAATAGTTCTTGCAATATTTCTCTTTGTTGCTCTTTTATTGAGAAAATAATTTCTTTCTTTATTCGATTAAGCTCTTTTGCTCTCTGCCGAGAGGTTCCGTAGTCTCTTATTTCTTGGTACTTTATTCTGATGTTCTTTGCTTTTCTTCTCATTTCTATTGTCCAATTAGGATGTGGTAAGGTCTTATATTTTGTCAGTGGTACAGCCTGTTTGTCGGCCTCTATCATTGTCTAAATCAGGTTGTTCTTCTAATTTTTTGCCATTAAGATCTGGTTGTTGATATCTCTCTAATATTTGGGTATAATTTCCTTGGTGTTATGGGAATCATTATGGGGTTCTGGTTGATCGTCACCAGGATTCCTACGTGGTCGCTGCAGGGGAATGGAATTGGCTCCATGTAGATGTTGTACGGAAAGTTTGGGGATGATAAAACTACGAGGGGCGGTCAATAAGTTTTGCAATTCGGATATAGGGAAACGAAATAGGAGGAAAAGTTTTTATTATTTTCCAATATAACTACCCTCGACTTTAATGCACTTGCGCCACTTGTCCCCGAGGCTTCGAATTGCCGACAACCAGAAATCTCCCGACTGCTGTTCAATCCACTCCTGGACGGCGAGCTGGACATCTTCATCGTCCCCAAACCGGCGTCCACGCAGTGCAGCCTTGAGCTGGCGTAATAAAAAGTAGTCGCTAGGGGCCCGATCTGGACTGTAGGGGCGATGGTTGAGCTCCTCGAATCCGCACTCGTGCAGGGCAGCTTGTGCAACTCTGGCCTTGTAGACTTTGACGACGTTGAAGTTGATGATGGGGCATGAGGTTTCTTGGGACCCAACGGGCAGAGACCTTGGTCATGGCCAAATTGTCGTGGATGATGTTGATAACACTTCCATGTCATATTCCAAGTTTTCGCTCGATTTCTTCGACCTTCACCCGTCGATTTTCGAGGATCATCCTCTCCACACGGGCCAAATTGTCCTCGTTGGTCACGTCTGACGGGCGTCCTGGACGGGGTCATCTTCAAGGGACTCACGACCATGGCGGTACTCCCTATTCCAGCAAGCAATGTTTGCATAGGAAGGGGCGGTGTCTGTGTACACTACAACCATGCGTTCATGGATCTCTTGAATATGCATTCTTGTCTTCCTTGGTCAAATATTTATCACTGCACGGTGCTCAACCTTCTTCATTGTTGAAAAATTTGTGAGTGACGATCTACGATCAACTACTGCTTCTTAAATAGACGAGGCAGGAGCGTGCGGCTGCAGGTCCTGACTTGTCATAACTTGTCCTAACACACCCACAAACAGCCATCCCCCTTCCTCTGTTTTGCCCTACCGATTCGCAAAACTTATCAACCGCCCCTCGTATATCCGGTCTGGTGGCGAATCTTTCCCTAATGAACGTCGGGAAGTCTGGGCTTACCCTTTGGATTATTTCCCTGTCCAACAGTAATTCTAAATTTTGTCCTGCATTGTTTGACCCTTGATAGCCTGATTCCCGTAAGCGGGCGTCCAGGTCTCCTAATAATATAGTATGGTTGTTATTATTGTATATTTCCATTATTGAATGGATCGGGACATAGGGGCGGCGGGGTGACTGGTAGGCCGCAGCAACTGTGAGAGGGGAGTATTCCATCTCTAGTGTCACGGCCACGTAGTCCTCGTCGACTTCTCGTCCCTGAGTGTAGTGGAGGTTCTTTCTTATTGCAATAACCGCTCCATCGTACCTCTCTCTTGTTGGGTTCTTTTTAAATATATTGTAATTAGTGATTTCCATGGGCACATCGTTTTTCACCCCATGTTCCAAGATACATCTGATGTCCGCGTCTATTTGCCTGAATATGTTTCCATATTTTATGGCCTTTTTCTTCCATCCATCCGTGTTCAGGCGAAAGATTTTAGTTTTCTGTTTGTATTGGCCATTATTTTAGTTTTGCTTTTTTGTCTTCTCCTTTGAACTTTGGTTTTTCCGTTTGCGAATTTGTCGAATGTTTTCTTTTTAAGTGGTCTTATATCATTGGGGAAGAATCTAATGTGGTCTTCCCATATAAGTTTTTCGATTGCGTTTTCGTCATGTTCGGTTACATAGGTCCATTTGCAAGTGCTTTTTTCCAGCCCTTTTCTGATGTCAGCGGGTCTGGCCCTCTTTGGTAAGGGGTAGGCCTCATGCACAAAGATTCTAAGTTTGAAATCTTTGGCTTCATACCTGTAGCCTTCTTCATTTTCGGTCTCTTTTGAAGATTCCGAGTCGGTTGAGTCTTCCGTGTCTTGTCTTTGTTTTTTTCTGTTTCTTTTTCTTCTTTTTGTTTTTAGATTCTTTGTCAGATTGTTCTGTTTCATCTTCGTCTTCTGCGGTCCCTGCTCTCTCTTCAGTAGCATTTTTCTCTTCCATTGCGGCTCCCACTTCGAGCATATCTTTCACCTGAAGAGTCTCTCCAGCCGTGACTCCGTATATGAGAGCTGATGGAGGGTTGGGCGGAAAACACATTTTCTTTACTCCATTCTTTTCGAGGAGAAGGTTGAGTGTGTCCGCGAAGGTTCCCGGTTGGTTGGGCAATATTATGAACGTGCGCGAACATAATACAAGCTAATATATCTAACCCAGGTCCTTCATTCACATTTATGTTTATTTTTTGTTCATCTGCTTGTTTTATTTCCTTTACTGTTGCCTTGGCCACTTGTGCGTATGTTTGGTTGTTTATTTTTTTCTTTTGTCTGGGTCTGTTTTCTTTCCTTTTTTATAATATGTCTCTCCGTTTCGGGAAATTAACGGCCATTGTTCTATGTGGACCTTAGCAGTTTATGCACTTTTTAGTTGTTTTCCTGCATTCTCGGAAGTTGTGACCTTCACCCTCGCCTTCTGAACAAACTTTTTTATCTTTTTGGGGGCATTCTCTAGTGACGTGTTCTTCCAGTGCGTAACATCGGAAGCATATTTGCACGTTTAGGAATTTCTCCGTGTGGATGTTCTCTGGTGGAATTCTCATTCCAACGGCCAGGAGACCGTTTTGAATCGCCCTGTTAGCCATTTCAATCGCTGTGAAAATCACTTTAAAAGCGTGGGTGTGGTGCACAAATTTTATTATTTCCGCTATTTTAGATGTTGGTTTTCTTTCTCGAGCTCTTCCTTTAGCTTCTTCTTGGTATGTGAGCCCACATAAAGGTCGACTTTTCTGCAAATGAATGAGCGGTTAGCCTGGAGCTGTGGCGGTAATTTGGGTTGTAGGCCGATCTTTCCTAGTATGTTTGTTCCTTCTGACGTTACTAGCCTTTCCACGTCTTCCTGTTTGTGGCACAGGACTACGTAGCCATTTGGGATATCTATGAGCTTGGTGACTGCGATATTTAACTCTGTGTATAGAGCTCTGATGAGGACCCCTCTCTCGGGTTTGGGTCTGCCAGGCTCTGTTCTCAGAGGGAGCCTTCTGTACTCCATAGTGTTAGATTTGTAATCTGTGTGGGTCCTCCCGACCCGTAGACCAAGGCTTCGCTGATTAGGCTGTCAAGGGTGAGGATGATGATGATGAGTGGATGGGCCCGGCTGGGCTCCTCTCAAGGGATGAATATTGACGGACTTTTTTGTTGGCTAGCGCGGAATCAACCATCCAACTCATGCAGCCGCGGTTTTTTATTCCCTCGAGGAGGCGCCTCGAGGGAATAAAAAACCGCGGCTGCATCTTACCATACACTGAGACGGCTGCGTGACCCTCAGTGGTTGTTATACTCCCCTGCAGAAGTTGCAGCCCGACCCATTGTCCTGGATTCCTCTGGTACGGGTTTCTAGCAGTAGGCTAGTCCTCAAACCTCCCTCCACCTGTACTCCCTATTATGCAGAAGCTACTGCCTGGCATATTTGGGACGAGGTCGTGGTGACAGCTTTCATCAGCGAGGGCACTTGGCCCAGGGGCAGCGGGGAGGATGGGGGGGTTAGGCAGTCATAATATTAAATATTAACTAACCTAAAAGTATTAAGTTCTCTCTTTTTCCAGTACCTCTCTAAAGGGAGGATTTTTGGTGTGGGAGGCGAAACGGTGTGTGAGTCGATAGATGAAAATAAGAATTATGAAAGTTAAGATGAAAGGCGATGAGTGGTTCTTAAGTTCCCAATATCGTCTTTTTCTTACTTCTTAGTGTAGTAACTTTTCGGTGAAGAAGTAATTGTGAATGGTTATCCGTGCTTGACGTGAGTATTCTGTCATTGATGTTTTGAACCTCAACGTCCAAGAAAGGGACACCAGACGGTAATCTATACACGCAAGTGGATGGAGTGGCTATGGGGTCACCCTTAGGGCCGACCTTCGCCAACTATTACATGGGTCAACTTGAGGAGAGATTATTAGACATCATGGAAATAAGCTATACATCCGCCGAGCTTATAAATGCTGCTCTACGTGTGAACTTTTCCACCAACAGATTGCACGAGTAAAACAAATACTCGTGAATAATGATTTCTCAAACAGCATGATTGACAAACAACTCCAATTATTTTTAAATAACCATTACAAACATGCGGATAAAACTGAAAGTAATCATGGAGAAGTTAACAACATCAAAGTGTATTACAGAAACCAGATGTCCATGGCATATAAAATAGATGAAAAAAACCATCAAGGATATTATGTATTAACCGTAACATCAAGGTTAAAAATCAAACGGATAAAATCCAACTCATCATTTATTATAAAACAACAAAAGCCAGCAATGTCCTGATGAAAAACAACATCTGCCTAAACTCCTCGAATCTCAAGTCAACCAACATAGTTTACGAGTTCACCTGCCCCGCTAAAGACTGTAAGCTTTATAAAAAACTTAAAATATATTGGCATGACAACCACTACACTTTCGAGACGTTTAACCATGCATCTACAAAGCGGATGGGCCTAAGAATCATATGGAGAGTGTCCATAACGAGAGATATGCTCGTTGATAACACCATTATTTATTGAAAAGAGGTTAATAAAGCGAGTCTGAACATCTTAGAAGGCATATTAATAAATGAAGATGGACCTTGGACCTTGGACATAAAAAGAGGTGAGATTTTGGGAGAGTTAGAGAGAAAGATAGTAAGAGAGGAAAGTGGTGAAAAGGGTGAATTTAAGAATAGAGGATGTGTGGAGACAGAATAAATAGGTCCCTGGTGAAAAGGTAGCTCTGTTTGTTTTGTTTTTAGATGATTTTTTTTTTTTTTTTTTATTTAATAAACTATAAAATTTTATAGTTTATTTAATTAAATTAATCTTGTTAATTTAATTTTTTAGATCTTAATGATCTTTTGGCATTCAAGCCTTCATTTGAGGCGGGGTTTTTATTCCCGCTATGGGTTTTTGATAAAAGTTTATTTTGAGTTTCATTTGAATTTTGTAAAGTTGTAATTTTTACTACAAAAACTTAAGCATTACACTAGTCGTTCTTTTGTGTTTTGTCTATTTTGTCATGTATATTTTGGAGTCACGTCACCGTCAGATTGTATTTTGCTACTTTTAAATGGTCTTATTTGTCGGTCGACCTCGATGTCTAAGTGTGTACGAGAGAACTCCAGGGTCAAGCGGGCGCCAATAGCTTGCCAGATCTTCTTAGCTCTCTCGTGGAGCGCCACGTTGATCGGAGTTAATCCACCCGGTCTGGAGCTCCCTTTGTCGTGTGTGTTCTCTTCTTCGGGTGTTTGTAATGAGAAGCACCGCTTTATTCTGGATGACTTGTAGTTTCGTAATGTGGGTCTTGGCGCTCGCGTTCAGCGGCACTGGGGGGGTATAGGAGTCTCGAACGAATACACGCATTGAATATCTTGAGTTTATTTGAAGGATTTAGTTCACGGAACTTATAAAATTCTCTCGAATCTCTCTTACTATTCGCGACTGTTTGCTCGATATGACTCTTGTAGCCCCGTGTGGTAATTTTGAGCCCCAGAACCATCCCTTCCAGGCAGTAGGAGAATCGCTCCCCTTCTACATGTATGTCATTGAAGGTCTTGCGAAACATGGGAATTACTTTGAATTTTGGTGCATTGGTTGATATCTTCCATTTCTCTGATATGAATGTATGCTCTCTTCTCCATTATGTAGTCACATAAAATCCTCTCAAGAATGGGGTTGAGGCCTACTTGAAGGATCTTAAATTGTAGACCTCTCGTACAAACCTTATCAAAGGCTTTTTTTGACATCGCGGAGCACCAGGTCAGCATAACTTTTGTATGCCTTGATTTTAGCGAGCTTTTCGGAGACAACGGCTAGTGCCGTGTCAGTTCCTCCTTTCCTTCTGAAGCCGTGTTGCTGCTCGTTATGCAAGTTGGCTTCGTCGAGAAAAGAGTTGACTCTATTTGCTAATATCTTCTCGAAGCCTTTGCCAGCAAATTCTAGGAGAGATATCGGTCGAAAGCTGGCAGTGCAGTCCGGGGGCTTTCCCTGTTTTGATATGAAAATCATCTTGGCCACTTTCAACTGATAAGGAAAATAGCCCGTGTTCAGAGCGGCGTTCATGATGTTAAGAAGGCCACTCCAAACGTTAGGAGGGGCCTTGATGAAATTCTCTCGGGTCAGCCCCATAGTATCCGGTGCTCTTTGACGAAAAGATTTTAGACTAACGGAGAGCTCTAGGGCAGTTATTTTACAGCCATAGCCCTCCATCACTCTTTCCTGCGACACACAGTGATGAGGAGAGGTTTTGTTTATTTGTGTGTTCAGCTGTTGGATTATGCCAGTTTAAAATTTGAGGTCATAGTTGTCATTTTCTTCTGGGGCAATTTTGAAGATTGAAGACCAGAAAATCCTAAACATTTTCTCAATCTCTTCAGTCTCGTTAATTTCTTTGCTGTCATGAATGAGTGTTATTTTTTTGTGTGTAGGTTTTCCTTTAAGACGTTTAAACGTCTGCCAGAATGTGTGTGAGTCTCTTTCTATTAGTCCGTCCCATAGTAATATTTGTTGGTCCGTAATTAGTGTCTGGAGTTCGTCTTTAATTTGTCTTAGTCTTCTGTGAGCATTGTGGTTGGGGTCTATCAGCGCTACTACATTGGACAGGTCCCTATATTCTTGGGCCAAAGCTTTCATGGGAGGGGTCCAGGGGGGAGCTGGAAGGGTTTATAATTAATACGGGAATGCTATTTTTATCAGCTTTTATTAGGAAGTCAGTTAATTTATCCAGCTCCTCATCTATTTCTTCTAAATTGGCATCAAATAGAGGATCGAGGATATAATTTAGAAGGTAATTTTTATAGCTTTCCCAGTTTGCCTGCTTATAGCTTTTGCTATAAGCTTTTGCCATTAACAGTCAAGCGATAAGCTGGAATCGCACATTAAAACTATTTTAAAATTCCACTCACAGGAGTGGCCCATTTCCTCTAACGTAACGTTTAACCAAGGCGGAATAAATACCCCTTAAATTCGTTTTCTTTCATCGAAATTAGAACAACAAATCATAATAAAGAAACAATAAGAAGAACACTAAAGAACACACGAAGGAACATAAACAGAAGATAAAAAGCATAAACTAACACAACTAATAAAGGCAAAATGAACAGAAAATAAAAATAAAGCGATGCCCTCCCTACTAGGGCAAAATACCCCCTCCCCATCTTTAATTTTCACCTACTATATCTTCCACTATCCCATCTTCTACTAAAACTGAGTATATCATAATCATTTCATCAAATTATTCCCACTCGGCAAAGGAGGAAACCTCGAGGGAAAGATACCTCAAGGAAACGGACCGATTTCCTGCAAGATATACCGTGGACGGTAATCTCTCTACAACCAGCCATCTATAGAACTCAGCAAGCCCCTCCCTTTGCTCCCCCACCCCCCTGAATAAAAATTCCTTTACTTCCCTGGCACTACATAGTGGTATGACGTGCCAAACCCTCCCTATCCCTGCCCCGCCTTGACTTGGCTCTGTGAATGTGACTCTACACATATAGCTCCGTTAAAACTATGCCGTTCTACTTAGAAAGGGCATAATTGCAAACTTTGGGGAAAGAAGGTCTGAGGCTTAGCCCGCTGCGGAACCCAAAGGAAGGAGCAAACCTGGATTGAGACTCAGTTACGAACGCGGGGAGGATTAACACCCTACCCTGCGGCACCGTCCAAGACCACAGAGGGAGACTCTACCGTCTCTGTGAGATGTCGGACGTAACTGAAAAATACCTAAAACCCCATAGAGGGGGCAGCACCCCGACTGGAATCAGTTTATTCTGGCTTCAGTCATCATTAAGTCGCCATGTTTTTACACCCTCTGAGGAGCCCAACCAGGTCCATACTCACTCATCATCCATCACCACATCCGAGTCATGTTCATAGGGTCGTTATCGGCGGGGCGGGGGGGACCCCCATACAAAGAGAAAGAAGGAAATAATAAGGTAAAGAAAAATGGCACTCAGTACTTCACACCTCACACAAAGGACAAAAGCCCCACCACGGACAATCAACACACACTTCTAAACTTAGCCGCTACGCACGACACCCCCTATCACAAACATAATGAAAACACATACAGGCCACAAACTCATCTTCCGCTCACAGTAGGATGCAGTAACATTTCACCAAAACGCATCTGACACACTCGTCACTCTAAACCTTCAAACAAAACTAGCTGACGGAATATTAAAAAGACACCAGAAACGAATTACAAAGACCAACCCCCTATGGTTGGCCTTCTCCAATGATGACCGCACACACCTCAGACAGAAGTATGGGGAGGAGGTCATCAAAGACCTGTACTTTAACCATACTAAACAATGGGCAATGATCACACTATCCGACGAAAACAACAAAACACTGCTGCTAGACCAATGTATCAAGGTCTGCGACACACTAACATACCCACACAACATCGAGTCACAACATAACACAAGACCAACACAATGCCACCGGTGTTAAAAAACCGGACACATAACATGAACATGCCAAGCAAACCTAGTCTGCTCAAAGTGCAGTGTAGCGGGCCACCACTACACCACCTGCACAACCACCATACCCTTCTGCTCCAACTGTGGCGGCGACCATGTCGCCGTCAACCCAAAATGCCCTTACTTAAGTAAGGCCCGCTATGACGCCGTAGCGGCTATACGGCGTCCTCAACCCATCCACACAACCACACACTCCGCTCCCGCCCCACCTCCCCTCACAAGAACATTTGCATCCGCTTCCGGCGCAACGGTGTCCGAACCTCCCCCTGTCCCACCCCAGACAAACCCAACCCCAGCAGCAACCCAGGCTCACCCACATTTTCCGTCGCCTGCCCCCACCCTAACCCCTTACACCCATTCACCCCCACTACTACCGACACCCATCACCCCTCCTCACCCCCACTCCGCATCACACACTTAACGAGACCACACACCCAAAGCTACACCTGGCCGCCCTGCTCTCAACGGTGGCAAAGGACATGTTGAGGTGTGACCCCCGACTATACGCAAATATACTCAATACATTATTCGCCTCGCACGGAATAGAGCAGATCACCTTCGCCGAAAAGGTGTTCGCTCTAATCGACGAGCACACAAACAGGAGACCCGCACTCTTCCCCACCCCGGTGGGCACGTACACCTCCCCCCCTGGACCCACCGGCCCCCACCCTCACCACGCCATCGCCTCCTCCCGCCACTGCACCTTGCTTACCTACCCCTCTGCCAATTGCTCCCATCTCTCTCCCAACTGCCTCTTCTGCTTCCTCCACAGCTCACACTCCTTACACCTATTTACCCAAACTCCCTCCTACCTCCAGTACTCCTCTTCGGCAACCTCCACTCCTCCCCCTATTGCCACCAACCCCCTCCCACCGTTCCCACCCCCTCTCACAGCCTCCAACCCAACTCCCACTGACACCACAACATCCACCTCTTCCAAGCCCACCACATCCTTCACAACACCCCTTATCAAACAAAAAAAAAAACCTACCACGATTTCCCCCCCACACACAACCACACGTAAAGCCGACCACCCCCCTCCTGCTGTTCCTTCTCCTTCTCCTTCCACCCTTCCTTCTTCGTCCCAACCTCCTCTCTCTCCCGACACCCTCTCTCATAATCTGCACCTCCAACACTATCTCTAACCCCTCATCTCCTAGCTCTACTCCCTCCACCTCTGCTCCTAACTCCCCCTTCCTAGACTCTACTCTCTCCAACCCTGCTTCCACGACCGCTATCTCTAATCCTCCCTCCATAGAACACACTCTAACCTCAACCACGGCTTGCCCACTCAATAACACCGTTGACAACCTCTCTAGACCACAGCTGACACGCGTAAAGGTACTGGCTCTTTACGCCTCCTGGGCAATAACCAATTAGAGGGAAACGGTCCCGGCTAAATCGGCCTCACGCGCGCTCCGCTCACGACAATAGGCCCCCTCAACGTGACACAATTAAACGTACGCAGTTGGCACAGTATTCGCAGTACTGTTGCCAACTGGGCCCTAAACAGACAAAGACCTGACATAATACTCTTGAACTCGACTAGCCTACATCCTCCCAACAACAGACTCCACATCGCAGGCTACCACACGTACCTATCCTCACAGGCGCGGCACTTAACACTACATTAGAACGACACCAACACATGCCCCCGGCCCCTTCAGGCTACCAACCACACTCATACACAACCTCCCCGCAAGCATATCCCCGCACTTACACACCTATTTAATGCCTTACTAGCTTCAGGCCACTTCCCTAAGATATTCCAAGTCTATCATAACATACTTCTACACAAAACGAACAAAGACCCCAAACACCCAAACAATTACAGGCCTATTTCTCTATTAGAGCACCTAGGTAAAATACTTGAACGTATGATCAACTGCCGCCTACGGGAATACCTGGAAGAGAGGGACTGGTTCTTCCCCCACCAATATGGGTTCAGAAGGGTCCGGTCCACTCAGGCGGCCGTGACCATCATTCATGACAGAATATAGAAAAAACGCCGGGTACATCAAAAGACCCTCTCCATCAGCAAGGACGTGGAGAAGGCCTTTAACAAAGTGTGGCACGAGGGACTCCGTTGGAAACTCGCCAACAATACGGAGGTACCTCTTTGCACCAGAAGGCTCCTCTCGCACTACCTTACTGAACGGAGATGCCACATAAAATACAAGAATACCCCCTCACAACCTTTCACACTACACTCAGGCGTTCCACAAGGAAGCGTACTGGCACCCACACTGTGCATCCTGTACACAAACGGCACCCCACGCCCACCTGAAAACTGCTGTCACACATACAAAGTGACCTACGCCGATGACGAGACCATTCTCTTCAGCAGCCGTGGACCAAAAGAAATCGCGATCCACGCACAAAGAATACTAGAGGCTCAGACAGATTACGAGGATAAATAGCTGATTGCCACGAATCTTCAGAGACACAGATGACACTCTACGGCGCAAAAGATCACTTTATACACAACCTACAAATCTTCTCGCACACACCAGACATGAACCATGTAAACCCAACAAGGCTCGAATACACACAACGTACAAAAATCCTTGGGGTAACTTTTGACAAGACCCTCAGGTTCAATATACACCAGAACATAACACTAGCAAGAGCCTCACTTACAAACACATCGCTGAGCAGGTTCTACCCTGCGGGCAAAAACTACAGTTACGCCTTTACAAAACACTCGTGCGACCTATTCTCACGTACACTCCACTGTCACTCGTTGCCGCGAGTGACACGGGAAGCAGAAGGCTCAGCGCATTCAGAACTCTGCTCTGAATCGCACTTGCCGCTTTCCTTTGTATTCGAGAATGGCTACACTACACGACAACAAAAAATTAGCACACTTCAAAACATATGTTCACACCAGACTCACAAAACAACTCGGGAAACTCGAAAGAGACCCATTATACACCGCACTACATGTAAGAAGGTATGCGATGGCACCGCGATACCCCGCAGCCCATGACCACCCGCAAACTATACCGTTCTTCGCATAAACCAAAGGCATCATGAATAACGCGTTCCCGACTAAGCAGACACACTCTCCTTCCTGACCAACCTCCAACCGTCGCTCAGTCACGAATACCTCGAGACCAACCTAACCACAACACGCATCGGTGTCTTCCAATCCCTCTTAAGTTTTCCGAAACCTTTTCCTTTACGACTGTCTGTTCGCCTGTGTTTCACAGCGATCCCTCTCTGTCCTTTCTATACACAATCATCATCATCATTTTCTTTCACTCTGACGGCTGAAGAATTCATTGAGAAAACTACGCTAATAGTACATCTCTTACCCGATAAAGGAGGAAAGGGAAGGGAAAAGGCTGCCTCAAAAACGTCAACATCCTCTTCACTTTCCTCACGGGGACTCTCCAGAAGACATTTTGAACCTGCATCTAGCCGACTTTATGGCGAACTAACCGCACCCCCTCCCTCGACGGAGCTAATAAGCTAAAATGAACTGAACTGCCATTCATCTAGTCTCGCTCCAACTATGTCGGTCCACTTTAATAGACATAATTGGAGACGTAAAGGAAAGCAGGTTTGAAGATTAGCCCACTGTCGAACTCTACAGAAGAGAGCACCCGGTTACGAAGTGATGCTGAAAGCTTTAGAGAAGAGTTCGCTCTAATCCCTAAGGGTAGTTTCCGGCCAAGACCACAGGGGGCATGCAACCGTCCCTGTGTAAGTTGGAAGCAGCATCGATAACCAAACCCCAGACAGGGCGGCACCTTCGGGTGGTGGTAGTTGATTCGGTCCCCACTCATCATTAAGTCCGCCACATTTCCCTCGTCTGAGGGGCCTCCTCGGGTTCACCTATCATCATTCATCCCCCCATTTGGCAGTTCACGTTCACGGAAGTTGAGTGACAAATTAAAGGGAGTAAGGAAAAACAAATAACGAACAGAATACTATCGCAAGAAGAAAGGGAGCACGAACTTTTACTTGAATCAATTCAAGACTAACACGAGATTTTTAGAGAAGAAGAACACACTCCAGAGGGGCCACTCTCTCGAAGAGATGGCCCAAGACAATACAACCAGAATACCTCTTTGGGGAGTCGACAGACATCCCAAGCCCAGCAGAGAAAAAGTATTCGAAGTTGTGTATGGCAAACTGGGCATTGCCATGGTGAGACTGTTGGAGGTACCCTCGGGGTATGCCGCAATCTGCAAAAAAAGAAGAAGACATCGATGATATAACCAAGGAGAAGGCAGTAGAGGTCCTTAGGAAAATTTGGCTGCAGCCAGCCGTACCACCACAGATCCTTGCCCACAGGATCGTGGTGTGCCGGCGACTCGATCCGTCGATCGGGTAGCACTCCAAAGAAAACATCAAGGAGGAGGTCCAGCTTCGGCAAACCTGGGCCGAGGGAGCCAAAGTGATCAAATTCAAAAACAGAAGGGATAATAGCGACTACACTCACGTCTTCAAGGTAGTATTTACCAAAACGACTATGGTCCAAAAGGCAAAAGAACATTGCCTTCTAATGTTCAATGAGGACCAGATAGAGAAGGGAGAATTCATCCAGGTCCAGTTCTGTTTTAGGTGTTATAAAATGGAGGAACACGCGACTAAAGACTGCAAGGATACAGGAAACATGCTCCAAATGCAGTGAATTGGGACACAATTGGAGGACGTGCACTAATAATTTCGAGAAGTGCGTTAACTGTGGACAGAGATACAGTTCAATGGCCATGGCCTGCCCTGTAAAAAAAGAGATTATCAAACGGAAGCATGAAGCGAAAAGAATGAGGAACCCGCGTAGAGCGAATACATTCTACGCTCAAAGAGCACAGGTGGCCCTCGTTGAAGTGGACACAAAGAAAACTTATCTTAAGCTTCAAAACAAGAACTCGACGAAGATTATGACGTGCATCCTTCACGCGCACGTCATGAATCCCACGCACCCGGCACGTTCGCTAAAGAGCTGAACCAAATTCTGGCTAAAAACGGGATGGACTAAATGTGGTTCCCGTACAACCCCCCCTCTGGGAAAGTCTTGCAATTGCAGATGGTCCCAAAGCAACAATTAAACGATCAAGATACATCCAAAACAGAAAACAAGAAAGAGAAAAAACAAGCAGTCGAAGTGAAAACTCATGCCCCCAAACAAAGACAAGAAATTAGCGAAGAGAGGAAAAACGCAGGGTCTGATACCAATGGTTTCTCGGAATCCTCACATTCATCGGACATCGAAGTTTCACAAACAAAGAAGGCCAAGGGAAATAAGCGAAAACGCAAAAGATTGCGTGCGGACAACATCAATCTTAAAGTGTACCCATGCGACCAGTTTCCTTTTCCCGAAGAAATGGAGTCCAGGGATATATTCTATGGCATTGAAACAAACGTGTTCAAATGGGAATACGACTATGAAGTCGACGCTGAATCGGTGGAAGAATCTCTGCTCAGCCAGAATGTGACCCTACATCACAATACCTGCGAGCAGATTTCAAATGCCGAGTTCAGAAAGAAGAAAAACGGAAGGAAGAAGAACATCACCCCAAAACACTAAAGAGACAACATGGAAAGAGTAAGCAATAGAATGAGGATTCTGACACTCAACGTAAACGAATGGCAGGGGAAAGTTACGGCATATGGAAACATATTCCGAGTGCTTGACCCCAATATCATCCTTATAACGGAGCACGGTATTGACACTACATCTGGTCAAATTAAAATACAAGGCAACAGAGTGGTCATGAAGAATCATTCTCAGGAAAGGTTTGATGGTGCTGCAATAGCTGTCAAGGGGAACATCTCGTTCAAACAACTGCCAGAACTTCATGAATCCTTTGTAGCGATCGAGCTCCACACATTGGTAGGAGACCTCGTGATAGCTGCAGCCTATCAACCCCTTCGTCGAACCTATCTCCCGTTAAATAACTTCTACACACTGTTTTGGCACCGCAGAATGGCAATCTTAGGGGGCGATCTCAATGCCAGATGCCGTGCGGTGGGCTATTGTAGTACCAACGAAAGAGGCCGAAACTTGGAACTGATTATGGGAAGAAAGAACATCCAGAGAATAAGGCCGGATTTTTTTACCTCTATCACTTCTATATCAGCAACCAAACTTGACATAATCTTAACAAGTGAAGGCTTCCCATTCAACTACCATACTGAGCCAGGCCCAACAGTCCCAAGGGATCACATAGCGATCCTCACCACAGTATCTCTCACTTCGATCCAGCTTCCAGTCCCTCTCCGAAAAAAACTACGCCTTGGCCAACTGGGAACGTTACAAGAGACGACTCCGTCAATACGCCCCAGCTGACCTAATCGACGCAGCCTTGGAGGAGATAGACGGGGAACTGGAGGGGATAACTACGTCCATACTAGAAGTGGACCGCGAGTGCATACCCAAGACTGGATATAAAACACCTCCTCAGCCCAGATGGACAGAGGAGATGAGAGAGATCGCTCGTGTTCACAGTGGGGTGTACGAAGACATAAGACATGAAGGTCCTAACCGGGAAAGAAGTTCGCTCCTTTGGCGCCTAAGCACCGAGTTAAAAGAGGCTATCAACCTCCAACACGGGGAAATATGGTCCAACCTGATAGCCAAAGTTGATAGAGAGTTCAACCCGGCTAAATTCTGGCGTCGAGTCAAGAACCTAAAGGGACTAACCGCAAGAACTAAGGCTCAAATAAAAGAGATCGGAGACTATATAGAGGACCCGGCGGTTCTAGAAGACAGATTCAGGAATCTCTGGAAAAACGTCTTTAGAATCACCACAGAAGACAACGAAGAGTTCGACCAGGAATTCGAAGTCTAACTGATCGAAGAACTGAGTCAGGTTATACACCGCACGCACCCACAACATCAAGTAGACGAAAGCAGGGAGATGGCGGACTATAGACGTCCCATAACACCAGAGGAGGTCATGACCACTATAAGAACCTTTGAACAATAGGCACCAGGCTGGACGGGCATCACCAGAAACAACTTAGTAAATGCCCTACAGCAGATCATTCAGGGAATTACAAACGTTTTCAACGCTTCCCTGAATACAGGTTACTTTCCAGAGGGTTTTAAGATCGCTAAAATAATCTTCATACCCAAGGGAGGTAAACCCCTTGCTCAACTGGTCAATTACAGGCCAATCGCCCTGCGGGAATTCGTTGCGAAAGTCTACGAGAAGCTCCTGGCTGACAGGCTTCAAGAAAAACTAGCCGAGCTAGGATCTCAAAATCTTCAGCAGCACGGGTTCCGCAGGGGACGAAGAACGGAAACCAACGTCGCCCTCCTAACGGAAAAACCCGCATGCAGCAAAGCTGAGAGAAGGTACGTAGACGTGGTGCAGCGGGATGAAAAGAAGGCCTTCGATAAAGTACGGCTGAGAGGGCTACAATTCAAGATTCTCAACCTCTATCTAAATCCAATCCTAGAAAGGGGCCTTTGCAACTATGACACGGATAGGAGAGCCCAAATCGCGATCGAGGGCTGCAAGGAACCCGAATTCCAAGTCGAGGTGGGAGTTTCACAAGGCAGCTGTCTGAGTCCTTTGTTGTACATAGTGTACACAATTGACCTCCCTGCTCCAGTGAGGTACGATTCGATGTATCTGCAATACGCAGATGACATCACTCAAATCGTCCTAACTCCATTCAGGAATGCTGGAAGTCAAGCAAGGGCGACAGCTGCCGAGATTCACAACGTCAATCGCTATGAAAAAAGTGGAAGATAAAGACCAACCACCAGAAGTTCACTATAATTCCAATGAACCGCCGGAAAGTAGACGACGTCCTCGTCGACAACGAACTTTATCCGTACTCTAACGAGGGAAAGGTCCTGGGCTTACGACTCTATAAAACCGGATACAAGGCCCACGTAAAAACCAGTCTCCATAGCCAAAAGAGAGCTGAAGAAACTGAACCGTTTCCGAAGCCTCAACGTGTCAAATATGAAAAAGCTTTACATGGCCCTGGTACGCTCCGTCCTGGTGTACCCAGCTATGATCACGCAGATGGCAAGCTGTACCTCTCTCAGGACGATGCAGAGGGTACAGAACAAAGCCACGCTGCTTATAACTGGCACGAAAAGGATCGACTATATTCGGCAATCGGTTCTACATGAAAGAATCGGACTAAACCGATCAATATGGAGATCCAAAGGCTAGGGAGAACTTGGGACAAAGTCGATCACGAAATACTCCCAACTATAAACAACAATTTAGACATACCAGAAAACAGAAGACGCGCAGTAGAAAGAACATCTCTATTCCCCAGCAGAAAAACCTGGGCGGGAGAGAATATACTACCTATATACACATAGCAATATACAAAGGAAATCAACTTTAATAAAAAGAGGCGAAGTGCCCAAATTCGAAATCAAAAGTTAAACTCAATTCAAATCAAACTCAAACCAAAGTAATTTAACTTTAACAAAAAGAGGCGAAGTGGCCAAATTAAAATAAAAAGAGGCGAAGTGCCCGAAGTCAAATTCAATTTAATTCAAACTCAAATCAAAGACAATTAATTTTAACAAAAAGAGGCGAAGTGCCCACTTAAATTTAACAAACAAAGAGAAGTGAAAAAGAATAAACAAATAGAATTAACCAAATAATAATAAGAAAAGGAAGATAGATTAACATAAACGAAAATAGGCGAAGTGCCCAAACTAAGATTTAAACTGAAAATAATAAATGAATAACTAAATAAAATAAAACAAAAGATAATTAGCAGAATAAAAACCAATTGAAAGGCTCGAAAGCCACGACGAAGGAACATATTAAACTAATCAAATAATTATATATATATATATATATATATATATATATATATATATATATATATATATATATATATATATATATATATATATATATATATATATATATATATATATGATAAAAATTAAGGCAATATCGCAAGAAAAGATGAGGAATTAAAACACATTCTCCGAAGACAATTTAATTCAGAACAGTTTCGGTGTATATCACACCCTTTTTCAACTGACACTGGGTAGAAAATATAAGAGATTGCATATAAGCATAACACAAGATCCCCTCTTTTTCCCCCATCCCCTACTTGTGGCTAATCTGGGATAGGGGGGGTTAGGCCTAAACATAGAGAAGGGCTGACATTTAACTATTTTGTTTATATGCTTTCTTATTACAGGATTAAAAGAAAATTGACCATCAGATAGATTTAAATTAGGAACTGACGATATCAAGCTCGATTCTACGATTCTTCTCTTAACATAGTTAGCCGATTTAAATACCATTTTACTTCCATTGAAATCGATCGTATGATTCTTGTCTCTAACATGGCAAAATATTCCACTACTTTCGCTGCCCAGTCTAATATCTCTTTTGTGTTCGTACAATCTCTTGTCTAGATTTCTCCCCGTTTCCCCTATATAAACTTTATGGCAATCGTTGCATGGTATTGCATATACTCCTATGTTATGATGTTCTTTGGGTTTCCTGGCCATCATCAATTGGTTTAAGGAATTATTATATTTAAAGGCTAGATTAATGCCCGCTTTTCCAAATATGTCCTTTAAACTATTTAATTTATTATTAAATGGCAATGTTATACATTTGTTGAAGTCGTTAGTGCGGGAAGGCTTATTACCATAGAATGTTTTCCTAGCTGCAAAATGGGAAGACGATATGAACCAATCGGGGTAATACAACTTAGAAAAAATGGTCCTGATAATGACAATTTCTTCATCTAAATAGGAAGGATGACATATTTTGTATGCTCTAAGGAAAAGGTTAGAAATTACGGATTTTTTAACAGTATTATCGTGAAACGAAAAATAATGTATATAGGCATTCGAGTGGGTTGGTTTCCTATACACGTGAAGTTTTAATTCATAAAGTTTTAATTAATAAAGATCACCATGAATTAAAACTTGACGTGTATAGGAAACCAACCCACTCGAATGTCTATATACATTATTTTTCGTTTCACGATAATACTGTTAAAAAATCGGTAATTTGCACCTTCCGGAAAGAGAGGATTCTCAGCCGGAGTTCCTGATAGGGCTTCAGAACCAGCAGGGGGCATAGCATCACCAACAGAAGAGGATAGAGAAGAAAGTAGATCATTAGAAAGGGATACAACCGATGAGGCGTTAGTAGAAACCGTCGACAAAACTTCAGCTCTAACAGGTACAACATCCCCTACAAGCAAAATGAGGAGGAGGTTCAACCACTGGAGAGTCATCGGAAACATCAGGCAAGCCCAAAGAACCGACGAGAGACAAAGCATTAACTGGCACAGAGGCAGGAGTATAATTAGAAAAATGAGATGGGGAAGAAGGAGCGACCGCAGCGTTTTTAGCAGATGACGAAGAAGCAGCAGCCTGGGCAGATGGCAACAAAGCAACAGGAAGATTTGCGCCGACGGCACTAGGTTTATTTGAGATAGATTTCCTAAGCAAAAATTCCTGTCTTTGCATGAGATTCTTTTGAAATCTTGAGA
This sequence comes from Ceratothoa steindachneri, assembly GCA_963969495.1. Lineage (NCBI taxonomy): Eukaryota > Metazoa > Arthropoda > Malacostraca > Isopoda > Cymothoidae > Ceratothoa > Ceratothoa steindachneri. The sequence continues at coordinate 43,164,899 of OZ018327.1, forward strand.
TTTAGCCAATTCTTTAGAGTTATCGAGAAGACTCTTCCTGGTTTCCAAGTCATCCAATTTCAGCCTGTATATGCGATTTTCCCTGCTAATCCAGACAACACTATTAAAGTAAACAGGAGCACCAATCAAAAACCTGCAAACTTGCTAGAAGACATCAGAAAATTAACCATTTGATGCAGCAACAATCCCTCGCACTATGAAGAGAGAAAGCGTTTTGTCATTTTCCCTTTCTTTTAGAAAGGTGTATGAAAAGAGGCGATGAAAAAAATGAAAATAGCTTGAGGCGAGTTGCGAACAGCTTCCTGCGCCGCCGGATCACCGTTGGCGAGCGGCCAATCAACTGTGCCATGCTGACTCTCAAAAGGACTCATTCAAACGAGGCTTTTATACTGTTCGCTTACATTTCTCGGCACGAAAGTACGAGGTTGATATCTCCAGTGCTGTATAAAGTACCCTTCTTTGATACTTAAGTAAAGGTATTGTTACCCTGACAACGTGTTACTCAAGGTACAATTGAAACTACCCAAACTTAAATGTACTTAAATAGAAGCTAAAAGTATCTTTTTGGTAAAATACTCAAGTAATGAAAGTAAAAAGTAACAGCAAATGGTAAAGTACCCATCACCTCAGACACTATTCACTATACTGAAGCATATGGGAAACTAATAATTTTTTTTCAAATCGTCCCTTTGTGGTGTGGAGGTGGCATAGAATTTTTTCGTGTTTTCGAATGGCATCTATTTATGAGGTGAATTGGATATTTTAGTTCAATGAAATTGCCTTGGCTCGTCTAAAATCATATGCGAACGGAAATAACATAAATATTACATTTAAATATTATAAAACCATTCTAAAATCCTTGACTAGACTGCGCCCAATCAATCTCGATGCTAAGAGAGTCAGACCACTTTAATAAGAGAATGAAAGAACATTAAGCTGATATGAAAAGGTGTCCAAACTCTTCAAGGCTCTTTACGCACATACAAAACCACGAACATAGAATTGATTTTAACAATGCAAAAATCATTTATAAATCAAACAGTTATATTGGGAGGAGAAATGCGGAATCCATCATCATCAATAAAGTTTATAATTTCAATTTATCTGAGGAGGAATACAATTTCAACAAATAAATATCGAATATAGTTGCCAATCATATTTATAGGCCCCCGGACGCAATGCGTCTCGGGGATTAGAGACTCTCCAGATCGTTTCCGGGTCCATTTCATTTTCTTTAGCCTGTCATTCACGCCAGATCAACTCGATTTTTTTCCCAGATTGTTTTCTGCTGTTTCATTTTGTTTAGGATGTGTCTTGCCATATATATACTGTGTTCTTTGCCTAGTTTCTTCATTAATAGTTGAAAATGGCATCTTGCCGCAACTAGTCCGATAGTTGTTAATAAAATCTTGATTCAAATATTGTAGTTTACCATTATCTTTCACTGATATACATCACGCCAATGTGATATCTTTCATTTATATATATATATATATATATATATATATATATATATATATATATATATATATATATATATATATATATATATATATATATATATATATATATATATATATATATATATATATATATATATATATATATATATATATATATATATATACACAAGGGGCGGTGAATAAGTTTTGCGAATCTATATGGCAAAACAGAGGAAGGAGGATGGCTGTTTGTGGGGGTTTTATGACAAGTTAGGACAAGTAAGGACCTGCAGCCACACGCTCCTGCCTCGTCTATTTAAGAAGCAGTAGCTGATCGCAGGTCGTAAGTCACAAATTTTTCAACAATGAAGAAGGTTGGGCACTGCGCAGTAATCAATTTTTTCGCTGGAATAGGGAGTTCCGCCATGGTCGTGAGTCCCTTGAAGCTGACCCCCGTCCAGGACGCCCGTCCAGGACGCCCGTCCAGGACCACGATGTCAACCAAGGCGAAGGAGAGTGGGCTACTGCTCTTCAACGCCAAAATAAGCGGGGAACAAATCGAGAGGGAGGAGTTCAACCCAGTACAAATCTGCTTCAGGTGTTTTAAAGTTGAACACTACGACACGAAATATTGCAAGGAGCAGGAAATAACCTACTCTAGATGCAGTGATAAAGGACATGGCTGGCGGAAATGCCTGGCAACCGAACAAAAATGCCCAAATTGTGGGCAAAAGCACGGAGCTATGGCCATGTCTTGCCCAAAGAAGAAATAGGCACTGAAAAGAAAAGCAGACGAAAAAAAGGCGGAGGGAATAAGGAGAGCGAATACCTGCTATGCTTAAACAGCAAAAGCCACCCCCCAAGAACCGTAGAAAGTGCCTCTTCAAAGACCTACTTAAAGGTAGGGAATAAAAATTCAACGAAAATCCTCACGTGTATTTTGTACGTGCACGTGGGAAACCTTACAAACCCGGGCTTCTTCGCGACCAAGCTGAACACCATGCTCAAAAAGAATGGTCTCGAAGAAATGTGGTTCCCGGACAACCCTCCATCGAGGGACGTCCTGCACCTGCAATACGAACCCGAGGAAGAAGCCCCAGCGACGCCGTTCCCACAAAGTGAAGATAAAGCGGAAGTAAATGAAGACCAGGAGACAACCCAAGCCACTCAAAAATTAAAAAATAGGGACCCAAGGATAGAGGCAAAAAACCCCCAAGAAATACAGGGGGGGAAAGCAGTAAGGAGAATTAAGCAAGCTGAGGATAACCCCTGAAGCTCTGCATCCTCCTCTGAAGACGAAGAAGAGCAGATCCAACCCCTAAAAGAAAGCAAGAGGTCGAGGAGTAGTAGCAGGGGAAAGGCTCCCCCCCCTCCAAAAAAAAAACCACTCAATTTGATGGAGAAGAGCTGAAAATGCAATTCTACAAGACTGATCAGACCCCATTACCAGACAACCCCACCATTAGGTAGCTTGTTGAAGGGGTAAAGACCGTCCAATTAAAGTGGACCTATGATGCGCAGGCGCAAGAGGCAACAGTAGATGAGGCACTTATGGCGTCAAAGATTAAATTGCACAAGGACTCTTGCCTCACCTTAAGTGAAGCAGAGTATGAAAAAATAAGAAATGGAAAAAAAGAGACGGGATAAGAAGTAAAGGAGAATACACACTCATATAGACTACAAGAAGACCAAACAAACAAAGCATGGAAAACACAAACAACACGCTAAAAATACTCTTACTAAACACTAACGGATGAGAAGGAAATCCATTCACTACGGAAACATATTCCGTACAGTGGATCTCGACCTGATCCTCATATCCAAACACAGTGTAAACACAGAAACTACCACAATAAAAATACGAAATTACACTGTGATCGATGGCATCCGAAAAAAACAACATACAAAACACTTCCAAACTTAGAAGAATCATTCGTGGCTGTCGAAATCCCAACCCTAGTGGGAAGCCTAACTGTGGCAGCGGCCTATCAGCCGCCCCGCCGAAAGTACCTAACGATTCCCAATTTTTTCAACATCTTTGGGCGAGGAAAAATGGCGTTGCTAGGTGGAGACCTAAACGTCAGTTGCACAGCGTCTGGTTACGGTAACTCCAAACAAAGGGGAAGGAATTTGGAACTACTCTTCGAAAGAGACAGACTCCAGAGATAAGACCTGATTTCCCAACTTACCTAACGCAACGTTCGGCAACCAAACTGGACATAGTGTTGGCGAGCCGTAACCTCCCCGGACATATGGTACCGAGCGACCATATCCCGATCCTTACAGCAATCTCGCTTGCACCAATTCTCAAGCCCATCCCACTTAGGAAAGTTATGCGAAAGCTAACTGGCAGCTATATAGAGAGATACTCAGCGAATATCAACCAGCTGACCTGGAAGACGCCAATCTCGAAGAGGTAGATGAGGAGATAAACTCCATCACTAATCTCCTCATTCAAGCCGACGAGAGATGCGTTCCCAGGATCTCCTATAAAATTCTCCCACAACCTAGGTGGACGAACCAGATGAGGGATAGCGCTCGGGAACATACGGGAATCTTCGAAGAAATAGGCAGGACAGGCCCAAATCGTAAAAGGACAGCCAGAATGAGACAACTAAGCGAGGAACTAAAACACACAATCACAGATAAACAGAAGGAAATCTGGAAGGCATCATTAGTAGGCTCGACAGGAAGGACAGTCCAGTAAGTTTTTGGAATAACACACGCGAGAGAATGATGAAATAAATCTAGCTTCACCGCAGGAAATAGAAGACGGAATAATTTTTCTTCGGAAATATTTTATTTCTTACTTCCAAAAAAATCCGATATCAAAGCGGTTTCTCGCTGCCTCATTGTGCACAGTTCGAATCCCATCCCAGCTAAAAATTTTTCGAAGTAAGAAATATAATATTTTCGAAAAAAAATTACTCCCTTTTCTCTTTCCTGCGGTGATGTTGGATATATATATATATATATATATATATATATATATATATATATATACACGAGGAGCGGTCAATAAGTTTTGCAATTCGGATATAAGGAAACGAAATATGAGGAAAAGTGTTTTATTATTTTTCAATATAACTACCCTCGACTTCAATGCACTTGCGCCACTTGTCCCTGAGGCTTCGAATTCCCGACAACCAGAAATCTCCCGACTGCTGTTCAATCCACTCCTGGACGGCGAGCTGGACATCTTCATCGTCCCCAAACCGGCGTCCACGCAGTACAGCCTTGAGCTGGCGGAATAAAGTAGTCGCTAGGGGCCTGATCTGGACTGTAGGGGGGATGGTTCAGCTCCTCGAATTCGTAATCGCGCAGGGCAGCTTGTGTAACTCTTGACTTGTGGACAGGGGCATTGTCGTGGAGGAGCAGGACACCGCGTGTCAACTTGCCGCGCCGCTTCTGACGGATGCACATATTCAACCCAACCAGTTCCTCGGCGTAATATTGGCCTGTGATGGTCCTTCCACGAGTCGCATAGTCCACCATCAACACTCACTCAGAATCGCAGAAGATGGTTGCCATGATCTTTCCGGCTGAGGGTTGGGTCCGGAACCTGATAGGGGTCGGAGAGCCCCTGTGCTTCCAGGCCATCACCTGTCACTATGCTTGACTCGAACCCCGCTGGGTCTTGGTTGTACAGGAGCAGCAGCTCCTCCGAACTTTGACGACGTTGAAGTCGATCATGGGGCGTGATTTTTCTAGGGACCCAGCGGGCAGAGACCTTGGTCATGGCCAAATTGTCGTGGATGAAGTTGATAACACTTCCATGTGATATTCCAAGTTCTCGCTTGATTTCTTCGACCTTTACCCGTCGATTTTCGAGGATCATCCTCTCCACACGGGCCACATTGTCCTCGTTGGTCACGTTTGACGGGCGTCCTGGACGGGGGTCAGCTTCAAGGGACTCACGACCATGGCGGAACTCCCTATTCCAGCGAAAAAATTGATTACTGCGCGGTGCCCAACCTTCTTCATTGTTGAAAAATTTGTGACTTACGACCTGTGATCAGCTACTGCTTCTTAAATAGACGAGGCAGGAGCGTGTGGCTGCAGGTCCTTACTTGTCCTAACTTGTCATAAAACCCCCACAAACAGCCATCCCCCTTCCTCTGTTTTGCCATATAGATTCGCAAAACTTATTCACCGCCTCTTGTATATATATATATATATATATATATATATATATATATATGTATATATATATATATATATATATATATATATATATATATATATATATATATATAAATATATATATATATCTATATATATATATATATATTTATATATATATATATATATATATATATATATATATATATATATATATATATATATATATATATATATATATATATATATATATATATATATATATATATATATATATATATATATATATAAAATGAAAGATATCACATTGGCGTGATGTATATCAGTGAAAGATAATGGTAAACTACAATATTTGAATCAAGATTTTATTAACAACTATCGGACTAGTTGCGGCAAGATGCCATTTTCAACTATTAATGAAGAAACTAGGCAAAGAACACAGTATATATATGGCAAGACACATCCTAAACAAAATGAAACAGCAGAAAACAATCTGGGAAAAAAATCGAGTTGATCTGGCGTGAATGACAGGCTAAAGAAAATGAAATGGACCCGGAAACGATCTGGAGAGTCTCTAATCCCCAAGACGCATTGTGTCCGGGGGCCTATAAATATGATTGGCAACTCTATTCGATATTTATTTGTTGAAATTGTATTCCTCTTCAGATAAATTGAAATTATAAACTTTATTGATGATGATGGATTCCGCATTTCTCCTCCCAATATAACTGTTTGATTTATAAATGATTTTTGCATTGTTAAAATCAATTCTATGTTCGTGGTTTTGTATGTGCGTAAAGAGCCTTGAAGAGTTTGGACACCTTTTCATATCAGCTTAATGTTCTTTCATTCTCTTATTAAAGTGGTCTGACTCTCCGATGTATGTTAATTTGCAATTATAGCTTGGTATACTGTAAACTCTTAGCATCGAGATTGATTGGGCGCAGTCTAGTCAAGGATTTTAGAATGGTTTTATAATATTTAAATGTAATATTTATGTTATTTCCGTTCGCATATGATTTTAGACGAGCCAAGGCAATTTCATTGAACTAAAATATCCAATTCACCTCATAAATAGATGCCATTCGAAAACACGAAAAAATTCTATGCCACCTCCACACCACAAAGGGACGATTTGAAAAAAAATTATTAGTTTCCCATATGCTTCAGTATAGTGAATAGTGTCTGAGGTGATGGGTACTTTACCATTTGCTGTTACTTTTTACTTTCATTACTTGAGTATTTTACCAAAAAGATACTTTTAGCTTCTATTTAAGTACATTTAAGTTTGGGTAGTTTCAATTGTACCTTGAGTAACACGTTGTCAGGGTAACAATACCTTTACTTAAGTATCAAAGAAGGGTACTTTATACAGCACTGGAGATATCAACCTCGTACTTTCGTGCCGAGAAATGTAAGCGAACAGTATAAAAGCCTCGTTTGAATGAGTCCTTTTGAGAGTCAGCATGGCACAGTTGATTGGCCGCTCGCCAACGGTGATCCGGCGGCGCAGGAAGCTGTTCGCAACTCGCCTCAAGCTATTTTCATTTTTTTCATCGCCTCTTTTCATACACCTTTCTAAAAGAAAGGGAAAATGACAAAACGCTTTCTCTCTTCATAGTGCGAGGGATTGTTGCTGCATCAAATGGTTAATTTTCTGATGTCTTCTAGCAAGTTTGCAGGTTTTTGATTGGTGCTCCTGTTTACTTCAATAGTGTTGTCTGGATTAGCAGGGAAAATCGCATATACAGGCTGAAATTGGATGACTTGGAAACCAGGAAGAGTCTTCTCGATAACTCTAAAGAATTGGCTAAATCTCAAGATTTCAAAAGAATCTCATGCAAAGACAGGAATTTTTGCTTAGGAAATCTATCTCAAATAAACCTAGTGCCGTCGGCGCAAATCTTCCTGTTGCTTTGTTGCCATCTGCCCAGGCTGCTGCTTCTTCGTCATCTGCTAAAAACGCTGCGGTCGCTCCTTCTTCCCCATCTCATTTTTCTAATTATACTCCTGCCTCTGTGCCAGTTAATGCTTTGTCTCTCGCCGGTTCTTTGGGCTTGCCTGATGTTTCCGATGACTCTCCAGTGGTTGAATCTCCTCCTCATTTTGCTTGTAGGGGATGTTGTACCTGTTAGAGCTGAAGTTTTGTCGACGGTTTCTACTAACGCCTCATCGGTTGTATCCCTTTCTAATGATCTACTTTCTTCTCTATCCTCTTCTGTTGGTGATGCTATGCCCCCTGCTGTTTCTGAAGCCTCTTTAGGAACTCCGGCTGAGAATCCTCTCTTTCCGGAAGGTGCTGCTTCTGCTGCTGCCCTTAGCCCTTCTTTAAACTAGAAGGCGCTGTCTCTGGGACTCCTGTAAATCCTGTAAATAGCGTTCGTTTTTCTTGTTCTGGTTTTGTTTTAGGTTAAGACTTGGTTTAATAAATTTAAATAATCTAGCAACGTTAAATTTGTTGAATACTTGTTGTATTATTTCATAGTGGTCTACCGGCCTCCCTCTAACAACCGAGAGGAAAATCAAATGATTTTTGATTTTCTTCTTTCTTTTTGCCCAAATAAAGAAGTGTTATTTTGGGCGACTTCAATCTGCCAGCCATTAACTGATCCTCAGATGAAGCTCTCTGTCGGAATTATGATCATCTCTTTTCTTTGTTTACTTCTTGCTTCAACATTTTGGGCATAAACCAATGGGTCAACTTCCCGACTTTCATCATATCTAACAACACTTTAGACCTTATTCTAACCTCTGAACCTGATCGTGTGGGAGATGTCTTTGCCCTTCTACCTTTGTCTGCCTGCAACCATGTTCCTATTATCTGTTACCTCTATTTTATGAACTTGGCTTCTTCTCCTGATAATGAACCAAAGAACAAAAAGGCTTGGTAACGAGGTAAATATAATAGGATAATTTTTTCATGTCCTCGAAATCAATTGGGATTTCGAGTTTGATCATTTAGATGTAAATGGTCAATATCAACGGTTTTTTTGACATCTTAGGACCTCTCATTAAGATATATAAACCGGTATTGGCTGAAAATTATTTTCGATCTTGTTTTTGCTGCCAAAAAAAAAACCACATCGCCTTGCGAGGCAAAGGAAACGTGCTGGCAGGTATTTATGCACATCAAAGAATTCTATGGTCGAAATTCTCTAGGCGCATCAGTTTCTCTTGCTAACTTCGCCAGAATCAACAGGCAATACATGTACCACTTTATTTCCATTTAAATAGACTTTAAGATTTTAGTTGTGGACTCAATTAATCCAAATCCCAAGGCCTTTCATAATTATATTCGCAGCAAGAAAGTGGGTGCTCCTTCAGTTGGCCCCCTGAAGGCTTCTCGTTCCAGTTCTCTAGTAACTGACAACACTGAAATTGCTGAACTATTTGTCGACAGTTTTTCCTCGATATTCCGTGATGCCCCGATTCAACCTTATCCTCATCAGCAATGCAGAAATGTTATACAAAATATTGTGATATATCATGATGATGTGTTATCCATGTTTTCTCACCTTTATTCTTCTTCGAGTATGGGTCCTGATGGGATCCATCTTGGACTGTAAAAATCCTGTCTTGCTCTAGATTATCCACTGCATAAAATCTACGCAGAATGTCTTCTCACCAGAAGTCTACCTGATAAATGGAAATTATCAGAGGTTGTGCCTTTATTTTAAAAAAGGGCCTCGTCACGATCCCCTGAACTATCGCCCAATCAGCCTAACATCTGTTTGCTATAAAACACTCAAATGGAATATCTCAGGATACCTCATGCTTTATCTTAAACAGAATAATTTACTATCTGAGGATTAACATCGCTTCCGGAAGGGTTGATCCGTAGAGGACCATTTACTAGTTACTTATTACTCTGTGAGTGCGTGGTTTAATGAAGGTTGAGTGGTTGACGTTGTTCTATTTGATTTTTTCCAAAGCGTTTGACGTCGTCAATCACACGGTTCTTCTATATAAGTAAACAATTATATATATAAGGTTACATGAAGCTTAGATCACCACACCTACCAATTCTTTGGCTACGAATGGGGTTGGGGGCTATCAAGAAGAGATCTACATGACAATCCAGGATTGTATGCAGTCGGTAAGCTCGCAATTCCGAGAGTCAATCAAGTGGTAACTGGCAGAAAGAAAATTGGTGCTCAAAATATGACAGTCTAGCTGGTCAATGGAGAAGTTTCATTAAAAATGACTGAAAGGAATACAAATCACATCCCTTAGGTATTAATATCATAAAAATAAGCTCCACAAAGATCTACATTCGAAGGAGGGAAAGCTTTGTTGCAATGTGAGGATAGAAGACCGCTACGCCAGTGTCTTTCAATAATTGAAAAAAATGTATCAAACTTTCAAAAAGGTGGACCAAATTTCCTCATTATATTCATATAAATTTAGCATACACTCGGTATATCTTATTTTTATAATTTATTGAGTTATAATTTATTAAGTTCATAACTAACCTGTGTTTTTTCTGTAGGTTTGAAATATGAAATAAAATTCAAACAGATAGTGTGTCGTAATGTGCGATGGTGTGCATAATGTATGGAAATGAAGATCTTGCAATTATTCTACTAACTGGACTCCTAGGTTTGTGAAATCAACATTATGCCACCTATATTAACTCTTTGTTTGTGAAATGGACATGTGCCTCGTCATTAAATGTATTATTTTATTTGTATTCCTCATGGTCTGTAATTGTTTATTTCAGTGAAATAAAGCCAAACTTTGGAACCTTCCTTAACCTTTGGTCCACTTCACTTATAAACCACTTCACAATCTATATCGACAACAAAAAAGGTGTCATTTCTGAACTCTTTCACGTTAAATTTGTAAGTCCTACTTCATCAAGTAAGGTCTAAATTTACTTTTTATAGTTCAAATACAGGATACATTCACTTAATGAACCAATTTGTAACAAACAAGTACATTTTTTTTTTTTTACACTGTTCAATAACGAATGGTTTATTTGAATACGGGGCAGACAAACACACTAATGAAATAATTTAAGTGTATAATTTTGTTTCCAACTAAAATATATTACATTGAAAACTGTTTAAATGCTCCCCCAAACCGTCTCTATTTCATATAATTATTCTAAATACATGTATTTTAAATTTTCTTTACATTGTCCAGCTGATTAAATATATTTGAGCAGTGGTCAAAAGTCTGACGTCACAAAGATTAAAAAAGCATATAAACACTACGTAACTGAAAGTACGCAATATAAAAATCGAGTTTCTTCTAAGTCTCAAAGGCGTATCATCACATCTCATTTTTTTCTCATACTTTAAGTAAGTCTCATTTATGTCAATATCTATAAACATAAGAAAAGGAGTGCAAAAGGCTAATCAATTGCATATACGAGGCAGCTCCTGTTTCCATCACCCAGCTCAGTACCACTTAGCATCCTTATCCATAACATAACATAATTTCACGGATGACAAAAGCCACAAGGACCTATTAAAGGGCATCCGCATCTGTCAAAACTCACTCACAAAATGCATTCATAGGATTGTGTCGGATCCTGCATCTACAATATACAATTTAAACAATCCATAGGATTGTGTCCGATCATGCATCTTCAATATACAATTCGAACCATACACAGGAATGTGTAAAAAAAAGAGAATCATCATCAAGACTCGTCAAAATCCAAATCAATCGTAATATACAATAATAAAAAACTGCATCCATAGGAATGAGTCTAGAATTCCCCTACAAAGTTAACCCTCCCTCCCCATAAAATCTCTAATCTGTGTTTGAATCATTTTGCGAATTATAATGGGGGTGGGGTTTGACATCAGATGACTCAAACGTGCATGAATATTCCGGCAGGGGTGAACAAAAGATAAACACACCAAATTCCACTTTTTCAGCCAAGCTGCTAGTCTTTCATATTTACCAAATATTCCAATAATCTACCACTCTATTGGTGAAAAAATATTGGTAATACTTCAGATTCGGGGCGCACGGAAGCAAAGGGTAGTGCTAAATGGTGTAAAGTCAGAGTGGAGGGATGTTATCAGTGGGGTTCCTCAGGGATCAATTCTCGGTCCATTATTATTTGTCATCTATATAAACGATCTTGGGGAGGCAGTTAATAATAAAGTGTCAATTTTTGCCGATGATACCAAATTAGCAGCTGTAGTTAAAAATATTGATGATAATTTTAAAGTGCAGGGGGACTTAAATAAATTGTTATCCTGGGCACATAAGTGGCAAATGACTTTCAACCTTGATAAGTGCAAAGTTATTAACATGGGAAAAGATAATAGAGAATTTAACTATGAAATGGATGGGCATTGGCTGAGCTCAGTAGAGGATGAGAAAGATCTAGGAGTAGTAATTAATAAGTCATTAAGGTTTTCTAAGCAGTGTATTGAAGCAAGAAATAGGGCAAATAGAGTGCTGGGTTTTATTAAGAGAAATGTCAGTTACAAAAGTAAGGAGGTTATTCTTAAACTCTATAACTCTTATGTTAGGCCACATCTAGAGTACTGTATACAGGCATGGTCCCCACATTTTAGACACGATATTAACCTTCTTGAGTCAGTGCAACGGAGGGCAACAAAGATTATTCCTTCCCTGAGGCACCTTGAATATGAAGATAGACTGAGGGTATTAAATATGTTCTCGTCCGAAAGGAGGTGTGTGAGAGGGGATATGATTGAGCTCTTTAAAATTTTTTCCGGGATAGATAAATTGGATGTTAGCAAGTTTTTTGAGTTAGATGATGGAAATCGGACTAGAGGTCACCACTTGAAAATTAAAAAGCAAAGGTGTAGGTTGGATTTAAGAAAATATTTTTTCACCAATAGAGTGGTAGACTTCTGGAACAAATTGCCACAGAGGGTAGTAGGTAGTCCAAATCTAAATGTATTTAAGAGTAGGTTGGATGAGTTTATGGGAAGGGAAGGTTGTGATGGTTCCTAAGTTTTGTATATATTAATATTGTTTGTATATATCTATAGCTGCATGATTTAGTTCTTGACCTGCCTTGATTGGTGATACCCTTGTTTCTGGATGCAATCCTCTGGATCTAGTTTTCCTGGGAGTTTGGGTGCCTTGAAAAAGAGGCTGCTTGACTCGGATGACCTATGATGAGCCCTTGTGGCTTTTGTCATCCGTTATATATTGTGGGGGACTTTGATTTTGTCTTTCCCTGGTGATGGTGCTTTTTGTGGTTGGGTTTTGACGGAGGCGGATGACCTTTGATAGGCCCTTGTGGCTTTTGTCATCCGTGTAATTATGTTATGTTATGTTATGTTTGGGCTATAGCATATCTCTTATGATGTCAGGCGGTAGCGTCAGATGTGACCATCACTGCGTTATATTTTTTTGTTGTTTTGGGGATTTGTAACTTTTAGTCTATTATTTACTAAATATCTGCGCTCTGCTCGTTTATAGTTTTTTTTCTAAGTTAGGTAAGGTTTCTTGATGTCTTTTATTGTTTTTTGTTTTTTTTTCGTATTTTTTGTTTACTGCGAATGATAACAGCTTCTTACTGGCAACATCGTAGCTTATAAAAAGACCCGTTTTGCAAATGTTTTTCTTTCGTTATTGTGTTTTCGTGCTCTCCATGTGCTTCGTTGTTATTCAAATTCGGCTTTACTTTGTATAATTGCGAAAAACTTTTAGATTATCTAGAGGCGATAAACTAATCAAGAAACCTATAAAAATAAGAATTGTTTGTTATTAGGTAAGGTTTTTCTGCCAGTAAAAAGCTGTTGGGGAGAACCCCCCCCCCCAGTAAATTCAAGGGGACTGCTCGTGGGGAAATATCACTGCAGGAGGACCACCCTGCGATGATCCTGAGTTTCCATTAATTGGGGGGGTCTGGGGGACACAGCCCCCCAGTATATACATATATACAAAAAATATATTACGCCGATATTGTTCACATCTGACGCTACCGTCTGACGTCATAAGAGATGCTGTAGCCCTAAATTGTAGCTGACTAACAGCGCCATCTACCGTGTGCCCCAAATCTGAAGTGTTACCAAAATATTTTCTAACATCCAACCTGCACCTCTGTTTTTCTAATTTTTAAGTGGTGACCCCTAGTCCTATTACTACCTTCCAACTCAAATAACTTGCTAAAATCCAACTTATCCATCCCAGAACAGATTTTAAAAAGCTCAATCATATCTCCCCTCATATATCTTCTCTCAAATGAGAACATATTTAGTACTCTCAGTCTATCTTCATATTCAAGGTGCTTCAGGGAAGGTATTATTTTTGTTGCCCTCCTTTGTACTGACTCTAACAGGTTGATGTCATGTCTAAAATGTGGTGACCATACTTGTATACACTACTCTTAATGTGGCCTAACATGCGAGTTATAGAGTTTAAGGATAACCTCTGTACTCATCTAGCTAACATTCCTGTTAAATCTATTCAATTTATTCTTAAAACTCAGCAAGTAGGACACTAGCACATGACAAGTAAGCCTTTCCATTCATCTACCATTTGATGGTAGACCAATTTCTAATAATCTTTCCTAAACCTAATTTTTCAAGCTTAAACCCATTGCTGTGTGTCCTATCTTGTTCACTAAATATAAGAACCTTACTATGCCTTCCCCTTGTTAATGATACTAAATTGGCAGGATTAAATTTTGGAAAAAAAAACCAAGTGTTCTTGGTAATTATTTTTTGGGTAAAGTTGAAGATAAGCTCCTCGGTTGTAATTGTGATTTTGTCCTTTGTTCCGAAATCTTTCTGTCATATTACTTGTTCCTGAGGGTGAGTAGGGAGGGGGGGGGTTGTGCTCCCACTCCATATAGTAACTCATAGCCCTGCCTGAAACCGGCTTCCAGTAACCCATTACATATACAAATAATCTATAAATATAAATTAGCCAGGGAGCTTATCTACAACTTTACCATTTACTTTATGGGCTGATGATTTTGCACTTGATTCTTTTGGCTATTTTGCTATTTTTTTTTGGTTTGTTAGCTATCCTACTGGCCAATCAGCCATCTGTATTAAACACTGTCAGATAGAAAAATTAGAGGCCTAACAACATTTAACAATAGCCTTCACAAATCAACCATTTATGTTCCTGGTAATTGAGAGCAGACAACAGACGTTCCATGCTGTTGTGGGATTCTTTCATTTCAGCCAAGTGTTGAACAGGGATTGATGAAACCTTATTTCCATTATTTAGAAGAACTGCCTTGAGACTTCTGTTAGACGAGTCATTAAAAAGTCTCCATTCCATGGCAACATACTTCATACCCATTAATTTCATCAGTTCAGCAATATTGTGAAGACGTTTCAGCGAACATAAAGAATTTTATGAATTCGCTCTGGCGTTTCCGATACCAATAGAACGTTGTTCCTGGGGCAAGTAGATGTTTCTCTCAAAGACAAGAACCCAGCAGCTGGGCAGACTCCTTAGATAGGTTCAGGTCTCGTGTCAAGCCATTGAGTTCGGCTTGGGTCAATGGCACTGATCGGTCATCCTCTTCTGGCTCGTGTGTACTGCACTCACCTGTATCAGTCATGTCAGTAGATTCAGAATCAGAAGTAAATTCCATGATGACATCCGGCTCAAGAACAGGAACATCTGGTCCATGGGGGGATTGGCTTTATGGCAGAAGGAACATCGGGGTATTGAACATGGTGCTTGTTCTTGCGATTGATGCCTTTTAAATTTGTCATGCAGAAGTAGCAGTCAGTAACGTGATCTTTCCCTTCCCTCCACACCATTGGGACACCAAATGGCATACTCTTTCTTTTCCTATTCCTCCAATCCTGTAAGTTCTCCACACATGTTTTGCAGCAGATATGGGAAGCAAATGCTTTACCCTAGTCCCCTAGTTTGACTCCAAAATAAGCATAATAAACCTTCTTCACAAAATCTGTGATTTTTGCTTGATGGTCTGGAAGAACCACGTGTCCGTAGATGAAAAAAAATTTGTTAGGATGGTTCTTACACTTCCGATCCATCGTACTGCACAACTAGACCTGAAAAGAGAAAGAATAACTAGTTATTTAAGGTAACCCATGAGCAGCTGTGGCAAAAACAAAGCCCATATACCCTTGGATGATAGCGCCATTTGGGAAAATATGCTGTAATAAAAATCGAGTGTATCTTAGAAATCAGACCTGACCAAAGAAAATGAATGATATATTTTAATTCAGCATGCAAAAAGGATCCTAAATCAGTTGGAAAACCCTTGACCTTTGAAAAACGTTTTCAAACACAGGCCAGTATTATCGTTACAATTTGTGTATATCATGGACAGGTAAAATAATATTAACAAACAGTTCTTAGCTATTAGAAATAGCGGTAAAAAAAGTTGTTTATCTTGGTATTTTTCATGTAATTAACTTATAAGTGAACACCATATTTACAAATTGTTTGTCAATTCATTGAAACTCTATAGCTTTGATATCAATTTGATTTTGAATTCTAAGAGTTCAATAAAAATTGTAATTCACTGCCAATAATAAATAGTTAAAGTAGTGAAAGGGGAAGACAAAGCTCACATGTAACTTAAACAATCATGTTGCAACAAGTTGCTACTTGTACAGAATCAACAGTTCCTAGTCTACAAGTTAATACAGTTTCAGCCAGCAATGTGTGTAGTAGGTTGTTATTACTACTATTCCTAGAATGTCTGGCCGTTTTGCATGCCGACCACTCCCATGGTGGTCGGCCGAGTATGAGACGGCCCTCAAACGCGCTATAAGCGTCGCCCAAACGATTTTACTGTCGGTGAATTTCATCGGGCTAGGGCTAGGTTCCGGTATATTTCAAAGCACGCCCGCCGCTCTTCTTGGCGGGCATACGTGTCTTCACTTAACAGGAAGATCCCTCTAGCAGAGGTGGGGAAGCGAGTCAAAAGGATTCGGGGCAAGTTGTCGCAGGACATCCCTCCCATTCTCCAGGAGAATGGGACCGCAATCTCGGACCCCGCGTCCGTGGCGGAATCCTTTGCGACCGCCTTCTCCGCATTTTCTAGCCTGGGATGCTGCTCCGCCAGCATTCAATGCACGTTGTGGTGTTGCAGAAGGCCACCGGCTGGACTTTGCCCCCAGAGGCGGAGAACCCTTCAACGACAAGTTTACTGTGAGTGATGTGCGTTACACTTTTGCTTTGTGCGTGGATTCCACCCATGGTCCAGACGATGTCCCGTACGCCAAGCTTTGACACCTGGGTGAGTGAGGCATGGCCTTTCTCTCAGATTTGTTCAATAGGATCTGGGTGGAGGGTCTCCTCCCAGATTCCTGGCGAATCGCTACTGTGCTCGCCTTTCCAAACTGAGGAGAGATCACTCTACTCCGGCCGGTTTCCGCCCACTCTCTCTAACCTCTTGCGTGTGCAAGTTGATGGAGAAATTGGTAAATGTTAGATTAGCCTTTTTCCTGGATAGCCGGAGGCCATCTGTCTTCTGCAAAGTGCGGCTTCCTGCAAGTTCCACTCCACATTGGATGCTCTACTCCGACTGGAAATTGCCATCTGAGAGGCCTTCCTTCGTAGACAACACTAAGCCACAGTGTTTTTTCGATCTGGAGAAGGCCTATGATACCGCATGGCGATACTGTATCATGGAGACTCTCCACACGATGGGGGTGAGGGGACGCCTCCCAATGTTTATATCTGAATTTTTGCGAGATCGTCGATTCCGCGTACGGGTGGGGGGAGCCCTCTCCGGTCCAAAGGAGCAGGAACAGGGTGTCCCACAGGGAAGTGTCCTCAGTGTCACACTCTTTGCCCTGAGCATCAACGGCATCACCTCGGTGCTGCCGGAAGATGTTCTAGTTACGCTCTACGTGGATGACCTTTCGATCTCTTTTGGCGTGGCCCAGATGCCAACTCTGAAGTGTCGACTCCAACAGGCATTGAACCGCGTCTCTCGCTATGCTGAAGCGCATAGGTTTCGGTTTTCTTTGGCCAAGACTAAGGTGGTGCACTTCTCCAGCCATCCATGGCTCCACCCCGACCCACATTTGTTTCTTAATGGGGGTGTGCCTGGATGTGGTTGAATCGCACCGTTTCCTTGGTCTCTTGTACCCGCGCCATGGATATTCTCCGTTCCGTGACGTTCAGCGCTTGGGGCACTGATAGGGCTACTGCCCTACTTTTTTATCGATCCTTTGTTCGTTCGAAGCTCGACTACGGATGCAAGTTTTATGCATCCGCAGCCAAGCGTTTATTGCGGAAGGTGGACTCGATCCACCACACCGGCCTTCGCCTTGTGGCTGGTGCATTCCGCACTTCCCCCATTGAGAGCCTGTTGGTCGATACTGGGGAGATGCCACTTGCTCTATGTTGCGTGCAGTGCATCATTCGCCTGTACACGCGAGCCCAGCACCTTCCTCAGTCGCCAACAGCAGTCACTGCATCTGAGCTGATCTCGACTGTGCCTATGCCGCCGAGAGACGCCAGTCATACCCTAAGCCCTTTGGGTTTAGGGCTAGGAAACTCCTTCGAGAGGTAGATATAGCTCTCGGGCCGGTGGCGCCTCTGGTTCTGACCAGGACACCACCCTGGAGGGTACCACATTTTGCTATTTGTCGCCACGCCTCTGCTCCCAAAGCTTGTACAGCGCCGGGAGTATTGCGTTCGAACTTCTTGAAGCACACCTCGTGTCATGCTGGAACTGTGCCAGTGTATATGGATGGCTCCTATCCCAAGAGGGGGTCGGCTTCCACGCCGTATCCCCTCTCTTTGAAGTCAGCGGGGCTCTGCCAGGCGCTGCGTCTGTCTTCACGGCCGAGCTGGTGGCAATACACCACTTGGTACGGGAGATTACGCGACGTGCCCGGTTCGGAGACCAGATTGTGATCTATAGCGACTCACAAAGCGCCGTGAGTGCTCTCGGGGCATTGGAATCTCCGCTTCCCCTGGTTCGCGATATCCGTGAAGCCTCGGTTTTGGCGAGCCGGGCCGATATCGAGATTATCTTCTGATGGCTTCCTGGACATGTAGTAATTGCGGGTAATCAGCGCGCCGCTGAGGGCGCCAAAGAGTCTGTGAGGACTCTGTGACGGGACCAGCGTTTCGCTCTTCCTCACACCAACTACATGGCAGGAATTTGGGCAGCTCTTCTGACTGCTTGGCAAAGAAGATGGGAGACGGTCGAAGGGAACTTAAAGTTGCGTGCCATTGCGCCGTGACTGTTCCCATGGACCTATCCCCCAATGCGCAATGGCTTCAGGTCGCTTTTGTCGGACATACTTGTGTGACGCATTGCTATTTGATGCAGCGCTCACCTGCTCCCTACTGTGATGACTGCGTCATCCCCCAGACTGTTCAGCACATTCTTGTCGAATGTCCCAGTCTGGGTGATCTTCGCGCACGTTACCTGTCCCGGTACCGGGATGAGCGGGGTCGCTACTGCCTGTCCCTTGTACTCGGAACAAGTGCGTGCACATTGACTGGTGGACTTGTTGACTTTTGGGGGGAGGCCGGCCTTCTCCCTATTATTTAAGAAGGTTTTTTTGTGTTTTTTTTTTTTTTTTCCTGCGCCGGGGGGACCTCCCCTCGATGCAGGAGCTTGCTTACTGCTCGCTTCCTGTTCCCTTTTTTGGGGGGAGGGGGTTGTTTTTTGTCTTTTTAAAATTTTATTTTAAAATAGCCTAGTACTAGGCCAGTTTTTAATACGGCGACTAATGCCCAAGTAGGCAGTCGCCATTTGAGCTCTTTAAAAAAAGAAAAAAATAGAGAAGTTTTTCATTTAGCCTCAAAGAATATCAAGAATTTAAATATTGTGTATAACTATATTCTAAAAAGTGTCATCTAATTGTATATCTTAAAATTACAAATTTATAGAAATTACTTAGTGAAATATACATCTCGGCTATTAGGCCTATCCACCAAACTACAATGGTTCAGCATTTGAAATACTGGCGACCCTACTAAAAAACATAAGAAGTGCATAACAATCAATCTTAGAAAAGTGACTGATTTGCTTATTGAAAAATGTGCTGGAAAATTGAAAATAGACTCATTGTTGTGTGTGAACTGTTGGACACTAATAATGAAAAACCTCACAATACTTAGAACCATTGAAAACAATGAGACTGAACACGATTCAATTCAATCATCTTCAATCAGTGATTTGAGTAACATATCTTCAGTTTGAGATCTGGACAGTGATGGTTTTTAAAATAGAATTTAAGGTACTGTATGTATAAAACAAAATTGATAATTGGCAAGCTTTTACTTTGAAGGATTTATTCTTTAATGATGCTCTTTAGTCTACACAAAATGCAAATTTTGCTCTGTATAATAATTTAAATATATTTTATTTTGTTCTTTTCAGAAGGGTTGTCATTGAGCAAGAAAAAGTGCAAAGCTCGTGGTAAGTTATCAGATGCCCAGAAACACTTGAAGAAGAGGCTAGAAGTCAGTTATGGTGTTCATATTAGCGAGGGGGTAAGTGATGCTTCAAAACCTGAAACAGAATCTGAAAAACATCTAGAAACATTAATGAATGAATTGAAACAGTCATTCCTGGAGAGCAAATGTCATAATCACAAACTACAAATATTGACTCTCTCCCCATACACAATTGAAAAAACTGTTAGTTTCTTTCAAACTACAAGATATATGGTGAAAAAAAGCTGTTCATTAAAATCAGAATTTGGAATCCTTGCAAAGATTCCAATAATGAGGAAAGGAAAATTGATATCTGAAGAACACAAAGATATGGTTAGAAGATTCTATGAGTCAGATGAAGTTAGTCGTATGTGTCCTGGTGAAAAGGATTGTGTGAAAGTCATTAGTGGTAAAGGTGCAATTATGGTGCAAAAATGACTGGTCCTTGGAAATTTAAGAGAGTTATTTGAACTATATAAAAATGATAAAAAGAATCCCAAAATAGGATTTTCCACATTTGCTCAATTACAGCTGTCATATTGTGTGCTTGCCAGTAGTGGTGGGACTTATTCTGTCTGTGTCTGCACATATCATTGGGAGAAAAAAGTCTCTCATACAAAGATCTTATGGATTACAGTGCCTGCAGTACAGAGAGAGTTGCTTGCATGATGCAACTTTGCAAAGATTGCCCAAGAGAAGAGGGTGTTCTGAACTTTCTTGAGTTGCTTGACTGTGTAAAATCAGCTCCAAATGGAATATCTTACAAGCAATGGATGACTGTTGACTGTTGTACAATGGTAGTTATATTAGGTGATTTCTCTGAAAATTATTCTCTCATTGTCCAAGATGCTGCCCAAAGATTATGCTGGGATAATTCACAATGTACAGTTCACCCCTTTTGTCATATATTATAGATCTGCAGACCAAGAACTTAACCACTTTAGTGTCTGTTCTTATCTCCATCACTAAAACACAACACTATAATGGTTTACTCATTTATAATAAAGCTTATGAACTATGTTAAATTCAGATGCCCACAACTGAAGAAGGTGTACTATTTTTTGGATGGATGTGCCTGCTAATATAAGAATAGATACAACTTCACAAATCTCTGTTACCATGAAGAGTATTTTGGTTTGTCTTGTGAATGTGAATGGCAAAGAACTATAGAGAGGCAAATTCTTACACCAGAAGCCATGTTTCAGTTTTGTGAAGAAAACTTGAGCAAGACAATAAAACTTTTCTTTGTAACTACATCTGATTTGAAACATACCAAACAACAGTTAGAACATTGACTTAAGGACAGTAGGTTTATTCTGGGAACTCAGAAATATTATAGATTTGTTCCCATAAACAAGGAAGAACTGATGGTGTATCTCATTTCTAGTGGCATTGGAGAAAAGAAAAGAATAAAGAAAAGTCATACCTATTACTAATGAACCTGCAATGGTTGATAACCTAAAATGTTTCAAACCAGGAGAGTATGTTAGCTGCATTTATGATTGGGCAAGTTTAGTATGGAATTGTGGAGGAATATTAACTGTCATGAGTTGTCCTACACTAAGATGAGGCAGCAGAATTAACTATATTTTTCCTCAGAAAGAAATTGATGAAAGTATTGAATATGCCAAAATTGTATTAGGTTACAAGGTCTTCCCTATCATTATTGTAATTATTTAGCTAACTATCAGTCAAAATGATAGTTAGCTATCAGTAATTTATAAATATGGTGTCAATATAAGTTAGCTACATGAAAAGTAATAGCCTAAACAACCATTTTATGATTGTTTCTAATAGCCAAAACCTTTGACTGTTTTTTTTTAATGCAAAAATTTATAATTTCTCAATTTCTATAGGTCACTTTAAGAGCTTAAGTGTGAAAAATATGTAGAATTGATGGACAACTTAAAAATATAGTGCTCACTTATGTGTTAATTACTTGAAAAATACTAGCATAAAAAATTTCCTCTTTACTGATTTTAATACAAAAAGCATATGCCTTTATTTTTCTCATAAAATATGTGACAAATTCATCTCATAGAAAATAAAGCCTTATAGCTAGAGAAATTATATGTATGGAGTCTAGCAAGCCTGTGTGATGAGTACGACACATGTTTTGTTTAGGTTCACACAAGGGTTGCATCAGTATTCTGTAAATACTGATGAAAAATTATCCTTAAGAACTTCTCATATATCCTCATCAGATTCTTTCAAAACTTCTTGATATTTATTTGGCCTTATTTTATCACTGTTAGATTATTTCTAATTGATTTTATATTAAATAAAGAATTTTTTAATCTTTATTATTATTTTGAGCTAAATTAATTACTGCCTCCCTTTTGCTCTTCTTAATAATCTTATTTAGCTCATTTCTGGTTGACCTATAATGATTTAAATTGTCAATAGTACTTTCTCCCTTTAATCTCTGGTATGCCCTTTTCTTCTCAGAAATTTTCCTAGCTATCTTCTGATTCTACCATAATGGCTTGCTACATTTCTTCCTAATAGCCTTCATTGGAATACACTGCTCCTGGATTATGTTTAATATAGTCTTAAAAGTGTCCCACATCTCATAAGTATTCTTTCCACTGAATTCCAAATCCCACCTAATCTGATTTAGAAATTTACGTAATTTATTGTAATTGCCCTATAAAAATTGGGAGTTTGTTGATGTTCTACCTTTTACTATTCCCAAGTTAAAACAAACCATCTGATAATCACTATTTCCTAATGCTTTCCCGACAGTCAATTCCTGAACCAGGTGATCATCATTTGAAAGAACCAGATCTAAGATATTGGCACCCCTTGTTGGCTTATTAACAAATTGAGTAAAAAAATTATCCTCAAATCATCCTATAAACTTACAACTTACTCTATCCCTATCATATTTTCCCAGTCCAAATAATTTAAATGAAAGTCACCAAGAATGACTATATCTACTTCACATCCTTTACTTATTTCCCTGATCATTTTAACTTATCAATACAATCAGTCTGTCTGGGTGGTCTGTTAGAGTCTCCCAAGTGTATTATTCTATTTTTACTCACCTTAATATCTATTCACATTGACTCGGCTTCTCCTTGCTTTATAGAATTATTTAGATTTGAAGCAATGCTATTTCTGATATAAATAATCAACCCACCACCAGTCCTCTCTCTCCTTTGACTAATGTACATATCATAACCCTGTAGTTCAAATTTTCACTAGGCCATGATTCTATTACACATATTATATCTATATCTTCATCAATAATATAATTAAATAATTCATCTTTCTTATTTCTAAGACTAGAGCATTGGTATAAAGACAATGCAGTCCTCCTATCCCTGAAGCACCTCTTTTAGCCTGTATACCTTCCTCTTTATCTCCTCTGCATCTCTTTCCTTTTCCTGACCACTATCAATGTCTACTTTCCTTCCTGTAAAGACCTAATGACACTATCTTACTCCTGCCACAGCCCCTCGACCCCAGCCCAGCTTAGATGGAGTCCATCCAATGAATACCATGTCTTATTCCCATAGAAGTTATTCCAGACATCTACAAATCCTACTCCTTACCCCGCACACAGGCCTTTCACATATTCATTCAGTCCAATTGCACAAGACAACCATTCCATCCCCACATATAATCTCAGAAGCACACCTGAAACAATGCCTTTCACTCATCCTTTGAACTAAACTTTTGTACCCGTCATAACTCAGATGATCCCACCTTCTTTACATCATTTATTCCCACATGCGTAATCAAAACTGCATCCCTCCTACACCCAGACACCAGACTCTCATACCTCTCAGACACATCATTTATATCAGCACCTGGCAAAGAAACCCTCACTCCTTTCCTATCTAAATATTTAATCTGAGAGTTACCCATCACAAGCACCTCAGTCAGCCTCCTAGTCCCCCTTGGCCTAGCTTTACCCTCCCTCTTATTCTCATTTAAACTACCACTTATTCCACTTTCTGCCACAACCACATCAAACAAATATCTTTCAACCTCTTCCTCTCTCAGGGCATCAAATCTGTTAGTTAACCTAACAGGTTCCATGTCCCTCTTACTTACACACCTAACCTGTCTTAACCTATCTATTCTATCTATATTCACTCACCATTCATCTTCACTTACATCAGTTACTTCTTTTTCTCCAGTCCCTAGTCTAGGCCTAACTTCCTCCCTCTTGGTCCTAGCCACATTCTTCATGCCTACACTCTCATTCCTTCTCACTTCATACATAATTCATTTAATCTCTTATATTCATCATGCAACCGAATCACCTCCTCTACCAAAGTCACATTTGCACTAGTCACATAACACAAGGGGCATTCAGACACATTTTCTCTTATTTCAACATCACAAGAATCACAAACTATATATACACTACTTATATCATAGGGCATACTCACTTCATCCAAACAGACAGCCATTCTGAGAAAACTTTAATTAACCAATCAAGGAAAGTGTAAACAAGAGGGGAGAAAATTAGGCTGCTCTGAAATGTAAACAAATGGGAGCTATTTCATGATTTAATTTACAGTATAATTAAAAATTCCTTGTATTTTGTTGTAACAATCAATGTTAACTATGTTCCCCAACTTAAATATATTACACCAAAAAAACAAAACAAAAAATGTCACTGAATAAAGAGCTCACTGAGAACACGTCTGATTGCTATTGCCTCTCTTGTTAAAAAGGATTGTACCTTCCCTGATGCACCTTGAATATGGAGATAGACTGAGGCTACTAAATATGTTTCATTTGAAAGCTGTATGAGGGGAGATATGATTGAGCTTTTTAAAATCTGTTCTGGGATGGTTAAGTTAGATTTTAGAAAGTTATTTTAGTTTGAAGGTAGTAATATGACTAGGAGGTCACCACTTAAAAATATTAAAAAAACAGGTGCAAGTTGAATGTTAGAAAATATTTTTTTACCAATAGAGTGGTTGATTGCTAAAATAGTTTGCCACCTGGGACAGTAGATAGTCCAAACTTGAAAATTCTCAAACGCAGATTAGATTATTATATGGAGAGGGAGGGTTATTCTTGACTCATTCCCATGGATGCAGTTTTTTTTTATTGTATATAATGGATGATTTAAATTTTGACAAGTCTTGATGGTGATTTTTTTTTTATGCATTCCTGTGGATGATTTAAATTGTATATTGTAGATGAATGATCTCAATCCTATGGTCGCAGTTTGTGGGAAGGTTTTGATGGATGCGGCTGACCTTTGATAGGCCCTTGCAGCTTTTGTTATCTGTGAAATTGTGTTATATTATGATTCTAATTAACAATGTGGCTCCCAAGATACCTGCCAATCTATTTTTTGTCATAATTAGAAATTTGCCTGCCTTAATTAGTGAAAGTGCTATATAGTGTATATCTTTGATATACACTCAGGTGCATCATGTCAATAAGGGTGGAATTTCAAAATAAAATGATGTTAATGTGCAACTCTTTATTCTTTTCCTTTTCCAACAGAAACAAAATGAGAGAAATTTCCTTTTGATTGGATGATATCTTCATGTTTTTCAGTCACTATACTTTTCTTCATGGACTGGGGAAATTGCGTCATTATTACACAAATCAGTAATCAGTGCTTCGACTTCTTCAAGCTTCCGTTCTTGGCCGTTGGATACATTTTCTGGTGCTTTTCGACTGTGCAGGAGGCACTGCAGCTGGTCCTCCAACTTCTGCGAGGGTTCTTAGTGAAATCCTGCACCAGAGCGACCCCCTCATTCTGTGGCATCGTTGGTGATGAGAAGGCCACCTACTCGCCTTGCCCACAGGGCAGGATCGATGTCAAGGAACTCTGTCGATTTCCAGCAGATCCAGGAATTTCTCGTGTTTTCTGTGATGGAGGCAATTGTCCTGTCTAAGTCAGCCTCCTTAATGCAAACCTTGGGTGGAGGTTCCTCTGATGCCTCCATGCTTTGGAGGTTAGCAACAAAATTCCGCTTCTACTCCAGGAACAGCTCATCGTCAAAAAGTGCAAGACCAACTGTCACTTCTGACAGGTAGCACATGTGACTTCCCAACGCTTTCAACCTTAACTGTCTGATCGTCTTGTTCGCCTCTTTCGCAAGGGCTTTGTAAGGTCAAGGTCGTTTCTCGGGGCTTTTGATGAACACTCAGCTGAGAACCATGCTTGAATGTAGTAGCGTATGATGAAGATGCAGAACTCACCCAGCTTTGGAGGAACTGTGGCCTTGAATGCACATGAAGTGGATGGCCGCTGTTTGTTGTATTCTGTGAACTGAGGCGCGAAGATCCACATTTTCAGTGTAAATCGCTCTTGCTATCCATCAAGCCAGATGGGCTGCTCCCGGCTTGTGAGAAAAAATCTTGCATCCATGAGGGATTCCACCAAGGAACACAATGGCTAGTTCTAGCAGTTCCTGGTAGTCGTCATATCTGTGGTACTGTCGGAGGTAGCGTTGGCAGAGTTTGAAGACATTATCCACCCCATCCTCCTTGAGCTCTTTGTTTGCTGCCCTGTACTGGTCTTGATCAACAAACTGCCAGAACTCTTAGAAATGGACAAAGACAGCGATATCTGGACTTTGAGAAGCTTCTGGGAAAGGGTCGAAAAAACAGCTTTCAGCAGAAATTCCAGCACATGATGGCAATGTAGCGGGCCAAAAATCTATGCTCTAATCCCAATCGTTCCAATCCACTTCCTACACTAATTTGGACATGAGAAATTGAGGAGAATGAAACGGATTGTATATACAGTCCTTTACTTACAAAAAAAATACAATAATCTTTACAAGAGATCTCGTTACTTATGCACACAAAAATAGATATCTAATTTTCCTATATACTCAATAAAAAATAAATAAATCCTACTTATGAATACTAGCAAAAAATGCTCAATTAGACTATACAAAAGGAAAATAGGCAAAGTCAACGACCAGAAAATATCTGCCAGGGCAATCACAACAAACGATAATGATAAATGAACAACCAAAAAAAAGATAAGGCCTCACATGGTACAAAGGGGGGGATGTCCTGCCAGCCGCCACTCGAGTGGGCAAAGTGCCTAGGACTTACAAGGAAAATGGCGCCTCTGAGCTCGGTATAAGATAAGCAACCTTGTCACACTTGCGTGGCTGTTATAAGCCCTCCTTCTTTAAATGCCAAACTATTTCAAAGTTAACAAAGTCAGACACACTTTACAAGAAAAACACACCCTTGGAACTTTGTAAAATACTAGTCGCCTTTCTACATTAACAATAATAAATAGTTTGCTTCTCATTCAAATATGGCGCCTGAGGAAAGGAAATAATTATTACAACATGACATCAATTTATATTATATATAAAAAATATTAAAAAACACATTTCAACTCACACACACATTCTTACAGAGGGAGGGAGAGGGTATTAGGAAAAAAGGGTGGGAGAATGGCCCTTCACACACACACATATTCACTCCACCACACCCCTCCTTCCTTAAGCCATTCAACCACAGTCACTCACAATACACTCTCAATCCTTACTCACGTTACCTTTTATACTCAATCGCACCCTTCTGCACCCATTCACACTCGTCTACTAGTCCCTGGCTACGCGTAGCAATCAGTCGTCCTGTCAGTCTCATTGTCACTATTGATCATATCGTCCACCATACTCTTAGTGCTCATTACCAGTTCTCTCATATAACGACAGAACTCTTTCATACTCTTCCGTTCAGATCCTTCAATCTTCATACCCCCATTCATCAGCTCCTCACTCACAGCTCTCATCCAACTCAAGGTACATTCTTGCGAAACAGACAGGTCACTCACATCCCCTGTATTCTCAACAGGCATACCAGAAACCCCTTCAACTGGTTCCCACCAGAAACCTGAAAACTCAGCCACTTCATCATTCACTACATCAAACTCACCCCTACTATTACCATTCGTAAATCCCGAAAAATCAGCCACACTAGGTTCATTCTGCCCAAACACACTATCATTCATACTGTTCCCAAAACCAGAAAAATCAGGCACAGGCAGCTCACTCACTCGTCTACTTACACCAGCCAAATCACTCACCTGTTTATGCAAAAACTCAATCTCCCTTTCAAGATCCCCCATACCAGAAGCACTCTGCTCAGACTTACTTTCATTCGTACTTGCATTCTTCTTTTCACTCTTCTTTGTACGCTTTCTACTCCTCGAGACTAAGACTAGCTCTTTCCCAGACAGATCCATACTATCACATTCAATCTCATCATCATGCACTTTACCTCTCTCTCTACACAGTCCATACACCGGATGGCTCACCAGGTAGTCAGGAGGTTCTCTCCATCTCCTTAACTGACTCTGATGAGCCCACACTCTCTCAGTCATACCGTCATTCAAACTCTCCAAAACATACGTCACCCCATTTTCCCAAACCCTCACAACTCTATAAGGTCCATCAAACTTCTCACTCATCTTTGACACATTCAACCTACCCTTCACTTCTTTCACCTTCAATACTTTCGCACCTAATTCAAATGAACAGAACTTTTCATGTGCCTCACGCCATACACTCTGCTCATTTTCACTCAAACGAAACCTATCTTTCACTCGCCTTTGAAATTCATCACAAACTGACACAGGGACATTCCAGTTGCACTATGCACAGTCAAATTATACACCCACAACACTCTTCCCAACAATACATCCCAGTCATTCAATGTTGTACTGATCATTCTCAACATCTCACACAAGGTTCTTATTGTACGTTCAGCCAACCCATTTGAAGACAGTACATACAGAGTCATTCTCACATGCTCCACACCATTCTCTCTCAACATTCGTTCAAACACTTCTACAAATTCAGACCCATTATCACTCAGACATCTTTTAGGCTTCTATACACACATAGGAAAAAACAACTTCTCAACCACACACACAACAGTCACACTCCTTTTATCTCTCACAGGCGCTGCATACACAAACTTACTTTTATGATCCACCATAACAACCATACCAACATTCCCAGCACTCGTAGGCGGCAAAGACACAAAATCATTCACTACCAATTCAAACGGTTCTTTCGCATCAACTTTCAACATCAGTGGTTTCATTTGCACACCTTGCACCTTTCACACATAGTTGCAACATCATTCACAACAGTTCTCAGAAACGGATTGAACACACGCTCCTTCATACACTCCCATGGCTTAAACTTACCCATATGCCCATAATTATCATGCACAACCTTCACCAGACCAATCATACCAACCAAGGACATCACAGGTACATACATATCATCACCACATTTCATATGCCTCACAAAATATACAACATCCATACAAACAACAAAATCCTTAGCATAGCTTTTAAAATCACTTAAACACTCAGGCCATTCATTCAAATCAACACACGTCATTACACACCTCTTCAACTCCCTGACAAAAGGACACATCTCTTGCATCTCTAGAATATCATCATCACTTAAAATCTCATTCTCATCATCCATGACCAACTCGATCATACCGCAAAATTTGACAACATTCTTCGCACACTCATTCAACCTCATCACCTCACATTCACCTTTCATAATACAATCCTTATCAGCATCCAAAGACAAATCATTCAATCTCATAAAGTCTACACCAAGCAGAAGACAACACAGCATTTGCTCATCTTTCAGAATTACAAAGTCATGCTTCATATTCACACCATTACCCAAACTCACTTTCAGACTAACCTGTTCCCATGCCACTATCATGCCATTCCCTAATCCACTTATCCGTAACTTCACAGGTTTATGCTCGCAACATCTAAATTCATCATACTTACTCAGAATCCTCTCATTCACTAAAGACACCTGCGCTCCAGTATCAATCAAACCACAGAAGAACCTTTCACCAACTTTCACTCTCGCTTCCATCATATCAGGTCCACCATGTTTGCAATACACAGAAGGAACAAGCACACCAACATCAGCACTGACATCCACACCATCATCAACTCCCACATCATCACTCACCATACACTCATCTTCATCCAGACAATCATTCTTCTCTCTCATATATGAACACTTTTCAATCACCTAATTGTAGTGCACACCGCTTAAACACTGCAGATGCACCACACTAGCATTCAAACCCTTCATCTTCTCATCTTTGTACACAATTGGCCTCTCACCACCAAAGTGCACATAAACAATCACTCCATACAAACAACTCACTACAATCAAGACTTCCTGAAATGGCGGGACCCCTTGCATACACATTGCTCTCAATTCTTTCATGAAGTTCCACACCCTTGCCATACCAATGCTTTCAGGCTTCCTACATACTTCACTCATTACCTCCCTTAAGTCATCCACACTATTGGGCACTCTCACAACTACTCCATCACTCTTCAAATCTTGCAAACCATTCCATACACTCTCAAACAAGGAATCACCACCACCTTTATTCTCCTTTCCATTCATAATCCCTTTCGGCAAATACTCAGGATCACTTACTCCACACACATTTTCATCATTCGTACCAGGATACCTTGGCATCAAATCAGCTACTCCATTCCGTTCACCAGGCATATACTCAATCACATAGTCAAAGTCACTCAAATCTTCCAAAGTCTTTGCAATCCTACTATCAGCCCACTTCATACGCTGCAGATACACAAGAGGTTGATTATCTGTTTTGATCACACCTTCACCCCATACAAAAACAGGCGCAACACTTTCAAACAATACCTTATCGCAGCCAACTCTTGCTCCACAGTCGAATACTTTCGTTCTGCAACATTCATAGCCTTGGATACATAACCAATTATTCGCCTGACATTCTCTCCATTCAAACGCTGCTCTTGCATCAGAAAACCTCCCATACAATACCCACTCGCATCTGTATACAATTCAAGCATTTTAGCATTCACACTATAATCTGGATATGCCAATTCAACATCTTCAGCCACTGCCTCTTTCAGTTTCTCATACGCCTCATTCATCTTATCATTCCACTTGACAACCGTACTACCTTTCATCTATAAACGCAATCACATTCTTACTTGCAAACTTACTCAACACAACATTCATTGCCCGCTGGAAGGCTCTGGGAGCATTAGCAAACCCAAAGCTTAGGTTCCGGAACTGGTAATGCCTCTTTGTGGAAGAGAAGGCAATGGGCATCTGATAATACCCCCGTACCAGATCCAGCTTCGTAAACCACTCCATCCCATGCATACTATACACACACTCAGATACCACACACATCGGAAACCTTTCTTTCACAGTCCTTTCATTCACCTTTCCATAATCCACACACAGACGCAATCTTCCATCCGGCTTACGTACAGGCACAATTGGATTATTCCATGCACTCTCACTTTCTTCAATCACCCCCAATTGCTCTAATTCCAAACACTGCTCCTCAATCTCATCAGCAACCGGACGTGGGAAATGCCTTGGGCCGCTGATAGATTGGAGAGTCCTCCTTCAGGACAATCTTGAATTCTGGGAGTTTTGCAACCCCAAAATCCAGATCACCCTTACTGAGGGCTCCCTTTCGTTCAAATATCATTCAATACACATCCTCCCGTTCATACTCAGTCAAACATCTATCTAATTTCACCATGCCCTTGACTTCATTATGCGTCCATTCCCATGTCTTTTCATTTACAGCATTCACCCTGACATCTGTGCTATCATCCATACCTACCTCATTGACAGTGGAGAGGTGACCTAGTACATCTCCGACTCGGATCTCCTCATCTGTCCTTTCACCCTGGGGTCCGCCTGCACACATAGAAACGGATCATTCATTCTCATCAAGCCATCATCAAACAAGCAACACGCCTTACCTTATAACACGCATCCTTTCCATCCAATATCACAGTGTTCTCACCCACATTCAAACTCACATCCTCACTCCAACTAAGGAGCTGGGACTAGCTCCCTATTTCCCTGCTTACTTTATGTGTGTTATTTATTCCCCTTCCCTCGCTCATATACACTTTGCTCACTCACACATAACTGGACATTCTTTCCAGCTCCATTTCATAAATGTGTAAAATGGTCTATTATTGACACTACTGTTCTTTTTCCTAATTATATCCTGGGGGGGGGGGGAAGAAAATGAATCTTTCTTTAGCATAAGACTTGGTTAGACTGCTTCTCTGCAGTTCTCATCAACCATCTTTCAGCAAAACCAAACAAAAGGTGGGCATTAGACTGGGCTAAGTTGAGTTGAGGTAAACAAAACGTATCACAGTGGTTTCCATTGTTGAAGGTGACTCAATATGATTGATATTGATGGAAATACTGTCTTAAGAGCCCACTTTCTTGTATAATCTAAATGACTTTAGATTGAATTGAACCTCACTTCCTGTTTATGGGTAGTCTATTCTCTCTTGCTTTTTTTCAAATCTCTATTCTCTTGCTTTTTTTCAAATCCATTTCATAACTTTTCGGTTTTTTCTCCATTCTATGGTATTATACATAGCAACATTTAATTTTCTAATGTTTAAATGGTATATAATTTTCTTGTTAATATTGATTTTATCTAATCTTTTAATTTACAGATAGATATGAAGGGATGCCTGGAACTGGTCTTGAAGGGCAGATTCCTGTCTTTGTTTATCCAACATCTCTGACCTTCAGTTTGCAAGATGAATCCAGCTATAAGCAAGTGCTGACAATTTATAACCCTTATGATTTTGCCTTAAGTTATTTATGTGAGTAAATTTCAATATATTAATTTTTATAAATTCCCAAACATATATAATCTCCAAAGGAATATGGTCAATTAATTGATTTGCTTTTATAGAAATATTTCAAAACCAATTAATGACTTTCCTAATGAAATGGTTTCATTGCAAGAATTAGGGATTTTTTGATTCTATTTATTATAATGAAAAACTAGAGCTAGTGCATATAAATCATAAATTTTATTTCATATTGTCCAAATTGACTGATTTTGTTATTGGTTTTAGTGCTTTCAACTGCCCCAGGTAAATATTATATCCCAGATTCTTTTGGAATTTTGAAAGCGCGAAATCGGGTTGACATTCTTGTACGACCCAACTACCCTTATCCCAGAAGTGTTGGAAAGCTAGACAAACTTCGAGTTCAGATAACTGAAAAGGGGAAAACAAAGGTGGGTGAATAATAATAATTCTGCATTTATATGGCACTGAAAGTCATGAGGCCCTTGCAGAGCATGTCTCTTAGCAATAAGAGTAGACTGCTATACTTGGTACCAGTACCAGGAGGAGCAATACATCCTCCCAGCCTGAGTGTCCGCACTTAAGAACCTCATTGCCAATAGTTGTGCACCCTTCCTGCTCCACTGATTGCATGACCTTACAGCCTTATATCTTCCACTGTTTTCAATCTTGTCACATTCACCACTTTTCTTTTGGATCTCTTCTTACTGACTTTTGACTTACAGGAAAATACTCTCTGTACACCCACTACCTAGATGAGTTGCATGTTCATCTGGCTTGATTGCCAATAGGTACATATGTCCTAGTTCACTATGTTGATTTGAACTCTGATAGGGCCTTGTGAACTTGATGTTTTCTCCCTCTTCCTCTATGCACCCCTTTCTTATAAGAGTAGCCCTCCTTATATTTCTCCTATAGGTTTAAGGAGTTGACCAGTTACCTCATACTGTGTCAGGAGCGAGGCTTTAGAACCTCTATAGATTGTTTGCATCATTATTTTGTTTTTGCATGTTTTAAGTTTGTTAATCTACCCTAGTATTAGTCTGTAGCATGATTACAGTGAATTTTGCCCTAGTAGGCATTCTCCAGATGGGCTCCTAAAATTTAAAGGCACCTCTATCAATCCCTGCAGGTTGCAAGAGATCAGGTTTCAGAGGTCATGGCACTGGGGCATGAATAATTCACATTGGTGAACACAAATTTCTAATAATCTTCAGAGGCAAAAAAAAAGTAGTATTTTCTGAACTTAACAAAAAGCCTAACATGTTGAAATCACTACAGACATCCCATCCAAACTTACCATAACTTATTTTTTGCTAGTACAATCTTGGCATTCTCAATCTTATTAAATATGGCCTAATGTAAGTGATGGATGTTCATTTCCATTATGTAACACTAGAACTTTTAAGCTCTTGGTGGAGCTGTCAATAAACAACTTTCACTGACTTGGGTCATGTTGTAATCCAATGGCATTAAACATTCATTCAACATCTTTACAGAAGCATATAGGATTTTTAATTGTTTAAACTATCTAGTATACTACCATTTGATGGAGGTTGGGTACAGTTAATTGGTAATCTGTTACTTTGTTAAAAATGTAATGGAAGTTAATGTTAATTATTATTATAAAAATTACAGAAAACTTTTTTCTCTAACCAAAACTATATAATATAAAAATTGGCAAAATTACAAAGGATAAAATAAGTGAGAACAAAAAACTTTAATGAAACTCACAAATAGTATTGAATTAATACTAATATATATATGGTTTCATTAAAGCTTTCTGTTTTCTCATAGGTTTTGTCTTTTATAATTTTGGCAATTTTTAGTTTTTATAGTTTTGGCAGTTTGGAGTGGTTTAGAACAAAACCCTTCATTTTCTGTATTGTTTTATAATAATACAATAATATTAATGCTTTAGCATTAACTTATATTATATTCTTAACATTAATGATTAACTGCACTCACCTCTGGTATTGGTGTTGTGGCAGGCTCCAAGAATCCTGCTTTCATACTGCCTGCCACTTAAGTGGATTCGCCTAGGTGTTTGAAGGGAGAATCAGGGGCAATCTA
This sequence comes from Ceratothoa steindachneri, assembly GCA_963969495.1. Taxonomy (NCBI): domain Eukaryota; kingdom Metazoa; phylum Arthropoda; class Malacostraca; order Isopoda; family Cymothoidae; genus Ceratothoa; species Ceratothoa steindachneri. The sequence continues at coordinate 43,199,537 of OZ018327.1, forward strand.
ATTCTAACTTTATTTATTTACAAGGAAACCGAAATGACCAAACCCCCCAAACAACCACAACAAATTATATATATAGATACCAAAAAACATTCACTACAATATATACAATCTTACAATTTAGAATATCGCTTAAATACTAAAAAATATATAAATAGTTCACATCCAAAACCACCAAAAGATAAAAATATAAAAAAAGATACAGGGTGTCTTTGACTTGGGTCAGAGTTCCATTTGTATATTGTGATGTAGCGCAAATTTTGCTAAAGTGGGAACTCACAAGTACCATATTTGCTGGTGCATTAAATGCACCTTTTTCTTGGAAATAAGTATTTAATAATTAGCGTGCATCTAATGCTGTAGTACAGATGCCTAGGCATCTGTACCACGGCATATTCGATACTTATTTGATAATTATTAGATAATTATTTTCAGGAAAAAAGTGTGTCTAATGTGCTGGCAAATACGGTACTGATGATTTCATAGGAGCAGACCCTTTCACATATTCAAGTATATGCTTTTTATTGCCGATGATTGTCAAGACAGTTGTGTGACTTAGGCCAAGCAACCAGCCAATTTTCATTGGTGTTTTGCCCTTTCCCTTATTATATCTAATTTCACTTCCATGGAGATGGCTTTCCTTTTCTTCAAAGCACTGGCATCAGAAGAGTCTGTCTTAAGCTTGGGAGCCATAATGAAAGGCAAAAAGTTCCCAAAAGACAACACATGTGAAAGAAAGCAAATGTAGCACAATCCAATATGGTGTACAATTGGCAAATGTAAAGAAAGCCGCATGTCAATGTAACTATAAAATGCTGTAGTTTGAGACAATAGATAAATAAATCTGATCAGAACAACTGGCCAAGTAGTAACCAGTTTCAAAGGGAGGGGGGGATAAAGGAGAGGGAGGTGGGCCAACTTTTTTTATGAGGTTCTTATATACAGTTGGGGGGGGTCACTCATTAGAGCATTCTGAGCTTACAGGTAACAGGGAAGTGCAATAGCTCAGCTACTGGTTGGGGATAATGCCAGGTTTTCACACACAACTGACTGAGAATGCAGTAGCTCCAGATTGTGCCCTTGCTTACTCTACCACTTGTCTTGACTTAGTCTAACATCTTGATTTCTCTCACCGGTTCTAAGGAGCTGAAAAAGACAGGGCGTTTCAATCAAGGGTTCACTGCCACACTCAAACATCCCTACCGATAACATTCAGACACTAATTCTTACCTAGTGACTATCCAGCTCCTTTTCTTTGCATTCACACTGGCCAAAATTTAACCAAACAAACAATTCTGCATCAAGTCTCCTTTCCAATTCTACTGTATTTCTCAAACACTGTAAAACATTTCTGGTGGAGAGGAAGAAAATGAATGGGGGGCATGATGGAAGTGCACCGCTCCCCCACTCAGATCACTGTCTCCTCATCCGCTTGCTGTCTCAGGCACCTTGAAAAAGAAGAAAGGGATTAGGTATTTAAATTGATGAGGGGGAGGCGAACTCCTACCTAAAAAATCAAACTACTAGATGGGTATAGTTTCATTATAAGGAACTGTAACCAATGATCAGAGTATATTCTGCAGGAGCGGTTGGATGTGGGGTATAGCTCACTAACCCTACCCTGATTTTCTTAGTAGTCACAAATTCAGGAATTTTGGAGTGGTGGTAAGTCTTCATAAGTTTCATGTCCCTCTTTCTAAATCCTCGCCTGATTTTGGGTGCTGAGGTGGACGAGGAGCCTATCTCCACTCTGACAGGTGAAGGAGCTCAGCTCCAACATGACTGTGGCAAAAGGGGTTTCCTCTTTGCTATCTTTGGAGCCACCCCCATGCAGCGCCACTTCTGTGATAGTGGCCACCTTTTGCTTTCTCAGGTGCTCCTCCAAGATCTTTCTAGAGGAAGGCATTTCTCCCTCTCGATTGCTGATGGGTTCAAAGTTTTCCCTCCTACCCCCTTTTGTAGAGTTGCCTCCAAGTGACTCTCCATTTCCAGCAGGTTCCCCTTTGAAGTGTAAGAGGCAGCATCATTCCCTGGGCCTTACAGAGACACCTTGTAGATCCGTGGTTTTTCACACTGATGGGGGATGGCATACCTGCCCCCTCCCCCTTCCCTTTCTTCCCAATGTGTGCTGTCATTCTTCTCCCAGTAACATTTGTGAGGTCCATAAGCCTTATAAATCCCTGGTCGGTATACCCGACACCTTGGTGGTGGGATGACCAATTGTTCCAAATGTGCCACCACACAAAATTGTTGGGTCTTTCTTGTGGGTGACCATGCGTTTGGTGCCAGACACTGAACTTAAGTCCACCCTTGTGCCAGGCCCTCAGATAGCATGAGCCCCTGAAGGCTCAAAAGGAGAGGAGAGACTCCCTCCACCTCCTAGTGCCCCCTTTACATGAAGGATCTGGCTGAGGTCCCTTCCAGGATAGGTGAGAAGCTGGTTCACTCCCTGCCCTCTCTAAAGAAGAAGATATCAGAGAGGAAAAGAGGTTCTTCTCCTGCTGTGGGGGCTCAGGGGAAGGGTGGGTTGGCTACCATTTAGGCAAATGACCATGCAAAGACCTGTATCCCCAGTGCTCTTGGGTCGGGAGGTCCAGACAGAGACCAATGTCACAAGTGTGGTGAGTGGATCTTATTTATGTTGGGGCCCCTCATTCAGAAATTACCTGGTATTTTATGGCATGCTGGATTCAAATGCTTTTTAGTTATTTGCTCCACTGATAGCAGGAAGTTGGCAAAAAAGCCACATGCTCCATCAGAACAGAGCATTACCTAGTAAGACCCAAAGGTGACTCGTTTCCCAGACAAGGGAGTGTGATGCCACACTCTACCATGGATAAATGGGGTGGCTTAGGCATGGGAGCTCATGGAATACTACTTAAAAGACATTGCCGAAGAGCTGGCTGGCCAAGGAGCAGTCAAGGTTTGGTGTGTGATGAGAATTATGAGAAGACAGGGGGAAGGGACTCAAAGGCATTTGTGCCACTGGGAGGTGCTACTAGTGCCACCACTTCTGTCATATGAATCACTTGTGTAGCCATGCAAATTTAGATATATCCAAAGTCTGTGTAAGTTGCTCCAAGGCCATACATGATAATTCCTTATCGTTTATGGCCAAGTGTCTTAATTTTGGATAGCTGTACCCTGCTTCTTTGAAGCAATGTGACACTCATCTTGTGGAGAAGGAAATCATGGCTGTTTAGGCTGCAGATAGAGTCTTGCAAGGCTAAGGACTTTTCCTAGAGTGACCCCTCATAAGGGTGCGGCGATTTGCCTTCCTGGCCGCCGTGTTGATGGGACTCAGCACCCCATTCGGCCCTAGCTTAGCCTCTTCTTCTTTCAGACAGCCTGTATTTATCCCCTACAACCTCTCACACAACTTTCTCTGGTCAGCCTCTATTTTCACAGGGTAGATGCTGACCTTCTCAGCCAACTATCCCTGATCGGGGCTGAGCGGGGAGGGGTCAATGTTCCCTAACCCCTGAGCTCCGGTTTGGGATGGTCGGTTTTTAACAACCTGCTTCATCTCAACCCATACCTTCCTCACATCCCTTTTCCTTCTCACTTCACACTCTATCAATTTTACGTCATGCCCAAGGTGGAGCCGCCATGCTGAAGAGCTGCCAGGTCACCAGGTGGGAGGAGTGGCCTTAAATGGCAGCATCTGGCTCTGCCAGCCCTGTACATGCCCCTTGCAGAGTGGGCTACTGTGAGGGGTGATTAGGATCTGTATCCAGTAAAAAAATAGGGGTCACCATGCCCAATGATGAGAAAAACAAAAATCTCACCTCAATTTTCCCTAATCCACTGTCAGGCAGCTCAACAGAAAAATCTATCCTCTAACCCCAATCGATCCAACCCGCTTCCTACACTAATTCGGATGTGAGAAATCAAGGGAAAAATGAAACAGATTATATGTACAGTCCTTTATTTACAAGAAAAAATATGGGGTAAATATTTATAAGAGATCTCGTTACTTATTTATAGATACACAGCAGATATACCTACAAAAAAAAACAGACAATCCTATCACCAACCAATAATTTATATACAAACTAGAGAGAATAAATCAATGATACTAAAGAGGCCTAATAAACACACTGGATACAAAATTCAACAACAATACAAAATCATACAAGGAGGCCTAACAATCACACTTGTACTTAAAAAACAATACAACAAGAAAAGGCATCACGTGGTACCTTCACTCCCTTGTCTGAAGGTGCCTTCGAGCACCTTCCTCTTTCCAGCGGCAATTTCCCCTTTACTTTCCAAGGGGACTGCCAAGAAAGACAGCACAGGCAGCCCATATTCAACCACTCCCCATTGAAGTGGCTCAGTAGGACAAACCCCCTTAGGTGGGAGAGGAAAGCCAAGCCTCATCAATCGCTTCCCTCAAAATACCTGCTGGCTAGAATATTAAACCTAGCGGGGGTCAAGGCCTGTGCCTCCCCAGACTTGACTCATGACACTGCTGCCAATGAGACCTGTGATGTCCTGGGGGGGGGGGGGGCATCTGGAGCCCTCCCCCACTGAGATAGTCATGGTCCTTGAGACAACCCAGCCTCAGATGGTAGGGCCTTCCATGGGGGCGAATCCGGGCTCTGTGCCCAACACCAAACTTGAGTCCGCCCCCATGCAAGGTCCTCCTCAAACGGCTCGGGTCTCCAAGACAATACAAGGAGGGAAGGGATCTCCTCCAGCTGGTGCCCCTGCGACCGCCAGGACCTTATCAATCTTGGAGAAGGAACTTGCTTAGGCCGGTCTATCCGGCCTGAAGGCTCGTGCCAGTGGAGGGGAGAAGGGAGGGGTTCATTCCCCACCCTCTACTCCTAAAAAGAAAAAAACAAGAAAAAGACTCGAGGCTTCCCTCCATCTGCGGGGGCGGATGAGTCTGCTACCACTTGGGTAAACAACCAAGCCAAGATCGGCACATCCGGCTCTCTGCCCCCTCTGGGTGCGGAGCGTTTGACTAAGACCAAAAGTGCTAGTGTGCGGAGTAGAGCCTCGATTACATCGGGGCCCCTCATTCAGAGACTACCCGGCGTTTTCGAGCGCGCTGGCTTCAAATGCTTCCTGGGATTTCGCTCCACTAATGGCAGCATGTTGGCCAAAGGCAACATGATCCATCAGAGGAGAGCTTTAGCTCCGACGGGAGCCTTTTGGCGAATGCATCGAATCCCTCCGAGGCAGCCATGATTAGTGCCCTTCGGACACTCGATGGCACGCCTGTGAGTGTGACGCCGCACTCTACCATGAACTTTGTGAAAGGAGTAGTTTATGCAAGGGAACTCGTGGACTACTTCACAAATGACATCACCTTAGAGCTGGCCGACCATTGTGCAGTCAATGTCGAACGTGTGATGAGAAAAAATGGAGGGGCCTCAAGATCCACCCCTACACTCTTCGTCACGTTCGACTGTGACAAGCTCCCTGAGTCGGTTCGTGCCGGTTGGTATCGCTACCGCGTGAAGGCATTTGTGCCACTGCCGCGGCGGTGCTATTACTGCCACCGCCATAATAATCGCTCCTGTCAATGTGCAAAGTCGGGGTTACCCAAAACCTGTGTAAGTTTCTCCAAGGCCGCACACGATAAGTCCAAATCGTGTGTGGCTGGCCTAGTGTGTCAATTGCGGAGAGGCGCACCCCGCTTCGTCGAAGCAAAGTGGTGCGTATCTCCTTGAGAAGGAAATCCTGGCAGTTCAGGCTCAGGATCATCTCTCATTTCGCGAAGCTAAGGACTTGGTCCTGGCACGCCCGGCGTTGACCGGGACCTCCTATGCCTCAATGTTGAAAAAGACCCTCTACTCCTGGTCCCTCCAAGCCTACGAGCACGGCCGTTTCCGCGCCCATTCAGAACCTTTCTGCGGGTTCTACTCAACCCCGGCGCTTCCCTGGTAAAACTGGCGGCGCAAAGGGTTCACACCCAGCCCCGGCTAAAACCAGGGCTTTCCCCCACCTTCCCCCAGCGTGACCGTTTCCCGTAAGGCGAAACGGCCACGCCCTTCCACTGAGTCGTTAGACTCACAGGAGGCAACACCCCTGAAGATGGTCGCCAGGCCATCTTCCAGGGCTCTTAAAGCTCTCCTCCAATCTCTCTAACCTCTTGCATGTGCAAGTTGATGTAGAAATTGGTAAATGTTAGATTAGCCTTTTTTCTGGACAGTGGAGGCCATCTGTCTTCTGCACAGTGCGGCTTCTGCAAGTCTACTCTGCGTCTGATGCTCTTCTCCGACTGGAAAATGCCGTCTGCGAGGCCTTCCTTCGTAGACAGCACTACGCCACGGTGTTTTTCGATCTGGAGAAGGCCTATGATACCGCATGGCGATACAGTATAATGGAGACTCTCCACACGATGGGGGCGAGGGGACGCCTCCCAATGTTTATATCTGAATTTTTGCGAGATCGTCGATTCCGCTACGGGTGGGGGGAGCCCTCTCCCGCTCAATGGAGCAGGAAGAGGGTGTCCCACAGGAAAGTGTCCTCAGTGTCGCACTCTTTGCCGTGAACATCAACGGCATCACCTCGGTGCTGCCGGAAGATGTTCTCAATACGCTCTACGTGGACGACCTTTCGATCTCTTTTGGCGTGGCCCAGATGCCAACTCGAGCGTCGACTCCAACAGGCATTGAACCGCGTCTCTCGCTATGCCGAAGCCCACAGGTTTCGGTTTTCTTTGGCCAAGACTAAGGTGGTGCACTTCTGCCGCCATCCACGGCTTCACCCCGACCCAGATTTGTTTCTTAATGGGGTGCGCCTGGATGTGGTTGAGTCGCACCGTTTCCTTGGTCTTGTATTCGACCGACGCCTCACCTGGGAGGCTCATATTCGCAGCCTTAGGGTCTCTTGTACCCGCGCCATGGACATTCTCCGTTCCGTTCCGTGACGTTCAGCGCTTGGGGCGCTGATAGGGCTACTGCCTTACTTTTTTATCGATCCTTTGTTCGTTCGAAGCTCGACTACGGATGCGAGTTTTATGCATCCGCAGCCGAGCGTTTATTGCGGAAGGTGGATTCGATCCACCACACCGGCCTTCGCCTTGCAACTGGTGCCTTCCGCACTTCCCCCATTGAGAGCCTGTTGGTCGATGCTGGGGAGATGCCACTCGCTCTGCGCCGCGTGCAGTGCATCACTCGCCTGTACACGCGATTCCAGCGTCTCCCTCAGTCGCCAACAGCTCTCACTGCATCCGCAGCTGATCTCGATGGTGCCTATGCCGCCAAGAGACGCCAGTCATACCCTAAGCCCTTTGGGTTTAGGGCCAGGAAACTCCTTCGAGAGGTAGATATAGCTCTCCGGCCGGTGGCGCCCCTGGTTCTGCCCAGGACGCCACCCTGGAGGGTACCACATTTGGCTATTTGTCGCCACGCCTCTGCTCCCAAAGCTTGTACTGCACCGGGAGTATTGCGTTCGACCTTTTTGGAGCACACATCGTGTCACGCTGGAACCGTGCCAGTGTATACGGATGGCTCTAAGTCCCAAGAGGGGGTCGGCTTCCACGCCGTATCCCCTCTGTTTGAAGTCAGCGGGGATCTACCAGGCGCTGCGTCTGTCTTCACGGCCGAGCTGGTGGCAATACACCAATCGGTACGGGAGATTACGCGACGTGCCCGGTTCGGAGACGGGATTGTGATCTATAGTGATTCATAAAGCGCCCTGAGTGCTCTTGGGGCATTGGAACCTCCGCATTCCGTGGTTTACAGTATCCGTGATGCCACGGTTCTGGCAAGCAGGGCGGATGTCGAGATTATCTTCTGCTGGGTTCCTGGAATTGCGGGGAATGATGGCGCCAAAGAGTCCGCGAGACTCGGCGACCGGACCAGCGTTTGCTCTTCCTCACACCGACTACATGGCAGGAATACGGGCAGCTCTTCGGGCTGTTTGGCAAAGAAGATGGGAGACAGTCGAAGGGAAGTTGTGTGCTATTGGGCCGCGACTGTTCTCATGGACCTACCCTCCAATGCCCCGAGGGCTTCAGGTTGCTTTCTGTCGTCTCCGAATTGGACACACTCGCGGGACGCACCGCCATTTGATGGAGCGCTCGCCAGCGCTCTACTGTGAAGACTGCGTTGTCCCCCAGACTGTTCGGCACATTCTTCTTGTCCCATTCTGGGCGATCTCTGCGCATATTACCTGTCCCGGTACCGGTTTGGGTGGTTTCGCTACCGCCTCTTGTACTCCGGACGAGTTCGTGCACATTGACTTTTTGGGGAAGGCCGGCCTTCTCCCCTTTATTTAACTATTTGTTGTTTTTTTTGTTATTTTAGTAGGCCGCACGTTCCTTCGCCTGGGGAGTGGACCTTCCCACGACGCCGGAGCTTGCTTCCTGCCTATTGTCTTTTTCCTTTTTTTTAATTTTATCGGGTTTTTTTGCATCTTATTTTAAAGATGCCTAGTATTAGGCAGTGCTGACTACGGTGACTAATGCCCAAGTAGGCAGTCGCCAGATGAGCTCTTAAAATAATAAAAAAAAATCCTAGAGTGACCATAGCAGACATCCTCTGCTCCTGCCCCCTCCAGGTCTATGAGTATGGTAGTTTCCTCCATTCAGAACCCTTCTGTGGGTTCTACCCACCTTGTTAGAGGTGGCATAACAAAGGATTCATACTTTACCTTTTCCCGCCCCCCCCCCCTTCACCATTCCCACTGCATGACTGTTTCCTGCAAACCCCCTGAAGGGTGTAGTGAGACCACCTTCATGGACTACTAAAGCTGTTTCCCAAAAGAAGGATAGCACCAAAGGAGTTTCAGCCAATACTCCCTACCCAAGGCTGGACTGGGTAATTTGGACATGCGAAACCCTTCAAATGAGGGATGCCCATACTTGAACCCATCTGCTGCCAAAGGTTTTGAGGCAGAGGGAGGAAATTACCTGCATAGTGAGCCTAACCTGTTACACTTGTTACCTGCAGGAGCTGCACATCCCTCCTGCCTGAGTGTAAATTAGGGGAGCTCTCTGATTGGGCTTTATAAAATTGCTGGCGCACTTTTCCCTTGCTCCCTCTCAGTGCAACTTTCTCTTTAAATATTTATTATTATTATTATATATTACTATTATTGTTATTATTTATGATTATTATAATTTTATTATAGGATTAACTGTTCTCACCTGGAAAGAGTTTAGTCTTTTAGACATAGTGCCTTGGTGGACTGCATGAACCCCTCCGGCTACTTTTTGGTTATTCACACCACATTTGGCAATATGTAACCAAAGGCAACATGATCCATCAGAGAGCTAGTTTGATTTTTAGAGAATTGAAGCTGACCCATTTTTTGAATGGGAGCCCTCTGGCAAATGTGTTGGACCCTTCCAAGGTAAGCATTTAATGGCCTGCCAGTGAGTGTGACACTGCACTCTACCATGAACTTCATGAAAGGAGTGGTTTATGCAAGGGAACTTGTGGTCTATTCCATAGAAGATACATTAGAGACGGCTGACCATGGGGCAGACAAGGTCAAATGTGTGATGAGAAAACAGGGAGAGGCCCTGAGGCCCACCCCTATACTCTTCATTACATTCAATTGTGATTACCTTCATGAGTCCGTGCAATCCGATTGGTATCACTACCGCATGAAGGCATTTGTGCCACTGCCAAGGAAGTGCTAGCTACTCCTGCCATTCCTTCGGTCATATGGCTTGCTTAAGTAGACATACACAGTTGGTTTTACTTGAAGTCTGTAACTTGTCTGTAAGGTCATACACCATATGTACTTATCATCTATGGACAAGTTTGTCAATTGCGGAGAGCTGCACCTGGCTTCTTCAAATCATTGTGGTGCTTGTCTGCTGGAGAAGGAAATCGCAGTCATTCAGGCTATGGATCATCTCTCATTTCGCTAGCCTAAGCGCTTGCTCTTGTTGCCCTGGCGCTGCCTGTGATGTCATATGTCATTTTTAAAAAGGCACCCTCTGCTCCTGGCCCATCCAGGCCAATAAGTATGTTCGTTTCTGTGCCCATTTAGAACCTTTCTTTCGAACTTGACTAAGGATGCGACTTTTACTCATCCACATTCGAGTATGTATTCCAGAAGGTGAACTCGATCTGCCACACCAGTCTTCACCTGGCAACTGAGGAGCTGTTGTAATGCAATGCTTGTTACTAGAGATAATGCGTCATGCCCAGTTCGGAGACCAGATTGTGATCTTTAGCGACAGACAAAGCTCCCCGAGTGTTCTTGGGGCATTGGAATCTTCACACACCTTGGTTTGTGATATCTGTGACACCAGGGTTGTGGATGTTGAGATTATCTTCTGCACAGGGTTCCTGAACATGTGGGAATTGCGGGAAATGAGCGTGCAGATAAGGGCGCCTAAGAGTCCACGATGACTGAGATCATACACCGACTACATGGGAGGAATCAGCGCAGCCTTCCAGACTGTTTGGCAAAAAAAGATGGGAGATAGCAGAGGGGAACTTGTGTGTCATTGCACCATGACTTCCCATTTACTTACCTACCAATGCTGCGACAACTTCACTGTGCTTTTTGTCATCTTCAAATTGGACACACCTGTGGGACGCACTGCCATATCATGGAGTAGCTTGCCTGCACTTTGTGATTACTGTGTTGTACCCCAGAGTGTTTGGCACATTCTTGTTTAATGTCCCATTCTAATTGATTTTCTTGCATGTTACCGGTTCTTCTATCAGGATGAATGGGGGGCGCTACCGTTAGTCCATTGTAGTTGGGAAAGGTTTGTGTACACATTTGTTTGCTATCTGACTTTTTGGAGGAGGCTGGCATCCTCCATTTTATTAAACTCTGTTGTAGGTCGCATGTTCAGGCGCCGGGGTGAGGCAGGCTTGCCCTCCAATGCCAGAGCTTGCTTCCATTCCTTCTTGTTTTTTTCTGAATAGCCTATTAGTATGTTAGAATTTTAATTACAGTGGTTTATGCCCTTGAAGGCAGATGCCAAATCTTATCTCACAGTATACATTGATTGGCATATCTCTGAAGAACCTAGAGGCAGTGACCACTTCCCAATGGTCCTAGACAGATGAGAGCTAAAAAAAAATACAAATTGTTCTATCCTCAGGCAAGGGAGTGCCCACCTCTGGTATTCTCAACTTTGTTTAGGCAAGGCAATTTGCACCTAAATTTGAAAGCTTAATAAAGTTTTAAAAAAGTCCATCCAGCCCACATCTATGATCATGACACATTAAAATTATTCACAACTACCCTACACACGATTGAGTAATGAGTCCACCCCCCTTAACTTTGGGCAACCCCCACATCGGTCAGTATCTTGGTGGAACTCGGAGGCAAGCCTTTAAATCCTGAGCCATTAGACCTATGCAGGGCCAAAATAACCATCCAGTACTATATCCCAAGTCTTAATGGATGAATTTGTACTTGTGCTGAATGCTATCCAAAAAATAACCTACCCAGACACTTCATTTTGGAAAAGTATAGTTGAGGTCTTTCACTACATTACAACATAGCGATTCTCTATGCTCTCAACTAAAATCAAAATGTCATTTTTATACCATGCTGCAACATATCAAAACACTAAGGCGAAATACTTGTCCTGTATTCATCTCTCTTTTAAAAGAGAGATGAATACAGGGCAATTTGAATCTATTATAGCAAGGAATATTAGAGATCACTTGGATAAGCATAAGTTGATAAAAGAATCACAGCATGGCTTTAGTAAGGGTAAATCCTGTCTGACTAATTTGCTGTCTTTTTATAGTAAGGTGTATGAAGCAGCAGATAATGATGAAAACTATGATATTTTATACTTGGACTTTAGTAAGGCTTTTGATCGAGTGCCACACTTACGGCTTCTGAGCAAAGTTAAAGCACACAGGATCGATGGCAGTATATTTAGGTGGATTCAGTCATGGCTTGGTGACAGACAGCAAAGAGTTACTATAGATGGAGTTAAATCTGAGTGGGGGTGTATTAGCAGTGGAGTTCCGCAAGGATCTGTTTTGGGTCCCTTGCTATTCCTAATTTATATTAATGATCTTGACATAGGTATAAGTAGTGACCTGAGTAAATTTGCTGATGATACTAAGCTAGGTAGGGCCATTAGGGCTGATTCTGATGCTGTTGTAATGCAGGAAGAATTGACCATTCTGTCCAATTGGGCCGAGAAATGGCAAATGAAGTTTAACATAGACAAATGTAGTGTACTTAGTATAGGTAGAAATAATCCATTGAATAGTTATAATTTAAATGGGAGAATTTTAGGGAGGACCGATTGTGAGAGGGACTTGGGTATTTTGGTAAGTTCAGACCTTCGTCCTAGAAAGCAATGCCTAAATGCTAAGAATAAAGCTAATAGGATATTGGGATTCATTAGGAGGAGTGTAAGCAATAAGAGTGCTGAAGTCATTCGAAAACTATCTGGCACTAGTTACGCCTCATCTAGACTATGCAGTACAATTTTGGTCACCATATTATAGGAAAGATATTGATTTGCTTGAGTCTGTGCAGAGAAGGATGACAAAGATGATTGGTGGGCTAAGGAACTTACCTTATGGTGAAAGGCTCAGAAAACTAAATCTACATACATTGGAAAGGAGAAGAGTCGGAGGGGAATTGATTGAAGTCTTCAAATGGGTAAAAGGATATAATAAAGGGGATCTGGGTAAGGTTCTTATACTTAGTGAACATGACAGGACACATAGCAATGGGTTTAAGCTTGATAAGTATAGGTTTAGGAAGGAGATTGGGAGGAATTGGTTTACAAATCATGTGGTAGATGAATGGAATAGGCTCACTAGACATGTGATAGAAGCCTCCTCTCTGGGTAGTTTTAAGAATAGATTAGATAAATATATGGATGAAGCTGCTAGATGGGACTGACTTTTTTATGTACATATGTATATATTTTTCTAAGGAGTGGGGAGATTATATTTTGCAGTTGCATGAATGGACATAATCCTCTGGATGCATTTTATGTATATTGTAGATTAGATCTGACGAACTCCTGTAAAGGGTGACAATGTTGATAACTTTTCTCTGGTAAGAAATCTTTTGTGTGTTGACTGGAACAGGAGCTGCCAAGTGTAGTCCATGAATGGTCTTTTGCAGTCTCCTTCTTTTCTTATGTTCTTAAGTGATCTACCGTCTGCAAGATGGAATAAAAAAGACAGAAGAATAGAAAGTTCCAAAGGAAATTGACTAAGGCAAAATATACCATGGTCTTCAACAAAATTTGCATATATATATACACACACACCATGAACCACACTAATAATTTGTTAGGGAAAGTTAGGATTTCTCGATTCTCTGTGAATCAACTTTGATGAAACCTTTCCCAGCTGGTCTGCATGATATGGCAACACTAATGTTATGTTTTCATTATCTTGTGTTACGTCGTTGAATTTTTATTTCAGATTTGTTGTTTTATGGGTGAACCACACTAATAGCATTTATGCTCCTTAAGAACAATGGGACATCACAGAGTCTTCAATGATGAAGAAAAGCCTTTCATCATCAAGGAAAGTGTTGAATGCAACTCTGTTCACGTTATTGCAGAGAAGTTAGTTTGCCATGTGGACACGGTTAGACAATTTCTGAAGGACCTTTGCCTAGTGAAGTAGCGATCCGATTCAGAGGCCTCAAAGACTATGACAACTATGATTTTGAGGAATATTGGCCGCCAATTATTTGGGAAACCCAGACAAACAACAAAGACATTTTCACTGCCACCGGTCATCCCCAATCCCCATGTACCGAAAGCCACCAAGAATGGTATCCTAGGGACCATGGCTTCCATGCGAGCACTCCAGAAACTGCCTCCTTTAATCTCCTATCACAAGACTTTGAGGCTTCAATGGGCCCAGAAGTACATGATGTTGGACATGAGCTGCGTTTTCTTCACAGACGAGTCCAGGGGGACCCTTGACCAATCTGACGGTTGTGCAAATGGTTGGGTCTATTTCCGAGATGAGCGTCACTGACGTTTGCTAGGTCAACTTCAGAGAGGAGGAGTCATGTTTTGGGCAGGTATAATTGGACACAGACTTATTGTCCCACTCAGGGTGCCTGATGCGGTTAAAGTGACCGCAGCCGCCTACTGCAATCTCTTGAAGGAGGTCTTGGATCCCTGGCTAGATGACATATAACGTTGTCACTTCTAAGGTTTCCTCATTTTATTTAATATTTAATGCTCTGGCACTTGGCAGAGGTAGTCATCCCTGCCATGCTGGAGTTTTTCTTTTTTTTCAAAATTTTAGTTGTTCTTGTGATTTGTTGGTTGTGGCCTTCTTTGTTTTTCAGGTCATTGTTTTTTCTGTTTGTTTTTTTTGTTTTAGCAAAAGTTGTGTGTGTGTGTGTGGGGGGGGGGAGTTGTGACTTATGCCCTTTGTGGCCGTCATAAGATTTCTTTTTTAAAAGCTTCTCATTTGGGAGCTGCAGACTTTGGGGAGTTCTTGTACACTGAGCAACTTATGATTGGTGTGCGTGTCACACAGGTCAAAAAACCATCCCTTCACACACAGACACACAGAGTTGGAGTCCCTGAAAGGTCTTATAATTTGACATTGGAGATTTAAAAAAAAAAAATTTAAGAGCTCATCTGGCGACTGCCGCCTACTTGGGCATTAGTCACTGTATTAAAAACTACCTAGTACTAGGCTACTTTAAAATAAGATTAAAAAAAACCCCAATACTAAAAATAAAAAAAAAGGAAAAAGGCAATGAGCAGGAAGCAAGGTCCGGCGCAGGAACGTGCGATCTACTAAAATAACCAAAACCAACAAACCCTCCACCAACTAGTTAATGTAAGGGGAGAAGGCCGGCCTTTCCCCAAAAGTCTATAAGTCCACCAGTCAATGTACACGAACTCGTCCCGAGTACAAAGGACATGCGGTAGCGACTCCGCCCATCCTGGTACCAGGACAGGTAACGTGCGCGAAGATCGCCCAGACTGGGACATTCAAGAAGAATGTGCCGAACAGTCTGGGGGACAATGCAGTCTTCACAGTAGGGCGCTGGCGAGCGCTCCATCAAATGGCGGTGCGTCCCGCGAGTGTGCCAAATTTGGAGACGATTAATATTGGAAAGGTAGGAGTGCCTGGATGCCGGATATAGCCCACTCCCCTCTTTCCCCTTTTCTCGATGGTTACAAGCTTCACAATTCTTCTGTCTTCCTAAAAATTCTTGAAGGAAAAAAAGAAAGAAGCAAAACCACATCTCATTTTTGTGTTGAGGTAGATACAAGATGTTTTCCCTTTACCTTTTTCTGAGCTGCCTTCATGCAGCTCCCCTGCCCCTATGCTTTCATGTTATGTTGGTTTCATTTATTATTGATTTTAATTTTCTCTCATTTTTGGTTATGTAGGTATTAGGTAAAAAGGACATTGTCGTTCATTTGGTTCAAAGCATCTCTGATAGTGAGGTGCACAGAGACAGAGACACCTTTGAAGCCATTCCATATCACCATCAACCCGGTCGCCCTACACCCCCAATGCAAGCAGACTTCACAACTATCAGAGGTATGTATTATTAAAATGAAAAATTTGCTTTTGGGGGGTCTTTCGTAGTGTATTTCAAAGCCATGCAGGATTTATTTCTAAAGAGAGCCTAGATTTTGTGATGGCAACTTTATTTAGAAATTTGGGGTATAAAATAAATTGAACATTTATAGTTGAAGTATTTCAAAGGACTTTAGCTGTTTTTAGAATGGGAACTCATCCAAGAATGCGAGTCAGAATCAGTTTTGTTTCCTTTGGGAAAGGATACAATCCTCTTTCTAAATGATACAAGCTATGTTTTTTTGTGAATAGAAAGTAATTTATTGTATGATCTTAAAACACACAAAAAAATAGAATAAAACACACCATTGTCAAAACACTTGACCGCAGAACAAACCCCTCCCCAAAACTCTACAGAATGCTAAACAATATCAGACTGTCAAAAGGCAACACTACACAATCACATGCAGCAATCAAACATTATACTCTCATCCACCACCTTTCTCACGTCAGCTAATTAAAACCCCACTCATAATAGACTGCACTGGGGTACCCTGTGTAGACTGCTACACCTGCTATCTGGAGGAACGGCACCTACCCCACTTTACAGGACCTATAGATTTATATGTTCCATTATTTTCACTCACTATATTCGCCTCAAGGTTCTGTCCTGGGACCACTGCTATTCATTATCTACGTCAACGACATGGACGGTGACATGGTTGCCAAGATTTCTAAATTTGCCGACGATACCAAGCGGTATGAACGTTACAAAGGATGGAAATACTGCCCGCCTGCAGGAAGATCTTGGGAAGATTGGGGAGCGGTCAGACACGTGGCAAATGCCTTTTAACGTGAACAAATGCAAAGGGATGCATATCGGCCACCGAAATCCCCAATCTCAGTATATCCTTAAGGGCACTGCTATTGAATCCACCGACACTGAGAAGGACTTGGGTGTAACAATCACTAGTGACCTCAAGTTCTCGAAACAGTGCATTGAGGCGGAGAAAAAGGCCCAAAGGATGCTAGGCTACATAAAGCGCCAGTTTGGATATCGGAACAAGGAGATTGTACTGTGTTTGTACAACTCACTTGTCCGACCGCACCTGGAGTATGCTGTACAATTTTGGAGTCCTTCATTTCGAAAGGACATCGCGAGATTGGAACGCGTGCAAGCCAGGGCAACCAAACTGATTCCCTCTATCAGACATAAAAGTTATGAAGATAGATTAAGGGAATTAGATCTGTTCTCGTTGGAAACCTATAGACTGCGTGGTCAGCTCATCGAAGTTTTCAAAATACTTCGAGGGTTCGACATTGTTGACTACAGGGATATTTTCACACTTGCTGAGGGCAGAACAAAAAATCACGGCTTTAAACTTGAACTGAAGCGTTACAAACGCGATCTGTGTGGAAAATCTTTCACCTACAGTATCTGCTCGACTGCTAGTCCAAAGGTACCCTCATTGAATGGACCATAAGGTCTTCTAGGGTACTTTCTTTCCTTGTTACTCCTTGTTACTCTTTCCCTTGTGATCTCTCCCCCTGATCCGATTGTCCATAGAGAAGTCTTGGCTCAATGAGTTGACCTGAAGTCAAGAGGAAACTGGTGTACACCCCCTGTCCCTTTATGCACCCTTTTTTTTCTAAGAGTATCTACTCCTTATTTCTCCTATCTAGGTTTGATGACCTTACCAGCTACCTCGTGCCGCATCACGAGAGAGATTTGGGGGTCCTGCATTAATGATGGGACCTGCACTCGGTACCAAGGGGAACAGTCTCACCCGGACATAGTGCAAATTAGGGAAGTCCTGACCCTAACAGCATTCCTTTTTTTTCTACCATCTCAACCCTTTGTCTTGGCTTAAGGACCTGGCCAGCTACCTTATGCTGTGCAAGAAGAGAGGCTATTGAACCTCTATAAAGCCCATTAACGCCTGCAGGTTGCAAGAGAACAGGTATTGAGGGGACCTGGGTGTTGTGTCGCGAGTAATGGGAAGATCAGTTGCGCCTCAATAATGACTTTGCTGCGTGTAATAGGCTCACCTCTTCCCAGTGGTCATCCTTGAGTGCATAGTGCTGTACTTCTTGTTGATAAAACTCCAGGACAATGAAACTGAATGACGGGGCTGGCGGTTGGCAAAGCCCATCGCTGCAGAACCTGGACCAAGAATGTGTAAATGATCACATTTTGGAATTTCTGATCCTATAGAGACTTTTTTTTTCTTAACCTCAGATTATGGCCACAAATGAAAGGAATAGTGAGAAAGTGCATGGGGATCCATCTACAAGTGTAGCCTCACCCTCCCTAGGTTTCAGGGAGGACAATGAAAATTGAGGCACCCATTCGACTGGTGGAGGGTCTCCCTTCTCACTATTGCCATGAGGCAAAGGGACTTACCTTTTGCCATCTTTGGAGCTGTTCTCGCGCAACTCCACTTCTAAAAAGGTGGTGGTCCCTCCAACCCTCTTCTACTGGAGAGGAGGTTTACTCTTCTCTTAAGCCTACAGGTGTGGTGGCTTTTCCCCCAACCCCTTCTTTGGAGGCGCCCTCAGGCAACTTCATTTCACTACTAGCGCAGTTCCTCATTTCCTATCACGGGAGACAGCCAAGAGGGCAGGGAGGTTGCCCCAAATTGACTGCTCCCACCTCGATAGGGCCAACTCCCTTAGGGGGGGGGGAGGGAGAGCATGTCCCGTTGGTCCCTGTCCCTTACAGTCCTCCAGTCCTGCATTTTAAGATGGCAGTGGAAGGTGAAAAACGACCAGAGTGCTCGATTGGGATACATGGTGCTTTGGGAGGGGATGGCTGCTACATAGACCCCCGCTGTCCCCTACTCCCTGAAATGGACATGGTCCCTGAGGTGACCCAGCCCTAGATAGCAGGAGCTTCCATGGGTTGAACCAGGGCTCAGCGCAAAACACCCAACCTGAGTCCGCCCCTGGGCAAGCTTCTCTTCAGTCACCTAGGGCTCCCAAGGATTCACTAGGAGAGGAGGGACCTTCTCCACAGACTGGTGTCCCCTTGACAGCCAAGCCCTTCTCCAAGAAGAAGGAGAAGGCCTTGCTGAGGCTGGTCGATCCGACCTAGGAGCGCCTTCCGAGGGTGGAGAGAAGCAGGCAGACCAAGACCAAAGTCGACCAAGTGCACTGAGGTGAGCCTCGATTAAGTCGGGGCCCTTCATTGAGACCTCAAATGTGTGCCGTTTCTCGTAATGGAACTTTCTGGCGAATGCGTCGGATTCCTACTAGGTGGCCATGATTAGTGCCCTTCAGATACTTAATGGCTTGCCGGTGTGTGACTCCACACTCTACCATGAACTTCATGAAAGGAGTGGTTTATGCAAGGAATTTCATGCACTACTCCATAGAAGACATCACCTTAGAGCTGTCCAACCATCTGGCAGTCAAGGTCGAACGTGTGATCAGAAAACAGGGAGGAGCCTCGAAACCCACCGCTACACTTTGTCATATTTGACCATGACAGGCTCCCTCAGTCTGTGCGTGCCGGCTGGTATCGCTACCGCCTGAAGGCATTCGTACCACTGTCGTGGTGGTAATAAAAATACTGGCACCGCTTCGTCTATACGAATCGCTCATGTAAACGTACAAAGCTGGGTTTACCTGAAGTCTATAAATTGCTCCAAGGCCATACCCGATGTCCCTATTTTGTATGGCCAAACGTGTCAATTACAGGGAGCCGCAGCCCGCTTCTTTGAAGCACTGTGGCACATATCCTGAAAAATGAATCCTGCCATTCAGGATGCGGATTATCTCTCATTTCGTGAGGCTAAGGACTAGATCCTCACGCGCCCGGTGGTGTATGGTATGTCTTGTGCCTCAATTTTAAAAAAGTCTCCCTCGGCTCCTCGCACCTCCAGACCTACGAACACAGTCTTTTGCGCCCCATTCGGAACCTTCTCTGGGTTGTACTCACCTCGGGCACTCCCCTGGTAGAGCTGGCAGGTAACTGTTCACACCCAAACTAAAGCTAAAACTAGCCCCCCCTCCCCACAGCGTGACCGTTTCCTGTAAGGCGAAACGGCTGCGTGCCTACACGAGTTGTTAGACACAGGAGGCAACGCCCCAGGTTCTTAAGACTGCCCGTCCCCGAAAGGAGGACAGTACCACAAGACTTTCGGCTCGTATGCCCCACCCAAAGCTGGACTGGATTCTCCAAAGGAAGGACCCCACCGCCGAAGCTGCCCTGCCCGCCAAAGATTTCGAGATGGAGGGAGAAAAATGTATGTGAGAGTTTACACATCATTGCCCAATGCAAAAACATAAATGAATCACCTGTTTTTACCTATTCCTGTGCTCTCTGGATGCACAGCCCGATTTTGGGTGGGAGTTTTCGATGACCTCCATAGTAGCGATCACTTTCCCATTCAAATATTTTCTGGCTGCTGCCGCCTGAGAGACCCCCTGTCCCTGTTGGTGATTTATCTGACACCGTCGAGGAGTTTAGGTCGGTGGATGAGGTCATTGAGTTCTTGTCCGGCAACCTCATCGCCGTGGGCCTAACTACTATTCCAAGAATGTCTGGCCGTTTTGCACACTGACCGCTTCCATGGTGGTTAGCCAAGTCTGAGACGGCCCTAAAACAGAAGTGTTATGCCTACATGCGCTATAAGCGCCACCCGAACGATTTCACTCTCAGTGAGTTTCATCGAGCTCGAGCTAGGTTTCAGTATGTTTCGAACTACACTGGCCGCTCCTCCTGCCGGGCATACTTGTCTCAACTTAACAAAGAGCCCTCTATCAGAGGCGTGGAACGAGTCAAAAGTATTCAGGGCAATTTCTTGCAGGACCACCATCCATACTCTAGGAGAATGGGACCGCAATCTAGGATCTTGCTTCCGTGGCGGATTCCTTCACGACAGCTATCTCCGCATTATCTAGTCGGGATGCTGCTCCGCCAGAATAAATGCACATCATGATCTCACTGAATGTCAGCTTTTTGCTTTTTTATTTTTTTAGCCTTTATCATTTTTTTATCATTGTTATTTACATATTTTTATTTGTTTTTTTAATATAGACTAGTAATATGCTGGGTCGAGTACGGCGACTTATGCCCAAGTAGGCAGTCACCAGATGAGCTCCAAATTTTTTTTTAAAAAATCACTGACAGTCAGGAACTGGAATTTACCTACATAGGCGGAGAACCCTTTTACGACATGTTTACATTGAGTGAGTTTCCTTCCACTCTAGCTTCATGCGTGGACACCGCCTTGATCAAGATAATGTCTTGTATGCTATGCTTCGATCCCAAAGTGAGTGAGGCATGGCCTTTTTTTTTTAGATATTTGTTCAACAGGCTCTGGACAGATGGTATCCTCTCAGAGACCTGGAGAATGGCTACTGTGTTCGCTTTTTTCAAACTGGGGAGAGATCACTACCCCTGCCATTTTCCGTCTAATCTCGCTACCACCTGTGTGTGCAAGTTGATGGAGAAATCGGTAAATGTTAGATTAGCCTTTTTTCTGCACCACAAAGGCCACCTGTCTCCGCCTGGAAAATGTCATCTGGGAGACTTTCCTTGGGTAAAAAGTACTAGACCTGGGGTACTGTTAGGGCTACTCCCTTGCTTTTCTATTGATCCTTTGTTCGTTTGGAGCTTGAATGCAGATGCAGGTGTGTATTGCAGAAGGTGGACTCGATCCACCACACTGATCTCTGACTGGTGACTGGTGCCTTCTACCCCTTCCCTATTGAGAGCCTACTGTTCGATGCTATGAAGATGCCACTCGCTCTGTGACGCACTATTCACGAGCCCAGCGTATCCTTCAGTCGCCAATAGCTCTCACTGTATCCGCAGCTGATCTCGACGGTGACTATGCTGCCGAGAGACGCCAGTCATACCCTATGTCCTTCGGGTTTAGGGCTAGGAAATTCCTTCATTAGCTCTGTGTAGCTCTCGGCCCGTTGGCGCCTCTGGTTCTGCCCAGCACGCCACCCTGGTGGATACCACCTTTGACTATTTGTCATCATGCCTATGCTCCCAAACTTCCACAGCACCGAGAGTATTGCGTTCGGCTTTTTTGGAGCACACTTCATGTATACAGATGGATCCAAGTCCCAGGAGGGGTTGGTTTGTGTTCTGTATCCCCTCTGTTTGAAGTCAGTGGCGCTCTGTCTTCACGGCCAAGCTGGTTGCAATGCACCGCTCGGTAAGGGGAGATAACGTGTCATGCCCATTCTGGATATTGGATTGTGTTCTTTAGCAACTCTCAAAGTCCTGGGGCATTTTAATTTCCACACCCCTTCTTACGCAGTATCAATTAGGCCAGTGCCGCGAGCTGGGCCGATGTCGAGATTATCTTCTAGCTCCCTGGACAGGTGGGAATTGCGGGGAATGAGGGCGCCAAAGAGTATGTGAAGACTCGATGACCAGATGTGCGTTTCGCTTATCCTCACACTGATTACATGGCAGGAATAAACCTAGCTCATCGGCCTGCTCAGTAAAAAAACATGTGGGAATTGCGGGAATGATCGTGCCAAAGACTCTGTGAGGACTTGTGACCAAATCAGCGTTTCGCTCTTCCTCACACCAATTACATGGCAGTAATCATGGTAGCCCTTCAGGCTACCTGGCCCCCAAAATTGGGAGACAGCTGAGGGAAACTTAAAGTTGCATGCTATTGCGCCGCAACTGTACTCGTGGACCTACTCCATAATGCTGCAATGGTTTTAGGTTGCTTTCTGTCATCTTCAAATTGGGCACACTCTTGTGATGCACGGCCATTTGATGGAGCACTCACCTGCAGTTTAGTGCGACAACTGCATTCTCCCCCGGACTATGGCGCATTCTTGTTACATTATTTTAGTCAATAACATGTCCCTTGTATTTTGAGCGGGTTGTGTACACAGACTTATGGACTATTTAACTTTTTGGAGGAGGCTGGCTTCCTCCATTTTATTTGACTCTTTGTTGCAGGTTGTATTTTCCTGCTCTAGGGGGAGGTGACCTCACCATAATGCCAGAGTATGCTTCGTTGTTCTTCTTACTCTTTTGCTTCCTCCTTTTGGCTTGTATTTTGCCTTTGTTTTTGTATTTTAGCTATTTCATTTTTGCTTATGATTATTAGGCTGTCAGCTGATTACGGAGACTTTTGCCCTAGTAGGCAGTTGCCAGATAGGCTCTTTACTGCATGAACTTGGGTATGCTATTATTCAGTGCAATTCTTTTTAGTTGTGTGCATACGACTCTATAAGTTACTATCTTGGTCTGTAGGTCGGTCGCTTGGATGGTAACCCTTATCTTGTTTTACATTCTCTTTTGAATGATATAATTGCCAAAATCCTTCCAAGGTTAGTCTGGGAATTATTGAAAGTCATAAGTCAGAGTAATTGAGAGTATGCGACTTAGTCTGTTGACCTTGTTTCTTTCAGCATATGTTCTACTTCACAATAAATAAATAGAGTCTGAAGCTTTGAATTTGCGCAACTTAGTAATAAATTTTATGAATTCGGGTGATAAATTGGAAATGGCTCTTGCTGGATCAATAATCATGGAAGTTCCGCTTTACAAAAGAATCCTTGCTTAAAAAGGGAATTTGTAAAAAAAAATATTCACAACTTGAAGGCAAAATCAACAAACCTACTTTATGGTATTCGCAATCTTTGACTTTTATTTTACTTTACAACATTCTTTGATATATGAATTTTAATTTACAAAAGTCATTGAAACACTGCCTTTATAGTGTTTAAGGGGGAAATAAAAAGAACTAAAATCTCTGTCTATACCTTTTCACCCTCAAATTAAAAAAACAAATGAACTTCAAATTTAAAAAGTTGACTTTCATATTAAAAAAATTGAACTTCAAATTTTAAAAAGTTGACTTTCATATTAAAATAAAAAGAACTTCAAATTTAAAAAAACGCTGGATTTCAAATAAAAAAATTACTTTCAAAATTTAAATGTTGATTTTCAAATTAAAATAAATGAATTTCCTCCCATCTGGGGAGTAACCCATATTTATGACCAATCGACCTGCACTTGGGTTGGAAGTCTAGTTTAGGCTTTTGCAAGCCATTAGGCCATTTCAGCGCCCAATGATCCCACTTTGGTTAGCCATGTGCTGTAAGGTCATTCCTTGTGACCTGCAGGTGGTGTTGAGCCCATCTTTTATTTGTTACTTTTATCTTTTTACAGGATATTATTTCATTTTTTGAGAGATCTATCTCTTAATTTTATACAGGTAGAAAATACCAGGATTGCAAATTTGCATTAGTAAATATTTTTCCAGTTCAGTATTTGAAAAAATACTCACTTGGTTACTGAGAGGGCTGAGTCATGCATAGCAACGGTTGCTAGGGGAGCGAAAGAGCTACCAATGAGGGTATGATGAGAAGAAATCCCACAAGCTATGGAAATGGGCTCTCTAACATCACGGTAGAGAGTAGGCTGAAATGTTGGAAATGTTCAGAAGATGACTGATCAACAATTGGATTTTTTCTAATTTTAAGCAGTTTATCATTACAAATGCATATGGTAAGTAATACTGTAGATATGACTCTTACAAATGTTTGTATGTATAAAAGATGGTATTTCATGAAAAAATAAGTGTCTGAGAAGTGAAAACACTATGTTGTTTTTGTGTAGGTTGAATTGAATTTCATCTGTTTTTAATTGAAAGAAACTTTTTTAGGTTGAAAGTCAGTTTTTTTAAGTTGAAGGTAAACACGTTTAATATGGAATCCAAGTATTTTAATTTGAAATATAACTTTTAAATTTGAAGTTCATTTTTTTTAATTTGAGAGCTTTGAGAACAAGCCTTTCACTGCCACTTCAAGAGAAGAGTTCTTTAAAGTGGATGGTACACCAGCAAGTTAGAATTTGAAGTGGGTGCTGCAACTTTATTTCTGGAAGACTTGCAACTTTTGAAAAATGAATGTATCACAACTTGCTGGATCAGGATCAGAACATTCTTCAGTTTATAGATTACAGGATTCTACTAAAGCCATATGATGATGATGGATTAACAGGAGCGTAGCTCTCAAAACCTTTACTCTCAATTTCTAGCACTCTAGCTTGATCTACTGCTGAAGATAAGATAAACATTTTATTAAAAAAAAAAGGGTTCAGATATACTCATTTCCATATGTTTCAGAGGTTACATCTTTGAAATTACAGTCTAAATTTCTGAAGAGAATGCAGATAGTCATCAATCAATTCAACAGCTAACTATTTACTGTTTGCGAGCTTCTATTGTTCCAGTTGAGAGCAGCAGAGCATCTTTAAAAGTTGTAGTTTCTGAGATTAATCTCAAAATTTTCATGGGAAACAGAATTTGATAGAAGCACCAACTATGAATAACTTTTAACCTTGAGTGACACTTTGCATCATGTAAAGACGAACAACACTATATATATATATATATATATATATATATATATATATATATATATATATATATATATATATATATATATGCGCATGCCCCTTCATATACAAGCACTCAAAATAGTAAAATACTGAAACAATTGCAATTTTAAGTTTGCATTGACAGAATAAAACATAGTGTATAGAAAAAAAATTATTATTCATAAGTCTTTTTACAAAAGCAAAAGCTTTAACAAATCTAGAACTCCAACTAGTTGAGAAACTTCAGTATCTCCTTTTTAGTCATAATAAATTTTAACCTGAAAATTACCTATAGGAAAATACTATAAAACAAGTTAGTATTGAACTTAAAATCAAACCTATATAAAATTATAACACCAATTCCCCTTCATTTGCTTATACTAAGTCAAAAAACAACAAGAGGCCAATAAAAAAAATTAGGCAGAGTGGCTTCCACATTTAGCGCAATCATTTACCATTCACCATATAGAGATATTATCGCTCTCTCTTATATAATCCCATATATGTGATAACTAGATTGATTCAGGGACCTGATAACTGAATTTTTTAAAAAAAGTGGCTAAGTTACTCTTCCTGTAGCAGTTTTTTCAAATTCCATCTCATAACCATCCTGGTATTGATGCCATAATGTCGTATTTAATACTCATATATGTAAACCACTTTTTTTTCAATAAATTTATGAATATACTTAGTTAATTCCTTTAAAATATCATCCAGAAGGTGAATGTGACATTTTTTTATTTGTTTTGTAGGGTCTGGAGATGGTGACAGTTGGTTTGGTATTCAAGTCACATTGATTGTGCTGTGTTTAGGGGCTCTGATGATGCCTACTCAAGGAGATCAGACTCAGTCGATAGTTCCACCAGTCCTTCATTTCTCTACAGCATTTAAGAATGTTGCATCATTTATCCTTGGTAAGTTTGAAAATTTAGATATCTGTTCTTTGTAAATTACCTGCAGCAAAGAGACTAATATTACAAATACTTTATTCCCTTTATTAACCCTTTCACTGTAAGGGAAAGGGGAGAAAATGCACCCATCAGTTTGCATAGAGTAGCAAAAATAAAAAATTATGTAACCTTAATTAATTGGATGTTGAGCTTAGGATACCCAAAATAATAATACACAATAAATGGGCTCAGTAATAGCAATCATGTGATTAATTTTCTGCTCAGAACTCTAACTGGATGGTTTGATAGGGGAAAAAAGAGATAGGGCAGGGGTACACAAATTCAAAGCAAGTGTGGGATGAGACTTTGGGGAGCAGCCTGTCGGGTGGACTGACAAATGAGTACCCTAAAGTCACTATATACAAGAATTTGGTACTACTTGCCATGAAGAAGTGATTCAATATCTAGCTTGATGGATTAGGTAGTGAGATGGTGGTTGGAGAGTTAGGAGTATGTGAGATTTTGTGTTCTTCATTTTGTTTTGAAGACCTGTCTACAGCTGTAGGTGCTTCCAAACATAGCGATAATGCATTGAACATGCGTAATGTATTTTGTAAACATGCCATAAGGGAGGATGAGGTGGAAGAAGGATAGTGGAGAATAGGTGGGTAACTTCACCTTCATTTCCAAATAAATCTGCAAGACAGCATGGAGGATTTGGTAGGGAATTCATAGGAGCCATTGAAGTCCACAGCCAGTGACCTCACTCCTGAGAAATGGGAGGCCATTGTGAGCCAACCTCCCGGTGTTCGAAATGAGCCCACCACCAAAGGATCTTTGGCTCCTACGCCCCCACCCAAGGCTGGACTGGGTGGATCCTCCAATGGAGGGAGCCCCTCCCGCCAAAGATTTCGAGGTGAAAGGAGGAAAAAATTCGTATTGTGAGCCAAACCTCCTCCGAACACTCCCCGAAGGCAACACCGCCTTCAGCGCCTTGTTCAAGCTAATAGCGCCAGGAGTACGGCCAGGACTAGCCTTCCAGCTAGTCCTGGAAGGCGTATTCCTTCAATTAGAATTGCTGTGGACTCCGAGCCAACTTGGAGGAGCTGCCGAGGCTCGCCTCCTTCCGTTTTCAGTTAGCTATCCTTTTGCAGGAGACCATGCTGTGCGCGTACCCCTTGCCCACCCTCCCGGGGTATAAAGGTTTCGGGACTCTACCACCACTGGAAGGGCGCCCTTTTACTTTCATTCTCAAGTGTGAATGATTGCGCCTGAGCGTATCTATGTGATCGGTTGTAGTGTATGACTGAATGAATGTGTGGGTGCTAGTGCGTGTTCTTGGTTTAAGTTCGGATTTTTTTTAAGTCTATGTGTACCGCTCCTGCCTCACCGGGTGACGTCGTTCCGTGGCTGAACCGCGCTGAGTTGGATGTTGTGGGTGCCCGGACCGCGGTGCCTAGCGCGATGATCTGCGCCCTTGAAAAGAAAATCCCGTTTTTAAAATGACGGTGCTGGTTGAGGAGTGCACGGGTCCCTCCCTTCCTCCCAGTGTGCGCATTGGGTGACGCGGCTGCGTAGGTGGGTTCCACTCTCCGCGAGACTGGCCCCCCCCCTTCCCTAAATAACAGTAGTATATAGAGAAAAATAAACCAAAAACTACTTCGCATAAGCTTTCGACTTCTGCTCCTCGTGCTCCTGGATCTCGTTCCAGTTCTCGCGGCAGATCCGTTTTAGTCCTTAGAACGAAATCTGACAATGCCCTTTCAAATCTAACATTTGATTGTCGGAATCTCCCAACGCATATTAAGGCGGGTTACCTACGAATACCAGTCAAGCCCTATACATCTAATCCGAGACGATGCTTTAATTGCCATATGTTTGGTCATGTGAGCACTGCTTGCCGCCACCCCCGTGCATGCGTAAATTGCGCGCAGGACTACCATGGTAATTCCTGTGAACATTCCCGCTGCTGTACCAACGGTGGAGAGTCCCATAGTGCTTCTTCCTCGATTTTTCGCATGTTTCTCTTTGAAAAAGAGGTCTTAGCTGCCCGTGATTCTGCTAAGGTGGATATGCGGAAAGTCCGTCGATTAGTCTGGGAGAAATTCATCTCCCCCGGCGTGGCAGCGGACTCTCCTCTCGCTCGCCTACATATCCCGTACATATTCCGTCATCATCCCGGGATGCCGCACCACCACCCTCCGCTGTATCACCTTTTCCTCTACACAGACCCCCCTTTTATTGCCCCCGCACCGGCAAAAGCGTGCCCAATCCACGGATACCACTCCAGAGACTCTGGACGACATTCAAGCCTATATCGAATCTACTGAAGCGCCCCGATCTGACGTCGTCATGACTGAGGACTTCTCCCGACTCTTCCCCTCCCACTATGAAGTTAACTTCCAAAAAGGGTGGGCAATCTACCTCAATAAAAACACACTCTATTTCTGTTGAGTTACACCTTGTCCCTTTCCCCTACTCCTGTTTCTTTGACACATATAACTGAAACTTCCGACCTCTCCTCAGGCGGAGGTGGTTTATCCTTCACACATAACGATAAACCCCCACTCCCAGAAGGTAACGATGCGTCCAAGTCTCCTTTACCCAGACCAAGACCATACCCCATCTCCACGGAACTACTACTTCCGACCTCCCTTCAGACGTGGAATCTCCGCATTCCCTGGTTCGCGATATCCATTACGCCACGGTTTTGGCGAAACTGGCGGGATGTCTTTTTTTATCGTTGTTATTGTTTTTTAATATAGCCTAGTAGTAAGCTGTGATTTAAGTACAGCGACTTTTGCCCTAGTAGTCAGTCGCCAGATGGGCTCTCAAATTTTTTTTTAAATCATATGGGAGGCTGATATTCGCAGCCTTAGGGTCTCTTGTACCCGTGCCATGAACATTCTTTGTTCCGTGACGTTCAGCACTTGGGGTGCTGACAGGGCTACTGCCTTGCTTTTCTATCGATCCTTTGTTCGTTGAAGCTTGACTACGGATGCGAGTTTTATGCATCCGCATCCGAGCTTGTATTGTGGAAAGTGGCCACCGGGGCCTTCCACACATCCCCCATTGAGAATCTACTTGTTGATGCTGGGTAGATGCCACTCGTTCTGCGAGTTATGCATTGTTCGCACGAGCTCTTCAGCTCCTCCCCCAGTTGCCAATAGCGTTGAGAGACGCCATTTATACCCTACACCAGGGCTGGTCAACCTTTTTGAGGGAGTGTGCCAAAATCGGCCAAATCTCTAGACCAAATTTTTCCACGAACATATTTGATATGTCTTAAGCATTTGAAGAACTTTTTAAATGATAACAAAATCAACCAAGAGCAGTAAAGACACAGTATTCTTAGTGATTTTGTAAATTATGTAAAACTGACTGAATGAAAAAATTATGACAGGCTTTTACAAAAAGGTTCCTTTTGTGAATATTTTTTATTAGCCTATAAGTATAACTGTAACTGCCATACATATTCACACTATTTAAAGACACTATATTAACATCACGCAAAAAATTTACACTTATTTTTTTCAAT
Source organism: Ceratothoa steindachneri (assembly GCA_963969495.1). Taxonomy (NCBI): domain Eukaryota; kingdom Metazoa; phylum Arthropoda; class Malacostraca; order Isopoda; family Cymothoidae; genus Ceratothoa; species Ceratothoa steindachneri. The sequence goes on from OZ018327.1 coordinate 43,228,760, forward strand.
TAATCAGTCTTTTTTTTATATACATTTGTATAACTAAGACACAGTAAAAGGATATTACAGATAATCTTTTGCTTATTTTAAATCCCTTACAATTGATGTATATAAAAAAAGAAAATATATTTATTTACCTTCAAAACTACATTTAAAAAACACTTTCAAAACAAAGTATCAGATAAAACTAGAGACAGAAAACTTGACTCTTTTTATATATTATCAGTGGGATTTCTGCTGCTGCATCACTGATGACAGATTTTTATCTCGGGTTTATATTTAATAACCTTGAGAGATATGCATGCACTACTAGTTTCATCCATCAGGCTACTCCTTTTCAATATTTTCCTAGTCAGCTCTAAGGTCAACAAATTTTTATTCCCAAATTGAGCTACTCTGAAATTCAATCAACTGCATTTCAAAATCATCCATGTTTAATTGTTCCTGTTTAATACTGTCTCGAAACTTAATGAATTTTGCCATCTCTTCCAGTTCTCTGAACTTAACAAATCTTGCAAGGAACTGCCCAACAGTTGCCCTAATGTTTACAAACAGCTTTTAATGACATTGGCAGTCTGTTCTGTCATCTTTTGGGAGATCATTGATGTACCTCTTTAGGCTTAGAAAGTATCTAAATCTCATTATATACGTCCCTCTTAAAAGCTTCTAATTTCATTTCAATAGCCTTTATGTAACCCGACATAATATCAAGTGCCTTACCAGAGCCCTGTAACTTAATATTGAATTCATTAAAATGTTCACAAAAATCTGCAAAAAACATCAGTTTACAAAGCCACATGATGTCAGACAATTCTTGGTAAGACACTTGTTCATTCAAAAAGAGCTCTTTATCTCATCTAAGCATTCAACAAATCATTTCAGAACCAAACCCTGGCTAAGCCAACGAACATTGATGTACATTTTCAGTCTTTTATACTTGGAATCTACTTCATTCAGTAGAATTTGAAATTGTTGTTTATTTAAAGCCTAAGCAGAAATGTAATTAACAACCTTGCTAACTGTTTGCATCACTTCCTGAAGTTCTTTTAGGCCAGCTTTTGATCATAAAGCTGTTTAGAACGTCTGCGCACGCTTACCTCTGAACAACGACTGCCACGGAGCTGGTACCCAGCCACCACTACACCACCGGGTGTGACGTCACGCCATGCCATAAACAAATGAACAGCGCGCAGCGTATAACTCCGCACCATTATTACTCCGCTGTGGGATATCCAAATTGTTTGTGTAGCTTCAAGACAACTTTCTTCACATCAGCATCAGTAGAAGCCAACCTCACCTCGTGAACGTTAGCCTAGTCTAGTCATCTACACAACGGTATTACATAGTGTCCAGATGAAATAGAACCTAATCTTCATGGTGTCGTTCACAAAATCCAAAACCATGCCAGCAGTTTTCATAGACTTCTTGCTCAGCAGCAACGGAATATTAGCCTCGACAACATCGGTATTCTTTTCCACGCATGCTATTAATCATACAAGGAATTGTTAATTTCTTCAATGAACGTACAGAGGCGTCATCACCAAACGTAAATGTTGAAACAGATGGATGCTCTCTAATCAATGACTAGCCATATTCAGATAGGGAATTTAGGTATCGCTGCAGCCGTAAACTACCACACACAGTAGCAGAACAACCGGTGTCTAGTATAGCGCAGCCTTCCGACTCTTCAAGCAATGAAAGCTGCTTCATTGTGTACATCAACCATAAACATTGATAGTTGTACACTTTCAGTCTCATCATCTTCTTTAGAGACCCTATTATTATTGTTCTCATAAGCGTGTGGACACTGACGTGCCCAATGATACTTCGAATCACAAACTGCACACCGAGACACTTGACCTTCACGTCCTATAGGATTAAGCTTGCGAGTTCGTGACTGCGAAGGGTATGATTCTTGGTCACGGTCCACACTACTCATACTACCCTGACCTCGCGATGCACGACCATCACGGTAAGAACTTCGACCACGCCGTCCACCACTAGTTGGCTTGTCAACACAAAAATCTTGCTCACTCTTCATACTAACAACGGGTATCATAGTCGTTGTGTTCGAAGCACCGATCTCGTAACCCAAAATACGTTTTAGAGTAGATTTCATATTGGCATAGGAAACCTCACTGATGGCTAACATGACTAAATGCACTTCATTTTCAGGAGGTTTACAAGACACCAACAACATAAACGACATGACAGGATCAGGAAGATTCGTATCTTCCTGCGAAAATTTGAAATACATGTGCTCAAATTCGATCACAAACTAATTGTTTACACTTTCCGACCTATGAAAATTGTACAAATTACAAAGAGCTGTAAATTGTCAACGACCTTTTTAGGGTAACAAAAGTCCATCCAGTTTGCTAACAAGATTTCGACACCGTCATCCTTTTTAAATCATCAACACTGATTTCTGAAGAGACTACCCTAACCCTTCCAGTCAAGGAAAGATGAATCGCTAATACACATTTAATTTTCGGCAATTCAGTAAGTTCGCACCAAATACCAATATCTTTTTTGCAACTGTCATAGCAGCCATCATTGTCAAGTTATAGCGGCCATTTCGATGAACAGGCACCGGTATTAACGCTTTCCATAAGAGGCCATGACGTAATAACTCTGCTACCACTGGAAAGAACGTCTGAGCACGCTTACCTCTGAACAACGACTACCGCGGTGCGGGCACCCGGCCGCCATTACACTACCGGCTTTGACCATGCAACACCATAAACAAATGAACTATCGCCCTTATTACTCCACCAGATATTAACAAAAGCATCCTCATGTATTACGCAATGAAAACTTATCAGTGGATGACCATCATCTTTTGCAAACAGATTTACAAATCCTGCCTTATCACCAGTCGTGCTGAGGGCACCATCTGTTGTGGCGGATACTACTTTAGAAATGTCAATTTGTCAACTAGATAATTCGTTCACAACTGTTTTACATATTTCAGCCCCTTAGTACGCTCCGGTAATGTTACAAATGCAACCATCTCTTCACCACCCCTACAAAATAGAGAAAATATGGCTAGCCTAGCTGATGATGTAATGTATGTAATTTCATCAACATAAATCGAAAAAACTTACATGAAGACAAATCTTATGTGAATTGTTCAGCTGTATTCATTTCTAACTTAAGTATCCTGTCCTTAACTGTTTTCCTAATCACACAAGAATCTTTAATACGGTAAATAATCTTTTCCTTTTCTGAAAAAATGTGAAAAAGGAAAGGTGCACATTCTAGCCAAGCTTCTTTAATATACTCCCCATCACTGAGTGGCTTTCCAAGTTGGGCAATAACTTTTTGAAACTTCAAAACTAACAGCAACTAAGTTGGAACTGGGCCTAAATGAAATTAAGTTCATAAAAGTATCCTGTTTTTTTTTGCCTTCCTCAGTTCACGAGAAATTTGTTCCTCTTTTTTATTGCTTAAGTTCTTATAAACATTTTCAAAATGTTTCATTACAGAAGAAATCCTACAAACAACTGTTTCCGAACAGAAAATGTATAATGCTTTATTGTCTTTCTTAATCATTCTAAACTTCAGTCTATTCTTTAAATTTTCTAATATCCTCTTCGTTTGAATGTCATCGTTTCTTAGCTGGTGGTCGTGCCATTCTGTGCAATCTGCAAAGGGCAGAAAATAAAAATACATGAGATAATGATAATATACATGAAAGGGGATGAAGAATAAATGTAAGTCAAAAAGGGACTATAATGAATAGTCTCAAAAAATGTCATCAACTTTCAACCAAACATAGCGCTTTTCCTCTACCAGACACAGCCTCGCAATGAACAGCAAAAACATGGCGGAGGTATCAAGAAAAACCACGGGACACCTACGAGCTGATTGCAGACACGAGGTGCAGAAAAAACAACGTTTTTGTACGTTGAGCCCGGTTTGTTGCCGCACGGTGACAGTGAAATCTCAAGGAGGTTTCTGCAATGGCGCCTTCCGGCGAAAGTAGTCGCTAACCAGGTTTGTCAGGTGGTAAATCCCCGCCACAAATCCAGGCAAAAATAGTCCAAAATTTAGATGTATTCCTATGGGAAAAATTGCTTTAAGATGCAAGTTTTCTGAGAAACGAGTAGTGTCTTGGAACGAATTAAACTCGTCTGTCAAGGTACTATTGTATGCACAAAAGAAAAAAAAAACCCCGGTAACCTGTGCTTTCGCGTGCCAGAAATAAGTCATCAGCTTGCCAAGGGCTGCCCACCCCTGGTCGTAGGATATAACTGGAAACTCCTTCGAGACCTCAATGTAGCTCTCGATCAGGTGGCTCCTCTGGTTCTGTCCATGATGCTGCCCTGGAGGGTACCACCTTTGATTATCTGCTCCCAAAGCTTCTACAGCGCCGGGAGTATTTCGTTCGGCCTTTTTTTAGCACACTTTGTGTTACGCTGGAACCGTTCCAGTGTATACGGATGGCTCCAAGTCCCAGGAGGGGGTCGGTTTCCTTGCCGTATTTCCTGTTTGAAGTCACCGATGCTCTACCAGGCGCAGCGTCTGTCTTCACGGCCGAACTGGTCGCAATACACCGGTCGGTACGGGAGATAACGCGTTATTATTTATAGCAAGGTATACACGAGTGTCTAGGCCTATTGAGACTCCTCCATATTAGGAAGTTCTACTTTACGGCGCTAGCCCTCCGTGGACCGCGCTGTCTTGAGCACCCCTAATAAACTTTTTAAGACTTTACATTCATTCATAATCTTTCCTCTTTTTCACTCTTTTTCTTTTATTTAACTCTACGATCAAATCTTTCTTCCAATCTTCAGACAGTGTTCCATATTCAAAGGCCTTGCTAGTATTGCAAGTGACCTCTAGAGAGATTGTAAGGAGAGAGGCCTATAGAAAGTAGTCAAGCTAGAGGAAGTTAAAATATATGAAAGATATATACCTACATATTCACTTGTGGGCGTTAATGCCCTGATGGCACACAAATTCTCAGGATGTCAGTCGCAGCAGTCCTCCATGCTCTACCTGACACTACTTGGGAGGGACCTGAGAGAACATCAATCAGCCCCATCCAATGATACAGTCACCACCAGTTTTTAACATCACAACTCATTATCCCATCTCCGTCTTTGTTCCATTTTCAAACTTGCGACAACCCTTACAGCAAGAGGCCCTCTTGCTTATTCATCACCTTCATATTATGATACATCTCCCGATTTGCAAACTCACTGAGAATCATATTCACTTTTTCTTACATGCCCACATTATATCAAAGTACTAACGCGTCCTTTCATATTCCTTTAATGTTCATTCACACAACTTTTTTGTTTGCTTTCCAGGGCTTGTGGTGTGTGCTGTTTTGAATCGTCCCACATAGGCTGTCAGCAGGAAATGCTTGCGTTTACTTAGAACGGAAAACCTCACTCTTGCTATGACTCTTAAAAGATTTTTAAATTTGTGATATTTTTCATTTCATTTTTAAATTTAATGAGTATTTTATTTTCCACTCAGTCATTTTAATACCAAGTATGTTTTATGCTGCCTCTTTTCAGCATTGCTTTGGCATAGCCGTACCACCCTCTGGCACAAGTTGTAAAAGACGACTAAGCCCTGATAGGGATATGCAGGCGTAAGTAGCCTTGAACACCAAAATTTTGTGCTCTGATCGCAAGAAGCCATCTCAGTAGTGGGTGGAACAATCGTGAACCCCGTCAAGTCATGCTAATATATCCGCGCCAATGTATGAGCCGAGTGTGTTGTTGAATGTGTCACAAGGAAAAGGACTACCTTAAATAACATTGCTTTCTTCTTCTTCTTTTTTTTGTGTTGTAGGCCCCTGGCATTGAAACAGAGGAAAAAAGAGAAATGGAAGAGTATTTAGGGACTTCAGAGAAAGTGAAACACCTTTTGTTCGAAACGTGACATATAGTAGTTATAATACCGCAAGGAGGGTGGTAGCCTGTTACACTTGGTACCTGGGGGAGCTGTCCATTCTTTTGGCCTGAGTGCAAATTAAAGAGGTCCTGTGCCTGGGTTGACAGGACCTATTATTGTTATTAAAATTCTTTTTCTTTTATTTAAAAGGAAAATTAAAATGCATTTGGATACAGTTTCAAGAGACTTTATATCGGAATTTACTATAGAAGGATACAAAATTCATAACAAAGACCGTGTAACTGGCAGAGCCGGTGGTGTGTTAGCTTACATAAAAGAGGGAATTAATACAAGGAAGATGGGCGTGATGACCTTAAATATGAAGAGCGAGGTTATCTTAATAGAGTTCGTGTGCTAAAAATAATAAAATTAACTTAGCTGTTTCCTACCTCCCCCCCCCCCCCATCACAAATAGAATCAGAGGATGTACTACTCTTTGAGTGCCTTTCATCTATGGTGAGAAAAAGCACAACAATAATTTGTGAGGATTTCAATTACCCTAACGTTAACTATACAAATTATACTTCGGATAAAGTAGGGCAGAGATTGGTCAATTTCATTCAGGATAATTTTCTCAATCAAAAGGTAGAGGAACCGACGCGTGATCAAAGTATACTTAATTTAATTATCACAACAGAAGAGACTTTAGTAGAAAACGTTTGCGTGGGTGAGCATTTAGCGACGAGTGACCATAATGTAATTGGGTTCAAGATTAATACAAGCGTAGAGGTAAAGGAGAGTATACAACTAATCCCACGAATTGGGAGCTGCAATTTCGAAACCTTTCGTGACCGGATTAGAAGGATAAACTGGGAGAGTTGCTTCCATCATAGGACAATACGGGGCATGCACTCGGAACTAAAGGGTCTTTCAATAAGGTGGCTCGATTTTTAAATGTAAATAAAACAAATTGTGTGTGATATATGCACTCAATTTATTTTAAATTTGAAAGTAATATGGCATTAAGTGTGGAATATGACGTCGTTCAAATGTCCGCTGTGGCTTCGCTTGGTGGAACGTATTCGGGAGGCCCAATTTTCGATGACTTTGTTGCATAAATCTGGCTGAATTTGCTGGATGGTGTTCTTTATGTTAACTTTGAGGACATCAACTGTTTTCGGATTATTCGCATAGACATGCGATTTAAGTAAGCCCCAAAGAAAGTAGTTTAATGGCGTTAAATCGCATGATCTCGGTGACCAGTTGACGTCACCGCCGCGCGAGATGACCCTGCCCTGAAATCGCTGGTGCAAAATGTCTATCGTGGCGTACGCAGTATGGCACTTAGCGACGTCCTGTTGGAACCACATATCATCAGTATCCATATCAGTCATATAATCCAGTTAAGGCCACAAGAAGTTGCTTATCATCGATCTGTAGGTCTCGCCGTTGACGGTTATGGCAATCCCATCTTCGTTCTCAAAAAAATACGGACCGATGATTCCGTTAGACGAAAACCCTCACCAAACAGTGTCTTTGTTGGGATGCAATTGGTGCTGGTGTATCTCATGTGGATTGTTTTCGTCCCAAATCCGACAATTTTGCTTGTTCACAAATCCATTCATCCAAAAATGGGCCTCGTCGCTGAAGATGATTTTTGAGGGGGAAATTTGGGGCAACTTCCAACTGCTCTAGAGCCCAATCAGCGAACACACGGCGTTGTCTATGGTCGTTTACCTTAAGTTCCTGGGTAAGTTGGATTTTGTACGGGTGCAGACCCAAGTCCCTACGCATAATTCGCCTAACTGAAGTCGCAGAAAGTTCTTGTGAACGACGAGAAATTGACTGCCTCGGATTTTCTCGTACACACTCATTTACGGCAACGATGTTTTCAGCAGACCTTGCGCTTTGGGGACGTACGGGTGTTGGCTGATTGTTGATCGACCCTTTTGCCTCGAATTTGGCCACCAAGCGTCGAACAGTGGACTCGGCAGGACGATTGTGGCGAGGATAGAAATCACGTAATGCGCGGATCGTTTGTCGAACGGAGCACTGATTTTGATGATAACATTTGATGATTTGCACATGCTGTTTAACGCTATAACCTTCCATCGTGACTTGCCAAGTACTACTGAACAGTAGAGCTCATGCTAGCCGAGTGGATACGGCGTTGGCCTCCCAACGTCGTAGTACGGGGTTCGATTCCGAAGCCCGGCATGAGCGAGCACAAACGTCAGCGCACGTAGAGATCTGGGCTACCGATTGTAGACGCTTTGTGCTCACCCCCGTTATCGGGTGAGTAGATCTTACACCTCACACAAAGCCAATCACAACAGTGCTTTCTTTCCCCTCCCGCCTTCACAGCATAACACACACACACTCTCTGTTCCAAGGAAACCTGCCGATGGGTATCTATATTCACGTACCTCTGACGCGGAACAGGTCCCTCTTTCCCGAGGTGACGAAGGCTTCCACCTGAACGCTGTTGATGTCAAAAGATAATACTTCCTGGCACCTCTTCCCAAAAGAAGACCGGCCCCTGGGGCCCTCGGGCCGACCAGCGATTGTCATTCTGACCTTAAATATAAAAATTCATTATCCGGTTGGGGATCCTCCCAGTATCATGGAAGGATTGGCGCTAACTAACTAACTACTGAACAGTTCACAGTGAGTTGCCAGATGTCGCTTTAACAACATGGCCACTATCGCCTGACAGAGCTCGAGCGTCCTTGTTGAAAGACTCTTTAAATCAAAGTGTGCTTTGTGCATTCCGACTTGGTTAAGTACGTTCGCCGTAAGAATGGGAAATCAAAGAGGGCACCGTGGGTTAGCCCTTTAATAATAAACTTAATTCGGGAGCGAAATAAGGACTATCAAAGTTTAAAAATAACAACGAAACTGTAGCAAATCGGCAAAGATACGTACACTCGAAGGCTGGTAAAGCGGGACGTTAGGGAAGCTAAACTGAAATATGAAAAAGATCTTGCCATAAATTCGAAACACGAACCGTAACGGTTTTATAATTACGTAAACAGTAGAAAGCCCATAAAGGGTTCAATAGGGCCGATCAGAGTTAAAGATTGTGTTATGACAGATGACCCAGAACAAATTGCTAAAATATTAAATGAGCACTTCGCAAACATTTTTACTATGGAGGACATCACACAATTAGCCACACTAGGCGAGGAACTAAATTTTGAAAGACAATATATATAAATTGATTTCAAAAAGGAAAGTATGCTAATATTTATGCACAGAATACATTACGTTAAAATGATATTAGGTAATGGTAATATTTAAATTGATGCAATGGTATATTGATACATGTAATATTTTATAGGAATGCAAGATTGCATTGTTATACTTTCGAACTATATTTGCAAGTTTATTTTCAAGGAATAGCATGGAAATGGAGAAGACAACCTTATATAGGGTATAAAGATACGAAGGAAATGCCCATCACATGGTACAAACGATAGGAAAAAACTTAAAAAAAGACAGAAAAATACCAAGAAAAAGAACAATAGGCACCTAATAGCAAATATATGCATCCCTAAAATGATATACACACAACAACGCCATGTATATGAATGGAATATGGTGGGTTAGAAAAAAAAAAAAACATTTTAAAGGATTATCATTAGAGCGAAAACATTTAGAGCTAAGAGTCAATCCACAGTCACAACAGAGACACGTGGTGGGGGAAGCAATGCGAATGATATTACACTAATAAAGAGTGAGAACAGGCTGTATTATGAAGTTATTTCATTTAGTATTCTTTTTTTAAAAACAGGGTCGAGTTTAAATAAGACGGGGGAAATGTTTATATTGGGTAAGATACCAATTAAGAAACACTCCAATATTTCTTTTTGTGAAATCAGCGGAATGATAAAGGAATTTTGCAGAAAGCTCCTCCACCCTACGGGGGAAGCTTGCGCTTCGCTACTAAGATTAAAATTTAAAATATAAAAAAAGCAGCCATGGTTAAATTTTTATAAATTTTCTGAACTTCACCAATTGTAATTCATTTTATTTTAAAACATTATAAAACATTGGATAATCATATTTATTTATTCTGAACTAAACTATTGTTTTTTCAAACTCTAAATAAATTCTTACAAATTACCTTGATAAAAATTTAAAATATTCCTAAGTCATAACCAAACTAAGATGAAATTATTATTCAAATACTCCAAAAAATCCCGTTCTTAAATTATAGAGTTAGTGATAATTATTTATTATGATTCATATTAAGTATTATTAGTATGTTATTATTTAATACTATTTATTATAAGTGTTATTTATTATTATCATGACTCTTATCCATTCAACATTTTCTCTCCACACTTTGCACCAGCGCTTTATTTTTACATTTATCTGAAAATACCCACCCCCATTGACTTGAATTCTGCAAAATTCCTTTATCATTCCGCTTATTTCACAAAAAAGAAATTGTCGAGTGTTCCTTAATTATCATCTTACCCAATATAAACATTTCCCCTGGCTTATTTAAACTCGACCCTGTTTTTTAAAAAATGTACTAAATGAAATAACTTCATAATGCAGCCTGTTCTCACTCTTTAATAGTGTAATATCATTCACATTGCCTTCCCACCACGTGTCTCTGTTGTGACTGTGGATTAACTCTTAGCCCTAAATGATAATCCTTTAAAATGTTTTTTGTTTTGTTAACCCATCATACTCCATTCATATACATGGCGTTGTTGTGTGTATATCGTTTTAGGGATGCATATGTTTATTATTAGTTGCCTATTGTTCTTTTTTTTGGTATTTTTCTGTCTTTTTTTTTGTGTTTTTTTCCATTGGTTTGTACTATGAGATGGGCGTTCCCTTCGTATCTTTGTACCTTATATAAAGTTGTCTTCTCCATTTTCAGTGCTATTCCTTGAAAATGAACTTGCAAATATAGTTAGGAAGTGCTTGGATTAATCTTTTCATTTTCTTGTGGGTTAATTTTCATATTATTGCTTCCTCACGTGCCACTTTGTAAGTTTTTTATTATATATATATATATATATATATATATATATATATGAATGATCAAAAATTCTTATTATTTAGTATGATTTTTATATTATTTATTATTAGTATTAATTATTATTTAATATTATTTATTATAAGTATTATTTATTATTATCATGACTGTTATCCATTCAACATTTTTGCCCACCCTTTGCACCAGGAGGAGTGTTTCCACCTATACAGCGTTGGGTTCGGTAGCCATGTTACCTCGGTCGACTGCATGCCATCCTGGGATCCTCTAGCACCAGGATATGATAATAATAAGTGATTTCCTTCCTACTCGTTAGTGGATCCGCCTATTTCTACTTCTCCATTTTATATACTTGCCTATCCCTTTCCACACTTGCTCTTGTATCCAGAGAGATTCTGGCTGCCCGACCCCCTTTCGTCCTCTTATGAGCCTTAGTTGAGTGACAGTGTATACTGTGAGGTCCCTCCCTACTTGCTACGAGCGACGAAAGCCCGCTGGCTAGGATAAGTATTAGTTACGGGATGTGTTGGGCCGTCAACTCTGCTTACCTTTCTCCAGTATACATATAAGATGGCTACGCCGGCACCATCATTTATGGTTAAAGTTTCAAGATGATGTCCCATAAATGGCGGGCCGGGTTGGCAAAGCCCATCAACTCCCGACCGGGACCGATTAAGTGTAAATGATCGCATTCTGGAATTTCTGATCCTATGGAAACTTTTCTCTTAACCTCCTAAGGCATTAGATGGGTCATATTATCTACTTACCATGTGCCCCTTTTTTTGTTTTTTTTTCTGATAATATGGTAACAATAGGAGGCAATAATGTGACTGCGCTGCCTCGCCCACCCTAAGTGTCGAGGAGGACGATATAACACGATACACCCTTTCTACCGGTGGAGGGGCTATCCTCCCACCATCGCCATGCGGCCTTTAGCATCTTTAGAGCCTCTTTCGGGCAGTTCCAACGTTATAAAGGAGATAGCCCCTTCCTGTGCTTTCACAAGGGCCAAACCTGTCATCTTCTATCGGAGAGGAGGCTTAATCCTCTCCTAGGCCTACGGATGCGGGGTTTTTCCCTTCAGCCCCTTTTATGGATTCGCTCATTGACCACTCCATATTTCGACCAAGTGCAGTCCTCCCTATTCTATCACAGCAGACTGCCAAGTGAGTAGGCAGGCGGCCCAGAATCGAACGCTCCCGGTGGAAGCGACTTGATAGCGCCAGCCCTCTTTGGAGGTCAAGGAAAAGCGGGACAATGTGCCTTGTCCCATGCATTCCTGCAATCATGAATCTTGACAATGCTGGGAGCCGGCCTCACTGCCACCTCTCTTCCCCGATGGAGGTCAGTTCGCCGGCCAAAGACTTTACTGTGACTGAAGATATTTCGAATGGGATCGCTGAAGCATTGGGGGGTGAGGGCCAATCAGAGCCCCCCGCCTAAAATGGATATGGTCTCGGAAGTGACCCAGATCCAGACGGAAGGATCATCCATGAGGTCGAACCCAAGTTCGGTGTGCTGAGCAGAGACTCGATTACATCGGGGCTCCTCATTGAGAGACTAACTGGCATTTTTTAGCTCGCTGGCTTAAAACGGTTTCTGGTTATTCTCTCCTCTGATGGCAGCACGTTGGCCAAGGGCAACATGTTCCATCAGAGGAGAGTATTAGCTAGCTTGATTAGTAGATATCCAAAGGTGTCCCGTTTCTCGGACGGAAGCCTTCTGGCGAATCCGTCAGATCCCTACGAAGCCGCCATGATTAGTGCCCTTTGCACACTTAATAGTACGCGGGTGAGTGTGACGCCGCACTCTCCCATGAACCTCGTGATACGAGTGGTCTACGCAAGGCAACTAGTGGAATAATCTATAAATGGCATCACCTTTGACCTGGCTGACCATAGAACGTTAATGTCGAACGTGTGATGAAAAATCAGGAAGGGCTTCGAGACCCACCCCTACACTCTTCGTCTTGTTCGACGGTGACAGGCTCCCTGAGGTGGTGCATGCTGGTTGTTATCGCTATAGCGTGAATGCATTCATGCCATTGCCGCGTAGGTGCTACTACTGACACCGCTTTGGCCATATGAATCACTACTATAGACGTGCAAACGATAAGGTCCTATCGTTGCGGCGAAGTGTGGCAATTGTGGGGGACCGCACCTTGCTTCTACCAGGCGCTGCCTGGTACATCATATGCTCCCTTTTTTAAAAAAGGGACCCTCTGCTCCAAACCTATGAGCACGGTTGCTTCCACCCTCATTAAGAACTCTTTCTCTCACCCCGGGTGCCATAGTAGAGCTGCTGGCACAAAGTACTCACACTAAACCTTGGCTAACCCAAGGACTTATCTCCTCCAGCGTGATCGTTCACCATAAGGCGAAACTACCGCAGGCCTCCACCGGGTCATTAGACTCTCAATACGTGGTCGTGAGGCTATTTTTCAGGGTTCCTAAGCTGCCCCACGGGAGAAGACATCACCAAAGTAGCTTCGGCTCCTACGCACCGACCCAGGGCTGCGCTGGGTTGCTCGGAGGTTGCGAATCCTCTAAAGGAGGAACCATTCCATTGAAGATCTTCTCTTCGAAGAGGGCCCCCGTATCTCCTCCAACCAAGGCCTGGGGACCATATTCCTTCGATGGAATGGCTACTGACTCCGGGCCAGAATATGACTAGCTGCAGAAGCTGGTCTATCTTTTTGCCGGATACCATGCTGGGCGCATGCCTCCTGTCCACCCTCCCGGAGTATAAGGGTTTACGACCCGACCACCACGAGATGGGTGCCGGGCAGGAGGATGCAGCATTTACACCAAATGTCTCCGTTCTTGTCTTTGCTTTAAATGCCTCCTCTCAGGGAGTATCAGTTCAGTTGCACCAGGATAGGAGATATACTGTTTTTTTTCGTTCGTATATTCTACTGTCAGCCGACTTCGACTCGGTGGACTTCCGCCACACCGTACCACTGTTGTAAAGGCCTTTTCTCCTGCACGGAAGTTTGAACGGTCATCACTATCTCTGGGAAAATTACGCGATCAATCCCAGAGGTCAGGTCCTTGTCAACCTGATTGACGAGCTAGAGATAGGTGTCCTAAATGTGGATAAGTTTACTCATCAATGCGCGAGAAGTACTTCATTTACCTGTCTTGATCTATCCTTGTGATATCCGGATGCACAGCCTGATATTTGGTTGGAGGTAGTCGAAGATATCCATTATAGTGATCACTTTCCCATTCAGGTATCATTTTCTGTACTTCTGCCTTCTGAGAGAACCACTGGTAGTGCTTGGCGCTAGTGCGGTGATTCGCATTTCAAGAAATGACTAATTTCGCTGTCCCACTCGAGGAGTTTGGTCGGTGGATGAAACCGTCGACTTCTTCTCTGGTAATTTTATCGCCCTGGGCCTTTCTAATATTCCTAGAGCGTTTTGAAAGTACGAACCAGATCCAAGCGAGCAAAGATTGTACATCCGGAGAGAGATGAAGTGAAATCGGCTATGTAAGGCAATGAATAACGGCCTGGGGTTGTTATCGCGTTTACGGCTTTGTAATCCCCAACTGATCTGCATTTTCCTGTCGTGGATTTGGGAACGATATGGAGTGGGGAGGCCCAAGGTGAAAATGAAGGCCTACAAATGACAGCATCCATCATGAATTAGAATATATCACACATTGCATAAAATCTATCTGGGGCTAGACAACGAGGTCGGGAGAATACAGGTCTTCCTGTCGTTTCGATCCTATGCACCACATTATGTTTAATGGGTTTATCCTTCAAATGTGGAAGGTTAAGGTCGGGAAACTCTTGTAGAAGCTGCTGGAATGGATGGGCTTGGTGGGTGGGAGACTTATAGAAAGGAGGGAACTCTGTGAATATGAATACGGATCGGAAACAAGCTTGCGATCGACAAGCTTGCGGTGACGAGAATCGACCAAAAGGTCGTTCGCTGAAAGAAGATTGGGGCTCAGTATTGGACAATCTACCTCGGCCACGGCGAAGGTCCATCGATAAACTATACGGAGACAGAGTGAGACTTGAAGGTTACACCTTCCAAAGGTCCTAATATTGGTCGAATACGCTACCTTCAGAACTAAATCTGAGGAAGCCCAAGCTTTGTCGCACTTAGAAATGAGTATAACACTGCATTCTGCACCAGTGTCCACCAGGAATGAGAAACCAGAAAGTAGGTCAAAATGCAAAAGGGAGGACCTTCCTGAGTAAGTGAAGTGAGGGCAGGGAATGTAGAGCCTTTTGTCCAATGCCTTTCTAGTTTAAAGATAAATTTGAGGTTGAAATTGAAGTTTAAAAATTTGAAGAGTTGAGTTGAGATGATTGATGTGCTTTGTGTGGAGAGTTGAGATTAGGTGAAGGGGGTAACAAGAAGTAACAAGGAAAGTAAGTACCCTAGGAGACCTTACCGTCCATTCAAAGAGGGTACCTTTGGACTAGCAATCGAGCGGGCACATGGCTGCTCAATTGTTTTGCGTCCCTAAACGGCCACTTTTCAAGACTTTGTCTAGTCTTGACTTGAACTGGTCAACAGATTCACTGTTGACAACTTCCACTGGAAGTGCGTTCCACCTACAGCAGATACTGTAGGTGAAAAAGTTTCCACACAGATTGCGGTTGTAACGCTTCAGTTCAAGTTTGAAGCCGTGATTGCGCGTTCTGTTCTCACTCAGTGTGAAAATATCCCTGTAGTCAACATTGTCGAACCCTCGAAGTATTTTGAAGACTTCGATGAGCTGACCACGCAGTATACGGGTTTCCAGCGAGAACATATCTAACTCCCTTAGTCTATCCTCATAACTTTTATGTCGGATAGAGGGAATCAGTTTGGTTGCCCTAGCTTGTACGCGTTCCAATCTCGCGATGTCCTTTCGCAATGAAGGACTCCAAAATTGTACAGCATACTCCAGGTGCGGTCGGACAAGTGAGTTGTACAGGCACAGTACAATCTCCTGGTTCCGATAAGCAAACTGGCGCTTAATATAGCCTAGCATCCTTTGGGCCTTTTTCTCCGCCTCAATGCACTGTTTCGAGAATTTGAGGTCACTAGTGATTGTTACACCCAAGTCCTTCTCAGTGTCGGTGGATTCCATAGCAGTGCCCTTAAGGATATACTGAGATTGGGGGTTTCTGTGGCCGATATGCATCGCTTTGCATTTCCCCACGTTAAAAGGCATTTGCCACGTGTCCGACCACTCCCCAATCTTCCCAAGATCTTCCTACAGGCAGGCAGTATTTCCATCCTTTGCAACGTTCATACCAAGCTTGGTATCGTCGGCAAATTTGGAAATCTTGGCAACCATGTCACTGTCCATGTCGTTGACGTAGGTGATGAATAGTAGTGGTCCCAGGACAGAACCTTGAGGCACCCCGCTAGTAACGGGCACCCACTCAGAAAACTGTCCATTCACCACCACCCGTTGCCGTCTGCCACTTAGCCAGTTCTCGATCCAGCCGGCTACCTTTCCGTCTATGCCAAGCGCTCGCACTTTCCGGAGAAGGCGGCGGTGTGGTACCTTATCAAAGGCTTTCTGAAAGTCTAGGTAGACCACATCCACCGCCTTGTCCCGATCGTGCTCACTGAAAACGAAGTGGAAGAATTGCACAAGGTTCGTCAGGCATGACCGTTGCCTTCGGAAGCCGTGCTGGGAACTCCTCAGTAGCAGGTTTGACTCTAAATACGACGTCACTTTGTCCACCATGATGCTTTCCATGAGTTTACCGACTATCGAAGTCAGACTGATAGGTCGGTAGTTCGACGGTTGGTTACGGTCTCCTTTCTTGAAGATAGGAGTCACCTCCGCCTCACGCCAGTCTCTAGGAACGCATCCGGTCCGGATTGACATGGTAAAGATAGCGCACAGATGTCGTGATACTTGATCGCACACTTCCTTTAACACTTTAGGTAGAAACCCGTCCGGTCCAGGGGACTTATTCGTCTTTAGGTCAGCGATCTTTTTCTTTATTTCTCCTTCGGTGAAGTCCATTGCCTCCAGCTTTTCCCCCCAGTAGGAATCCGTCGGCTGGGGAATGGGACCACACTCTTCAGTAAACACTGAAGAGAAGTAGTCGTTGAGGAGGTTAGCATTTTCTGCATCTGAATGCTTTAATGTCCCCTCCTCATTCCTCAAAGGGCCAATCGTTCGACGGATTGGTTTACGGCTGTTCACATATCCAAAAAACTCCTTGGGATTCTCTTTACAGAGTCTCGCCACTCGGAGTTCCTCAGACCGCTTAGCCGCCCTTATGCTGGACTTCACTCTCCTGGCTAGCCTCCGGTATTCGTCAAAGTCACCCGAGATCTTCGATTGCCGGTACACATTTCTCTTCTCCCTAAGCAGTTGGCCGATTTCTCGATTAAACCACTTTGGTCGTAAATATGTGCACGGTTGTAAGCATTTTACAGCTTGTGCACTATATTTGTTGTGGTACCAGCACCAGAGAGATGATTGGGTGAAAGATACATTATGCTTTGAGAAAAAACACTATAGTAGTTAGTTACAAGGCTGTGCACAGCGTACAGCGTTGTTACCATACATTTTATGGTACCAGCAGAGACCCTTTTGGTGAGAAAGGTTATAGTGAGAATAGGCGGAAGAAGATTGTGGAAATTGCTGCATCTCACCTTTTTTGCTTAAATCTTCGCTCCTCCTAAGGTTTCCATTTCATATTAATTCATTTTGTTGATTGGGTTTTTGCTTTTTTGTGGGCGTTCCCTCTCCTCTGCATCATCCTTATAAATATTAGAATTTTCAATACAATGTTCAGTAATTTAAGAGTTTTCAGTAATTCTATGGAAATTGTTTTATATACATATATACCAGGCAATGGCTTCGCCACTCTACCCTACGGGGGAAAGCTTGCACTTCACTCCTAAGATTAAAATTTATACTAAAAAAAAAGCAGCCATGGTTAAATTTGTACAAAATTTCTGAACTTCACCAATTATAATAATTTTAAAAAGGAATTCTAAACTAAATTTCCCCCTTTCAAAATATCACGTTGCTAAACTATAGTTATAAAAGAAAATATATAAAAATAAATTTTCTGAACTTCACCATTTGTAATTCTTTGGGTTTTAAAAAATTCACAAAATAACTTTGATAAAAAAAAAACATAAAACATAACCAAACTAAGATGAAATTATTATTTAAATACTCAAAAAAATCCCCTTCTTAAATTATAGAGTTAGTGATGATATATATATATATATATATATATATATATATATATATATATATATATATATATATATATATAAATATATATATATATATATATATATATATATATATATATATATATATATATATATATATATATATATATATATATATATATATATATATATATATATATATATATATATATATATATATATATATATATATATATATATTTATAGACCAGAAGATGGGTAAGGTACCCGAAACGTTGTATTGAATTAAATGAGAAATTTTACATGTCTCATTTTGGGATTTATCCCCAACCTGAAAATAAGCTTTCATAGAAGCAAACCTTTAGAATATATATATATATATATATATATATATATATATATATATATATATATATATATATATATATATATATATATATATATATATATTAAATGTTCAGACGAAAGTACTTACTCCACTCTGCTTTTTATTCAGTTTCGTTCCGTGGTACATATTCATATATATATATATATATATATATATATATATATATATATCTAACTTACAATACATATACCAGTTACTTTGAAGGATAACAAATTGATTGTAATTATTTTTGGAGTACTATGGATTATATAAATCTGGCATTGCTACATGGGTTATGGACCTGGTGAAGTGAGTATTGAGAAAAATAGAACTACAAACTATATTCAGGTCATTAAATAGTATTTTCTTTGCTGATAAATTATGATACTACTAAGTTTTAAGTTTACTAGCTGAAAACAGAATGAGAAATCCATATATTACATATTACATACATTACATATATTAAACGCAAAGAAGCCAAAATGCCATTAATGTTGAGAGTAAGTTCGGTAAATGACCGGACAACCCAACGCAATTTTCAGTTATATATTATTAATCAACAACCTCCAATTAGTTTGAGACAAGCTCCCAAACCTTGGCCAAATGCTTCTTCCCGCTATACATAATGTTGTACATAAATCTTACACCCTGACTGCTTCCTGAATGAAGTGTCAATCAAAATGGAGGATAATATCGTTCCAAGCTGTAGTCACTAGACTTTCTTGTCTCAAGCCCTTCGTAATCCAATCTGACCCACCCCCAAACAGTCTCTAAATTATTATTATTATTTTTTTAGCAAAATTAAATATGAATTGAAACTAAGTCTATAATACACATTGGCTACCGATTCGTCAACTTGTGCGGGCGACTCCTCGACTTTAAAAGGAATTATTTTAATTGAAAAAAGACCTTTTCTTTGGTTTTTGCCTTTTGAAAAAGTAAAGTCTCTAAATTAAAAATACTGTTTTTAAACAAATTAAATATGAATTAGCCATAAAAATTGAGGCCGGTTACTTTCTGAACATTTAGTATATATATATATATATATATATATATGCAAATTTTGTTGAAGACCATGGTGTATTTCGCCTTAATTAATTTTCTTTGGCATCTTTCTATTCTTCTAACTGTCTTTTTTATTCCATCTTGTAGATGGCAGATCTCTTGTCCTGGATTCATCTCCCTAATAAAGTAATAGGTTTGCTAAAAACCAAACTAAATTGCTGAGCTTTCGATCTTATCCGATCATCTTCGGAGCGTCTTTATGTATTCTTTCCTCCTTTACCAATGAAATGTGGAGTCGGAATCAGAGTTAACGAAAGAAGATAAGATAAGATAAGATAAATAAAGTTAGAATGTGTAGAGAGAGTGAGATAGGATAGATAGAAATTAAAGTGTTGTGTGTGTGTGTTAATGTGTGTAGGATGATATGCGAAGATGCTAGAGATTTGTACCAGGTTGCCTGGCTAACGCTTTCGTTTTTCTTTTAATTGAATTATATTTTTGTGATACTTTGTTGTTTTAGCATTGGAGCCTTTGTTTTCATTTGCTCAATAGAGCGTTTGTATCATTTTATTTATTTTTTTATTTTATTATTTTTATTATTATTAATGCTATTATATAAATATATTTATCTGTATATATATATATATATATATATATATATATATATATATATATATATATATATATATATATATATATATTGTCAGTAATTACTTTTAGTTCTTCATCGGGATTCTCATTTGGGTTGTATACTTGGTAGTCACAATCGGTTGTCCTTTCAAGATGTTGCATTATGGTTTACTACCTATAGATTGGATTGATCTTTATTAACGTTTTTTCAGGCTACCGTCGAAGCGTTGTTTATATTGCGTACGATGGATTTGGTCTTCTTGTACGATGGTTTGATTTATTATATTCTGTGGAATCGTATTTTTAATCTTTTCCTACAGCTTTCTTGCTCTTTTTTGTAAGACTGTGTTTATGGTTTCTATAGTAGATCTGCGGTGTAGTTCTTCTGCTGGTATGTAATCTAGTCTTCCTGTGTTTGTTATGAATATAGTGGCTTGATTTTAGACTCTTTGGATCTTCTTGATTTGGGAGTTACTTAGTGTATTCAATGGTACAATTGGGTATAGGAGCTTAGGTTGAACTAGGGCCAGGTAGAGTTTTCTTTTATTTTTGGTTGAAAGTTGCCTGAATCTATATAGTGCTGATAAGGTTGATTTTGCTTCTATGATTTTTTGTGGTAGGTGACTTGTATAGCCGTTCGTTGTTATTTTTAGTCCGAGGACACGTCCTTCTGTTGAGAAAGGATATGCCTCTCCATCTACGCGTACAGTAGCTTTTTTCCTTCTGTTCATGGGTATTAGTTTGAACTTATCCTTGTTAGTTTTTGTTTTATTCCTTTTCTCGTAATCATTTAGGTTTTTAATTTCTATACCTGTTCTTAGGGCGATGTCCTTGGGGTTTTTCCTATCACTGGTCACTATCTAAGTGATATCGTCCGCTAATTATATGTACAGCGAACTTTCATCAGTTGGATGTGGAAGGTCTCTGGTATACAATGTGTACAGCGTAGGTGAGAGGCAGCCTCCTTGTGGGACCCCCGTTTGCAGGTTGAATGCATCGCCCGTTTTGCCGTTTATCTGCAATATCGCTTTCTTCTCATCTAGATAGCTGCAGAGTATTTTGGAGAGGTTTATTTCCAGGTTAAGGTCGCAGATTTTGGCTTTTAGGCCAGGCAACCACACTTTGTCAAAGGCTTTGGTAACATCACGAAGTACAATGTCAACTCTGTTGCCTCGCGCTGTTGCAGTAGCAATTTTTTCGGTAATGATTGCTAGCATGGTGTCCATCCCTCGCTTGCTCCGGAACCCGTGTTGTTGTGGGTTGTATAGGTTGTCTATGTTAAGATGGTTGATCAACCTTTCGTTAAGGAGATTTTCTAGGACTTTGCCTGGAAATTCCAGGAGCGAGATAGGACGGAAGCTTTCGACTTGATGTTTCGGTTTGCCCGGTTTCTGCAGGAAGATCATCTTTGCCGTTTTAAATGCTTGGGGAAAGTATCCCATATTTAGGCAGGCATTGAAGATCTTCACTACCAATTCGTGCACATTACCTGGGGCATTAATTAAGTGAGCTCTAGATATCCCACTTTGTCCTGGAGCCTTTTGTTTGTGTTAGATATTCATTGATAGTAAATGGCTTTCCTTCTCCCAAGGGAATGTCTCTGTTCGTCGACGTTTCTAAACGGTATAATGTGTTCACGTTGTGTTGCCAGGCTACGTATGATTTCTTCCTCATAGTTTAGGTCGAAATCTTGATTTTCTTCAGGTGAAATAGAAAACATTTTCATCCAGTGCGTTCGGAAATGCTCTTGTAATTCCTCATTTTGCTCTACTTTCTTGTTCTGTATTTTCAGGCTTATTTCTTCTTTTGGCTGTGATCCGCGTAATTTCATGAATTGTCTTCAGAATTTCCTTGGATCCTTTTCTATCTCCATCTTACCTATTATGTTATCCCAGAGCCTGCCTGAATTTTCCTTGATGAGGCTGTCTATCCTCCTTCTAATTATGATAATGTTTCTGTACCTTTCCATCGTATTTCCCGATACCCTGATTTTATTTATTACATTTTGAAATGCATCCATTTCATCTTGGATCTCTTGGGTCCATCTAGGTGCAGGTATGTTTCTGTATTCTATTGTTGGAGTGTGTAAACTGTCCGCCTCTCTGATTTTACTGGTGATTAACTCTAGTTGGGCATCTATTTCCTCTTTACTTTGGTTGTTAAGAGATCCGGTTTCTATTGCGTTTAAGTATTGTTTGAATCCATCCCAGTTTGTTTTGCTGGTTGCTTTTCTTCGTCATATCTTTATTTGGTTGGGCGAAATTGAGATGGTGGTAATTATGCTTAAATGATCGGAGGGAGTTGCGGGACCTGGCTGTGTGTGGTGATTTAAATTGAAGTTTTGATTAGTTAAAATAATATCTGGGGTAGTCAAGACTTGGGCTGTGAGATACGTACGGAAGTTGTAGGGTTTTTCCCGTTCCATTTGTATGGGTTGTGTACCCTGCTTCCCTGCACCTTGCATTAAGGTCTCCGTCTAGAAAGGTTGAGGCTTCTCTACGGAATATCTTGATGAAATTAGGTATCGGTAGGTACGAGCGTCTAGAGGGTTGGTAGGCCCCAGCTATGACCAGGTCACCTGTAGTCATTTTTATTTTCACAGCTAAAAATGATTCCTCTAGCCCTTTTATTTCAGTAAAGTGTATACCTTTTTTAATGCCTAGGGCAACTCCGTCATATCTTGACTGTGAGTGGTTTGTTGTTAAGAATTTGTAGTTGGGGATTTTTATTGTTTCTGTATCTGTAGATATGCCATGTTCTGTTAAGATGATTAGGTCTGGATCTTCCTTTCTTACTATGTTGGAGTAGATTAAGTGTTTTTCTTTCCAGCCGTTAACATTCAAGGTGAATATTTTAAAGCTTACGTTGATACGTGTCCATTATTGTTATCATTGCTTGTGTTCTTTACCTGACTTTGCCTTTTCTGGTCAGCCTGGGGATCGAGTGCGTCCATTTCTTTTCTTTTTAAATTCACCGCATGAGATGTTACTGCATGATTCTGGAGCGATGAATAACATGCCCTGTTTCAGTGCGTTGTGAACTTCGGTTTCGTCCGCGTCTGCTTCGTATTCCCATCTAAATTTACCCTTGACTAGTCCGTCGACAATTTCCTTCTGCTTGTATTGCTTAGGAATGGGGTATCCATTTCACTTTTGTCTTCATCTTCTTCTATTTGGCTAGTAGTTTCCTTTGGAATCATATTCATTTTGTACAACTCATTCGAGGGTGGGTTCTCCGGGAACCACATTTTTTTTAGTCCGTTTTTTTCAAGCATGGTGTTGAGTTCAGTTGCATAAGAACCTGGGCTCGCCATGTTGACAAAGTGTGCATGCATTATACACAGTATTAAGTCGGGCCTCACGGTGCCCTCGATAGTGACCGTTGTGGTCTGTGCGGTGGGTGCAGAGATGCTTCCGTTAGCTGTTGCTGCAGCGTAGGTAGTATTTTTTCTCCTTTCTTTCTCTGCGTTGATATCGGCTTTCTTCTTCCGAATAAGTTGATTTTTTTACTGGGCATGACATGGCCAGAGTCCTATGTCCACTTCCGCAGTTCAAACATTTTTTCTATGTGCTTCTGCACTCATCCCACCTGTGTTCCTGGCTTGAACATTCAGAGCAAGCTTTACTTTTGAAGGTACACTCTTTGGTTGGGTGCTTGTCTAGAGCGTAGCATGTGAAGCACACTTGCACTGAAACGAATGTTTCCCTTTCTATCTGGTTGGGGGAGATTTTCGTGTAAAATGCTAGGAGTCCTTGCTCGGTGGCTTTCTTTGCGATCTCTGTCGATCGGAAGATCACTTTAAAGATGTGGCTGTGATCCTCTCCATTCTGGTCCTTGAATTTTATTACGTCTTCTACTTTTGCCCATTCTTGCTCTCTTTCTAGCTCTTCTTTTATCTCTTGGGCTGTATGTTTGCCTACCCATGGGTCAAGACGCCGGCATATTACTGATATCTTTGTTTGGAT
Source organism: Ceratothoa steindachneri (assembly GCA_963969495.1). Lineage (NCBI taxonomy): Eukaryota > Metazoa > Arthropoda > Malacostraca > Isopoda > Cymothoidae > Ceratothoa > Ceratothoa steindachneri. Next base: position 43,252,747 of record OZ018327.1, read on the forward strand.
GTCAGGCGGCGTCCGGGGGGCTAGTCCTATTTTGCCGAGTTTCTTGGCTGCGCCCTCACTCAAAAGGAGATCGAGGTCTTTCTCCGTATCGCATAGCGCCAAAAAAACATTGTATTGGTCTTTAAGCCGTAGGAGGACCACTCCTATATCCGCATATATGCTCTTAAGCGTCTGTTCCCGGGAGGATGCGAAGGGGAACCCTCTTCGCTCCTTCTTGATCGTCCATTGCGGTTGGGTTGCTGTCTACTTCAAGTGGGTTCTGGATGTTCGTCGTTGTATTTCCCTTACTGTAGGGTCCGATTCTTCTTTCTGGAAGGGTTTTAGGTGCTGCCCCCTCCTCGTTGCAAGCAAGTTTCCATGAACATGAACTGCCGGATGGGATGGATGAATGATGGTAGGCGAATCTGGGTAGGCCCTTCTGATCAGTAAAAAGTGGCGGACTTAATGATGAGTGGTGATAGAGTTAACTACCACCGCCTGGGGGTGCCGCCTCGTCTGGGGTTTTGGTTATCGATGCTGCTTCCAACTTACACAGGGACGGTTGCATGTCCCCCTGTGGTCCTGGACGGAAACTACCCTTAGAAATTAGCGCGAACTCATCCCCAAAGCTTTCAGCATCACCTGGTAAGCGGGTGGTCTCTTCCGTAGAGTTCCATCGTGGGCTAATCCTTAAACTTGATTTCCTTAACGTCTCCAATTATGTCTATCAAAGTGGAGCGACATATTTGGAGCGAGACTAGATGAATGGCAGTTCAGTTCATTTCGCCCCCTTGCCCCGTAAGGGGGCCGCGGGGTGGGGCTGGATCAGCCAGACATGAGTCGGCTATGTGTAGCTCCGTAAATTATCTTCGATTTCTGGAGTCCCCGTGGGGAAAAAGTGTGGCAAGTTCACGTTTATGGCGTGGCTTTCCCTTTCCTTTCCCGCTTTTGCTGGTGATAAACTTCTTCGGAAAGTTTGAGAAGAGATCCGTTTCGTACGATGAGTCTAAGGTGAATGAGTACTCGTCTACTCTATGTAATGCGTACTCGAATGAAAGAAAAACGGTTTTTAGGTGGTATTTATTCCGCCTGGTTGATCATAACGTTAGAGGAAACGAGCCAATCCTGTGAGTGGAATTTTAAAACAACTTTAATGTTCGATTCTAGCTTAGCGCTTGACTATTGATGGCCGGCTTTTCTTTGTTTATTAAAATGGTTTCTAAGATGTTTAGCTAGTTTTATTTCCCTTTTCTTTTAATTACGCTGTTGTCAACTAGAATATCTCTCGTTAGATTGATGTTACGTGCGCTCTTCATATGATCTTTAGGTCCTCCGCTTTGCAGATGCATCGTTAAATGTCTCGAAAGTGTGTTTGTTTTCATGCCAATATATTTAGAGTTATTATAAAGCTTGCAGTCTTTATTGGGGCAGATGAACTTGCAAACTATGTTGGTTGACTTGAGATTCGAAAAGTTTTGGCATCTGTTTGTTTTCATAAGGAGATTGTTGGCTTTTGTTGTTTTATAGTAAATAATCAGTTGAATTTATCCATTTGATTCTTAACCTTGATGTTACGGTTAATAATCTCCTTGATGTTTTTTTCATCTATTTTATAGGCCGTGGACATTTGATTTCTGTAGTACAGTTTGATGTTGTTTACTGCGCCCTGATTACTTTTCGTTGTATCCGTATATTTGAAGCGATTATTTAAAATTGATTGGAGTTGTTTGTCAATCATGCTGTTCGGGAAACCGTTGTTCACAAGTGTTTGTTTTACACGTGAGATCTCTTGGTGGAAAAGTTCCCACGTAGAGTAGCATTTATATGATCGGCGGATGTGCGAGCCGATTACACTTATTTTATATATTTCAGGGCATTCGCTATCCGCATTGAGGCATCTTCCCATGTCCGTGCTTTTTCTATATACTTTTGTGATATAGCTGCCATTGATGTTTTGAACCTCAACGTCCAATAAATGGAGTTTATTGCCCGTACTCAATTCATAAGTCATTTTTAACACGGAGTACTCCTCAAATTGCTGTTTGATGTTTATCAGATGTTCTTCGCTTTGAACGTTGATGTAGATGTCGTCTACAAATCGGTAATATGTGTGTGGCTTATTTTCACTGTTGTCCAATAATCTCTCTTCAAGTTGACCCATACAGTTGTTGGTGAAGTCCGGCCCTATGGGAGAACCCATAGCCACTCCATCCACTTGCGTGTATAGATTACCGTCCGGTGTTCTGAACGGAACCTCTGATGTGCATGAAGGTAACATGTTCCTTAAGATGTTTGGGTCGAGATTTGGAGGAGACATTGTAGGATGGTGGTACACGTTTTTTATAATGGTGTCGATGGTCTGAGCAATAGGCATGTTCGTAAACAGGCTTTCCACATCAAGGGATGCTATTAGTCCTGCTGGTCTTGTAGAGTGTAGTATATCAATAAATTCCTCCGTGGATTTTATGCTGTACTTCGAAGGGATGTACGGTTTTATTACTTTATTTAGGGTTTTAGCTAAACGGTACGTTGGTGTCGTGACTTGAGAGATGATGGGTCTCAATGGGTTATTCGGCTTATTAATTTTTACCTTTCTATACAGATATCCTGGTGTGTAATCGCCGATGCTCTTTTGGAAGTGAAGTCATCCGATGAGTGCATTAGCTTTAGTTATTTGTCCATTTATTTTCTTTTTTAAGTCTTCTGTTGGATCGTTTTTCATACGTTTAAATTTAGTAGTGTCAGACCAAACTAAATTGCTGAGATCGAAAGCTCAGCAATTTAGTTTGTTTTTTACCAAACAAATTCATTTAAAAAAGAAATGAATACTGGACGAGTGATCTACCATCTACAAGATGGAATAAAAAAGATAGTTAAAGAAGAGAAATTGCCAAAGGAGATTAATTAAGGCTATATATATATATATATATATATATATATATATATATATATATATATATATATATATATATATATATTATATAGGTTTGCTTCTAAGAAGGCTTATTTTGAGGTTGAGGATAAATCCCAAAATGAGACATGTAAAATTTCTCATTTAATTAAGTACATACAACGTTTCGGGTATCTTACCCATCTTCTGGTCTATAAAAGAGATTTAGAACAGGTTTAAAATTACAAAAATTATAATGCACACAAAGTTTAAAAATAAATTATTTAGTTAATTGAAATTATGGCAAATCGTTTGAAAACTATTGAAATTTAGATATGGATCAATTATGGGCACTTTAAATATGCATAAATATAACACTAGTTGATACAATTATTGGTTGACACAGATATTAGTCACTAAATGAAGCAGCAATAGTAATAAATTATTTAATAAAATGAAAATGTGAAAAAATCATTTGAAAACTTGACACTAAATATAAATGCTATAAATATGGATAAATATAAGAATATACTAATTGGGGCAATTAATTGGTACACAAAAATATTAGTCACCTTTAGTGGACGGTAAAAGCGGAAAGACTGAGGAAAGATTATAGAGGGAACCGATTAGAGATTGGTAGGTTGTGAAAATATTTTGAGTGGTTTATGAAATGAGAAGGGGAAAAGCAGTTGAATCAGAATTTAAATTGGGATTTAGTTGTTTTATAAATAATGATTCGAGAATGCGCAGGGAAGTGGAGTCCTTTGCATGTCCTATAATTTGAAAGTTTTTGTGGGAAATTTCTGTCTTACATTTAATTGAATGATCTCGAATGGGAGAAGTTTCTTTATTGGTCAAGGTGGAGCCAGTGCGAGAGCTAATACCAAGATGAGAACAGACCCTAGCCCTAAGTGAGCGAACAGTGCTGCCAATGTAGATCCCCTGGTGGCACCTGGGGCAAATGAATTTATAGACAACTGAACAGCTCATTTCAGGTGGGATTCTGTCTTTAGTTCTGAAAAATTTTCCAATATGAAAGTTGTTAAGGAAAACTATTTTGAAGTTGGTATGCGTGTAAAAACTTTTCAAAAGCTTATTAAGTTTTCGGCGTAAGGGTAGGTTGAGTGGGCCAATATCAGGAAGAAGACAATAGCGGACATCCTTGGGGACAGAGGAAATTTCTTGTGGAGGATGGTATATTTTATCAAAGAATTGACGGATACATTTTTGTACAAGTGAGGGCTGGAAACAATTCCTTTGAAAATAACCCATGAGAAAACTGAATTCAGAATGAACAAGAATATAATCAGATGAAAGCTGAAAGCCACGGTGAATGAGGGTTTTGATGTTGTTGATCTTATAAGAAATATCACAAAAACTGTAAAAGTTCATGCCGAGACCAGAAAAGGAGGATTTACGATAGACGGAAGTGGTGAAGTTGGGCGAGGAGCGTGATATGAGAAAATCCAAAAATGGTAATTTTCCATCTTTTTCTTTATCAATTGTGAATTTTATATTTGAATGGCGATGATTCAAATATTCAAAGAATGAAAGAGACTGTTGTTCTGTTTTAAATATTAGAACCGTATCGTCAACAAAACGACGGTAAAATATCGGTTTCAAATCAGGAGGGCATTCTCGCAAAGCAACTTCTTCAAAGTTGGACATAAAAATGTCAGCAAGAAGAGGACCCATGGGAGAACCCATTCCAACACCATCAACTTGTTGATAGATGGAGTTGTTAAACAGAAAACAGTTGTCTCTAATGGTTAGTTCAAGAAGAGTCCGTAAAAGCGACGGTGTGAATTTATGAAAGGTCGAATCAGGTTCTGGAAAGGCCTTTTGGATGATTAGGTCTATGGTTTCATTTACGGGGATATTTGTAAAAAGGGAGACGATATCAAAGCTACACAAAAAGTCAGGACCAGGAAGTTTCAAGTTCCTGAATTCTTCAGCCAGAGAATAACTATTGTTAACTTTGTATTGATTAATGGTAAAAGGGTTAAGTAGAGGTACTAGATATTTAGCCAACTTGTAGGTTGCCATTGGGTATGCAGCTAGTATGGGGCGGAGGGGAACATTAGGCTTGTGGATTTTAGGAAGGCCATACATAAGTCCGGGATTAGAGCCAGAGGAGAAAAGTTGTTTATAAGATCCATCGTCAATGATATTAAGAGTTTTAAGTTTAGAAAGCAAGCGATTAACCTTATCATCCAGAATTTGGGAAAGTTTCGAGAGATCTTTGTTAAGAAGTTTAAATTTAGATGAATCAGAGAGGATGTTATTCATTTTGTTAATGTAATCAAATTTGTTGAGAATCACAACACCGTTACCTTTATCAGGCCGGGTGACATAAATATCAGGATTGTTTCCGAGGTCACGAAGAAGCTGGAAATCATTCTTTTGTATGAAAAGGGAACTAAATCGAAGATTTTTCATTTTTATGTAAAATTCATTTGTAAGAAGGGAAAAAGATGATTTGAGATCTTTAAAGTTCCCAAGTATAGGAAGAGGTTGTAAATCGTAAATGAATTTTTCAAAAAACTGGAAGTAGTTTGGGAATTTGTGAGAAAAAACAGGCAACTTAAATTGAAGACCAAGTGAGAGAAGAAAAGATTCTCGTGCCGATAATTTATAATCTGATAGGTTATGAATGACACTTTCAGGTGAGTTTAGGCTTGGACGGAGCAAATTAAGCTTATTATGGGTTTGAATGACTTGAGAAGAATAAAAGTTAGTTTCTTTAACAATAACTGAACGGTAGCAAATATTATCACAAAAGGAAAAGGTTGAGCGCAATTTAGAAAGGGAGAAATTATAACTTTTCTCGGTTTTATGCAAAAGTTGAAATTTGAAGTTGATTTCATTATTGAGGAGATAATCCAATGATGACTTGTAAAATTCGGAAGAATACAGGGACTTACGGTAGAGTTTAAAGATGATAAAGTTGGGATAAACATTGTTTGACCTACAAATTTCTAGAAATTGAATGTCAAGTTGTACTTTCTTGAAGCGACAGGAAAGTTTGGATGCTTGCCGAAAAAGCCTAACGCCATCTTGTCCATAACGGGAACGTATATATTCTATAGGTTTGCTTCTAAGAAGGCTTATTTTGAGGTTGAGGATAAATCCCAAAATGAGACATGTAAAATTTTACACGCATACCAACTTCAAAATAGTTTTCCTTAACAACTTTCATATTGGAAAATTTTTCAGAACTAAAGACAGAATCCCACCTGAAATGAGCTGTTCAGTTGTCTATAAATTCATTTGCCCCAGGTGCCACCAGGGGATCTACATTGGCAGCACTGTTCGCTCACTTAGGGCTAGGGTCTGTTCTCATCTTGGTATTAGCTCTCGCACTGGCTCCACCTTGACCAATAAAGAAACTTCTCCCATTCGAGATCATTCAATTAAATGTAAGACAGAAATTTCCCACAAAAACTTTCAAATTATAGGACATGCAAAGGACTCCACTTTCCTGCGCATTCTCGAATCATTATTTATAAAACAACTAAATCCCAATTTAAATTCTGATTCAACTGCTTTTCCCCTTCTCATTTCATAAACCACTCAAAATATTTTCACAACCTACCAATCTCTAATCGGTTCCCTCTATAATCTTTCCTCAGTCTTCCCGCTTTTACCGTCCACTAAAGGTGACTAATATTTTTGTGTACCAATTAATTGCCCCAATTAGTATATTCTTATATTTATCCATATTTATAGCATTTATATTTAGTGTCAAGTTTTCAAATGATTTTTTCACATTTTCATTTTATTAAATAATTTATTACTATTGCTGCTTCATTTAGTGACTAATATCTGTGTCAACCAATAATTGTATCAACTAGTGTTATATTTATGCATATTTAAAGTGCCCATAATTGATCCATATCTAAATTTCAATAGTTTTCAAACGATTTGCCATAATTTCAATTAACTAAATAATTTATTTTTAAACTTTGTGTGCATTATAATTTTTGTAATTTTAAACCTGTTCTAAATCTCTTTTATAGACCAGAAGATGGGTAAGATACCCGAAACGTTGTACTTAATTAAATGAGAAATTTTACATGTCTCATTTTGGGATTTATCCTCAACCTCTCTCTCTCTCTCTCTCTCTCTCTCTCTATATATATATATATATATATATATATATATATATATATATATATATATATATATATATATATATATATATATATATATATATATATATATATATGGGTGTGTTTTTGACAGCAAATGGCAGGAAAAACCGCAAGTGGTACAAGTTTCTTTATTACTAACGTTTCGCTCCTCCGGAGCTTCCTCGGAATAACAAGAAATTCCAATTAATGTGTGTGTGTGTTGAGGAGAACAAAGCATGTGTGGTATAGATAGAGAGCAATAAAAGTGGTGAAAAGAGAAGTTAGTGTAGGAAATTTGCAAAGGGGTGCAAGGCGACTAGTTATCAGGCTTATCGCTTTCATTTATTTTATTTTTCGTGTATATTTGTTTGTTATTCTTGTTTTAAATGTCGTTCAAACCTTTTGTTTAAAAAAAAAAATGTTTCTTGTATGTGTTATGCGCATTTGTTGTTGTTTTATGATTTATTTATTTTATTATTATCTGTAATACTTAGTGTTTTATTTAATTTTCTATATTCTGTAGTGTATGTAGGGTTTTTTCATTTTCTTTCTTCGAGTTCCTTCCCCATGGGTCAAAATTGGAAAGGTTTTTTTTTTGTAGTAATCGGTTATTTTTCCAGTTTGGTAATAGTTTCATTTTCGGTAAGTAATTTTCTTTCCTTTTCCGTTTTTATCTGCGGCTAAACGTCAGGTCAAGGCGTCGCTTTTTTTTCATAAGAAGTAAATTTCAATTGTACCCATTTAGAGCCATGAAAGGACCCATAGGACCATGGGACATATGGTTTTTCACCCTGGAGATTTCAAATCTGCCATCAGATTTGGCGCTGGGTGGCATCATCTAGTGGCAGAAGCCTCATTTAGCCATTCAAAGGCACTTGTAAATGATTTGAACCATGGGAAACCACCAATTCAATAACCATTTATTATCTTATCACAAAACGCCGCAGGTCATTGGGGATCTATTCCTCTTATTGAGCTGCTACAACGACAAACGTACCCGAATCGAGGATGATGCCCCTCCCCCCTTGCTTCGACTAATGAGCTCATCAGAAGAAACGTGGCTCTACGACATAAAATCATATACTTCGTATAGCCCCACGCAAAACACACTATCCGAGAAAATGCCTTGATCTTACGAGAGGGATCTTGTAGACTTCTCGCTCGCTAAACTCCATGGAATATGTGCCCTAGATCCACCTCACCGTAGCGATAATGATACCAATCGGATATCGCAATGCTCAAATAAAACCACCGAGACAAAATTACTGACCCTTGTCAGTCATGTGATCACCTTGCCGATTCATTACTTTGGTTATGCTGCTACTCGTACGACCTTGCCGCACCTCCCTGATTACAGATTATCATCTACTTCCTGGTTGTACAGCTACCAATATAGCATCCTATAACCCGATATCATACTCTCCAGATTCTTCTCCGACCGCCAAGAAAACTACCCATTAGTCGCCACCAGACCTTTTGACTCACGCTCGTGACCCACCCACATAAAATATACCGCCCCTTCTCTAGGCACGTCTGGACCAATACATATGGACTGTACTTCTACCCCTTTGTCTAATTCATTCATTAACGCTCCAACGTCCTCAACCTTCTTTCTCAAATGGAATATACACTGCCTTCGGGCCAATTATGGCTCGCTGCAGGCCCTATTAAAACAGTTTTTCTGAAGTGGTTTACCTCACTGAAACCAAGCTCCTAGACCGCTGCTCCCAGGTCAGCCTACCACTACTCCAATTATATGGTAATATCCTCCTAGTCCGCACGGATATACCATTTACCACAGTCACCCTCCTTACAAACCTCAATGCCCTTGCTTCTCACCTTCACTGGTTTATGCTCTTAACTGTGTGTTCAGTCTACCTCCCACCCTCCAAGCCAATCACCTTTGCCTCCTTGAATGAATTTGTCTCCTAACTCCCGAAACTATTCCCTGTAACCGGCAACTTTAATGCTCGTAACCTGTACTTGTATATGTCATAAACATCAGTAAAGGAAATGTACTAGTGTCGCCTTACAACAAGACGACCTGCAAGTCCTCAACAACGGAGACCCTACTCAATGTCATCCCCGGATTATAATGTGTGGGTGGAGGCTAATCTGAATTCCTCCCTTTAAGTAGTTTGATAAAAGGACATTGATCATTGTTAATAGATATCTTACACAACATTGATAATAAATAGCTGTATTTCTCATAGAGATGCACACTAACTCTCTCAGATCTGATTTCTTGGCACACCTCATAAAATCATGAATTGTGATTTATTGTAGTTTTTAGACGTCAGCTAAAGTATGATACTGAATTTAATAATAAATTTTGAGATTTATTTGCATTTTAGACATGTATCATATAAGATAAATTAGCTCGCAACGGTTTAAAAACTATTTTATATATATATATATATATATATATATATATATATATATATATATATATATATATATATATTCTATATTATTACATCACTCTTTCTGAAAACAGAATACAAGTATGGCTTAAAAAGAATTATAAACATAAACCGTTCTGAAATTTGAGGGGAATTCAGCCCCCTAGTCCCCTCCCCATACCCGGATCCGCGCCTGCTTCCGTTCACTCTTTTATAGTATTTCATGGCTTGTGTGGAAGTGATCACTACCCTCTACTCTTAGACCTTCCTCTTTCCCCCATCTTCCCAAGACCGTATTGGGCTTACCAACAATCTGACTTGAAAGCCTTTGCAATGTCGTCCTCTTCCATAACTGTGTGCGATGAAACAACATACGGAATTTTTCCCTAGAAGAGTTTGTGAAACATTTTTTAGAACGGCCCGCAAACATGTTCCATTCCGCAACCCTCGGCTCAAACCCCCGGCCGTCTGGTGGAACAAAGAGTGTAGCACCTCTTAGCGCGAACGAAACGGGCTCCATCACACCTTTCGAGAAAATCACCGTATATCTTCTTACATTAATTATAAAATACAATATGACCTTACCCGCAGGACTTTCCGCCACGCAAAATACCACTCCTGGATTCAGTACACCTCTTCCATTTCATCCCACGCCCCTCTGCCCAAGGTCTGGTGACGAGTTTATAAAATCCCTGGCTCCTCGCGACACCCCTACCTCCCTATTCTCTGTCATAATGACTACCTTGTCAGTGCCCACCAGGAGGTCGCACAGCTAATTGCGAACTCACTCAGCTCACGGATCCCTTCTCCCAAAATTCACCGACATAAATCATTAGCAGAATTGAAACCATTAATATTTGAGACGTCCGGAAAACTATGCTACAACGAACCTTTCTTTTTGAAAGAACTCCATGAGGCGTTCTCATCGTGTAAGAACTCCACTCCTTCAGATAACTTGATATTATACACTCTCATCCAACACGCTCATGTAGATACCCTGCAGTGCTTCCTAACAATTTTTAATATCTTCCTAACCGAATTTTCTCCAAGAATGGAGGCACAACATTATCCTTTTATATGTACTATTTCTTATAGCGTTGGCTTAGGTAGCATATATGTATAATACCCCGTATACATAAATGTTTGTTTGAATGAATGTTAAGTTGAAATGAGATGTTAGGTCTAACAGGACGACTTAAGGTAAACACACGAGGGATCAAATACAACGAGATACAAAAGAGAAATTGTATTTAAGAATTAACAGATAATATCACGATTGAAGATAATATTTTAAAAACAAAAACGTATTTCCATTCCCTAATAGTTGAAAGCCCTGAATTTTTCTAATTTGAATATTACAACCTCTGCTGCTTCCCATTTCCAATATAATTATTTTATTAATATTTGATAACTTCTGTAAAAGTTTCTTATGTTCGTATGTATTTGTCATATCCTTGAGAATGGGTTCCTACCCGAAACGTCGGTACCAAGAAGTTATAATATAATAATGAACTTCCTAAATTTAGCCTGCTTATTTATCCTAAGTGTATATATATATATATATATATATATATATATATATATATATATATATATATATATATATATATATATATATATATATATAAATTTAGGAATGATATTTAAATGGTATTTAGAGTATCACAAATGGTATGGAAAATTGGGGTTCTGTAATAAAAAGTAAATATGACAATCAAACGTGATATGCATTTAGAGACCTGGATTGTGGAACATTTTATTTGAACGAACCTTTGTGGATGGAAGCGAGGGTACGATTAACTAAGTGACGTTTAGAAAAGCTCGGACGCAGGCAGTTCTAATATTAGAAAGCATATATATATATATATATATATATATATATATATATATATATATATATATATATATATATATATATATATATATATATATATATATATATATATATAGGTTCTATTGAAATCCACAGCTCTGGCAGCGTTATTAATTTTAACTTGTATTTTCTTAATATTTCTTACAAGTTTTTTAACGGGGTCTTCGAGACGAGAAAAAACATCCGCTAATGACTTTCTTTATTCCTAAACGTCTTTCGACCATGTTAGGTCATCTTCAGGGAATGAACAGAAATAGAATTATTAATTTCATTTCATATAAATTAAAAGATAGGGAAAAATGTGTGGGATAGTAAGAGAGGGAATAGTTAGAAAAAGTGGTATTTTAGTAGAAGGGTTTGTCTGCCAGTACGTCTGGCAATATCTTCATTTGGGCTTCTTTTTTTTCTTTCATGTTTCTATTGAGCATAATAAAAGCATTGAAGTCTTTGTTTTCGAGTTTGCTTGAATTGTATCTACAGAGCTTACTCATGTTATGCGTTTTCATACATGTGTGTTTTATATGTGTCTTATTTAACTTTTTCGTGTCCTTTTTGGATCTTTTATTCATTTGTTAGTTATTTTTATTCTTTATCTTTTTGTGCTTAAATTGTCCACTACGGATCTTTTATTTATTTTTTATGGTTTATTTATTTATTTTTTATTATTTTTTTTTTACTTAAAAGGTATACATGTATGAAATTGTTCATCAGGTTGTCCTATTTGGTTTTTAACGCTTTTCCTGGAGTATATTTAACTATTCAGTGGCACAACATTCTCCTGCGTACGAAGTTGGCTGCTGCCGAATTCACGTCAGTAGTGTCTATTACGGTGGTCGAGTTCGGGTAGTCTAATGCTTTAAAGTACATCTTCTGGTATGTATGCGTAGATCTTCGTCCATACAGCCTTTGCCCTGTTATGTGGGGTCACGTTTAGAGGTTCGATCCCAGCGAGATTGTGAAGTGTGTTTGAGGGGATGTCGTCCAGCAGACTGACATTAAAAATGTACCTCAGTGCCCTGTTCTGCACCGCTTGTGCCTTTTTTAGTTGACCTTTGCTTGCCATGTGTAGGGGAATGACGGGGTACAGCAAGATCGGTCTCACCAAGCTCCTAAATAAATTTCTTTTGTTTAGGGATGGGGGGCTCCTTGAATCTGTAGAGGTATTGTAAACTTCTCTTGACCTGCTCGACCCTCTCTTTAAGATGATTGCAATACCCTCTCGTTGTGATTTTAAGTCCAAGGGCCCGAGCTTCATGGGTATATGGGTATAGCTCATCCCAGACTAATATATTTGCTGTTTTATTACGTCCTATGGGAAGGAATTTGAATTTCTCAACATTAGTCCGTATTTTGGTGTGATTTTCGTAGGTATTAAGGTTATTTATTTCGCCTGCCGTCCTGTTCGCGATGTCAGCTGGGTTTCGATAGTCGCTGGTTATCCCCTTGATATGTCGTCAACCAGCTGAACATATAAGGCGTAGTGATGGGTAGACGGGGGAAGGTCACATGTATATAAAATGTATAGAGTTGGGCTTAGACAACCTCCCTGAGGCATCCCGGCTTTCATGGAAAAGGAATGTCCTTCGAAGCATTTATCTTTATGACTGCCTCCCGGTCTTCAAGATAGTCACAGAGGAGCCTTGTGATGTTTGTTTCCATTCCCAGATCGCATAACTTCTTTTTCATTTCTAGGGTCCATACTTTGTCGAACGCCGATGTTACATCTCTGAGCAAAATATCTACGTTCTTATTCTTAGCCTTTTTATAGCAAAGTATTCGGTCATCAAGGCAAGGGCTGTTTTCGTACCAAGTTTTCTGCGGAAGCCATGCTGCTGCACGTTGTAGAAGTCCTTTCCGTCCAGATAGTCGATCAGCCTATCGTTAATCAGTTTTTCGAACAGCTTTTTCCTATGAACTCTAGTAGGGATATCGGCCTGTAGCTCTTGACTTCACCTTTAGGCTTGCCTGGCCTTAAAAGGAAAATCATTCTAGCTCTTTTAAGTAAGTCAGGGAAGTACCCAACATTCAGGCAAGCATTGAAGAGGTTTAGTATTGACATATTAATGTTTGCTGGGACATTCATTAGATGGGCTTTAGTGATACTCGAAATCCCTGGAGCTTTCTGTTTGAAGCTTTTTAGGGCTGCTTCAAACTCTTCTAGGGTAAAAGGTCGTCCTTCATCTGTCACCCGTCGAGTGACGTGCACGTAGTGGAAGGGCGTTAGGGCTGGTCATCGCTCCTCTAAACTTGATAAGACTTCTTCCTCATATTTCATGTCAAAGTCCACGTTTTCCTCTTCTGTAATGTCGAATTTATCTTCCAATGTTCCCTAAATTGGTGTTCAATAGCCTGATCATCGGTGATCTTTATTCCGTCAATTGTGATGGCAATGTTTGACTTGGTGGGAAGAGTACCGCTTAGCTTCTTGTCCTGGGACCCAAACTTCCTGGGGTTGCCTTCCGTGTCCATTCTTTCAATGATTCCGTTCCAGATCGTCTTGGATTTCTTGGAACTTTCTATAACGATCTGCTGAGTTACCGTATTCATTTATTTGGCGAACTAGTTCCTCGAATCTATTTTTCTTTTGAATAATGTCCGCGTCCCACCGGGGTGCCGGGAGAGTCTTGAACTCTACCCTAGGGATGGCCACTCTGTCCGCCTCCGTTATTTTGTCCATGATTTTTTTCCAGATGTCTGTCGCGGTCTTCAAGCGTAAATTTGTCCAACTGTTCCACCTGGTGTTATCGTAGGATTCTTTTGTAGTCGTCCCAGTTTGCCTTGGGCAACTACGAGTTGAAATTCTCACCTGTATAGGGGCCTGGAACCGTCATGTGATTTAAAACAAAATTAGCATTGGTGAGGATGATATCAAGTGTTGTGAAGGATCTTCTTGTTAGTTACGTGGGGAACTCTTGGCCAACTCTCTGTACCACCTATCGCTCCATAGGAAGGCTCAGGGAAGCTCCTGATCCATTAAATGCCAAGGTATAGCCGACTTCCCTACAACGGGCATTAAGGTCGCTGATCAGAATGGTAGAGCTGTTCCTCCTGAATAGACACAGGATATTGGGATAGGAAGGTGTGAACGTCTTGGGAAATGGTACCCCACGGCTTTAATAAGGTCATCGATAGTCGTACTAATCTTAATTGTGAGGTATGATTCCTCCAGGTTGGTGATCTCTTTGTATTTAATACCCTTACGCACGGCTAATGCAACACAGTCGAATCTTTCATTAGTATGGCTTGTTATAATGGTGTTATAGTTGTATATCTTAACGGAGTTATTATCTGCATTAAGGCCATGCTCAGAGATTAGGACTATGTCCGGGTCTACTTCTCTAATGATGTTATTGTAGACAAATTTTTTGCCTTCCTAGCCATTTACATTGAGCGAAAAGATCTTTTCTATTGATAACTCTCGTGTTGTATGCATATTATTCTCCTTGGATGTTTTGTACTTTCGTTGGTTCTTCTCGTGCAGGTGACCTCACCCTTCCAGTCCTTTTCTTCTTAAACTGATCATAAAAGAGATTGAAGCATGATTCAGGGTATATTTAGATGCTGCCATCCTTTAATGCCGAGAGTAGGTCTTCTTCATTGGCGTCATAATCATAATCCCACTTAAATTTTCCTCTGACCACTCCTTCGACGATATTCTTAACTTATGTCAATCTTGGTGGGAGGGCAATGGTGAGTCATAGATCTCTAGGTTAAGGTCTGTGGTTTTAGGTTTAGGTGCGGATTGTTTGCTTTTTATTTGTGTTCTTGTTCAGTTGGCTCGTCTTTTGAGGTATATTTTCTCTCTGGGTTTGTTGTTCAATTCCCATCCTTTCGGATGTTACGGAGGTATTTTGCTTGTTCAGATGGGGGTCCCTAGATCTCGATCTGTTTCTTTGTGTAAGATCAGATTTGTTCCCTGCCTGAGTTTGGTATAGTTCACATGATGGAGGGTTATAGGGAAACTACATAGGTTTCATCCCGTTTTGAGTCAGCATACGATTTAATTCAGTCGCATAGCTACGTGGTTTGGCTATATTTACAAAGTGGGCATGGATTACGCACATAACCAAATCCAGATTCATCGACAGATCTAGTTGGAGTAGTGTTTTATCTTTTTCCTGATATTTGGCCGCCTGTGCGTAGCTAGTACTTGCCTTGCGAGTTTTCTCCTCTTGTATATTTCTTTTCTTTTCGTTAACCATATTTTTCTTTATGGGGCAAGTCATTGAAAGGGGGCGGTGGGGACCATCATAATTGAGGGATCTCTTTGTTACCTCCATTTGGGCAATCTTTCCAGGTGTGTCCGGAACCAGCGCACTCTGAGCACACTTTGCCTAGAAATTTGCAGTCTTTTGTCGCGTGCTGTTCTAAAGAATAGCGCGAGAAGCAAACTTGTACGGATACAAAAGTTTCCCTCTCGATACATGGCGCAGAGATCTTAGTGCAGAACATTATTAGGCCAGCTTCGGATGCCTTAGAAGCCATCTCAGATATCTGGAAGGTAACCTTGAAAAGGTGAGTATATTCCTCTCCATCCCGGTTTTTAAATTTATAGATTTCGTCCACTTTCGCCCAGTTAGGTTTTGTTTCTATTTCCGTCTTGATTTCTTCTGCACTATGTTATCCAACCCAGGGATCCAAGCGATGGCATATGATAGATCTTTGGAGAGATACGTGAGGTGGGACCTTTGGTGATAGATAAATCTCGTCGAGTTTTGTGCGGGATTTCACGCTGAGAGGATTGTCGACATCTTGGCTGCTATCGCAGATCGCCAAGTAGCCATAAGACTGGTCTACCAAGCGACATAACGCAACTCCTATGGCAGCGAAGATTGTCTTGAACACCTTCTCCCTGGGGGGTTTGGGACAATGCTCTTTTACTCAGACCGGGATCCTCTTCTCACCCCTGGGGTCGTCCATGACGGCCCGCTGGGGAAGCTTTTTCTTCACGTGGCCTACTAAGCTCCTATTCAAGTAATTTTCCTATTGCTGTCAGCTCATTCCACCTTGCTCTACCCTACCTATACTAAAGTGCCTAAACAGGGCCCACCTGCCGGTCCTGTCCACTCTGCCCCTTACTGGGGCTCCTTCTTCGCGCCCCCTTTGGGGCTTCCTTCCGGGGTTCGGACACGACAGACACTGGTGGTCTCTACAGGCTTCGATTAGCAGAGAAGTTATTAGGAACGAGGTGTGCTGCTGAAGTATAGATAGAAGCAAAATCCAAGGCAAGAGACGGCGCCCTCCGAAGAATGTGCCGTGCTCGCGCGCACGTGCGTATAAGCACGCGACACTACAAACGAGTAGCAGTTAGGTCAGCGGTCTTGACGCGTAGAAGCGTAGAGGATTTCTTCACCTACTTTCAATCTTGAAAGCTAAGTAGTGAAAAAGTAGGACTTCGTAAATTCTCTTGATGAGCGTTGAGTATCTCTGTCAAGCGATGCGCAGTCAGAATTATTAAAAAATTGCTACATTATATATAGTATTTCTACGCGAACATAAGTATTACAAAAATTGGCCAATCATGGCGCGGGAAATTTTTAAGGGGAAACTAAGTGCTACAAGAAACATAAAATTGGAAGGCTCAGATTGTCTTGGCAGAAGAGCCCCCACTATATTAATGGGGGATCTGAACGCCAGATGCCGAAAATCCGGTTACAGGACCTTCAACGGTATAGGAAGAAGCCTGGACCTATTGCTGAACAGAAATATTGCCCAGTGAATGGGCCCCAACTTCCCCACCTTTGTCAGAGCAGGAAGTACCACAAAACCAGACGTCTGTCTTGCGAATCGTCAGCTGCCGTTCAATTACTACATGGAACCAGTCCAGGTACCATGTGGTGACCATATAGGGATCCTACTCACCATCAACAGGAACCCTATACAAGTTCCAGTTGTAGTCAGAAAGAACTATAAAAGAACAGAGTGGACACGGTACGCGCGCCTTCTCGAGGCCTACGACCCGTCCAACTTGGACGAGGCAATTCTCGAGGAGATTGACGAGGCACTTGATGACCTCAATAACCATCTGATCAACGCAGATAGTGCTTGTATCCTTAAATCCGAGTATATGACCATCTCTACCTACAGATGGACCGAATACATGAAGGAATTATACCATAAGCGGAAGTTATTGTATGAAATCAAATCGTGAATGCGTCAGTTCACTCAATGCAGAGAAGTAAAGAAGTCAAAGAAGAACTGAACCAGTTGATCCTCGAACAATAATGTAAAAGATGGGAGGATGCGATCGATAGCCTCAATCACGAACGACTCCCAAAGATTTTTGGAAAAGATCCGAAATCTCAAAGGATCGCCTGGGAAGAAGAAGAAGCAGAAGATCGAGTTACAAAAGGAAGATGGAAACATCGAAACGGAAGAAGGAAGAATTTAAGAGATATTCCGAAGTTATTGGAAAAAGATCTTCAGTATAACTGAAGAGGAAAACGAAGACTATGACCTAGAGTTTGAAAGCAACATCATCGACGAGCTTAACGAACAAATACATAAGACGCACCCTCACCACCAGGTGGGTAGACAGCGCGACGGAGACACCGAGATTACCGAAGAAGAACTACTCGGCGCGCTCCACTCATTCCAACAAAAAGCCCCAGAACAATCGGGGCTTGCAAAGCTTAAATTTGAAAAGGCACCGGCCAATGTCATCGAAGGGATGAGAAGAATATATAACGCCTGTCTGAACACGGGATAATTTCCAGATGCTTATAAAAAGTCTAAGATGATTTTGTTGCCTAAGCACGGAAAGAACCCAGCATTGAAGGAGCGCTATCGGCCAATTTCACTTCTGGAATTTGACGGGAAGCTCTTCGAGAAGATCCTCAACAAAAGACTGGTGTCTCACCTGGAGGAGAACTCCCTCTTCAACCCACATCAATTCGGGTTTAGGAGGAAGCGAAGTACAGAGATAGCGATTAATGTCATCACGAAAAAACTAGCCCAAACAAACCAGGAAAAGAGTTACGTGGACATTGTTTGTCGGGATGTATCAAACGCGTTTGATAAGGTGTGTCAATGAAGAATGCAGTACAAGATCTTACGACTTGGCCTAAGTGAAAACTTAGAAAGAACTTTTTGTGACTATGTCATGGAGTGAGCGGTGTACATTAGTTTAGGATGCACGGACGGACCAAAGTTTCCGCTCACTGGGGGCCTCTTGCATCGGGCTGCCCCAAACTCTCTACTTGATTTACACCGCGTATGTCCCAGCCCCTGTAAGCCTCACTTGCCTCAACATTCAATTCGCCGATGATTCCACCCAGATAATCACTTGAGCATGAAGGAATGCGTCTTGTCAAGCTCATATGACAGCAGCAGAAATTGAAAATCTTAACACCTATGAGGCCCGGTGGAAGATACGCACCAACCAGGAAAAGTTCAAAGTAGTCCCCTAAGCAGGAGACTACTTTACGACGTCAGGGTGGGGGATAGACGTTATCCCTACACCACGGAATGCAATGTACTCGGAATGAAGATTACCTCCTCTGGGTACAAGAAGCACGCACAAGAAAGAATCACCAAGGCGACTGCTGCAGTCAAGACTCTATATAGGTTCAGAAATCTTCGTCAAAGGAATAAGAAAAAGATCTGCAATGCACTTGTAAGATCGACGCTACTATACCCGGCTTCCGCCCTCTCATGTTTCTTGGAGACACAAAAGAGGAAATTACAAGTGGTGCAGAATAAATGTACGTACCTAATTATAGGTACACGCAGGCGAGAAAGAAGACGCCAGGAAGAGCTACACCGGGAGGCGGGGTTAAGTCCCATTAACATTGTCATAGAAGAACGGACAAGGAATATCATGGAAATGGTTAATCGTGAATTGTACGATGATATCGTCCAAATGATTGACCAGAACAGAAGAGGAATAAGTCGCGCCGGATTTCCAAGCTCCGCCGGGGTTTTAGCTGGCGGAGCAGAAGTGCTGTTCTACGCATGATAATAATGTTTTTACTCTAAACCAATAAAAAATCCGACTAAGAAAAAGCTAACCTAACTATGAAACCTCACCAATGAAGACTCAAATCTACCGATAAAGACTCAAATCTACCGATGAAGACCGAAATTTACTGAATAAGACATCCACAAAAAACAAAAAACACAAATTCCACACACTATAAGATATACGAAAAAACAAAGACTCTAAGCAAAACATTAAAGTAATTAATGAAGCCATTATTACCACAACCTCAAATGCGCATATCATATCCAAAGACATTAAATGATTTTGAAGACAAATGGCTTGAACGCTATATATATATATATATATATATATATATATATATATATATATATATATATATATATATATATATATATTAACTCAAAGACAACAAAAGTACTACAAAACCAAAATACTTAAAAGCGATAGGCCTGATCACCAGGCTCTATCATCTCTTTACACCCTTCCACCCTTCTTTTCACCACTGATCGACTTTCCGCTATCTGTACACACACCCTTACTTTATCCCCTACCTACATCTACTCTTACAACACATGTCTGACTATTTATCGTTCCGATCTAGTTCTCTGGCAAAGGAAGCGAAGGAAAATGAATTTTGAAAACGTGTTTCTTTTAACGGCAGTCAACTCGGAGATGCTGAGATGTCGGGACTATGGTTTCCGCCTGAAGTTGCACGTTAATTGCCGGTTTCTTCATTTGAATGGTGACGGCTTCGGCCAACCGCAATCCTCTACGATTTGGAGGTCTCAGGATGATGGAAGTTTCCTGATTCAGTTTTTCACGGGTTAGTGTAGTTCCATGAGAGTGGGCGTGTTTTTTAATCGCGCCATCTTGAGGTGAGCTCCTGCAACAGGGGTCACGAAGCGAGTACAGGCACGAAGTTGACAATCAGAGGCGCACGCCCCGTTCAGATTCACGGAAGGGATACCAACGAGGGCATCAGTGCTATAGCAACCCGCCATTAATTCATTCGGCACCCATACAGTGCTATGGCAACACGCCATCATTTCATTCAGCACTCATACAGTGCTATGGCAACACGTCATCAAACCGCATATATAGAAAACGTTCACCTTTACCTTCTATTTCTTCTTCCACTATGCCCCTCTATGGTACAGTAATAGCCCTAAATAAACCCAATCCTACCCTTTCAACAATCCCTGCTACTCAAACACCACCTTCCGTTTTGTTGCACGAACCCTCGTCGGCAGATCTCTCCCCCAATGGTCACTCCGTCAGCGGACAACGGGACTCAAGACTCTCACATCCCGCTTGACCCCATCTCGGAAGGAACCGACAAGCGGATCACCTTCACTCCATCAACCTTCTCTTGTGCCAGTGCATCGTTCAACGCTACTGGCACTCCCACAGCGAATCCGTGTCCCCGTAGTCACAGCCAAACTAATGGCACTGTCGTCACACGCCCCGGTCGCATCATCAGAAGGCCTCGGCGTTACTCAGACAGCGGATCTTAAATTAAAAAAAGGCGGTTAACTTTCTTAGGAGGAAGTGTTATAGCAATGCCCTCTGGCATTCCTATAAAATATTAGCATACTTTCCTTTTTAAATCCACTGTTCAAATATCCAATTATTTTCCCATTTAATTTCAATCATTTCTATTCAATCTTATGTATAAATTACATTGTCTAAAAAAATTTAACTTTTTCTCGTTACAAAGATTAGAATAACATTTTATAAAATGTAGTTTTACGTATAGATTTCAAAAATGGAAGTCATTTTTATCGAAATGACTCCAGTTTTTTTGTAAGTTGCCAATTACTATTTTTGCCAAATTTTGAAGATTTTAACGAATGTCATTCTTTTATTTCTTAATTCCAAGTTATCCATAGCCCTATATTTTAAGAACGAGATTTTTTGAAGGTTTGAATAAGATTTTTTCATTTAGTTCGATTGTAACCTAAGTATATTTAATTTTTTTATCAAAGTTATTTCTAATAATTCCTTAATAATAATAATAATAATAATAATAATAATAATAATAATAATAATAATAATAAGAAGAAGAAGAAGAAGAAGAAGAAGAACAACAACAACAACAACAACAACAACAACAACAACAACAACAATAAGAACAAGAAGAAGATGATGATGATGATGAAGATGATAAAGAAGAAGAAAATGATGAAGGAGAAGAAGATTAATAAGAAGATGATGATGAAGATGAAGATGAAGAAAATGATGATTTAGATGAAGATTATGAAGATGAAGATTATGAAGATGAAGAAGAAGATGATGAAGAAGATGAAGAAGAAGATGAAGATGAAGAAGAAGAAGAAGAAAAAAAGGGTGTTAAAATACAGTCTATAAAGGGGATTAAAATAGGCGGTTAAGATTAGCAAATAAGGCTGTAGGCCACACCCCGCAGGGGTGCCTGTGTAACCAAGCTCTTCCTGTTAAGGAAGAGAACAGCGGCTTGTTTAATTAAATAAAATTTTAAATAAAAGCAACAATTTTAATTAAAATGCCAAGAGGACAGTGTAAAAATACCCCAGATAAATTTTGCTACATATGTGGTTCAGTAACATTTTAAAAAAAGCAAAGAAAGATTTCTTCTCTAGTGAAAAAACTATATAATTTGCATTTTGTAGGCCGGATAGCGGAAAAAAATTTCTTACTTAAGAAGAACCATCCGCAATCTACACCTTCAACTTTGGGAGATGAAATTGATCGTTTTGCATCGTTGCCAACTAAAGATAGAAGAAACAGAAGAGACCACAACTGTCAGACGAGACGTTTACTGGACTCTTACCAAAAGACGAACTCTCTCTTTCCTATCCACCCTCTTTAGGGCGAGACGGGTAGGGAAGCTTGAAGCCTCCATAGATGCCTTCTTGTGCAGGAGCCATATCTGAACCGGGCGGTTAACTCGGCGCAGGCCGAAGCTTATCGCGGGACGGGTTAGATCCCGTGTGAGCGACGGACACAAGTTTGGTGGAGCAAAAACTAATAGGGCTAGGGTTTAGGTAGGTAGGTAGGGAATACCGACTCGCCAGCTAAATAAGCCGGTGAGCATAAACTGATATAGCAGCACCTATATCTACCTACTCTTTTCATCCTCTTAGCTAATGGAAAAGAAAAAAGAACTCGGATAATAAGAAGATGGACACCACTAAACGGGTCAAGCGTCTTTCGAATAATTTACGGGGAACTCGGAGTAGTTCTAGTTAGGTTACTAGACTACACGAATTCATATATCGCAATTTGCCAAAACGACAGGGATGTCGACAAAATCCTTTCGGAAAGAGCGAGCGAGGAATTTACGAGGATTGGACTGGAAGCAAAAGTGCCCCCCCTCCCCAAATAGAAGCCCAGAAGACAGCTTACTGCCGCTAAATTGACCCCTGGATAGGGGACCACAACGCGGACGAAATCAAGGAAGAGATTGAGAGAGCACAACAATGGGCGAAGGTAAAGCAGATAATAAAGTTTACGAATCCAGCAACCAATATAGAATACTCCCATGTATTCAAGGTATTTTTTTTGTGAAACTAGTATGGCTGCAAAGGCAAGAGAGTCGGGTATTCATGCATTTAATTTTAAAATTATACCTGAGCAAGTAAAAACTGAGGAATTCATTAGCATACTAACATGCTTCAACTGCTACGCGCTCAAGAAGCATAATACAAGGGACTGCCCGGTCAGAGATATAAAATGGTGCTCCAGTGCAGTGAGAAGAACCATACGTGGCGGGAGTGCAGGTCACAGTTAAAAAGATGTCTAAACTGCAGTGTGAATTACCGCCCCCTGGTAATGGCATGCCCGTTGAAGAGAGAGCAAATCGAGAATAAGAGAAGAGAGAAGACTAGAACAGAGGAGGAAAGGCAGAACCTCACATTCGCCAAAGTAGCTAAAGCCACAGCTGAAAAGATCCAGCCGGTGAAAAATGTGATTGAAGTCAAACAGGGCGAGTCCCTGAACATATTAGCTTGCATTCTTCACGCGCATGTGTTAAACGTAGCTAATCCAGGCTCTTACTCTAGGGAACTAAATCTGATGCTAAAGAATAACGGATTAGAGGAGATGTGGTTCCCCGAGAACCCACCATCAGCGGATATCTTAAGCATCCAGTATGAGCCAACAAAACCAAACCAAACCAAACCCAAGCACGGCAAAAGGCCACTAGCCAAGAGAAAAACACGGAAACCAACAGGGCAGCGAATAGAGATCCAAGACTAAGGAAGAATGCACAGAAAGAACATGAAGAAGAGATGGAAATAGAGGTCGTCACAGGCAACAAAAGTAACAAAGAAGAAAAAGCAGCAAGCCAGACCCGAGAAGGACCGAGCCAAGTTCCCCCCCACCCTCCTCCCCCAAAGCCTGCAAGAGAAGAGGATGAAGAGCAACAAAGATTCAACTTAAAGATCTACGCCTCCGAGGAAAAACCCTTCCCCGAGGACAATGAAGACCTGACACAAGGCATTAAGAAGGAGGTATACAAATACGAATACGAATGCCCATACTCAGAACAAGAGGTATTTACAATGCTAACAGCAGGCAAACTAGAAATCCCGCAGGAAATGCGCTGTACGCTGAAGAAGGAGGAATTTAAAAAGAAGAGAAGTGGAAGGACAAAATCGCCCACCGAGCGCGAAGCGCATAAGGCAGAGAGAAGAGGAAGCAGGGAGGAAAGAAAAGCCCAAGTAATGGCCCATGGAAGAAAATTTAAAATAATATGTCACAACGTGGCTGGTTGGAACGATAAAAGATTCTCTCTCAGCAATGTGTACCTAAGAGAAAATCCAGACATCATATTGCTAAACGAGATAAATATAGACTCGGCAGGAAACAAAATTAAAATCTTCAACTACACTATAATCAGCAAGACCACTAACGATATCAATTACGACGGCATCGCTATGGCAATCCGCAATGATATAGACTACAAAAAGCTCAAAGACCTCGACGAATCATATTTGGCAATAAGTGTAAAAACAGTGACAGGCAACCTTATAGTAGTGACAGGCTACCAACCCCCAAGGAGAGATTTTTTACCCCTGCACAACTTTGCAGATATTTTTGGCCACAGAGACCAAACGATATTCATGGGCGATTTAAATGCCAGGAGTAGAGCCTCCAGCTACACTCGGAACCACAATAGAGCCGGGAGAAACCTCGACCAACTACTCGAAAGAGGGATAGCAGAGCGCCTGGGACCCGACTTTCCAACATATCTGGGCCAGAACAACGCTACAAAACCGGATATAGTTTTGGCTACCCCGAACCTCCACTTTAACTATATCATTGAGAGAGGCCCTCCTTCAACTAGTGACCACGAGATGGTGGTCATGGCTTTGTCCATGGACCCCATCCAAGTCAAGTGCCCGCCGAGAAAATCATATAGACAGGCCGATTGGACCAATTACGAAGAAGAGCTTGCTAATTACAAACAAAGAGACCTGACTGAGGCCTCGCTGGAGGAAATTGACAAAGAGATCGGCAACATCATGGAGGCGCTTGTCAAGGCTGATAAGAAATACGTTCCTACAACAACATACCGAACATTGCCACATCCAATAAGATCAGCCCAAATAATAAATCTCGAGAATGAATACGAAATCACGAGGAACTCAATCGAGCAAAATGCCCTACAGAGAGGTGACCGTGCAAGGCTGCGACGAGTAAAGGACGAGCTGTTAGAAGAAATAAAATTAGAGAGGAACAGAAGGTGGGACCTTTTCGTGGAAGCCATGGATGAGGATTTGAATCCTACCAAAATATGGGAGAAAATCAACATAGCCAGGGGAAAGAGAAAACAGAGGCCAAAGATCAAACTTCAGAACGAGGATGGAGGGGAGAAGGAACATAAGGAAGTTGAAGAGGCGTTCCTGGAACATTGGAGAGTGATATTTGATATCTTCCCCAATGAAAACTAGGATTTCGACGGCGACCACGAAACAGGAGTGGTAGAAGAACTAGAGCAAAACCGCCTAGAAATAGTACCCAACATAGCTGCTTCACCAACGCTATTAGTAGAGCAAGGAATCGAGATGATAACGCTACAGGAGATACAGAGAACGCTTAAGATCACCAAACAGAAGGCACCTTGGACATCAAGTATAACGAAGGAGAACTTAATACGCGCACCAGCCACCTTTTTGTCGCGGATAGCGGCAGGTATTTAACGCCTCTCTAAGCGCAGGATGCGCTAAAAAAGGGGAAAATTATTTTTCTACCAAAACCCGGCAAGCCACCAAACAACCCAGGAAACTTCAGACCAATAACACTCCTGGAAACAGTGGCAAAATTAATGGAGAGAACGATTAATGACAGGCTCGTCAAGCACTTGGAAGAGAGGGCGCTGATTCCAAACTATCAACATGGATTCAGGAAAAATAGGAATACCGAGACTGCCCTAGCCATTCTGGTGGAATCACTTGCGAAGGCAAAATATGAGAAAAACTATACTGACATCGTACTTAGAGACGTCCAAAAGGCGTTTGATAAGGTATGGAGAGCTGGCCTAAAATACAAAATCAAAAGACTAGAGCTACCATCCGCCCTTACAAAATGCCTTTGCGATTATGTAACTGATAGATCAGCGTTCATTTCAGTAGCAGGCTACGAGGGCCCGGAATTCAAAGTGCTACAAGGTGTCCCATAAGGGGGCTGTATAAGCCCAACTCTTTACAGTGTATACACAATGGATCTGCCAAGGCCAGTCCACGAAACCACAATTTACATACAATTCGCCGACGACATCACAATAGTAGCAAACATCACTTACAGACATCCTCCAACCATGGCCAGAATTACAGCTGCAGAAATTGCCAACATCAACGAATTCGAGCGTAAATGGAAAATCCGCACAAATCCAGAAAAGTTCTCCATCATTCCAGTAGGGAGACGCCTGACCTCAAGAGTAGAGGTTGAAGAAAAAAGATACCAATATGTAAAAGAAGGAATAGTGCTCAGGCTGAAGATCACCCGGAGTGGCTACTGCAAACATATTGCGAATAAAGTAAACAAGGCCAAAGTACATCTAGCAAAACTATTCAAATGAGAAACCTAAACAGAAACAACCTAAGGAAAATATACAACGCCATCTGCAAAGCCACATTGCTCTACCCAGCGATACCACTGAACCGCCTCTCAAAATCAAGAGCGATTAAACTACAACAAGTACAAAACTCAGTGGTGTATATAATCGCTAATACGAGAAGGCGTGAGTACAGAAGAATGAGAGATCTTCATAATGAAATAGAGCTCACAAGTACAAATGTGGACCTACACAGAAGAGCAGTGAAGGTGTGGGACAAATTAGATCGCATGATGTCTGACGACGAAAAAAAGAGCAATAGAGATACCACAAAACCACAGAGTGAACAACCGAGGCAGCTTCAGAAGCGGTAGACCCGATTCGAGGGAGGAACCGCCCCAAGGTACACTGCAAGGTAAGATTGCAGAATCAAGCAAAAAACGCACGAAGGAAATCCGCAAGAGAAAACGAACCAAAGAATGGAAAACATCGACGAACAACAGAGTCGCGAGAGCCCTAACAAAGAACACTGAAGAATAGCAAGTAGTATACTGTAATATTATTTTTTAAATATAAAATTAATTAAGTTTAGAACCACTTTATTGTAATCACACATATGTACATAACTTTAAATTTTATGCATATAATTTCCATACTTTTTAGGTAAAACAACGAAGTGCGCTTCAGCTGTGCTATTATAGCAATGCCTCTGGGCATTCCTATAATAAAAACCCCCTGGGAAACTTAAATATATATATATATATATATATATATATATATATATATATATATATATATATATATATATATATATATATCATTTATTATGTATAAAATTCAATTCTTTTGTCATTTAAATAATTCATGCAATACTTTAACTTTATCATTTAATCTTTCAATTAATTTACTTCAACTTTTGTAAATTAAATCATTTATGTTAAACTTAATAATTAATGAATTCATTTATTTTACTTGTAAATTCAATTAACGTATACTGTTCCAAACAACATCTCTTAAATTGCACACACAAACAAACAAACACACGTTCCCAGCTCGATCAAAAGAGCACGCTATCCTGCCCACTCCTCTCACTGTTTTCTTCGTATAAAGGTCTGTAACCATTCCTTCTACAATTATTCATTTACCTCCAATCAAATCATACTGAGTTAATTCCACTCTCACATTCTTCGCAAACGACCATACGAGAGTAAGTCCTAATTATATTTACTTCTCATTGCAGCCCCAATTCAGTCTATTATAGATACTCTAAATTACTACATAGATACATCAAAGATACTCTATTATTCACTCTATATTATACTCTAGATTATACTCTATATTATTTACTCTATATTATTCACTACATTACTACACTATATTATATATTATTCACTCTATTATTGTTTCACCATATTATTCACCATATTTACTTAACCTACTTATCTCATGTACATTCGTTGATTTTATGAATATATTTATATTTGTGTAAGTTATCTCCAAACAAAATTTATGGTCATGGTTTTCGAAACGCTATCTATTCTGATTTATTAACCGAAGATAAATCACATTGATAACCATACACTATACTATATCCCAACCTTAGATCTGCTATTCGGCCTATATATCACTCAAAAGACATTCCAGTACCTGAACCACCTACAGAAATTGTTTTGTCTAACTCTGATGGATCAGATATGGAATCATGTGAACCAGAAACTGAAATTTATTTTCCTGAAACTGTTGATACTATTCAAAAACCTTTCTCACAACTTGATCTAGATGATCTTGTAAGAGATCTAAACTTAACAAAGAAAGAAATTTACTAGCAGAAGATGTTCGAATTACTAAGTTTCGCATTCGATCAAACAATTTACAAGACAAAATTTCATTTGATAACACTTTATGCTACTATAATAATATTCCACGTCTCTTTGAAGAATAAGATATACATTATGAACCCAGTAAATGGAGACTTTTCATTGACGCTTCTTTATATAGTAGTAAAGCCGTGCTTCTGCATAATGGAAATAAACTACTATCGATGCCAGTAGCTCACTGTTGTCTTGAAAGAAACTTAGGAGAATTTAGATTTCATTTTAAAAAGCATCAAATACAGTGAAGATAAATGGTTGATTTGTGCTGACCTTAAAGTAGTAGCCATTTTAAATGGCTTGCAGTCAGGCTACACAAAATTTATGTGTTTTTTGTGCCAGTGGGACAGTAGAGTTCGGGGAGAACATTACATACGCTTAGAATAGTCTTTAAGAGAAGAGACAATAGTAGGTTGTCATAATGTCATACGTGAGCCATTGGTTCCTAAGGAAAACATAATTTTGTCACCGCTTCACATAAAATTAGGTTTAATGAAACAATTTTTAAAAGCCTTAAAGCATGAACAGCCATCCTTCTTATATTTAAAACCAAAGTTTCCTAAGATTTGTGATGCTAAAATTAAAGAAGGAATCTTTGTTGAGCTTCAGACTCGACAATTTATGATAGATAGTGAGTTTGAGGCAAAATTGAGCAAGCCAGAATTTGAGGCCTGGCATAGTTTCAAAGGTGTATGTAATGGTCTCCTTGGAAGGCACAAATCAGAAAATTACCACATTCTTGTTCAGAATTTGATTAGGTCTTATGATGAGTTGGGATGTAATATGTCACTAAAGGTGCATTTTTCTGCATTCTCATCTGTCTTTCTTTCCAGAGAATCCAGCAGACGTCAGTGATGAGCATGGTGAAAGATTCCACCAAGATATTGCTACTTTAGAAAATCGTTATAAAGAAAAATGGAGTCCTGCAATGCTTGCTGACTTCTGCTGGACCATTCACAGACACAGACAAGATGTAGATAAAAAGAAGCCTAAATATTCTAAAAATATATGACTATTGTATAGATTTCAGCAATTTGGAAAAAATCTTAAATCTTCATTATTTTTTTAAATATATTTTTATAATACCACACTATGAAATGTATTAAAAGACTTATTAATTTCTTTCGATGAAAAAGGAAAAAGCTTTTTTTCCACTTATCTTTGTACTTTTTGTCAAATAAAATAAAAATAATAACAAATATTTCATAGCTCTATATACTGAATAATCTAATATTAATAAAAAATAAATGTGCAGATTACTTTTTGTCAAATAAAATAAAAATAATAACAAATATTTCATAGCTCTATATACTGAATAATCTAATATTAATAAAAAATAAATGTGCAGATTACAAAAAACTGAAGTAATTTCATAAAAAATAAAGGTCATTTTCGTAATCTACGCAAAAAACTACAAAAAAACTACTTTCTCATTTCTATAGCAAAATAATTGTTGGACAGTGTTATCAATGATCTCAAATAATGCTATATTAATTTAGCAATCAAAAATCTCAAATTTTTATGTATATGTATTTTCAATATATTTTTTGTATAAATAATTACATCTAAAAATCGTGGCCAAGATACATTTATTGGCAACACTTCCTTTAGTCAAACTAACAAGCTTTCAGCTGTTCTACATTGAACACACTAAATCCTCATTCGTGTCTCGTCCTTCTCATCGTAAAGACTCCGATACACACTAGTTGCTACCATAGGTGGGCATTATCGAGATAACGATATCGGGTTATCGGTTGTCCGATATTTTTTCCGCGTTATCGATTCATCGGTATCGCCGATACTTTTGGTTCCAAACTAGCGATAATCGATAATTTCAGTTTTTGGTTCCAGTTTTGCACAGGGGCGAGCCGCGCGTGACTTGGAGGCAGAAATATGTAGGTCCGAGCTAGGAGGAGGATCCTCAAAACCTATAAAAAGATGAAGGAGTGCCTCACCAGGTAAGAAACTAGGAAACAGTATTCAAATATTCTTACTATTGTATTATAAAATAACGCTATATATAGTCAATAATCAATATTGTATTATAATTTTGGATTTATCGAATTATCGGTTATCACCTTATCGGGCGATATATTTATCGCCAGTTATCGATTATCGGTTATCGCCGATAAGGTTATCGTCATCAATTTATCGGTTTTCGTTATACATTTTTTCGTTATCGCGCCCACCTATGGTTGCTACCTTGTTACCTACATACCTTTATGGTAGTTAGTTATCAGTAAGATTGATTTTAGTTAATAAATCAGCCTAATTAGCTACTTCAAAACCATTACCATAAATATTTTGAATTGGGTGGAATAGTCGTCTGCTAATATTTAGGCCTAACGACTGACGTGAACTGAATTGAGAAAACTTCAGGCGCTAGGTTTATAAGAAAACGGACGATAAACAAAATAAATATATTTATAAAATCAACGAATGCATAATGAGAGAATTGAATTAGGAAATAACTAGCGAGCGGTTATTACAATTATATGAATGAATGATGTAATTAAATTGAGAATGTTAAGGAATACAACGTAATGCAATGTATGAAAGCAATGAAAAGTAGAGTGAAATGTAAGGTGACGTGGGGTAAGGTATGGTTAAGTAACTATGATAACTAAGGTAACTATGGTAACTAAGGTAACTATGATATACTGTGACTTGGGATCTTTATGCTGAGAATGACGAGAGATGAGTGAGGAATATCTGTGTTCAATGTGGTTGAGCTGAAAGCGTGTTAGTTTGCGTGTTTGACTAAAGTAAGTGTTGCCGAAAAGAATATATCTTAGCCATGATTTTCGGATGGCAATTATATATTACAAAAGATATATTGAAAATACATATACAAAATATTTGATATTTTGGATTGATTATTTATACATAACTAAGTTGAAATTTTACATAAGATTTAATAGAAATTGTAGAAATTAAATGGGAAAATAAATGGATAATTTTACACTGAATTTAAAAAGCAAAGTATGCTAATATTTATGCACAAGGTACATTAAGTTAAAATGATATTAGGTAATGGTAATATTTAAATTGATGCAATGGAATATTGATACATGTAATATTTTCTAAGAATGCCAGAGGGCATTGCTATACCTTACGCCAAGCTTAGTCACGACGAAAATTCATTATTTAACTTATGTTCATTTTTGTATAATTAAATTCAAATTCAATCAATATATTTCAACTATGTTTCATTCTTGTTAATCTATAATAATATATATTTTGTTCTATCCTCGTTGTATTCCATCCATTCCTTAACGATTTCGTGGTCAGCCATTAAGCCTAACTTCGCCATAGGCTCAGCCGCTAGAGCCTTGTTACGATTCAATAACTCTCCTCAAAAACTTATAGATATAGGTTTGTTGTGAAGTATCTATCTAGGTTCATACCAAAATGGCCCTATATCTATAAATGTCCACGTTAAACTCATTCAAAATATATAAAACTTACTTACATTTTAATAGATTAAAATGAAAAATAAATCTGAGGTGCCCCCTCCTTCCCTTGATGCCCTAAGCTCGTGCTTATTATGCTTATAGGGTTAATCCGATAATGGGTGCAACATTGCAACAGAAAATTAGTGATATATGGCAACCTCTTACTTTCTTCTCTTGTTCACTTTCCAACTCTCAAAAGAGGTATAGTACGTTCTCACGTGAGCTAATTGGAATATACCTCGCAATCCGTCACTTCCGTTCTTATTTGGAAGGGCGTGACTTCTCTATTTTTACTGTTAAAAAGACTTTGGTCGGTTCTTGCTCATCTCGTAGTAAATCTTGAGTTGATTGTCTTCATCTCGACTTTATCCAGCAGATGACGAACGATATTCACTATGTTCCTGGCTCTTTAAACGTCGTACCAGATGAGCTTTCTCGCATTTTTGCAAATTAGGGCACGCAACTTTCTCATACTGAGACCATCGATAATGCGACAATAGCGCTAGCCCAAGAAGAGGATGAAGACACGCAAACACTGCATAACTCTTCTCTACTTGTAGTTTACGAGATCGACTTACCAGACAGTCCTTCCAGGAGCATTCTGGTCTACTATTCATTTCCTGACTATCGTCGTCCTCTCATCATTCATGCGTCTTATCTTCTTTTTCGATAATTCTATATTTTAAGAACGGGATATTTTTTTCTTGATTTGGATGTCCCCAATCTCTCCCATCCCCCCGATGGGAAAGATTGGGGAAGAGAGGGAGGAAAAATTTTTTAAAGTTATTTTGGATATCCTTTTGTATGGAGCAAAAAGCGGGGATAGAGGGGGGGAAGGAGGGGGATAGAGGGGTAGGTAGGGATATACAGAGAAAGAGAGGGATAGGGGAGATATAGGGGAAAAGAGGAGGGAGTGGGAGAGAGAGGGGATAATGGAGGATAAATAGGCTGAATAGGGGGGGAGATGGGAGGAGATGGCAGAAATGTACAAGGGTGAGAGAGAGAGGGAGATATAGAAAAGTGGAAGATACGGGGAGGGTATAGGGAGATGGGGGAGGCGGAAGGGGAAGAAGACGGGGGAGAGAGGAGGGAGGGGGAGCGAGAGGAGAGAAAATACAAGTTCTGCGGGTGGTAACAACCACCACAGAGCTAACGCCATATTTAATTTCTGCCTTTCAAAAACCTTTGGAAGATAGAAAGAAAGATGTAGACACCTTGTATTGCATACGATATAACAATGCAGTTCAAGATAAAGAGAAATTTGACATAAATGAGCAATTAGACAAGAAACCGGAGGTTTTTAACGCAAGAGAAAGGTTCATTGGAAGAACACAAGAATCAAAAAGAGCAAAGGACATCACAATGAAGGCAATTCATACTGAAAAGGCAAAAATAACGCCAGGAGAAAAATGTTTGAATACTCGTGGCCAGGACTCGAACCCAGGTCAGCTGATTGTCTCAGATCCTCTACCGTTAAGCTACCAGGAACAGTGACTCAATTCCACATAAAGCGTTACCCTATCAAACCCAATATCTCCCTTACCAGGAACCTCCAAGATTTTCATACCATATCTTCTTACCCGCTCACAATTTAAATGTTCATTATCCATGTCACATACAAAGAAGCTTGCAGTCTTCATAATAACTCTAGATATGTTGGCATGACAACCACCACCCTTTCGAGCCAATTAACAATGCATCTTCAAAATGGACCGCCTAAAAATCATGCGGAGAGCATTCATGAGACCAGCCTAACAAAAGATATATTGGTCGAGAACATCACGATAAAAAAAAGAGAGGAATCCATCTAGACTAAACATCTTAGAAGCCACCACAATCAATGTAATGAAGAAAAGCCAACCCTCAACACTCAAGCTACAAGTTGGAATCGAACATTAAAATTGTTCTAAAAATTAAGAATTACATCTTCCTGATTTGTCCGTTCCCTTTGACCTTACGTTCAGGCTTGGACTAATAAATACCCCTTCAAAACCTTCCCCATTCTGTTTTACATTCTCATTGAAACTTGGAATTAGCCTTTACTACAAAATATATATAAAAACTACTTATTGTAAGGGATCTTAAATTTTTAAATCGGACTTATGTAATTGTGACAGGTAAGCTGCGGACTGTTAAGGCCGCATTGTTATAAAGAGAGTTGTGTAAAGAATTCGCTTATTATTAAATTTACTGCTTGGATCGCTGTCACACGCAAGAAATTACGCTTGGTAAAGCAGACGCAGCAAATATACAGCGCTTATCGACTGAGGAAGATTTTAAAGACGGTTCTCGGAAGTAATTAATACGAGAATATTTACTCGTATACGAGCACTTCACCTCAATTTCATCATTTTCATTAATTTTTCATTTTATCTATTGTCTCCCACACCGTTTCCTCTCCCGCACCCCCAAATCGTTCCATTAGAGGTTTCTAAATAGAGAGAATAATACATCACCATGACTTCCTAACCTCCTCCCACCCATACCCAACATGGGCTCAAGGATAGTGGACGTTGTCATTTCATCCTCGTCCCAACTATGGGTCGAGTTGCAACCTCTGCCCTGGAGTCTAACCACTCTACATGTAGGGGACCACTCAAGACCACAGAGGGACACCAAACCGTCTTAGTGTATGGAGGAAGCAACCGCGGTTTTAAATTCCATCGATGAGGCGGCCCCCCCCCCGGTTAGTGATGGTTGATTCTGAGCTAACCAGGAACAAGTCCGTCACATTTCATCCCTCGCGAGGAGCGCACTTGGGTCCATTCATTCATCCATCATCATTTCATTTTTTGACAGCCAAATTAGTAAAGGCTTGGCCATCAAAAAGGTGGAGGGACCACACAGCACCTAAATGGAAGAAAATTTGGAATATTGAATACTCCCTTTGAAAACAGAACCAGGACAACAAAAACCGGAACGAGGAATACTAATTCGGACATTGTATGCGGAATTGAAAATTGCCCTCATGAAGCTCATCGACGTGTCCAATGGCTACATTGCCCTATGCAAAAGACAGGATGACGTTGAACGCCTGGTGTCACCGGGTGGGCTAAAGGCGCTAAACAACATCGGCCTAGCCCCAACTCCTAGCTAACCGTTCATTCGTTTGCCGTAAGGTCGACCTTTACGTGGGATCACATACCAAAGAGGAACTCAAGGAAAAAATCAAACGAGAGAACTAACACATAAAAATAACGGAACTGATCAAGTTTGGACACCACACAGATGTATTCAAGGTCTTCTTTGCTACCGCAGAAATGGCAAATAGAGCCACTAGCAACGAAATTCTTGCCTTCGGAATTGGAATACCACCAGAGATCACAGAGAAAGAGAAATTCACAAATGTACAAACATGCTTTCAATGTTATGCCATTGAAGACCATTTCACTAAAACCTGCCCACACAAGGACAGGAAAATTTGTTCTGAGTGCGCCAAATTTGGTCACGTTTTTCGTGAATGCAAGTAGGAGACAAAAAAATGCATCAAATGCCAAGGTCCTCACAAAACAGTGACGGTCAATTGTCCCAAAATGAAAGATGTAATAAATAGAAAAGAAAAAGAGGAAAGGAAAGATAAAGGAAAAAAGTAATCAAACCTCCGCAAGCGTAGCGAAAGCAACGATTAAACAGATTAAGGAATCACTAGAACCTAAAATTAATATCAATATAAACGAAGGAATGGGCGTGGATATTCTCGCATGTATTATGATTGCACATATGCAAAACATCGCACATGCAGGGACATTTGCAGACACGTTAAACATTCTGCCTAAAAAAAAATAGTATTAGGAAGATGTAGTTTCTGCCCAACCCACCCGCAGCCCTAATTTATGGGTAAAGAAGGGCAAACTCCTCCAAGTGAGTGGCATGTTGGAGGTCGGAGCTACACTGGCAAATAATGAAACGTAGGAAGAAAGCGAAGAATCGAGTCAAGAAGAAAATGGATCCGAAAATACAGACAAGGAGACCAAACAGAAACAAACGAACACAAAGAAAACCAAAACCAAAAAGTACAACAAAACAAGAGGTCACAGGATCAGAAAACTCATCGGACTCCGACACAGAGAACGACAATGAGGAGGGTTGCAATTTCGAAGCGAAGGACTTCAAACTCTGAGTCTTTGTACACGAGGCATACCACCTACCAAATGGAGCAAAACCCACGGACATTAAAAAAGGTATCGAAAGACGAACCTGTAAGTTGACTTACGTCTCAGACCAGGACGAGTCATCCATAAAAAACTGATCGAAGAAAATAGAATCAGATACTTTCCCGCTGATATCAAGTTGATCAAAAGGAAAACCTTCGACAAAGTAACAAGTGGGAAATGGAAATCGACAAAGTCAAGGCAAGGATCAAATAAAAGAGAATAAATAAGCCACACCAACAGTAGATTAAAAATTCTTCATCTGAATACAGACGGGTGGAAAAACAAGTCCATCCAATATAAAAATATATTTTGCCAAATAGACCCAGACATTATTATGATTTCGGAACACGGACTCAAGGAGGGTGACCCAATGAAAATTCACAATTTCGAAATTATAAAGAGGAACCCTTCCGGTGAAAGACACTACAGAAATGCCATCGCCATAAAAAGGGGCATACGATACGCCCAGGAACGAGAGGTCGATGAGGCATATGCTGCTGTACCGTTGAAATGGAATACTCTCCATTCACGATAGCAGCAGCATACCAACCGCCTCGCCGCTCGTACATTCCGGTCCACTCAGTAATGGAGATATTCAATAAGAATAACCCAACCATATTGTTGGAGGATCTGAATGCAAGATTGCAGGAATCTGGATACCGGAGTAAGAACAACACGGGACGGAACTTAGAACATTGATGACCAGGAACCTAGTAAAACGAACAGGACCTAAATTCCCAACCTATATAACTCTGAGAGCATCACCAGACCAGACATTGTATTAATAAGTACCAACTTTCCATACAACATATATATGGAACCAGTCCCTGTCCCATGTAGCGACCACATTGGAATTATGGTAACTGTCAACCAGAATGTAATACAGGTTCCAATCAACTTCGGAAGTCCTACAGGAGGACAAACTGGGAAACATACTAAAATGCTGCAAGGTTGCGCTCAACCAGACCTGGAAGGGAAGTACCTGGAACTTCTTCTTCGTTGTCAACTTATTAGCCCATCTTTAAACGGGGTCGCTGTTTTTGATGAGCCGCTTCCACCTGTTTCTGTATCCTGTCATGTTGGTCTCCAGTCCCTTCTACCTCATGTCAGCTTGTATGCAGTCTCTCCACCTAATCTTGGGTCTTCCTCTCCTCCTCCTTCCCTATACTTCCATCTCCAAAGCTCTTCTCTCGTCACTCTCTCCATCCCTCATCATGTGTCCATACCATCAAAGTCTTGCTTCCTGTGTCTTCTTCAAAATCTCCGCCATCTTCTTTGTTCCTCTGATCCTTGTATTTTCGATTCTGTCATCACTCGTCACGCCACACATCCATCGCAGCATCCTCATTTCTGTCACTTCCATCCTCTTTTCATAACTCTTCTTTACAGGTAATGCCTCTGCCCCATACGTTATAGCTGATCTTACAACAGTTTTGGATACTTTACCTTTTAATTTCACTGGCATTTTCTTGTTACACGGAACCCCTGATGCATCCCTCCAACTTTTCCATCCCGCTTGGATCCTTCTGGTTACTTCCTTATCCTCATTTCCTTTGGTTGATATGGTAGATCACAAATACTTGAAGGCATCTACTCTCTTTATTTCCATACCATCTAACATAATGCTTTCACCTATGTCCTGCTCTTCTTCTTTGTTCTACTTATCTTCATCCCTCTGTTTTCCAGTACTAATCTCCACTCCTCTAGCCTTTGCCCTACCTCCTCTTTAGACTCACTGGCTAAAGCTACATTATCTGAATACATCATGTCCCAGAGTATCCTAACTCGCACGTTCTCAGTCAACACGTCAAAGACAATGTTAAAGAAAAAGAGGCTTAACGCAGAACCCTGATGCAGCCCTGTAGGTTGTTAGGTAATTATTGTGCCAATACACTAGATAGCTCAGGTTACAATAAACCTCTAAACCTATATTTTTGTTATACAAGGGGAATGAAGTTAATTGCTAACGAAAAGTCTGAATTTGCAGACGAAATTTCCTTAGGCCTAAAAGGGCAACGTCGTGGGTATACGTGTATTAAAACAAAGAGATACGAAAAATATATATTCTGGAATGAATAGTTATGATTAAAAAGGGAAATTATACAGTTTATGATTGGATTGAATTTTACGCGGGTGAATTGACTTTGCATGAGTTAATGAGAATTAGAGTAAACATATGATGATTGATAATTAGATTGAAAAATATTAATTAGATTATAGTTGAATGTTAAATGAGTAAATATTATAAATGTATGATAAATATTTATATGGATTGATAAATAAATTATATGAGCAAATAAATTATATAGTTAAATGGATTGGGTCAATATTAAATAGATGGGGTAAATATTAAATAGATTGATATGTATAAATATTGGTATACATAGATTGTATGGATTAAATTGGATACATAAATAGATTAAATAAATAGATTGAATAAATAGATTAAATAAATAGATTGAATAAATAGATTA
The DNA here is from genome assembly GCA_963969495.1 of Ceratothoa steindachneri. Lineage (NCBI taxonomy): Eukaryota > Metazoa > Arthropoda > Malacostraca > Isopoda > Cymothoidae > Ceratothoa > Ceratothoa steindachneri. The sequence goes on from OZ018327.1 coordinate 43,290,956, forward strand.
CAATGGAGTTGGAAGGGTCTGTAAATGAAAGAAGAATCACGCATTAAAACGAGATTCTTTCAGGACATATTTAACTAAAATTTACTATTCAAGTATTACAGACCTGATTCCGATGAGCCGAGCAGCAAAGTGAATGAATCTCATGTTTGATTTTAAAACGCATTGGAGATCGGGCGTATCAATCACATGATTTAAGTTATGGTTACCAACCCTTCTTGAAACTATGTATATCTATATTGTTATGATTAAATATTTCCACTTCCAGGGGTATAGACCGCTACAGCCCCACCTCCTCTCCAAAACTGTTTGTCATGCCTGCTCCACTCCTTACCCGTGTCTTGACACTCCTGTACATTTGTTTCACCAATATTACATATTTTTCTGGCACTTTCTTTCTCTCAAGCATATCCATAGTTCTTGTCTTGGTCCTCTGTCATACGCTTTCTCCAACTCTATAAAAACCATATGTAATTCCTTCTGTTTCTCCCTGTACTTTTTCCGCCATTTGCCTCAATATAAACACTGGGCTTTTTATTCCTCTTCCAGGCATGAAGCCAAATTGACTGTTGGACACCTCCACCTCAAGTCGTAATCTTCCGTCCAAAATACTCTCCCAGACTTTCAATGTGTGAGATAGCAGTTTAATCCCACGATATTTTTCGCACTCTTGTACATCCCCCTTCCCTTTGAAGATGGCTACCAACAGAATCTCTCTCCATTCGTCTGGAGTCTCTTCTGCTCCTCTATCATGCACATCAGCTTACACAACAAGTCCACTCCTGCATCTTCCAGGGCCCTCCACTGGGATCTCATCTGGTCCAGCTGTTTTGTTGTTTTTCATTCTCTTAAGAGCCCTCACGACTTCTTCTCTCTATATACCTCTTGTCAGTCCTGGATATGGTGTTCCCTCATCATGGTAAGCCCGTGGGTTCTCCTCGTTCAGCAGACCATCAAAATATTTCTTCCATCTCTCTTGTATCTTTCCTTCTTCCCTTAATATAATACCAGATGGGTCCTTTATCTGCTTCACATGGTTTACATCCTGTGTTACCTTGTTCCTATTTCTTGCTATCCTGTATATCATCTTTTCCCCTTCGGTTGTTTCCATCTCTTTATACAATTCATGACTAGCTTCTGCCTTCGCTACTCATAATACTTTACGTGCGATCATTTTTGCACTTTTGTACTCCATTTTATCCTCCCTAGATCTGCTATTCTCACACTGCTTTTTTGTTTTCTTTTTCCTTACAAGGGCACTCCTTACACCTTCCCCCCACCACCATTCTTCTCTGGGTGTGCGTGGCTTCCCAGATGTTTCTCCTAGCATTTCTCTCATCACTTGTGCGTTCTATTTCCACCAATCTTGTACTCTCACTACGTCAGTGTTCACTCTGCTTAAGACCTTGGTCTTGAACTCTTGCTTCTTTGTTTCGTCTTTCAGTACTGTCCATCGTATCTTCTTCTCGTAAATCCTCTTTCCTTTTCTAGGTCTTCTCAACCACACATTCATCACAAGCAGCCGGTGTTCTGGTGCAACATGGCCCCCTGGTATTACTTTACAGTCTTTAGTCTCTACCAGATTTGATCATCGATACATGATATAATCTATCTGGGTAGTATGGCCTCCGCTTTTGTATGTTATTCTGTGCTCTTGCTTCTTGCGAAAGAAAGTGTTTGCAATGGCCAGGTCGAAGGAGACTGCCAAGTCCAGTATCCTCTCTCCATCTGCATTTATGTTTCCCAAGCCATGGCCTCTATGTATCCTTTCACATCCCTCGTTGCCCGCCCCCACATGACCATTCAGGTCTTTCCCAAGTACTACTCTCTCTCCTCTGCAGCTATACTCCCCATTTCATTTTCTAGCTTCATCCAGAACTCGTTCTTCTCTTCTTGTGTTGATCCTGTCTGCGGTGCATATGCACTGACCACATTTAAGATTCCTTCCCCACAATCTAACCTTATCTTTATCAACCGGTCTCCTCCTCTCTTTACTTCAATCACATGTTCCTTCTTATTATTCGACACCACCACTTCAACTCCATTCCTTCCTTCTGCTGTTGCACTGTTGTAGTATAGTTTGTATCCCTCTCCCAACTCCCTGGTCTTGTTGCGTCTCCACTTGGTCTCTTGTACACACAGTATGCTCAATTGCCTCCTCTCCATCAGCTCCACCACTTCTCTTCCTCGACCTGTCAATGTCCCAACATTCAGTGTCGCCACTCTCAAGGCGAACCTGGAACAACTGGAAGAATTAACGGACGCACTAATTAAGATAATCTCTGAGGCGGACGAAATATGCATACTGAAAATCAGGTATAAGACGCTCCCTCACCCGAAATGGAAGGAGGAAATGAAAAAAAGCCAAGAACATCAAGAAAAAGAATACAGGCATAAAAGAAACGGGTACAACCGACAAAAGATCAAAGATCTAAAGCGTCTAAAAAGCGAGATGATATTCCTCATAGAGGAACAGCAAAACGATAACTAGAAAAAAAATCATAAGACAAATAAAAGATGATGAACATCCAAATAGAGCCTGGTAGTTAATAAATATTATAAAAGGTAGACCACCAAGGAAAAGAATACAAGTAATGAATGACCAAAGAGGACTACTTACAAAGTATTGAAGAAACAGCAAACAAATTTAAAGAACACCAGAGCAAAGTATATACCATTGAACAGGAAGACAATCAAAGATATGACAAAGAGACGAAGGTAACAGTCCATAGATACATACGAACAAACAGAAATAGAATTACCCCAGAAGAAAGAGTAGACTACAGTAAACAGGAGAACGTTGGAATAAGAGAAAATATTACAGTTGAAGAACTAAAAAGACCAATCTCACTACTAAATTTTCTTGAAGAAGTTATCGAAAAAATAATAAATTCAAGATTGCTCAATTTCCTCGAAGAAAACAACAAATACAACCAACATCAATATGGCTTCGGAAAGGAAAGAGACTTAACTATGATAATAGCCATAATAACGGAAAAGATCGCGCAGGCCAAGGCCGAAAAAGGGTACGTGGACGTGGTCCTTTGCTATGTCAAGAAGGCCTTCGACAAGGTCTGGGTTGAAAGACATAAATACAAGCTCTTTCAACTGGATCTAGACATCAAGATGGAGAGAAGGTTGGCCGAGTACATCTCCAATAGGAAAGCCTACATTTCCATTGAGGACTACGAGGGACTAACCTTCCATCTACAGACGGGGCACTCGCAGGAGAGGTGCTTCAGCCCACCCCTTTTATGCGATATACTGCCCCCAATAACATCGTGGTGCATTAATATACAATACGCGGGTGACATCAGCCAAATTATCGCATTGGTTTTCACAAACCCAAGATGGCAGGCCAGAACCACCGAAAGAGATAAAAAATATAAATGAATACGAGAATAAGTAGAAAATTAAAACTAATATCCATAGATTTAAAATCATTCCGATCATGAGGAACAAGAAGGAAGGAAGTGCATTGAGATTTCGTATTGTAACAGAAGGTTTCACGTGCACAAATCTAAAATGGGTGCGTTCTTCTAATCAGTCTTAATATACCCACCGGTTCCAAAGCACACGATCTCAACGTCCAATAAAAGAAAACTGCAAAAAAAGAGACAAATATTATAACAAACATGAAACGAAGAGAAAGAACTATACAAGACCTTATAAAAATAGCCAGAATAGAACCGATTAATTTAACCCTAGAAAAATAGAGCAATTTACCTCTAGAATGAAATTGAGGAGAAACACAGAAAAACAAGCAGAAAGCTAACAATTTATAACAGAAACTACACACGTATAGGTTTTTGGTGAATATTGCGTCAATATCCTAGACAGCTCTGATCACAATAAACATAAAAACCTATATTTCGTCATTCAAGGGAATGAAGTTAAATGCTAACGTGAAATCTAAATTTTGGCAGACGGACTTTTTTAGGCCTGAACTTGAGGGACGTTGGGAAAAACGTGTATTAAGAACAAAGAGTTAAGAAAAATATATATTATTGAATAAACAGTCATTATTGAAAAGATAAATTATACAGTAACAGTTATGATTGGATCGAATTACGCATGTGAATTAAATTTTCATGAGTTAACGAGAATGGATTTACAATTGCTAAATATTAAATAGATTAAAAATTGTTAAATGTTTTATAAGTAATTGGATGATAAATTGGATTACAGTTAAATGGGTAAACAGTGGTAAATCGTTTGATAAATATTAAATAGATTATAAAGTGGTGAATGGATTTGTAGGTAATTGAATGATAAGTGATTATAGTGAATTGGGTAAATAGATTATAAATTGTTTGATAAATATTAAATAGTTTATAGTTATATTGGATGAATAGTTAAATGGTATGATAAATATTGATAAATCGTTTGATAAATAGTTAAATGTGTAAATAGATTATAACGGAGTTGGAAGGGTCTGTAAATGAGAAAAGAATCACGCATTAATTCGAGGTTCTTGGGGGAAATATTTAGCTAAACAATTACAATTCACATATTTACAGACCTGTTTACCGAGGAAACGAATGAACTTCATGGGTTGATTTTAAGACCCTTGTGAGAGCGAGAGTAGCAATCTCACGATTTATGTTAGGGTTACCAACCCTTCTTGAAATTATATATATATATATATATATATATATATATATATATATATATATATATATATATATATATATATATATATATTATTTATAGTTAGGATTAAATATTTACATTTGTAGGCGTATAGACCACTACACACGTAAACGGTTCCCGAGCAGTAGGCTCTACCTACGGAAAACGGAACGTGCGATTTATAGATGAGTGCACACGAACGCAATAAGAACAAAGAAGAAATCAAGCAAACACAGTATATAAAATAAAGGCATGAATGCTTTAATTAGCAGTACTAGTGGAAAAGGAATAATTAAACTAAATAATTAGAAGAAACTTTATAGATTTAATTAGTAGTACTAGAGGATAAGAAAAGCCAAAACCGAATAATTTCAAGGAACTTATAATATATATATATATATATATATATATATATATATATATATATATATATATATATATATATATATATATATATATATATATATATTAATAAAACCACTTTCGAGGAGCGTAGTATTTATTATCTCGAGACCAGTTTAGGCATGGAGTTTTTCATGCCATCCTCAGTCGAACACTAAGAATACATGCAGTCCCGCCAAGCGTACACTATATATATATATATATATATAGTTTACAGAGATCCAATTGGAGTTCCTAATCAGGAGGTGTGAATTTAAGTTTATTAAGCATATCTTTTAAGATTAGATCTTTGACGTAGGGGCTGCATTTGAATTGCCCATCCTAAAGGTTAAAGTTGGGGATTTCATCTATAAGGGTGGATTCAATGACCTTTTTTTGCGGAAGTCCTTACACGGGTAGATTAGTTTGGCCTGTGGAAAGTCTATCGGGTGTTTAAAGTTATTGGTGTGTGTGTGAAAAGACTAGAAGCTGTGTTTCCCCGTCCTACGTCTCATCTGTGTAAATCAAAATATAAATTATCCAGAAAACTGGTGTTATAAAAAAGATAGTTTATCGTTTAATATTTAGTTTGTTTTAAATAGTTCAATATAAATATTAAAATCATAATCCTACTTAGGAAATTTAAGTAAAGTTTTTTGCAGTCACTAATTAATTAACTATTTATCTAAACTCTGATTTGGCTAAGATAACGCTGTTACAATATTAATAATAACGGTTTTCTATGATGGTAAACGAGCCTAAACATAAAGGGGAACTTTGAAACCGTTATTTTATGTGCTGATTAGAAGCTATCCTGGAGTGTTTTCCCCTAGTTCGAGGATAAAAGGTGTCATGCTGGACCTGAAGTAGATCAGTTCTCTAATAATACCACTACATTAAACGCGCCAATTTGTCAGGGATTATTTTCCATCTTTCGAATGTATTTGGCTAAGATATCCCTGTTAAGATATTAATAATAACGGTTTTCTATGACTGAAAATGAGTCTAATATAGAGGGGTAACTTTGAAATCAGTTTTATTGGGGCTGGTTAGAAGCTATCCTGGATTGTGGTCTCCCAGTTGTGGACAAAGGGTGTCACGCTGGACCTGAAGTAAATCAGTTGTCTAATAATGTAACTACATTAGCTGCACCAATTTGTTTTATATTTTTTTCAATCCTTCGAATGTATTTGGTCTGATAGCGCTGTTAATATACGAATAATAACGAGTTTCCTCGACGGTTAACGATTCTAACATAAGGAGATCACTTTGAATTACTTTTAGGGGGTCTGGTTAGAAGCTATGATGGATTATGGTATCCTGGTTCGAAGACAAAGGGCGTTACGCTGGACCTAATGTAGATCACTTGTCTAATAATACTACTACATTAACCACACCAATTTGTCCTGGATCTTTTGTCCATCTTTCGAATGTATTTGGCTAAGATAATGCTGTTAATATATTAATAATAACGGTTTTTATGACGGTGAGTGAGTCTAACATAAAGCGTTAACTTTAAAACCAGTTTTTTTAGGCTGGTTAGAAGCTATCCTGGATTGTGGTCTTCCAGTTCGAGGACCAAGGATGTCACGCTGGAGCTGAAGTAGATCATTTGTATAATAATGCCATTATATATATATATATATATATATATATATATATATATATATATATATATATATATATATATATATATATATATATATATATATATATATATATATATATATATATATATATATATATATATATATTCTAATGAAGTCCACAGTTGTGACAAGTCAGGACCTGCAGCCGCACGCTCCTGCCTCGTCTATTTTAGAAGCAGTAGCTGATCGCAGATCGTCAGTCACAAATTTTTCAACAATGGAGAAGGTTGAGCACCGCGCAGTGATCAAATTTTTGACCAAGGAAGGCAAGAATGCAAAAGAGATCATGAACGCATGGTTGCAGTGTACACCGACACCGCCCCTTCCTATGCAACCATTGCTTGCTGGAATAGGGAGTTTTGCCATGGTCGTGAGTGCCTTGAAAATGACCCCCGTCCAGGACGTCCGTTAGACGTGACCAACGAAAACAATGTGGCCCATGTGGAGAAGATGATCCTCGAAAAATGAGGGGTGAAGGTCGAAAAAATCGAGCGAGAACTTAGAATATCACATGGAAGTGTTATCAACATCATCCACGACAATTTGGCCATGACCAAGGTTTCTGCCCGTTGGGTCTCTAGAAACCTCACGCCCTATGATCGATTTAAACGTCGTCAAAGTCCACAAGGCCAGAGTTACACAAGCTGCCGTGCGCGAGTGCGGATTCGAGGAGCTCAACCATCCCCCCCGACAGTCCAGATCTGGCCCCTAGCAACTACATTTTATTCCTCCAGCTCAAGGCTGCACTGCGTGGACGCTGGTTTGGAGACGATGAAGATGTCCAGCTCGCCGTCCAGGAGTGGATTGAACAGCAGTCGGGAGATTTCTGGTTGTCGGGAATTCGAAGCCTCAGGGACAAGTGGCGCAAGTGCATTGATGTCAAGGATAGTTACTTTGAAAAATAATAAAACCATTTTCCTCATATCTCGTTTTCTTATATACGAATTGCAAAACTTATTGACCGCCCCTCGTATAAAATTGTAAGGCTCAGATTGTCTGACTATTGCTGGGCGAATATTCGATTGCGTAGCATTGCCTTACTACCTTTTGAAGAGCGATTTTGTACGCGTGCTTAATTACGAACTTTTGAGCCTCGCCACCTAAGAACGCGACTGTCCTGGGAGTCATTAGGATCTCAGTTGATTCTGCAAAGATTTAAGATATCTTTTCGCTGCGAGTGAAGGAATAAAATGAGGGCTTAAGCACCTCATTGCTCCCGTCCACCGCCCTACGTGAGAACGTGCTCGGATGACTGCCCTTCATTAATTTCATCTTAACTATGTCAGCCACTTGGACTGGCATAATTAATGGCTTGTGTGGTAACTGGTTTGAGGACTAGCCCATAGCTGAAGCACAAGTCAGAAATTTTCTCGAATCTGGGTCAAAACTGCGAGTCCCGGGCGGAGGAGAAATCCTCATCGCCCGGGGGACCCGGCCAGAATCATAGAGGAAAGTACTCCCGTCTCCATGTAGTTGGATGCAGTTTTGGCGTACGTACCCGTGAGGGGGTGGCAAAAACTTAGCGGTCGTTGATTCGGGTGCTATGCATCAAGTCCACCAAGCTCAACCCTCTGAGTTCCCCACTCGAGAATCATCCCCCATCCATCATCACCCATCATCCCGGCACCATCCGAGTGGGGGAACAACAGGAAATTGGACGGGAGCGTTTTTCTCACATCGACGCTCCAAACTCGCCCTTGACTCTACCTCCTTTACCACTTCTGAAATCACATTTTCTCACCCATAACATATTAACTACACATTTCTTACAAAGAGGAAGAAAATAAACAAGAAAGAAGACGCCTACAACGATGGAGGCCCTCCCTAAAAGGGTCCCCTTACGGACCATACCAGAAAAGAAGACACCGGAGAAAAAGACAGTATGCCAATCCCTATTCGCGAACCTAAGGATCGCACTTATCAAACTAATTGATATCCAAACGGATTTATCGCGATATGCGGTGAAAACAAAGATGTGGACCAGCTCCTATCCGAAGAAGGGGCCGAAGTCCTAAAGACTCTGGACTTGGAGGCAAAGACCCCACCAGCAATCTTGGCCAACAGAAGTGTCATCTGCTGAAAGGTAGAGAGCTGGGTAGGGAAGAACTCCCCCGCTTACATAAAAAGCGATATCGAGAAGAACCACACATGGGCAAAGATCAGGAAGGTGATCAAATTCCGTGACCACACCCATGTCTTTAAGGTGACTTTTCAGACCACCGAAATGGCCCACAAGGCGGCAACGGAGGAACTCCTCATTTTTAACATAAGGATCCCAGGCTGTAACCTAGAACACGAGAAGTACCACAGCATCAAGATGTGCTTCGTCTGTTATGCGCTTGAAGCACACACGACCGCCAATTGCCCCCCAAAAGGAACGACATGGTGCAGCGAATGCGCCACAGAGGGTCACAGATACGACTCCTGCAAAAGCACAGAAAAAAAGTGCATGAACTGTAAGGGACCCTATCGAACGATGGCCCTTAACTGCCCCCAAAGAAAGGATATAATCAAGAAAATGGAAGAAGAAAAGAAGAAAAAATCGACCACCTACGCGAGCACTGTGAAGAAAAGTGAAGGGATGGCCTGAGCAATGGCAACCCCCTCACCGATGGTCTTCACAAATTACCTAAGTGCAAAAATATTAATTTGCATTACACATGCAAACGTGGCAAATGCGGTAAAACTTGGATGCTACAACCAGGTTCTAAACGCACTACTTAAAGCAAACGACTCGCCATCCATCATCGTACCCGCTGACCCCGAATGCTCCAAGTCATTCAAGGATAGCGTGATCAGAAATAACCAAGAAAAAGCCACCGGACTGAAAGAGGTTATTGAATCTCCCTCATCGGAGGAATCCGAAGAGGAAGACGATGATGTAAACGAAGATAAAGAAGAAGAAACCACATCTTCGGATAGTGACGAGGGCCCATGCACTCGCACTAGAGCGAAAAGCCTGGGCACGCCAAACCCGCCCCCCAGGATAAAATGAACAAGAAGACCAAGAAGAAACACAGGTAAATACATCTCACAATGGAACGGAACGCACTAAGAATTCTGGAAATCAACACCAACGGCTGGACAGCGAAAAGAACTCTCTATGGAAATTTGTTCAGGGAGATTGATGCAGATGTCATCTTAATTTCTGAACATGGGATTGACACTCGTAGCTCCGAAATGAAGATCTGGAACTACGACGTGATAATCACAAATTACTCTCAAGAGCGGTACGACGGTGCCGCAATCGCCATCAAAAGAGGGAGCAAGTACAAGCCAGTAAGAAACCTCAAAGAATCCTATCTTGCAATAGAGGTCGAACTCGATATAGGTAAGCTGGTCATCAACACCGGGTACCAGCCGCCGAGATGAGGATATTTGCTTATTCATTCTTTCTACGGCCTATTTGGCAGAAGAGCCCCCACCATATTAATGGGGGATCTTAATGCCAGATGTCGGGAATCCGGGTACAGGTCCTTCAACAGAACTGGAAGGTGCCTGGAGACTATGATGGACCGAAATATGGTCCGGAGAATAGACCCGGACTTCCCAACCTATATTCGAGGAAGAAGTGCCACAAAACCAGACATTTGTCTGGCTAATCGTCAGCTACCGTTCAATTACTACATGGAACTAGTCCAGGTACCATGTAGTAATTATATAGGGATCCTACTTACTATCAACAGGAACCCTATACAAGTCCCAGCTCCAGTCAGAAAAGACTACAGGAGAGCAGACCTGGCACGGTACGCGGGTCTTCTCGAGGACTACCGTCCACCAAATCTGGACGAGGCAATTCTCGAGGAGATAGACGAGGCACTCGACCACCTCAACGAACAACTTATAAATGCAGATAGGGCTTGCATCCCCCAAACCCAGTATAAAACCATCTCGACATACAGATGGACTGGGTACATGAAAGAACTATAGAGAATTGAGAGTAATGCACGAAATGAATATCAGAAACGCATCAGTTAACTCGCTACAACGAAGTAGAGAGATCAAGGAAGAGCTCAACCAGTTGATCATCGAACAACAACAGAGACGATGGGAGGATGCGATCGAAAGCCTCGATCGAGATACATTCCCCAAAGGCTTTTGGAAGAAAGTCAGAAGTCTCAGAGGATCATCTGTAAAAAAGAAGAAAATGGAAATCCAAAAACAAGATGGATCCATTGAAACAGATGACAGAAACATCGAGATAATATTCCGGCGTTATTGGGAAAGAATCTTCAGTATACCCGAAGAAGAAAACAAAGATTTTGACAGAGTTTGAAAATAACATCATAGACGAGCTTAACACGGAAATACATAGACGCATCCTCATCACCAGTTGGAAAGACTGCGTGACGGAGACGCCGAGATCACCGAATAAGAGATCCTTGGCGCACTCCGCTCATTCCGCCAAAAGCCCCAGGCCAATCGGGGCTTTCGAAGCTAAACTTCGAAAAGGCACCAGCCAACATCATTGAAGGAATGAGACGTATATTCAACGCATGTTTGAATACCTGGTACTTTCCAGATGCTTACAAGACGGCAAAGATGATCTTCTTGCTCAAGCATGGAAAGGACCCAACGTTGAGAGAGAGCTACCGCCCAATTTCACTTGTGGAATTTGGCGGGAAACTCTTTGAGAAGATCCTCGACGGGAGGCTGGTGTCTCACCTGGAAGAGAACTCCCTCTACAACCCTTGCCAATACGGGTTTAGAAAGAAGCGAAATATGGAAAAGCTTGCCCAAGCCAAACGGGACAGGAGTTACGTGGATATTGTTTGTCGGGATATATCAAAGGCGTTTGATAAGGTGTGGCAGCGGGGCATGCAGTATAAGATCTTACGGCTGGGTCTAAGTGAAAACTTGGAAAGAACTCTCTGTGACTACGTCATGGAGAGAGCGACGCATGTCAGTCTAGGGTGCACGGACGGACCAAAGTTTCCGTTCACTGCGGGCCTTCCGCAGGGGAGGGGTCTGTCCCCCACACTTTACTCGATATACACCACGGATGTCCCAGCCCCTGTGTACCCCTCTTCCCTCAATATTCAATACGCCTATGATTTCAGCCAGATAATCATATCTCCATGGAGGAATGCACGTGGCAAGCTCGCATGACAGCAATAAAAATCGCAAATTTGAACAACTACGAGGCTCAATGGAAAATTAGAACAAACCAAGAGAAGTTCAAGGTGGTCCCCATTGGACACACCCTAAGAACAGACGTGCGAGTGGGGGATACTCGATATCTCTATACCAACGAATGCAATGTACTCGGTATGAAAATCACCTCTACCGGGTACGCGAAGCACGTCAAAGAAAAAATTTCTCGAGCCTCGGCCGCTGTCAGAACTCTAGATACGTTCAAAAATCTACGTGAAAACAACAAGAAGAAGATCTACAATGCCCTTGTAAGATCTACGTTGTTAAACTAAAGTAATTAAGACAAATGGCTTGAATGCCATAAAAAAAATCCAGTTGGATAAACACTGGGAAGTCAACTGGTATAGCTATACGTAGCCAGCATCATAGAAATTTTCATAACAATGATCGGGCGACTACAGGATTACCTCATGAGCCCGTACCATGATGATGATGATGATGAACACAGAATACACGCTACAAAGAAATAATGAAAGTGATAGGCCTGATCACCAGGCTCTAGCATCTCTTTGCACCCTACCATATACATAGGAATACCTATTTATTTGCCCTATTGCTCGGGGGGGAGGTGCTCTGCCCCCTAAAGGGCTAAACACCCCCCCTTTCGGATCCAAACTCTTATGGGTTCGGATATATTAAGGTCCTCTCAATTTTAGGCCACTCAAATTTAGTCAAAAATCTTGAAACATATTGGAATATGGACGAAATATTATGCGGGGGACAGACTCGAAAAATGTCCCTTTTAACCCTGAAGTTTGAACCCGACACAGTTTAAAATCATTGCTAAGCGTTTTCGCACCGAAATATACCCACACTATTCAATTTAAAAATAGTGTTACACTTAGGACAGTTATATTTATCTTTAAGGACACAGTGTTCAACATGATGTAGGACAGGTTACTCATACGTAGGTATGTTTCTGCCTGGCCACGCATGCGTTGGTGGTTCTTGCCATATTGCGCATTCGTCAGAGGCGCGCTGCCAGGCTTAAGAAGAAGAGATATATTGAAAAAAACACGTAAAAGAACTCTCCGGATTTAGAAAAACTAACAAATTTTGGCAAATAAATTTCTTCAGAATTTCATAAATAAATAGGTATTCCTAAGTAATTCGATGAGCTGAATAACATTGCTTCTATAACTTATTTTGATTAGAAAGCTCTAAAACTTTGGAAATGACGGCGCTATCTTCGTCTTAAATTACCGGAAAGGTATGGGAAAACTTGCAGATGAAAACCAGGCATGGAAAAACAGAGTTGAAGTAATAGAATGAGGAAACATACATAACATAATATAGCATCAAAGGTCATCAGCATCTGTCAAAACCCACCCAGAAAATGCGTCCATAGGATTGTGTCAGATCGCATCTACAATATACAATTTGAACCATACACATGAATGTGTCAAAAACAAAGAGCCTCATCATCAAGACTCGTCAAAATCCAAATCAATCTTAATATACAATAATAAAAAACTGCATTCACAGGAATGAGTCCAGAATACCCCCCAAAGTTAACCCTCCCTCCCCATAAAATCAACTAATCTGCGTTTGAATGCATTCAAGTTTGGACTGTCTACCGTCTCAGGTGGCAAACTATTCCTTCCAGTAATCTACCACTCTATTGGGGAAAAAATATTTTCTAACATCCAACCTGCACCTCTGTTTATTAATTTTTAAGTGGTGACCCCTAGTCCTATTACTACTTTCCAACTCAAATAACTTGCTAAAATCCAACTTATTCATCCCAGAACAGATTTTAAAAAGCTCAATCATATCTTTCAAATGAGAACATATTTAGTACCCTCAGTCTATCTTCATATTCAAGGTGCTTCAGGGAAGGTATTTTTGTAGCCCCCCTTTGTACTGACTAGCAGGTTGATGTCATGTCTAAAATCTGGTGACCATGATTGTATACAGTACTCTAAATTATAATAGAGAGTAGCAGGTTAATTAATGATGCTCAGCATGGTTTTAGAAAAGATAGATCGTGTTTAACTAATTTACTGGATTTTATGGATTATGTAACTAAAGAATTAGATAGGGGTGAGAAAGTTGATGTGATCTACTTAGATTTCAGCAAAGCTTTTGATAAGGTTCCACATAGAAGACTAGTTCATAAATTAAAGCTGCATGGGATATGTGGGAACGTTTTAAATTGGATAACTGAATGGCTGAAAAATAGGAAACAGAGAGTTGTACTGAATGGAGTGAGGTCAGAGTGGAGGAATGTTATTAGTGGCGTACCTCAGGGATCAGTTTTAGGCCCTTTATTATTTATAATCTATGTAAATGATCTTGGGCAAGGTGTAAATAGTAAAGTGTCAATTTTTGCTGATGACACTAAATTGGCAGCTGTAGTCAAAGAGGTTGAGGGTAGCTTTAAAGTGCAGGGTGACTTAGATAAGCTGTTAGCTTGGGCTCAGAAGTGGCAGATGACTTTTAACCTTAATAAATGCAAAGTTATTAACATGGGGAGAGATAATAGGGAATTTAGCTATGAGATGGATGGATATTGGCTTAATTCAGTTGAAGATGAGAAAGACTTAGGAGTGGTAGTAGATAGGTCACTGAAATTTTCAAAGCAGTGTATTGAGGCAAAAAATAGAGCAAATAGGGTGCTAGGTTACATTAAAAGAAATGTTAGCTACAAGAGTAAGGAGGTCATCCTTAAACTATACAACTCTTATGTCAGGCCACATTTAGAGTACTGTATACAGGCATGGTCACCACATTTTAGACATGATATAAACTTATTAGAGTCAGTACAAAGGAGGGCAACAAAAATAATACCATCCCTGAAGCACCTTGAATATGAAGATAGACTGAGGGTATTAAATATGTTTTCATTTGAAAGAAGGTGTGTGAGGGGAGATATGATTGAGCTTTTTAAAATCTTTTCTGGGATGGATAAATTAGATTTCAGCAAGTTATTTGAGTTAGAAGGTAGTAATAGAACTAGAGGCCACCACTTAAAGATTAAAAAACAGAGGTGCAGACTGGATGTTAGAAAATATTTTTTCACTAACAGAGTGGTGGATTATTGGAATAGTTTGCCACCTGAGACTGTAGACAGCCCAAACTTGAATGTTTTCAAGCGCAGATTGGATGATTATATGGGGATGGAGGGTTAATTTCTTACTTTTTAGTATGTGGATATGTTTCTTGACTCATTCCTGTGGATGCAGTTTCTTTTTATTGTATATTTTGGGGGACTTTGATTTTGTTTTTGACAGACTCCTATGGAGGCTTTAAATTATATATTGTAGATGCATGGTTGGACATAATCCTATGGATTGTTAAATTGTATATTGTAGCTGCATGACCTGACAAAATCCTATGGATGCATTATATGGGTGGGATTTGATGGATACGGATGACCTTTGATAGGCCCTTGTGGCTTTTGTCATCCGTTAAATTATGTTATGTTATGTTATGTAGTGAAAGGTTGAGATAGGGTAAACCTGAAGATCTGCATCATGCGCTCGCCTCCACTCCTCCCTGCTCCTGGCCGCTCGTGGGGGGAGATATCACTGCGGGGGGACCCCCCTACGATGATTCTGAGTTTCAATCAATTGTTGGGGTCTGGGGCCACAGCCCCCAGTATATACTCATACACTAAAAATTAAAAAATGTTAATTTTTGGTGGCAATAGCCTAAATTAGGTGGCGCTATTGTCTTTGTTATTTTGATAAATGTGCAATCGGCTCTGCACATTTATCGATATAATAAAAAAAATTATGATTTTTAGTTAGTTTCAAAATGAGGGGCTTCGCCTTATGACATCTGATGCCTAAATTATAGCCCAGAAACCGCCCCCTATTGTGCCCCCCCCCCCAAGCTTTCCCAAAAGTCAATTTCTGAACCAAGTGATCATCATTTGAAAGAACCAGATCTAAGATATTTGCCCCCCTTGTTGGCTTATTAATAAATTGAGTAAAAGAATTGGTAACTCTTCAGTTTCAGGGCCTCCCCGGTAGGTGGTGCTGTTTATAGGCTACAATTTTGGGCTACAATATATGTCCTATGACGTCAGACAGGAGTGTCAGATGTGAACAATTACGGCGTTATATATATTTTTTGTATGAGTATATACTGGGAGGCTGCGCCCCCCAGACCCCCCAATTGATTGAAACTCAGGATTATCGCAGGGGGGGTCCCCCACAAGCAGTCCCCAGGAATTTACTGTTTTTTCCCCCCAATAGCTTTTTGCCGGCAGAAAAACCTAACCTAATGACAAACAATACTTACTTTTATAGGTTTCTTGATTAGTTTATGCGCCTCTAAATAATCTAAAAGTTTTTTGTGGTCATGCAAAATAACCCAAATTAGAATAATGAAACACAACTAAAGCACGAAAAAGCCATAACGAAAGAGAAACAAATGCTAAGCGGGTTCTATTTATAGCTATGATGTTGCCAGTAAGAAGCTGTTATCGTTCACTGTGAAACAAAAAATCTGAAAACAATAAAAGACATCAAGAAACCTTACTTAACTTAGAAAAAACTATAAACGAGCAGAGGCGCATATATTTAGTAAATAATACAGACTAAAAGTTACAAATCCCCAAAACAACAAAAAAATATAACGCCGTAATTGGTCACATCTGAAGCTACTGTCTGACGTCATAAGAGATATATTGTAGCCCAAAATTGTAGCCTACTAACAGTGACACCTACCGTGCACCCCAAATCTGAAGTATTACCAAAAACTATCCTCAAAGTATTCTAGAAACTTACAACTTGCTCTATCCCTTCCTATTTTATTTTCCCAGTCCACAGAATTTAAATTAAAGTCACCAAGAAT
Source organism: Ceratothoa steindachneri (assembly GCA_963969495.1). Lineage (NCBI taxonomy): Eukaryota > Metazoa > Arthropoda > Malacostraca > Isopoda > Cymothoidae > Ceratothoa > Ceratothoa steindachneri. The sequence continues at coordinate 43,307,572 of OZ018327.1, forward strand.
AACTATCTACTTCACATCCTTTCCTTATTTCCTTGATCATTAGCTCATCAATACAGTCTGTCTGGGTGGTCTGTAAAAGGCTCCCAAGTGTATTACTGACCCTAATATCTTTCCACAGTGACTCAACTTCTTCTTGCTTTATGGAATTATTTAGATTTGAAGAAATGCTATTTATGATATAAATAATCAACCCACCACCTGTCCTATCTCTCCCTTGACTAATTTACATATCATAACCCTGTAGTTCAAATTCACTCACATTGTCATTAAATTTATTTTCATTAGGCCATGATTCTATATCTTCATCGATAATATAACTAAATAATTCTTATTTCTAAGACTACAAGCATTGATATAAAGACAACTCAGCCCCCCTATCCCTGAAGCACCTCTTTTAGAATGTATACTTTCTACTCTAGCTCCTCTGCATCTCCTTCCTTTTCCTGCCACACCCTGTACTCTTATATTTCCCTGACCACTATCAGTAACTAGTTTCCTGCCTGCAAAGACCCAACGACACTATCTAACTCCTGCCACAACACGTCAACCCCAGCCTGGCTTAGATGGAGTCTATCCAATGCATACAATGCCTTATTCCCATAAAACCCATTCCAAACATCTACCAACACTAATCCCATCAACTCCTCACGCAGGCCTTTCACATACTCATTCAGTCCAATTGCACAAGAACCATTCCATCCTCACAACCAATCTCGGAAGCACACCTGAAACAACTCATTTTACTCTACTTTCACTCATCCTTTCAACTAACCATTTGTACCTTTCTCATAACTCACATGAACCCACCTACTTTACATCATTTACTCCCACATGCTTAATTACAACTTCATCCCTCTCACACCCAGACACCAGACTATCATACCTCTCAGATACATTATTCACACCAGCACCCGGCAAACAAACACTCACTCCCTTCCATTTGCTTGCACTCAACTTCCTATCTAAATATCCAATCTGAGAGTCGCCCATCACAAACATCTCAGTCATCCTCCTAGTATCCCTAGGCCTAGCATTACCCTCCTCCTGTTCTCATTCAAACTACCACTTATTTCACTTTTTGCCACAACCACATCAGACAAATCACTTTCAACCTATCCTAACCTATCCATATTCACCCACCATTCATCTTCATTCAAATCAGTCATTTCTTTCACTCCAGTCCCTAGTCTAGGCCTATCTTCCACCCTGCTGCTCCCAGCCACATCCTTCATGCATAGACTAGCATCCCTTCTCACTTCATTCACCAACTCACTTAATCTCTTTTACTCATCACACATCTGACTCACCTCCTCTACCAAAGCCACATTTGCACTAGTCACATAACAAACCGGGCATTCAGATACATTTGCTCTTCTTTCAACACCACAAAAATCACAAACTACATAGACACTGCTTACATCAAAAGGCACACTCACATCATCCAAAGCAACAGCCATACTGAAAAACTTTTCAAAATATAATTAAAAATTCCTTTAGTATTATGTCTAATACTCAAAGTTAACTACCTTCACAAACTTAAATATATTACACAGAAAAATCCAAAATGAAAAAAACGTCACTGAATAGAGAGCTCGCTGAGATGGGAGTAAAAAGATGCTAGTAAAGCGACGAAAAGCCCAGATAGAAGAAGAGTATGCATACATGAAAGCAAAGGAGAGAGAAGCATAGACAGTGAAACAAGGGAACCAGGCAAAGGAGCAAAAAATAGGAATACATGGAGCGACCAGGGAGTGGAACAGGACAAGAGTTGGAGAGAAAGGAGGATGAGAAGAACAAGTGAATTGGGGGGACAAAAAAAAGAGGAGGGACAGAGGAGAAATTTACCTTAAGTATGGTGATTAGGTACCCGTTTAGGGTAATTAGACCCATACCAAGGTGATGATAATCTTTACCTTTACCTTGATGAGGGTCTTCAATCCCTCACCAGTTGCTGCTGCATCTTCCAACCAGTAGGGCAGGAATAACACTTAAGGCAAGCAAAAAGGTTGGCTAATTCCAGATGCAGAATGGAACCACAAAGGAAAAATGAACTAAACAAACTCGTAAAGTAGGGATCCAAGAAACAATTCAACTTTCTGTTAAAAACAACAACCAAACTTGCACTGACAACATCGTCTGGGAGAGAATTCCAGAGATTAACAACACGTATAGAGAAAAAGTGAGTGTGAGCTTCCACATTTGAGTGGGGTAGAAGGTTTTTTTTGCTGTGACCATGAGTTCTGCTGTCTCTTCTACATTCAAACAAATCAAATAAGTAGGGACAATGACCATTTAGGATCCTCTTCCGAGGATCGGTTGCTGGTTGGTGTCTTATAAGAAAGCAGTAGAAACCCAGGTAGGAGGCTCTTCAGCCTGTGAGACCTAGCTCTTCATTGGTTGCTACACTAGAGTGGCTTGGGTGAATGTGTCTTAATTTTGTAATTTTTGCACAAAAGTCATATTTTAGTGCTTGACCGCCCCATGCCTTATCCAATGCCTTTTCAAAATGCATTGTGCTCTCTGAAGATATAACACTTTCTGGTAGATCATTCCAATTTTCTACCACTCAGTTGCAGAAGAAGTTCTTCCTGATGTTTAACCTTGATCTGGGGTACAGCTTCTTAGTATGGCCTCTGGTACACCCATCATCCCGCATCACAAAAAGTCCTGTGCACGCCATCTCATTGTAAACCCCTTGCAGTATTTTATAAGTGTCAGTGTGCTTATGGAAGACATTAGTAGGAGAATTGGTAGTTGTATTCTGTGGGTGGTCACTCCACTCCTCAAGTCTTGATTTGAAGATGTTGACATTGGTTTGTGACACACACAGTGAAGAAATGATTCTTTGGGCTTAGTTGGTGTTTTACCTGTAATTTTCAGTTGTGTCCTCGGGTGGTCCTGCTGAGTGCTGGCTTGAACAGTGTATTGCCACAAATGGAAAACTCTGGTGTACTGCACCTTGTCAATTTGCATAATTATTTTGTAGGCCTGGATGACATCAGCCCTCTGCCTCCTATATTCTAGTGTGGGAAGACCCAGAGCTTAAAGGCAGTCATTGTAGGGAAATGTGGAGAGGCCCTGGATAAGGCGTGTTGCTCTTCACTGTATATTTTCAATTATGTCCTTGTCCCTCTTTAGCTTGGGTGATCATATCACAGATGTATTCAATATGTGGATGGATTAGGCTCTTGGACAGAAAAGTGAATAACTGCTTGTCTAGTGCTGAAGTGTGCTTTAGGGCTCCTAAGGTTCTGTTTGCTTTGTTGACCTGCGCCTGTATATGTTAACTGAATTTAATGTCCTGGTCAATGATTACTCCCAGATCCTTTTCTTCTTCGGTTCTAAGAAGTGTGTGAGCTGTATCATCCTCTTTGATCATAGGGTACACATGCCCAGGCTTTCTTCGGCAGAGTTAAAATAGGGCCTATCAAATATGAAGGGGTTGTGAGAGAAACTGATGAGGAAATAGTTGAGGTACTAAATGGTCATTTTGCATCAGTATTTACAAAGAAGAAACTAAATAGTCTTATTTATAGTACTCATGGGTCAGCGAAAGAGGTGTTTACTACCATTAGTGTGGATTGGAGGACGATAAAAGGACTAATAGGTGAGTTAGATACTACCAAGGCCTCCGGCCCTGATAATATTTATTCTAAGATACTTAAAGAAGGGGTAGAAAGTATCTCAATAGCTCTGGAGAAGTTGTATACTAGGTCACTGGAATATGGAGAAATACCCGATGATTGGAAGAGCTCAAATGTAGTCTCCATTTTCAAGAAGGGTAGTAAAGAGGATCCAAATAACTTTAGACCGGTTAGCCTAACTCCTGTAGTCTGTAAAATTCTTGAGAAAATAGTTAAAAAAGGGATTTGCCAACATCTAGAGAGGGAGGGGTTAATCAGCGATGCTCAGCATGGGTTTAAATCAGGTAGATCATGTTTGACTAACTTACTAGACTTTCTGGAGTTTGTAACAGATCAAGTAGATAAGGGAGAGAATGTAGATATAATTTACTTAGATTTTAGTAAAGCATTTGATAAGGTACCACATAGGAGACTAGTTCATAAATTAAAAATGATTGGGATATGTGGGGGTGTTTAGCATAACATAATTACACGGATGACAAAAGCCACAAGGGCTCATCATAGGTCATCCGAGTCAAACGGCCTCTTTTTTAAGGCACCCACACTCCCAGGAAAACTACATCCAGAGGATTGCATCCAGAAACAAGGGTATCACCAATCAAGGCTTGTCAAGAACTAAATCATGCAGCTATAGATATATACAAACAATATTAATATATACAAAACTTAGGAACCATCACAACCTTCCCTTCCCATAAACTCATCCAACCTACTCTTAAATACATTTAGATTTGGACTACCTACTACCCTCTGCGGCAATTTGTTCCAGAAGTCTACCACTCTATTGGTGAAAAAATATTTTCTTAAATCCAACTTACACCCTTGCTTTTTAATTTTCAAGTGGTGACCTCTAGTCCGATTTCCATCATCTAACTCAAAAAACTTGCTAACATCCAATTTATCTATCCCGGAAAAAAATTTAAAGAGCTCAATCATTTTCCTTCTCACACACCTCCTTTCGAACGAGAACATATTTAATACCCTCAGTCTATCTTCATATTCAAGGTGCCTCAGGGAAGGAATAATTTTTGTTGCCCTCCGTTGCACTGACTCAAGAAGGTTAATATCGTGTCTAAAATGTGGGGACCATGCCTGTATACAGTGCTCTAGATGTGGCCTAACATAAGAGTTATAGAGTTTAAGAATAACCTCCTTACTTTTGTAACTGACATTTCTCTTAATAAAACCCAGCACTCTATTTGCCCTATTTCTTGCTTCAATACACTGCTTAGAAAACCTTAATGACTTATCTATTACTACTCCTAGATCTTTCTCATCCTCTACTGAGCTCAGCCAATGCCCATCCATTTCATAGTTAAATTCTCTATTATCTTTTCCCATGTGAATAACTTTGCACGCACTTATCAAGGTTGAAAGTCATTTGCCACTTATGTGCCCAGGATAACAATTTATTTAAATCCCCCTGCACTTTAAAATTATCATCAATATCTTTAACTACAGCTGCTAATTTGGTATCATCGGCAAAAATTGACACTTTATTATTTACTGCCTCCCCAAGATCGTTTATATAGATGACAAATAATAATGGACCGAGAACTGATCCCTGAGGAACCCCACTGATAACATCCCTCCACTCTGACTTTACACCATTTAGCACTACCCTTTGCTTCCTGTCTTTCAGCCACTCGGCTATCCAATTTGAAACACCCCCACATACCCCAATCATTTTTAATTTATGAACTAGTCTCCTGTGTGGTACCTTATCAAATGCTTTACTAAAATCTAAGTAAATTATATCTACATTCTCTCCCTTATCTACTTGATCTGTTACAAACTCCAGAAAGTCTAGTAAGTTAGTCAAACATGATCTACCTGATCTAAACCCATGCTGAGCATCGCTGATTAACCCCTCCCTCTCTAGATGTTGGCAAATCCCTTTTTTAACTATTTTCTCAAGAATTTTACAGACTACAGGAGTTAGGCTAACCGGTCTAAAGTTATTTGGATCCTCTTTACTACCCTTCTTGAAAATGGGGACTACATTCGCTCTCTTCCAATCATCGGGTATTTCTCCATATTCCAATGACCTAGTATATAACTTGTCCAGAGCTATTGAGATACTTTCTACCCCTTCTTTAAGTATCCTAGAATGAATATTATCAGGGCCGGAGGCCTTGGTAGTATCTAAATCACCTATTAGTCCTTTTATCATCCTCCGATCCACACAAATGTTAGTAAACACCTCTTTTCCTGACCCATGAGTACTATACATAGGACTATTTAGTTTCTCTTTTGTAAATACTGATGCAAAATGACCATTTAGTACCTCAACTATTTCCTCATCAGTTTCTCTCACAACCCCTTCATATTTGATAGGTCCTATTTTAACTCTGCCACACTTGTTATTAGTTTTATAGTAACTAAAGAACTTTCTAGGATCTTTGTTGCTATCCTGAGCTAATTTAATTTCTGACACCCTTTTGTTCTTCTTTATAATCTTATTTACCTCATTTCTAGCCATTCTATAATCACTTAAATTTTGAATATTATTTTGTACCTGTAATTTTTTGTATGCCCTTTTCTTCTCTGAAATTTTTCTAGCTATCTCCTGATTCCACCAGAATGGCTTGCTACTTTTGTTCCTAATGGCCTTCATTGGGATACATTGTTCTTGGACTACATTTATTATATGCTTGAAAGTATCCCACATCCCATAAGCATTTTTACCTCTGAATTCTATATCCCAGTCTACCAAATTTATTAAGCTTCGAAGTTTTACATAATCTCCCTTATGAAAATTTGGAACTTTTTCAGCATTCTCAGTTATTTTACCCTTCTCAATTCCCAAGTTAAAACAAACTATCTGATGGTCACTATTTCCCAATGCTTCCCCAACAGTCAATTCTTGAACTAAATGATCACTGTTAGAAAGTACTAAATCTAATATATTGTTTCAAATTGGATAGCTGAGTGGCTGAAAGACAGGAAGCAAAAGGTAGTGCTAAATGGTGTAAAGTCAGAGTGGAGGGATGTTATCAGTGGGGTTCCTCAGGGATCAGTTCTCGGTCCATTATTATTTGTCATCTATATAAACGATCTTGGGGAGGCAGTAAATAATAAAGTGTCAATTTTTGCCGATGATACCAAATTAGCAGCTGTAGTTAAAGATATTGATGATAATTTTAAAGTGCAGGGGGATTTAAATAAATTGTTATCCTGGGCACATAAGTGGCAAATGACTTTCAACCTTGATAAGTGCGTGCAAAGTTATTCACATGGGAAAAGATAATAGAGAATTTAACTATGAAATGGATGGGCATTGGCTGAGCTCAGTAGAGGATGAGAAAGATCTAGGAGTAGTAATAGATAAGTCATTAAGGTTTTCTAAGCAGTGTATTGAAGCAAGAAATAGGGCAAATAGAGTGCTGGGTTTCATTAAGAGAAATGTCATTTACAAAAGTAAGGAGGTTATTCTTAAACTCTATAACTCTTATGTTAGGCCACATCTAGAGTACTGTATACAGGCATGGTCCCCACATTTTATACACGATATTAACCTTCTCAAGTCAGTGCAACAGAGGGCAACAAAGATTATTCCTTCCCTGATGCACCTTGAATATATAGATAGACTGAGGGTATTAAATATGTTCTCATTCGAAAGGAGGTGTGTGAGAAGGAAAATGATTGAGCTCTTTAAATTTTTTTCCGGGATAGATAAATTGGATGTTAGCAAGTTTTTTGAGTTAGATGATGGAAATTGGACTAGAGGTCACCACTTGAAAATTAAAAAGCAAGGGTCTAGGTTGGATTTAAGAAAATATTTTTTCACCAATAGAGTGGTAGACTTGTGGAACAAATTGCCGCGGAGGATAGTAGGTAGTCCAAATTTAAATGTATTTAAGAGTAGGTTGGATGAGTTTATGGGGAGGAAAGGTTGTGATGGTTCCTAAGTTTTGTATATATTAATATTGTTTGTATATATCTATAGCTGCATGATTTAGTTCTTGACAAGCCTTGATTGGTGATACCCTTGTTTCTGAATGCAATCCTCTGGATATAGTTTTCCTGGGAGTTTGGGTGCCTTAAAAAAGAGGCCGTTTGACTCGGATGATCTATGATGAGCCCTTGTGGCTTTTGTCATCTGTTATATTATATTGCGGGGGACTTTGATTTTGTCTTGCACTGGTGATGGTGCTTTTTGTGGGTGGGTTTTGACGGAGGCGGATGACCTTTGATAGGCCCTTGTGGCTTTTGTCATCCGTGAAATTATGTTATGTTAGGTGCATTACTTTGCACTTCTCTATGGAATTTCATCTGCATGCATTAGGACCACAATTAAAGCTGGTTGAGGTCATCCTGTAAGTTGGTCTGATAAGCCTCCTGCATGGCGGCTATTGCTTTGGTATATTTTAGTGTCATCATCAAACAATGATATGAGGCTCAGCAGTTGTTCTGGGACATCATTGACATATAGAGAGAACAGGAGTGGGCCCGAAAAGGTGGAAAGTAGGAGAGCAGAACAAGAGACTGTAGTAACTGAAGGGTTAAGGGATAGAGAAAGGCCGGATGTTATGGCTGAAGTGAGAGAGAACCACCATGAAGAGGAGAGGATATGTCGGGAAGAACAAACAGAGGAGGATAAGGGTAATAGGCAGCAAGATAGGTCGAACAGTAGCAAGTTGCGGATATTTGAAGACAGTATTGTGAAGAACCTACACACATGGTTTGAGGGGTTTTCTATGGAGGTAGATGTTATTGCTATGCCAGAGAAAGACATAGTGGATATAACTAAAGAAACTGAAAAGGCATGCAGAGAAATGGCAGAAGGAGCGCTACAGGATACATGAAAGCTATCGGGGGACTCGTAAGAGAAGTGAAGGCTAGGCACCCTGAAGTAAAGGTAGCGGTGGTCCCAATAATGCCAAGGTGGTACAAAGGAGATAGCTATGAAAAGAGGAGGAGAGAGTTAAACAGAAGAATAAGGATGATGGCAATTGAGGAAAGTGGAAATACTATTGAATTGTGAGAAGATATAAAGAAATGGGAGTACTGGTTAAGGAGAGATGGAGTCCACTTCCAAGGTATGGGGACCAGTGAACTAGTGAGAGAAATATAGAGGTGGATTTGGGCACTGAGGCGAGTGGAGCAGGTCATGTGTAAAGATAGATAGGGTAGAGGGCCAAAGTGGCTCTGGGCAAATGCAAGGAAGATGAGAGAGGAAAGTGGATAAAGAGAGTGAAGGTAAGATTCTTGAACTGCCTTCTCAGGTGACACATTATGCTTTATTTTTTATTGTTCTGTGCATCTTAAGTGACACTGAGTATTTTTTATTATACCTGTATATATTCTTTTTTCATTGTGTGTTCTACCAATAGCTTAGTTTATATAAAGATAAAAGCAAATTATTTTTCATTTTTTTTTAGGGCAATGAAAGTTTAGCTCAAGTGAACTTGATCAATGCTCTTCACTTTCACTGATTCTGAAATATGAAAATTGCACCAATGGTTATAGTGAGTGTAGGGAAGCTGTATAGTGTCAATTTTTTATGTACAATTGATTCCGGTTGAGGAAAAAAGTGTCCTGGAGTTTAGCAAGTGACCTCAATAAGTGAATACAGAACTTATTTTCACTCGTTTTATTCTTGAAACTAGTCTTGTCACTGTGTTCACTATGTTTTGCTACTGTGGGCTTGGCTCTTGTTGGGCTAGAAGTGAAGCATAGAGCACTAGTGTAATAATTATAGTTACTGTTTTTCAGAAAGCAACTTGATATCCCTGTATATAATTTTGGATTTATGGCATTTTGATCACACACTCGCCCAACTCTTTTCTCTTCATGAGTGATAGTTATGACCAGTTGTAATCCCTCCTGATTTTCACCCTTGTCTATTCTGGTTCCTAGTGTGTGTGTGTGTGGATCAAAATTGAAATATTGTTCTGGTTTATAAATGTAAATAGTTGTAAATAATTGATATTCATTAATTGAATTGTATATATGTATTGAATAGATTTTTCTCATTAAATTTAATTTTAACTATTCCTATTTTTCTCTTATCAATGTTAGGGACCTGGGAAGAAAGTAGGGGCTTAAGTATTGCTTTTTTTTGGTTGCTTTCATGCCAGAATATGAAGGTGGTTCCCTGAGGATAAGTGGCAGATTTACCAACCGAGATCTTTGGATCAGGTTGGGGATTATGTAGAGGGTTGTGCTGAGTAACCAGTGGAATCTGCTACAGCCTCAATAGTCTGTTGTGAATTATTCTAGCATGACAGTTGCCCCCTGAAAATTGAAATTTTCATTTTTGCACATAACAAGATCACTAATTTGGATGCCAATAAATCAGAAATTAAAAGAGATATGCCTTTTCTGATGATAGTTCCTAAAAGCCTGGGTGCAAATTACTTAGTATATCAAATTCCAGGCAGATATCTTATTCCATTCCAGAGATCTTGGCATCCAAAGTTGGGTGCTCAGGAACATGCATAATTTTGGAGTGTCAAAAAAGGGTGAAGAGCCACAGCATAGAAACCCATTAGAATTTTGGCCTAGAATTTGTCACATGCTCATTATATACGTAGAGGTACCAGCATAATTTTTTTCAGACAAATCTGTTTTAGTCACCATGGTACCTCTGGTTGAGTTCATATGGAATGACCCATAGGCTTTAGTAATAAGAATGCATTTTTAGTTTCTTTTAAATTTATCAATGTTCTGCTCTTCGGTCAAGTATGATGGGCAATTTAGTAAAAATTTCAATGTTTACTTATATTGGTGGCCTTCAGCACATCTTGAATTGGAACAGAATTATTCAGATTGTAAGTTTTCTTTGATTCAGTCATTATTTTAACTATATCATCAGTAGTAACTATTAAATGATGGGAGAAAAGTAGGATCACTTTTCAGAACTTCTAACAATTTATCAATTTTATGCTCAAAGTATTCGCTGAACTTCTCACTCAAGATAGCATCACTTTCTTTGAAAGGCAGGATTTTCCTGTTGTCTGTAATGTTATTTAGAACTTTATACAATTTTTTACTATCAGAGCTCAGTAATTTGAGTTTAGTAATTTTAGTTTTCCTGGGAGTTTGGGTGCCTTAAAAAAGAGGCCGTTTGACTCGGATGACCTATGATGAGCCCTTGTGGCTTTTGTCATCTGTTATATTATATTGCGGGGGACTTTGATTTTGTCTTCCCCTGGTGATGGTGCTTTTTGTGGGTGGGTTTTGACGGATGCAGATGACCTTTGATAGGCCCTTGTAGCTTTTGTCATCCGTGAAATTATGTTATACAAAAGATGGTTCACTGGATTCCTAGCAACAGCATAAACTCTCCTATCTAAATCTGATTTACTCCTATGCCAAACCAACTCCATCCTGTGCCTCCTTCAATGAGCTGCCTTAATTTCTTGATTCACACATTTCGGAGTATCACCATTTTTAACCAATTTAGGTTTCTGAGGACACAACAAATTGTAGTTTTTAGAGAAAATTTCATTATATTTTAAGGCAAAACAGTTTACATAGCGATCTACCCTCCAATTTTGTGCTGGATCACAGTTACACTGGGTTGCTCCCGCCTGTTCTAATTCTGCATAGGATAGATAGATACATGCATCAACATAGTTCTTTTTGCATCAATATGTTATAGAAATGTTTGCCGTCTTCTTTCTAGATGTAGCTATATTTTCATCCAAATTAGCCAAGTGCAAGCTGAATTCTTCTAGGAAATTGCCAAAGGGTCCCTTTGGCCAATAAATATTCAATATATGAAACCTTCTGCTATCAAATAAAATCTCTTTATTATCATACTCTCTCCACCTCCTCTTTTATGAGACCTAGGATTGTGATGCAACTTGTGAGATGGAGGGATACATTTTGCTATTTTTGATTTATCCTCAGGTGTTCCATTTAACCAAGTCTCTGTTAGTGCTAGTATATCAATATTTTTCTGGGCTATTAGTTCATTAATACTCAAAGATTTGCTTGTGATAAATTTTGCACTCCATGATCGGTTATATTTTCTACTTTAGATTGTTCAGCGACCATCCTTGAGTCAAGATTAAGACTGTCACAATTAACACAGCAAATGGTATTATTATTATTATTATTGCATAAGGCTAATTTGTGATTACCTGCACATTTCACACATATTTCTTTGTCCAAGTTACAAGTAGAAGCTTGGCTTCCAAATCCTTGACATTTGTAACATTGCATTATGTGATAATGGTCATACACTTTACATTTGGAGAATAAGGTATAGATTGTCTCTCCTTTGTCAGTCAATATTTTTCTTATCACGGAACAGGACTGCACTGAAAAACATAGTGTTGTAGAGCATCCTTTTTACTGTTTACACTTGCCACCAGCTCAAATTCATTTCATTTATGTACAAGATCAGCTAACCAATCATTCTTAAAAGTATATTGTCTGTAATTTCTTCTTTTCTTTCTAAATTAGTAACATTTGCAAATAAAATCTTTGGTTTTAATTTAGACTTGATGTTTACCTCAATACTAATTTTATTACTTTCTTTATTAATTCTCTCAACTGCCTTATGAAGATTCACCTTAGACTCTATCCAAACTAAAACATTGCCAGTCCGATTGACTCTAGTATTGTCCAATGGTATATCACCCAAAGTCTTTGAAACCTTCTTGATCTTGTCTGCTGCTTTAGAATCACCATCAGTTGCCTTAATTACCAATGTATTGCTAGTCTTAGTTAGAACTTGAGAATAAGATAATTTGCCTGATACATTTATAAAACCCCTCAGCTATGTTATCCACTTTATTTATTATATCATCACTAGCATATTTATTAGTATTAACAAGCTTCTCAATAGTATCAATCAATTTGTTCACCTTGGTGAACAAATTGCTAACCTCTCCCTTCAGTGCCGAATTCTCATTCGCTAGGGCCATTAATGTTTGTCTAATCCCCTTCATTTCCTTCACATCCCTTGGTGAATTAACAGGTGATTTGAGTGATGAATTTAAGTTTTCAGGAAGCTAAAGCTTAAAATTACTAGCACTTTGTTTACCTGCTATCGCCAAAGTCAAGTCAACAAAATTGCAGTTTTTACATTTGACATAAACACTGGAGTCTTCTTTTAATATCTTATCAAACTCTTCAGAAAATCCATGCAACAGAGATGAAACCACTCTTGCATACAAAACATTGCACCCAATAGCCATCCTCCGATTTATTACAAAAAATACAAATATTTTCAGTATTAAAGGATTCTTCCAATCCTTTCTTTTCTTATTGCCCATATTATTTGCTAATCAGTTTATATGATACAAGTATTTAATTCTAATTAACTTACATATTTAAGAATGCACAAATTAAAAAAAAGAATACCGTAAACCCCTTATATAACGAACCAAATTTCCTGGCCAAACCCAATGGGTTTAATGAACTGAAGTTCGTTAAATCTGATGGTTGGTTCGGTTGTCGCATTGTGTTCAGTCAGGCCAGCCTGAGTGAGTGTCGGTGTGTCACATGTCTCCTACAGTGCAAGGTTCGTATCAATACTATGTTGTATAGTCCACTTAACTTTATTAGTAATTACATATCCATGCAATACACTTTATATACATATTTATGTATACAGATTAATGAATGAACCATCGGATATAATGAGCTTAGTTCATTATTTCCATCGCTTTTAATGACCATCAGGTTTAATGAACTTTTGGCTTTAATGAACGATCCCCCTCCCCATATAGTTTGTTATATCGAGGGTTTACTGTACTAAAATATAATGAACGACAAATATGAATAAAAAGTAATTAATGAAGAATGAATGAAAAACAATAGTTCCAATTTAATGTTTGTATGTTACAAGAATTTATTCCAATTAACTAAAATATTCAAATAGGCACAAATACAAAAATGAAACCTAAATTGTAATGGAATACAAATGGAACAAAACCTTGCAAAAAAGTAAAAAAAAAGAAGATAAAACTGGTGGGAGGCAAGCCTTTCAAACCACCGTTATTGTTCTTGTACTTTTGGTGGGGAGCTTCTTCCCCCCTCCCCTTCAAACTTGATCATTTAAATAAAACATGTTGGGAAAGAGGATGATTCAATATGAGACAAAGGGGCGAAAGTGACTGAATGTTCTTTCTGGAGTATTACCAGGTTTTGTCCCCACACCATGCACATTCTTTGTTTCAGCACTTGGGGGTACTGATAGGGCTACTGCTTTACTTTTCTATCCATTCTTTGTTCATGTGAAGCTCGACTATGAATGTGAGATTTATACATTCGCAGACGATCATGTAGTATGGAAGGTGGACTCGATTTACCACACTGGTATGCACTTGGTAATCAGTACATTCTGCACTTCCTCCATTGAGAGCCTACTTGTTGATGCTGCATACCTATCCCCCAATGCCACGATGTCTTCAGGTCACTTTCTGTCATCTCCAAATTGAGCACACTCGTGTGACGCATCGCTATTTGATGGAGCGCTCGCCTGCGCCCTAATGTGACGACTGCGTTGTCCCCCAGACTGTTTGGCACATTCTTGTTGAATGTCCCAGTCTGGGTGATCTTCATGCACGTTACCTGTCTCGGTACCGGGATGGGCGGGGTCGCTACCGCCTGTCCCCTGTACTCGGGACGGGTTATGCACACCGACCTGTGGACTTTTAGACTTTTTGGGGTAGGTTGGCCTTCTCATCTTTATTTAACTAGTTCGGCTTTTGTTTTTTTTGTTATTTTAGTAGGTCATACATTCCTGCGCCGTGGGGAGGTGAACCTTTCCCAGACGCTGGAGCTTGCTTCCTGCTCGTTGCCTTTTTCCTTTTTTTTATTTTGAGTGTTTTTTTGTTTGTTTTTTGAATCTTATTTTAAAGTAGCCTATTACTAGGCAGTTTTTAATACGGCGACCTATGCCCAAGTAGGCAGTTGCCAGATGAGCTCTTAAAAAAAAAAGAGGAGATGCAGCCTGTACAGTGCATTTTGTATCTGCACATGTGAGCCTGGCTCCGACCTCTGTCACTATAGCTTTCGCTGCATCTCCATCCAAACTCGACAGTCCCTATGCTGCTGAGAGATGTCAGTCATACACTAGCCCTTTTGATTTTAGGTCCGGAAAACTTCAAAAGCTCATTGTGCCAATGGTACCTTTGGTTCTGCCCAAGATTCCACCCTGGAGGGTATCAACTTTGACTCTTTGTTGCCATGCCTCTGCTCCCAAAGCTTTCACAGTGCTGGGACTATTGCATTCAACCTTTTTGGAGCATACTTTGTGTCATGCTTGATCCGTTTCAGTGAACATGGGTGGCTCCAAGTTTGCAGGGTTCTACCAGGGCCTGTGTCTGTCTTCACAGCTGAGCTGCTCCAATATACCACTTCTTATGGGAGAGAATGTATCATGCTTATTTTGGACACTGGATTATGATATTTAGCAACTCGCATAGCACCCTGAGTGCTCTTGGAGTGCATTGGAATCTCCACACACCCTGGTTTGCGGTATCTATGATGCCCATGTTCCTGCAAGATTATCTTCTGCTGTGTCCTAGAATTATGCGAATGAGGTTGCCAAAGTGTCCATGAAGACTAAGCTACTAGACACGCATTTCACTCTTCACACCTATGGCTAGACAAAAGAGGCTTAAAAGATGGGAGACAGCTGATGAGAACTTAAAGTGTGACTTCATATGGACCTATATCCCAATGCAGGGCAGCTGCAGCCCGCATTTGATTGAGCACTCACCTGCACCTTACTGAATTGCATTGTCCCTCAAGACTTCGGCACACTCTTGTTGAATGTCCCACTCTGTTTGATCTTTGTGTACATTACCTGTCTTGGTACTGAGACAAGTAGGGTCATTATCGCTTCTCCCCTGTACTTGGGATAGATTCATGTACTTAGACTTGTAGACTTTTACCTTTTGTTGACTTGTTTTTTTCTGTCTTTTGTTTCTTTGGCTGTCATTGTTTCTTTTTTAATCTAGCCTAGCATTAGCCTTCAGATGATTTCTGTGACTTGTGCCCTGGTGGGCATTGAAAAAAAATCCATACTACTCACACCAACCTCATTTTTTATTTTATAAAATAGCTAACTTAGTACACAAAGAACAAAAAAATCTAACAATGTTACTATACATCAATGAATATAATTACCCTTTTTATTTATGCTTAGGCCAATAAATTAAAAATGTTTAATGAATTTGACTCATAAAGTTTCATATAAGTTGAATTTGAATTATTAGTACTCACTTTTTCAAATTTAATTAATTATATCCTATTTCTGTATTAATTTTCTTTTTACAGATATTTAAGACACTTTTGGTATTAATTTACCACGTTAAAAATGGATACTACATTATAAGAATTTTAAAAGATGTTATTTTTAGGTTCATTAAGATGGCGTACTTTGAAAAGTTATAATTCTTTATTTCAAGTAACATTGGTAAAGTATAATGTTAGCCACTGCAACTTAATTACTAAAATCATATCTTGTAACTTATGTGATAAGATTATAAGAAAGGACAAAAAAACTCAACCACTTAACCTCATCTCTTGTAAATTATTTAGTAAAGTTAAATCGAATGAATCATCTTCAAAGGTTGTACATATTTTGGTCTGTTAAATTTAGATTAACGATATAGCTATAAAAATATAAGAGTGTAGGAAGTAAATAACTACCTATAAAACACCTAATTTCTCTCCATGGAAAATACTGGTATTGTCAAGCTTATAAATAATTGATTTCTTATTATCCCCATCACATTCTGTTTGAAAGCCTTTCACTCATCTAACATAATCCTGATTCTGAGATTCCCAATAGAATTTACTCCAGATTGGGTACAGTAATAAGTACTTTGCTATCTTGATTTTTTTTGTCCCGCTTTTATCTACATGGGCTGATTCCAGAACTTGAACAACTTTGTTATGGATGTTGATAGATAGACCTTTCTTAAATCCATGTAGGAATTTTATTGTGCCTAAAATTTCATAAGTTTAATCTTTTTTTTGCCTTACAAGGTCAGTTTCTATGTAGAATTATATCTGGTATGCAGCAGGTCCTC
Organism: Ceratothoa steindachneri; assembly: GCA_963969495.1. Classification (NCBI taxonomy): domain Eukaryota; kingdom Metazoa; phylum Arthropoda; class Malacostraca; order Isopoda; family Cymothoidae; genus Ceratothoa; species Ceratothoa steindachneri. Next base: position 43,324,220 of record OZ018327.1, read on the forward strand.
CCAGCTCAAATGCCCCCTGCAGTCTCAAACTGAGACTACTTGGGCTTTATTTCTTCTACACCTCTTCCTTACCCTTTGTTTGCCACTTTCTTTACAGCCTCCCATCACCTTTTTCATCCAGTGGCTAATTTTTTTGGCTACTCACTGACCAACTTCTATCCATTCATCCCTGGTTTTGTCTTGGAGGGATACCCCTTCCTTTTGGCTCTGGTCAGGTTAAATGGATTATTTCTCCTCTCGGAGTGTTTGGTCACAGGATGAGAAAAGTTGTCCTTAATAGTTCCTGGAAAGTTCAACTGACACCTTCTCCTTCATTTGACTTCCTGTTGTTAACCCTGTAGTGGTGCGGCGATTTGCCTTCCTGGGCACTGTGCTGATACTTCTGGACCCAGCTTAGCCTCTTCTCTTTCTTTCTGACAGTCAGTGTTTTAACCCTAATTCATCAATTTCGCTCCAACCTCTCTCACAACTTTCTCTGGTCAGCCTCTAATTTCACAGGGGATACACCGTCCAGCTTCCTCTCACCCAACTATCCCGGATCTTGGTTGAGGGGGGAGGTGACAACATTTCCTCACCCGTGAGCTCCAGTCTGAGGTGGTGTGTTTTTAATAACCTGCTTCATCCCCACCCACACCTTCCTCACATTCCCTTTCTTTCTCCTTACAATGTTTATCAATTTTACGTTGAGCCTAAGGTGGAGCTGCCATGCCAATGGACTACTAGGCCACTAGGTGGGAGGAGTCACCCCAAATGGCAGCAGCTGGTTCTGCTAGCCCCTATTCACACATCACAGAGTGGGCTACTGCATGGGGGGATTAGCGTATGCATCCTGTAGAATAAATAGGGTCACCATGCCCCCCAAATTAATCTCCCTCTACTTTCCCCTGTAAAATTGATGGAGCCACCCTCAGGCAGCTCCACCAAAAATATGGAGGTCCTCCCCCCTGTGCTTTCGTAGGGGACCCTCCAAATCTCTTCAACCGGAGAGGAGGCTTACTCCTCTCCTTTGCCTACAGGTGTAAGGGACTCCCCTCACCCCCTTCTCTGGAGTCGCCCAAGGGTGACTCCCATTCACCAGTGGCAGTCCCCCCTTTACTGCCAAGAAAGCCAGGCAGTCCATAATTGACTGATCCTGGTGGGAGCAGTATGATAGGGCCAACCCCCGTAGGGGGAGGAGGGAATATAGTGACCATCAGCCCCTTCCTTCTAAAGACCCGCATGCTCGCATATTGAGCTTAGAGAGGGTCATCATATGTGCCCCCCTCTCTTCCCCAACCAAAGACACTATAAGCAATTGGACCTGTGATGTCCTGGGGGGAGGGGGATGGCCATATGGAGGCCCACCCTGAGATGGACATGGTCCTTGTGGCAACCCAGCCCCAGACAGTAGGACCTTTCATTGGGGCGGACCTGGGCTCAGTACCAAGCACCCAACCCGAGTCTGCCTTTGTGCGAGGTCCTCCTCAGATGGCTCAGGTGTCAAAGACTTTATATAAGGAGAGGAGGAATCTCCTCCTCAGGCTGATGCCTCAGGAGCAGCCAGGACCTTATCCATCACAGAGAAGGATCTTGCTGAGGCCTCAGCGCCCCATCCGGCCCCAGCTTAGCATCTTCTCATTCCTTCAGACAGCCTGTGTTTCTCCCCCTACTTCCTCCCCTCCCCTACAACCTCTCCCACAACTTTCTCTGGTCAGCCTCTATTTTCACAGGGTAGATGCTGACCTTCTTCACAGCTAACTATCCCGGATCAGGACTGAGGGGGGAGTGGACAATGTTCCCTAATCCCTGAGCTCCGGTTTGGGATGGTGGATTTTTAACAACCTGCTCCATCCCCACCCATACCTTCCTCACACCCTCTTTCCTTCTCACTTCACCATCTATTTTTTTTTATGCTGTGTCCAAGATGGAGCTGCCAGGCCACCAGGTGGGAGGGGTGGTCTTAAATGGCGGCACTTGGCTCTGCCAGGCATGTACGCACCCCTTGCAGGGCAGGCTACTACGAGGGGTGATGAGTGATTGCTTCCCGTGCAAAAAATAGGGTCACCATGCTGGGGGAGGGGAGAAGCGGGTCCATTCCCCACCATCCTCTCCAAAATCTCCCCATTTTCCCTGTAAGAACAACAGAGCTGCCCTCAGGCAGCTCCCCTGAGAAAATGGAGGGTGTTCCCTCCCCTGTGGTTTCCCAGATGACCCTGCATAACTTCAACCAGAGAGGAGGCTTACTACTCTCCAGTGCCTACAGGTGCAGGGGGCTCCCATTTGGAGCCCTTCTGCAGGTTCTAGTCAACCTGGGCAGTCCCCTGGTAAAGCTGGCAGCACAAAGGGTTCACACCCAGCCCCAGCTAAAACCAGGGCTCCCTCCCCTTCTCTCAGCGTGACTGTTTCCCGTAAGGTGAAACAACCATGCGCCTCCACCGAGTCATTAAACTCACAGCAGGCAACACCCCTGAAGTTGGTCGCCAGGCCATCTTCTGGGGTTCCTAAAGCTGCCCCCCGAAAGGAGGACAGCAAGAAAGGGCTGTGTGGCTCGGAGACAGTGGATCCTCGAAAAGAGGGCCCCCCCCCCCCCGCCTCCAAAGCGGCAATGCTCGCCTAAGGTTTCGAGGCGGAGGGAGGAAAAGACTTGCATGGCGAGCCCAACCTCCCCCAATAAATCCTCGAAGGTGACAGTGCCTTCAGCGCATTGTCTGGTCAACAGCACCCGGGGTTCTGCCTCCGGGAAGTGTATGGCCATTCGCGCGAGGGTCTTCTGTTCGAAGAGGCCCACGTTTCCTCCGAGCTAGGCCTGGAGGGCATATTCCTTCCATGGAATTGCCATTGGCTCCAGGCCAACTGGGAGGAGCTGCGGAGGCTCATCTCGTCCTGTTCCCCGTAAGCTATTTTTATGCAGGAGACCATGCTAGGCACATGCTCCCTGCCTGCCCTCCCGGTTTCTTAGGGTTTTGCAACCCTCACCTCCACGAGATGGGGGCCGGACTGGGGATGCGTGGTTTACACCCTGTATGATGTTTCCATTCTTATTTTCACTTTACCACGATGGGGGTGAGGGGATGCCTCCCAATGTTTATATCTGAATTTTTGCGAGATCGTTGATTCCGCTTACAGGTGGGGGAAGCCCTCTCCAGCCCAATGGAGCAGGAAGAGGGTGTCCCTCAGGAAAGTGTCCCCGTAAGCTATTTTTCTGCAGGAGACCATGCTAGGCACATGCTCCCTGCCTGCCCTCCCGGTTTCTTAGGGTTTTGCAACCCTCACCTCCACAAGATGGGGGCCGGACTGGGGATGCGTGGTTTACACCCAGTATGATGTTTCCATTCTTATTTTCACTTTACCACGATGGGGGTGAGGGGATGCCTCCCAATGTTTATATCTGAATTTTTGCGAGATCGTTGATTCCGCTTACAGGTGGGGGAAGCCCTCTCCAGCCCAATGGAGCAGGAAGAGGGTGTCCCTCAGGAAAGTGTCCTCAGTGTCACACTCTTTGCCCTGAGCATTGATGGCATCACCTCAGTTCTGCCAGAAGATGTTCTCACTATGCTCTACATGGACGACCTTTCGATCTCTTTTGGTGTGGCCCAGATGCCTGACTTTGGAGAATCGACTCCAACAGGCATTGAACCGCGTCTCTCGCTCCGCCGAAGCGCACAGGTTTAGGTTTTCTTGGCCAAGACTAAGGTGGTGTTCTGCCAGGCGCTGCATCTGTCTTCATGCCTGAGCTGGTGGCAATACACCACTTGGTATGGGCGATGGCTTCAGGTCACTTTCTCTCATCTCTGAATCAGGAACATTCGTGTGATGCATTGCCATTTGATGGAGCACTTGCCTGCACCGTATTGTGATGACTGCATCGTTCCCCAGACTGTTTGGCACATTCTTGTTTAATGTCACAGTCTGGGTGATCTTCACACACATTACCTGTCCAAGTACCGGAATGGGTGTGGTCGCTACCACCTGTCCATTGTGCTCGGGACGGATTTGTACACACAACCTGTGGACTTTGACTTTTTGGAGGAGGCTGGCCTTCCTGTTATTTCATATTTAACTATGGATCGCGTTCTTCCAGGGACAGATGAGTCTGCTGCCGTTTCAGTAAGTGACCAGGCCAAGATTGGCACATTTGGCCCCATTGCTTTCCTGGGTGGGGAGTCCCAGATGAAGACCAGAACTGTGCAGAATGGAGCCTCAATTACGTCGGGGTCCCTCATTCAGAAGCTACCTGGCATTTTCAAGCCCACTCCCTTCATACGCTCCACTGATGGCAGCTTGTTGGCTAAGGGCAAATGACCAATCAGAGGAGAGCCTTAGCTAGTGTGATTGCTAGAGAGCTGAAGGTGACCCATTTCTCTGATGGGAGCCTTCTGGTGAATGTGGCGAATCCCTCTGAGGCGGCCATGATTAGTGCCCTTCGGACAGTTGATGGTATTCCAGTGAGAGTGACGCTGCACTCTACCATGAACCTCGTGAAAGGAGGAGTTTATTTGAAGGAACTCGTGGACTACTTCCTAGATGACATTCTAGTGGGCCGAAAATCTATACTCTAACTCGCAATCGATCCAACCTGCTTCCTACACTAAGTTGGACATGAAAACCCAAGGGAGAATGAAATGACTGGATGTACAGTCCTGTATTCACAAAAATATTACAATAATATTTACAAGACATATTGGGGTAAATAAATTTGAGATCTCATTACTTATAACAAACCAATCCTACTTATGAATACTAGCAAAAAGATAAAAAAAACCAATTGATCCTATTACCAAACAAAATATTATATACAATAGACAAGATGAATGAGCAAACAATGATACAAAAGAAGCCTAATAAATATACTAGATGCAAAAACAGAAAAGGCCTCACGTGCTACCCCTTGGGGAAAAGTCATGCCGGCTGCCACTCGAGTGTTCACAAGTGTTGCATAGGTCTTACCAAAAAAGCTGGTGCCTCCGAGTTCGGTATAATAATGCGATCTGGTTGTGCTTTTGAGACTATAAAAGCCCTCCTCCTTTCAAATGGGATGTACAATAACTTTGTATGGCGTACCTCAAACCCTACAGTCTCTGCCACTCTTTACAAATTGTAAAGAGTGGCTGAAAATCTATACTCTAACTCCCAATCGATCCACCCAAAGTCTGTGTAAAGTTCTCCAAGGCCGCACACGATAAGTCTAAATCGTGTGTGGCCAAGTGTGTCAATTGCGGAGAGCCGCACCCCGCTTCTTTGAAGCAATGTGGTGCATATCTACTTGAGAAAGAAATCCTGGCCGTTCAGGCCCAGGATCGACTCACATTCGGCGAGGCTAAGGACTTGGTCCTGGCATGCCCGGCTCTGCCTGGGACGTCTTATGCCTTAATAGTTAGAAAGGCACCCTCTGCTCCTGGCCCATCTAGGCCAATGAGCACGGTTGTTTCCGCACCCATTCGGAGCCCTTCTGCGGGTTCTACTCAACCAGGGTGCTCCCCTGGTAAAGCTGGTGGCAAAAAGGGTTCGCACCCAGCCCCCGCTAAAACCAGGGCTTCCCCCAGCGTGACCGTTTCCACGTGCCTCGACAGAATCGTTAGACTCACAGGAGGCAGCACCCCTGAAGTTGGTCGCCAGGCCATCTTCTGGGGTTCCTAAAGCTGTCGCCCGAAAGGAGGACAGCAATAAAGGAGCTTCGGCTCCTTCGCCCACGCCTAGTGGTGGGCTGAGTGTCTCGGAGACGGTGGTTCTCGAAAAGAGGCCCCTCCCCCCCGCCTCCGACGCCGCAACGCCCACCTAAGGTTTTGAGGCGGAGTGAGGAAAAGACTCGTATGGCGAGCCCAACCTCCCCCAATAAGTCCTCGAAGGCGACAGCGCCTTAAGCGCTTTGTCCGGTCAACAGCGCCATTCCCGTGAAGGTCTTCTGTTCGAAGAGGGCTCCCGCGTCTCCTCCGAGCTAGGCCTGGAGGGCATATTCCTTCAATGGAATTGCTGTGGACTCCGGGCCAACTGGGAGGACTGCGGAAGCTCGTCTCGTCCCGTTCCCCGTTAGCTATTTTTCTGCACAAGACCATGCTAGGCGCGTGCCCCCTGTCCCCCCTCCCGGGGTATAAGGGTCTTGCGATCCCACCACCGCGAGATAGCCGGGCTGGGGGATGCGCGGTTTATACCCGACATGGTGTCTCTGTTCTTCCTTTCACTTTAGATACCTCTTTTCAGGCAGTGGCTGTGCAGCTTCACCTGGATAGGAGGTATACTATAATTTCTGCGTACATTCCACCGTCAGCTGACTTCGACGCGGAGGACTTCCGCCGCGTCGTGGCACGGTTACCGATGCCCTTTCTCTTGCTTGGAGATCTGAATGGCAGGCATCCTCTCTGGGGAGATTACTCAATAAATCCCAGGGGACAAGTCCTTGCCGATCTGATTGAAGAGCTGGAGATAGGTGTCTTAAATGTGGATGAGTTTACGCATCACTGTCCGAGAACCGCTTCATTTTCTTGCCTTGATCTATCTTTGTGCTCTTCAGATGCACAGCCTGATTTTGATTGGGGGGTGGTCAATGACCTCCATGGTAGTGATCACTTTCCCATTCAAATATCATTTTCAGGGCAACTGCCGCCTGAGAGCCCACCTCGGTGGTGCTTGGCGCAGGTGCGGTGACCTACATTTCAGGAAATGACTGAATTCTCTATCTCAGTCGAGGAGTTTAGGTCGGTAGATGAGGCCGTTGAATTCTTCTCCGGTAGCCTTATCGCCGCGGGCCTGACTACTATTCCCAGAACGTCTGGCCGTTTTGCACGCCGACCACTCCCATGGTGGTCGGCCGAGTGTGAGACGGCCCTCAAACAGAAGCGTTATGCCTACATGCGCTATAAGCGCCACCCGAACGATTTCACTGTCGCTGAATTTCGTCGGGCTAGGGCTAGGTTCCGGTATATTTCAAAGCACGCCCGCCGCTCTTCTTGGCGGGCATACGTGTCTTCATTTAACGGGAGGACCTCTTTAGCTGAGGTGTGGAAGCGAGTCAAAAGGATTCGGGGCAAGTTCTCGCAGGACTTCCCTCCCGTTCTCCAGGAGAATGGGACCGCAATCTCGGACCCCGCGTCCGTGGCGGAATCCTTAGCGACCGCTTTTTCCGCATTCTCTATCTGTGATGCTGCTCCGCCAGCATTCAATGCACGTCGTCATGTCGCGGAAGGCCTCCGGCTGGACTTTACCTCGAGAGGCGGAGAACCCTTCAACGACAGGTTTATTGTGAGTGAGTTGCACTTCGCTCTTGCTTTGTGCGCGGACACCCACCATGGTCCGGACGATGTCCCGTACGCCATGCTTCGACACCTGAGTCAGCAAGGCATGGCCTTTCTGTTAGATTTGTTCAATAGGATCTGGGTGGAGGGTCTTCTACCAGATTCCTGGCGAATCGCTACTGTGCTCGCCTTTCGCAAGCTGGAAAGAGATCACACTACTCCGACCGGTTTCCGCCCAATCTCTCTAACCTCTTACGTGTGCAAGTTGATGGAGAAATTGGTAAATGTTAGACTAGCCTTTTTCCTGGACAGCGGAGGCCATCTGTCTCCTGCACAGTGCGGCTTCCGCAAGTTCCACTCCACGTCAGATGCTCTGCTCCGACTGGAAAATGCCGTCTGCGAGGCTTTCCTTCGTAGACAGCACTACGCGACCGTGTTTTCGATCTGGAGAAGGCCTATGATACCGCATGGCGATACGGTATCATGGAGACTCTCCACACAATGGGGTCGAGGGGATGCCTCCCAGTCTTTATATCTGAATTTTTGCGAGATCGTTGATTCCGCGTACGGGTGGGGTGAGCCCTCTCCGCCCCAAAGGAGCAGGGAAGTGTCCTCAGTGTCGCACTCTTTGCCCTGAGCATCAACGGCATCACCTCGGTGCTACCAGAAGATGTTCTCGCTACGCTCTACGTGGACGACCTTTCGATCTCTTTCGGCGAGGTCCAGGTGCCAACTCTGGAGCGTTGACTCTAACAGGAATTGAACAGCGTCTCTCGCTATGCCGAAGCGCACAGGTTTCGGTTTTCTTTGGCTAAGACTCAGGTGGTGCACTTCTGCCACTATCCACGGCTTCACCCCGACCCAGATTTGTTTCTTAATGGAGTGCGCCTGGATGTGGTTGAATCGCACCGTTTCCTTGGTCTTGTATTTGACTGACGCCTCACCTGGGAGGCTCATATTCGCAGCCTTAGGGTCTCTTGTACCCGCGCCATGGATATTCTCCGTTCCGTGACGTTCAGCGCTTGGGGCGCTGATAGGGCTACTGCCTTGCTTTTTTATCGATCCTTTGTTCGTTCGAAGCTCGACTACGGATGCGAGTTTTATGCAGCCGCAGCCAAGCGTTTATTGCGGAAGGTGGACTCGATCTACCACAACGGCCTTCGCCTTGAGACCGTTGCCTTCCGCACTTCCCCCATTGAGAGCCTGTTGGTCGATGATGGGGAGATGCCACTCGCTGTGCGCCGCGTGCAGTGCATCACTCGCCTGTACGCGCGAGCCCGGTGCCTCCCTCAGTTGCCAACAGATCTTACTGCATCCGCAGCTGATCTCGACGGTGCCTATGCCGCCGAGAGACGCCAGTCATTTCCTAAACCTTAGGGCCAGGAAACTCCTTCGAGAGCTAGGTATAGCTCTCGGGCCGGTGGCACCCCTGGTTCTGCCCAGGACGCCACCCTGGAGGGTACCACATTTAGCTATTTGTCGCCACGCCTCTGCTCCCAAAGCTTGTACAGCGCCGGGAGTATTGCGTTCGACCTTTTTAGAGCACACCTCGTGTCATGCTGGAACCGTGCCAGTGTATACGGATGGCTTCAAGTCCAAAGAGGGGGTCGGCTTCTACGCCGTATCCCCTCTGTTTGAAGTCAGCGTGGCTCTGCCAGACGCTGCGTCTGTCTTCACGGCCGAACTGGTGGCAATACACCACTCGGTACGGGAGATCACGCGACGTGCCCGGTTCGGAGACCGGATTGTGATCTATAGCGACTCACAAAGCGCCCTGAGTGCTCTCGGGGCATTGGAATCTCCGCGCCGATGAGAGCGCCAAAGAGTCTGCAAGGACTCTGTAACCGGACCAGCGTTTCGCTCTTCCTCACAACGACTACATGGCAGGAATATGGGCAGCTCTTCGGACTGCTTGGCAAAGAAGATTGGAGATGGTCGAAGGGAACTTAAAGTTGTGTGCCATTGCGCCGCGACTGTCCGCATGGACCTATCCCCCAATGCCCTGACGGCTTCAGGTCGCTTTCTGTCATCTCCGAATCGGACACACTCGTATGATGCATCGCTATCTGATGGAGCGCTCGCCTGCGCCCTAATTTGACGACTGCGTCGTCCCCCAGACTGTTCGGCACATTCTTGTTGAATGTCCCAGGTAACGTGACCTTCGCGCACGTTACCTGTCCCGGTACCGGGATGGGCGGGGTCGCTACCGCCTGTCCCTTGTACTCGGGACGCTGCGTGCACATTGACTGGTGGACTTGTTGACTTTTGGGTTGGAGGCCAGCCTTCTCCCTATTATTTAAGAAGGTTTTTTTGGTTTTGTTTTGTTTTGTTTTTTTCCTTTATAGGTCGCATACTCCTGCGCCGTGGGAACCTCCCCCCCGACGCAGGAGCTTGCTTACTTCCCTTTTTTGGGGGGGCGGGGTGTTGTTTTTTTGTATTTTTTTTATTTTATTTTAAAGTAGCCTACTACTAGGCCTATTTTAATATGATGACTAATGCCCAAATAACAATCAATCCTTACTCACGGTACTTTTTATACTCATTCGCGCCCTTCTGCATCCATTCACTCTCGTCTACTGGTTCCTGGCTATGCGTAGCAATCTGTCAGGTTGTTCATCAGTCGTCTTGTCTGTCTCCTCTTCACTATTAATCATGTCATCCACCACACTCCTAGCCTTCATCACCAGCTCTCCCATCATTCGACAGAACTCTTTCATACTCTTCCGTTCAGAATCTTCACTCTTCATACCCCATTCATCAGCTCCTCACTCACAGCTCTCATCCAACTCAAGGTACACTCTTGCAAAACAGACAAATCACTCACATTCCCTCTACTCCAGCAGCTATACCAGAAACCCCTTCAATTGGTTCCCACCAGAAGACAGAAAAGTCAGTCACCACCTCATTCTCCACATCAAACTCACCTCTACCCTTACCATTCGCAAAACCAGAAAAAATCAGCTACACTAGGTTCATTCTGCCCAAACACACTTATCATTCATACTGTTCACAAAACCAGAAAAATCAGCCACAGGCAGCTCACCCACTCATCTACTTACACCAGTCAAATCACTCACCTGCTTATGCAAACACTCAAGCTCCCCCATACCAGAAAGACTCTGCTCAGACTTACTTTCATTCGTACTTGCATTCTTCCTTTCACTCTTCTTTGTACGCTTTCTACTCCTCAAGACCAAGACAAGCTCTTTCCCAGACAGATCTATACTATCACATTCCTTCTCATCATCATGTACCTTATCTCTCTCTCTGCAGAGTTCATACACTGGATGGCTCACCAGGTAGTCAGGAGGTTCTCTCCTCCTCCTCAACTTACTGATGAGCCTGCACTCTCAGTCACACATCATTCAAACTTTCCAAAACATACGTCACACTATTCTCCCAGACTCTCACAACTCTATAAAGTCCATCAAACTTTTCACTCATCTTTGACACATTCAACCTACCTTTTTCTTCTTTTACCTTCAATAATTTTTCACCAATTTCAAATGAATGAAACCTTTCATGCGCCTCACGCCATACACTCTGCTCACTTTCACTCAAACAAAACCTATCTTTCACTCGCCTTTCAAAATTGATAACAAACTAACACCATCGAATTATACACCCATAACACACTACTCAACCATTCATTCCAGTCATTCAAAGTCGTACTCATCATTCTCAACATCACACACAAGGTTCTTATAGTCCGTTCAGCCAATCCATTTGAAGATGGTACATACAGAGTTGTCCTCACATGCTCCACACCAGTCTCTCTCAACATTTGCTCAAACACTTCACTCATAAACTCAGGCCCAGTATCACTGACATCTCCTAGGCTTCCATACACACATAGGAAAAAACAACTGCTCAACCACACGTGCGACAGTCACACTCATTTTATCTCTCACAGGTGCTGCATATACAAACTTGCTTTTATGATCAACCATAACAACCATACCAACATTCCCAGCACTTGTACACAGTAAAGACACACAATCAATTACTACCAACTCAAATGGTTCTTTCACATCAACTTTCAACATCAGTGGTTTCACTTGCACACCTTGCACCTTTTGCTTCTGACACCTTTCACACATAGTCGCAACATCATTCACAACTGTCCTCAGAAACGGATGGAACACGCACTCCTTCATACACTCGCACAACTTAAACTTACCTATATGCCCATAATTATTATGCGCAACTTTCAACAGACCAATCATACCAACCAAGGACATCACAGGTACATACATATCAGCCCCATCCTTCATGTCTCACAAAATATACAACATCCATACAAACAACAAAATCCTTAGCATACCTTTTAAAATCACTTAAACACTCTGGCCATTCATTCAAATCAACACGCATCATCAGACACCTCTTCAACTCACTGACAAAAGGACACATCTCTTGCATCTCTAGAATATCATCATTACTTAAAATCTCATTCTCATCATACTGCAAAATTTGACAACATTCTTCGCACACTCATTCAACCTCATCACCTCACATTCACCTTTCATAACACACTCCTTATCAGCATCCAAAGACAAATCATTTAATCTCATAAAGTCCAGACCAAGCAAGAAACAACATGGCATTTGCTCATCTTTCAAAATCACAAAGTCATGCTTCACATTCATACCACTTCTCAAACTCACCCTCAGACTAACCTGTTACCATGCCACTATCATTCCATTCCCCAATCCACTTATCTGTAATTTAACAGGCTTATGTTCACAACATCTAAACTCATCGTACTTATTCAGAATCCTCTCATTTACTAACGACACTTGCGCTCCAATATCTATCAAACCACAGAAGAACCCTTCACCAACTTTCACTCTTGCTTCCATCATATCAGGTCCTCCATGTTCGCAATATACCGAAGGAACAACTACACCAACATCAGCACTGACATCCACACTGTCATCAACTCCATCTTCATTCACCACACACTCATCTTCATCCAGACAATCATTCTTCTCTCTCAATCACCCAATTGTTATGCACACCGCTTAAACACTGCAGATGCACGACATTAGCATTCAAACCCTTCACTTTCTCATCTTTGTACACAATCTGCCTCTCACCACCAAAGTGCACATAAACAATCACTCCATACAAACGACTCCTACAATCAAGACTTCCTGAAACGGCGGTTCCCCTGGCATACACTCTCAATTCTTTCATAAAGTTCCGCACCCTCGCCATACCAATACTTTCAGGCTTCCTACATACTTCCCTCATTATCTCCTTCCTTAAGTCATCCACACTATTGGGCACTCTCACATCTACTCCATCACTCTTCAAATCTTGCAAACCATTCCATACACTCTCAAACAAAGAATCACCACCATCCTTACGCTCCTTTCCATTCATAAACCCTTTCGGCAAATACTCAGGATCACTCACTCTACACACATTTTCATCATTTGTACCAAGATACCTTGACATCAAATAAGCCACTCCATTCTGTTCACCAGGCACATACTCAATCACATAGTCAAAATCACTCAAATCTTCCAAAGTCCTCGCAATCCTACTATCAGCCCATTTTATACGTTGCAAATACACGAGAGGTTGGTGATCTGTTTTAATCACGAACCTCACACCATACAAAAATGGATGCAACACTTTCAAACAATACCTTATCACAGCTAACTCGCTCCATAGTCAAATAATTTTGCTCTGCCGCATTCATAGCCTTGGATACATACCCAATTATTCACCTGATATTCTCTCAATTCAAATGCGGCTCTTGCATCAGAAAACCTCCCATACAGTATTCGCACCTTCTCAACATACTTCAGCAACTTTTGCTTCTCATACCTTTCACACATAGTCGCAACATCATTCACAACTGTCTTCAGAAACGGATGGAACATGCACTTCTTTATACACTCGCACAACTTTAACTTACTTATATGCCCATAATTATTATGCGCAACTTTCAAAACCCATTCTCACTCATCATATGCCCAAGGAACTCCACTTCTTTCGCAAACCATTCACACTTTGCTACTTTCACCTTCACACAATACTGCAATGTTCTCAACACATCATTCACCAATCTCATATGCTCTTAAAAACTGTCATAATCAAAATATCTATAAACACAATCACATTTTTACTCGCAAACTTACTCAACACAACATTCATTGCCTGCTGGAAGACCCGGGGAGAATTAGCCAACCCAAAGCTGAAGTTCCCGGAACTGATAATGCCTTTTCGTAGAGGAAAAGTCAGTCACCGGCCGGCTCTCCTTAGCAATGGGTAATACCAGATCCAGCTTTGTAAACCACTTCATCCCATGCATACTATACACACACTCAGATGCCACACACATCGGAAACCTTTTGTTCACATTTCGATAATCCACACACAGCCACACTCTTCCATCCTGCTTATGTACAGGCACAATTGGACTATTCCATGCACTCGCACTTTGTTCAATCATCCCCAATCATTCTTGTAGAAGAATCATCACTCCCCTGTTCTCTCCCAGTGGAGTCATGAGGCGATTACCGCAAAGACATCCAGCCCCAGCCCCGTTGGGTCAATTGCGTAACCGCAGCGCCGCACCACTCATCGCTATGAAAGACCTAAAGGTTAAAATGCAAGATCTCCCCCAGGAGAGTGAGATTCAATTTCACGTCAAGTAAGAAATTGGAGATGTGTTTCTCCCAAGCTCGAAGGCTAACGAGGAGCTGATGTAAGACTTGGTGAGAAAAACCATTTGGCATAAGAACCCTCCTGGGCCCATCCTCAAGCCTCCTCCCCCTTCTTACCACTCCCCCAGTGGGGTGACAACGTATAAATAAGAAACACTGAGGAAAATCGTGGTAGAATACATCAGGCTCCAGTTGACGAAGTCCCCGGATTAAGACTGGGCTACCTAGACTGGATTGGTAGAATACATCAGTCTCCAGGTGATGAAGACCTGGATTAAGATTGGGCTACCGAGACTGGACAGGTAGATTACTTGGCTCGCCAGACCAAGAAGTACCCTGCAAGAGAGCTACCTACCTTAAGGGGCTAAGAAGCAGCTCATCCTCGAGCTAGTCCCTGGTTATCAAACTTAACAAAGTTAACTTTGTTAAGTTCAACTTACTCTCGTCAGAGAGACTCCTCATATCCTGGTGCATCTTAAACACCAGGCGCATTCCTCGAGCTAGTTCCTGGTTACCAAACCGACCTTTAAGTTAACTTATTCAAGTTTAACTTATTCTCTTTAGAGAAACCCTCCCTCCTCGATCCTCGCCCTTGAAGAAGACCCTCTCCGAGTTCAGTCCCCGCCCATGAGGAATTAAGTAACGAAGGAGAAAAGCTCCCCCTCAAGCTCGTTACTCGGTGGTCACACCGCACTCCAAGTTAACTTGGTTTAAAAACCAAGTTCGACTCACTCTCGCCAGAGAGACCACGACCTTGAGAGACTACCTTGGTGCCGCATAAAGCACCATATTGTTCTCGTCCTTGAAGAACCCTTCCCCCCCTGAATACCGTGTGGACCCCCCAGCTGCTACCCTCGCCAAAAGGAACTCATGATCCCGCGCACCTACATCTGGCGAGGCGGCACGCGTTGTGAGACAATAACATTCCTGAGGTATTTAAACTCCAGTAGAGTCAGTAAGCCTAAATCTTATATATTGAAGTGTGTAGCGAAATTAACCAATTTTAGTGGGTCAAACTAATTGCATTAAATATTGTGTATTATAATATTCAGAGTATCGCTGTGGTTAATGGTTAAATTTTGTGTATTAAATTGTTAAAGTTAAAATATAAGTTTATTTGGGGAATTATTGTGCGTTTCTCTATATCCTTAAGTGTTTGAGACGGCTCTCTTCTTTAAGATATCATTATTAGCACTCTTAGAACAAAAAGGGGGGGGGGGAGCATTCTATGACAATTCTAATTACACACAGTGCTCCTCAATCTCTTTAGCAACTGGATGCATGAAGTGTCTTGGCTGCTGATAGATTGGGGTGTCCTCCTTCAGGATAATCTTGAATTCTGGAAGCTTTGCAACCACAAAATCCAGATTGCCCCTACTGAGGACCACCTTTTGTTCAAACAGCATTCGATACACATTCCTCCCTTTCATACTCAGTCAAACATTCATTCAATTCTACCATCCTTTCCACTTCATTATATGTCCATTCACACGTCTTTTCATTTGCAACATTTACCTTGACATACATGCTATCATCCATACCTACCTCACTGACAGTTGAGAGGTGACCCAGTGCATCACCAACTTGGATCCCTCTCACCTGCCCTTTCACTCTGGGTTCTGCCTCCACACACATACAAAGGGATCATTCATTCTCATCAAGCCATCAAACACACAAGCAATATGCCTTACCTTATAACACAAATCCTTTCCATCCAATATCACAGTGTTCTCACCCACATTCAAACTTACATCCTTACTCCAACTCACTCTAACAGATACCCTTCACAAGCCTTACACTCTCCATCGCAGTCACCTCAATACCACCAAACACACTCCTCAAAACACTACCATCTTTCCCTACATACCACCTATACACCCTATTTTTACCAATCTTTTTTTCTATCTGATCACTCACAGGATGCACAACCATACACTTCACTTTCATAAAATCATAACATACTCACTACTCACCTTATCAATCACAGAGAATTCACACTCATTCATCAACTTACCATGCATTCAAACAGCAGACCTTATCATTCCAATCACAGGTACTCTCATAATACCAATCCCTACCAAACTACCTTTACACTCAGACAGGAGTGCTTTATCACTCAGCTTGTCATACACATCATTATATACCAAGCACTTCTTGCACCCAGAATCTATCAAAGCCAAGCACTCAATCCTGTTCAATTCCACCACCACACTAAGACACTCATACTTCCTACCAGACAGCACTTTCACACTAGACAGACTTAACAACACATTACTCTCACTCATGCACCACAGGATACTTCACCAGGTACCCTCCTACAATTTAGTTTCCCGCTTCAGACTATCCATTCACACCTTGCGCTCTCAGTCTAATCCAACACTTTATTTGAATGTCCTTCCATTGCACAATAGCTACATACATTCCTCTGGTCATGACACATCTTTGCATAATGACCAGCCTTTCCACAATTACCACAAGCATACTTCATACTTCTCCCAGTAGTCGCTCCACCATTCAACTTTGGACAGTCTCTCTTCAAATGTTCTTTTTTTTTTACATTTGAAACACTCTTTCACACTTTCCTGGCAATCCTTTATCATATGCCCCTTCTTACCACATCCAAAACATGCACCAGACATCCACCTACATTCCACTAACATATGCCCCTTCCTTCTACACCTACAACATTCCAAAATCTTTTTCACACCGTTTGACCTCTCATTCGCTGGGACATACCTCGGTTGCTCCCTCATATACCCATTCACACACTTACCACTCATCTGTCCCCTTCCATTTGCCCATCCAGTCTACCGGCCCAGGAGGCTCATCATCATCCCAGCTGGCACAGCCCTCAGGGCATCCTGATAACTGACAAACTGATGTGGTGGAGGAAACCTCCTTGGCTTCTTAGCCCCAACATTCACACTACCATCCATCCTTGTCTAAGTCACTTTCCTTATCAAATTGCCCATCTTCCAACAGTTCCAACACATCCTCCCACACCAATCGTTCACCTGTCAGCCTCATTCTCTCCTTTCTTTTCGCATTCAGCCATTCACTTATCTTTTGTGAGACTGTATCAAGGAACTTTCCTCAATTGCTTACACTCATTCACACCATCATCACCATACCTCTTTCACACTTTCATTCTTACCCATGCAAGCTTTCTCAAATTCATTCACCCTTTTATACTTCACACTCTGTTTCATTTGTTTCACTTGGCCAATCAATCGCTTCTTCACCACCTCATACCTTGGCTCACCCACACTCGTGATCATGCAGAAAAACTCTAGCACCTTTCCTTCCAAGCACTCTCCTAATACATTCACCCAATATTCCTTATTCTCCAGGTACTTGAGCTTACAATACCGCTCAAATTCCCTGAAGAATTCATTCACACTCTTCCCACCATGCACCCTAAACTTATCAAACTTTGGCACTTCCCTTATCAAAATACCTTTCCCAACATTTACTTCACTCTCACTTGAGCTGCTCTCACTCTCACTTATGTCAATCATACCATCACTCTCTCCTTCATCCAAGTACAACGAGGCCACACTCTTCCCTCTCACCTTCCTATCCTTCCCCTTTGACCCAGTCTTCCTTCCTCTCTTGCATTCTACTCTCTTATATTCTCTATCGTTCTTATCACTCACAATCATCCTGTCTTTTCTAGACTCGTACACTCCCATTAGTCTTATTCCCTTCAGTCAGAGCAGGGGTCAGGGTTGAGGGTCCTGGGGCCAGTCCTGACCCCTTCATCATGTCATAGAGGTCCTTCATGCATTGCTTCTGTCTCTCATCCTCTCTGTCTTTTCATCCATACTCATCATATCACTCTTCAATCCCTCAATCACGCTCCTCAACTTTGTACATTCCTCCTCTTTCTGTCTCAACTCCAGCCTCAGTCTCACAATCTCATCATGGAGGCCCTGTTCCACAGAAGCCATCCTCCCAGGTTAGTAATAGAGGACAGAAGAATGGAAAAAACAATCAACTATGTCCAATCTGGTTATGACTGCAATCTAATCCTGTCATGCTCCCGGTTTCAAGATCTCATGATCCTATTTGGGTGCCAAATGTAGCATGCCAAAAATCTATACTCTAACCCTAATCGATCCAACCTGCTTCCTACACTAATTTGGAAGTGAGAAATCGAGGGAGAAATGAAACGGATTGTATATACAGTCCTTTATTTACAAAAATTATGGGGTAAATATATCTGAGATCTCATGGTTTATATATATGTACAAAAAAACCAAACCATCCTATCACCAAACAAAATATTTATAAATATAACTAAATGAACGATACAAAAGAGGCCTAATAAGCACACTGGATGCAAACAAAAAGAAAAGGCCTCATGTGCTACCCCGTGAGGGAAGTCCTGCCGGCTGCCACTTGAGTGTTCACAATTGTTGCCTAGGTCTTTTTTAAAGGCCTCGCCCTCCAATCTCATACAATATTATATTGCGATCCGGTCGCATATTGAGGCTATATAAAAGCAAAACCTCCTGTCCAACCAATCATTAACCAGTCATGGATGATGGCAATTTCAATTATATTACTTCCTAATCTTATAATGTCAACCACTCTTAACAAAAGGAAGTAATATTTACAAAATTTAATAGAGTGGCTTTTTCGTTAAAAGAATTTTATCAAAGAAACTCTCTGCAAAGAGACAAAAACATGAAAATCAATTATATATATATATATATATATATATATATATATATATATATATATATATATATATATATATATATATATATATATATATATATATATATATATATATATATATATATATATATCATTTCTCATTCACACACACATTCTTACAGAGGGAGGGAGAGGCTATTGGAAAAGGGGTGGGAGAATGGCCCTTCAAACACACTCCACAATCCAAGGTAATGTGAGCATTCCTCGTGTCTTTTCCTGCTATTTTTTAAAAAGTGTATTTTTTAATCTTTTATCCTCTCTTACATTTTGTTTTATTCTTACCAATTGTAGTATCTATATATTGGATTTATTTTACCTTGCTACTTTCTTAGACTATATATAAAATCACTGAGGATGGTTAAGGGATGAAACTTTTGTTGGATCTAAATAAATCTTACAAACTAAACTGATTCCAACAATTATATTTGTACTTTTTCATTTGCAGGAATTTGAGCATGTAGAAGAATCCCCTAAAGTGAAAACTAATAGCATTATTAAAATTCCAGTCAATTCTCTCCAATGGAAAAGTCAACAAATTGACTATGGAAACCTTCTAAATTATTATGCTGGACTTTCCAAGTCAAGATTAACAGGTTGGTGTTACATTTATGATTTATCATAAAAAAAAAGCAAGAAATGGCCGATTGTTAAAAAAAAATCAGGCAAGGGGTGAAACAACATTATCTCATTTTTATGAAATTGATGTATGAGTAGATTTTTGGCTGAAACCAATGAGTCTGAAATCCTTTTTTTCAATATCAATTAGGAGCAAAGTTATAGCTATCCCAATTTGGCGGAGGTTTGGCAGCCCTCCAAATTATAAAGACTTATCTTGACCCCTAATTTACATAGAAGGTTAAACAAAAAGCTCCTAAAAATTGATTGCCAATATTTTACATAGAAACAATATTTTTTAAAAAAGTTATGGCCATCTAAATTTTTAAATGCCCCCACCCACTAAGTATATAGAAATAATTTTTTTTTTTTTCAAAAACAAGCACTATCCATTTTGTTGTTAAAATTCCTAATTTCTTTTATATATTTTACTTGGTCTGTTCAATTGCCTATAGTCTATGCTGTACTATACATGTAGGATCACTTTGTTACAAGTGAATTTTGCTGCTTTTGTATCAAATAAATATGTGATTGTCACTCCTGCATTCAATTTGGGGGTACTCAACACACTCAACACACTTCATATACCAGACCTGGTGCATAAAGTTAACTTTACAGTCTTGATATTCATCTGAGATGAATTTTTAAAGCATTACGTATCTAGTTTTTGATGATGCATCATTCATTTGGTAGAATGGCTGATGGCTAAAAAGAATTTATGCAAACTTTTTTTTCCAAATACAAATCGAGGTCAAAAGATCCCATTAGATTTTCTACATTTGCAGGACCACAGGGCACTCATAATGTTTGTGTGTGCACAAGTATTGGTGACAAAGACATTACATCTAAGATGATTCAAAAGTTTGTTTGTGATACGAAAAATGCAAAGTGCATGCAGGCTAGGACATGCAGAAAATGCCCAAATTAGATGAAAGAGAA
Source organism: Ceratothoa steindachneri (assembly GCA_963969495.1). NCBI lineage: Eukaryota > Metazoa > Arthropoda > Malacostraca > Isopoda > Cymothoidae > Ceratothoa > Ceratothoa steindachneri. The sequence goes on from OZ018327.1 coordinate 43,344,384, forward strand.
AACATTAATTATTTTTAGTAGATTAATACAGCCACTATCATCCAAAATACTTTCCCTAACATGCCACCTTTATATTTCCAAGTCACAATCTTCATATTTGAAATATCTGAAATAAAACTTGGATAACAAAGAAGTAATTATTTTCAGTGACTCATTGACCCATTCATTAGCTGCAGTTCATAAATTCCTTAAAAACTTTTGCCTCCAATAATATTCCTTAAAAATGTAACAAAGTTCACTATTTCTTCTCAGTACAAAAATAAGGTACATTAGCGGCTGAGATACAATTCTTTAGAATTGGGGAGGGGGGAGCTGCCAACCCCTCTAAATTGGGATGTCCAAAAACTTTCTTTTAATTAAGATATTGAAAAATAGACTTCAGACTCAGTGGTTTCAGCCAAAAATCTACATGTACACCAATTTTAAGCAAAATCTTAGAGGGTATGGTTTCATATTTTAATTTTTGCCATTGTCAGATTGTCCAATTACTATTTTTAAAAATTAGAAATTAAAGATATTGTCCTAAAGAAGGCAAAAGCTTTATGCCAGACATCCTCTCCCTCCTTGCCAGGAAAAGTGTGATGCATTTAAAAATTTCCACTTTTTATTTGAAGGCAGCAACTAGTCATTCCCAATTTACTCACTATTGCAACCAGTGTTGCCAGTCTTTTTTTGAAAATATGTAGAAATATACAAATAATTGAAAAAATATAATTAAAGGTAAAGTTAGGTTCTGATGAGTCCTAGCGGGTGCAGTATCTTAACATGTGACTATTCTATAATAGCAATGCAGGAAAGAGAGCATAAAACATTTCAATGATATAATGTATGATTGGCTTAGCTATTAACCTTGATTGGCTATTTTAACCCTCAGGGGTATAACCTGTGGTCTTGGGACCTGGAGGAGCTCACATCCTCCTGGTCTGAGCAAAAATTTGGGAAGCCCTGTCACTTGGTTGATTTGAACTCTATGACAGGGCCTGTGGAAGTTGATGCACTTCTTCCTCACTCCCTCTTAATGCTACTTTATTTATTTTCTTTATTCTATGACTATCCACTCAATCTTTTGCCTACCTGTACTTGGTACTGTGAGGATCTGTCCTCTCCTGGACTGAGTGCAAGTTAAGTAAGTCTTGTCACTGAGTTGACTTGAATTTTCTGGCAGGGCTGTAGAAAGTTTGTGTGCTTCCTGCTTGTTCCCTCTCAGCATTCCCTTTTTTTCTATGCCTATCGTCCCAACCTTCTGCTTAGGTTTAAGGATCTGACCAGCGACCTCATGTCATGACAGAAGAGATGCTTTGGAACTTCTATAAATATTGCTCTTTAATGTCTGATGGTTTGCAAGACTTGTGTGTAATAGGCTGACCACCTCCCTGCAGCCATTCTCTAGTAAATAAGGCATGGGCTCCCTGTACACTCATAAGAAGATAGGGGATTCCTTCCCCCACCTGGTGCACCTTTGACAGCCAAGATCTTCCCCATCTTGGTAAAAGATCTGCCTGAGTCTGGTACATCTGCCGTTTGGGACTCTTCTGTGAGGGGAGAGAAGCAGGTTCATTTCCCACCCTCCACTCCAAAAGAAAAGCAAAGGTAATGAAGAAATCAAATAAGATAAGAGATTCTTCACCCCCTGTTGGTGCTCCAAGGACAGATGGGTCTGCTGTCATTTTGGCAAGTGACCGGGCCAAGACTGGCACATCCAGTCCTGAGGCACCTTCAGGCAGGGAGGTGCAAACCAAGACCAAAGTCGCAACTGGGCTGAGTAGATCCTTGATTGAGTCAGCTCCCTTTATTCAGAGATTACCTAGCATTTTTTAGCATGCTGTCTTCAATGTTTTTTTTAGTTATTTACTTGACAGAGGACAGCAAGTTGGGCAAAGGCCACATTCTCCATCAAAGGAGAGCTTTAGCTAGATTGAATGGTAGAGATGGCAGCATTCTGCCGAATGCGTCTGACCCTTTTAAGATGGGCATTATTGGTGCCCTTCAGAAACTCAATGGCTTACCAGTGATAGTAACTCTACCATGAATTTTGAGAAAGGGGTGCTTTATTTCAGGAAACTCGTAGACTACCCCTTAGAAGAGCTGGATGACTAAGGAGCATTGAAGGTCAATTGTGTGATGAGAAAACAAGGAGGGGCCTCAAGACCCAACCCTACTCTTCATCATGTTTGGTCAGGACAGGCTCCCTGAGTCTGTATGCCAGTTTGTATTGCTACTCCGTAGAGGCACTTGTGCCATGGCAGCAGGGCAGCTACTACTGTCACCATTTTGGCCATACAATTGCCCATGTAGATGTGCAAAGTTGGGTTTACCCAGTCTGTGTAAGTTGCTCCAAGGAGAAGGAAATCCTGGACATTTAGGCTATGGATAGTCTCTCTTCTTGCGAGTCTAAAGTCTTGGTCCTGGCTCACCAGTGCTACATGGCATGTTTTACTCCTCATTATTAAAAAAAAAAAACCCTCCAGAACTACAAATACAATTGCTTCTGCACCCATTCATAACCCTTTTGCAGGTTCTACTGACCTCATGCCTTTCCTGGTAGAGCTGGCAGCATAATGGGTTTAAACCCAGCCTCTGCTAAAACACGGTCCTTCCCCTCATTTTTGCAGTTTTTGGGTCTCTTGTACCACTGCCATAAACCATCTTCATTCCATCATGTCAGCATTTGAGGTGCTGATAAGAGTTACTACCTTAGTTTTCTACCAATCATTTGTTCAGAAGGTGGACTTGATCCATCACATCGCTCTCCACCTGGCGACCAGTGCCTTCTGCATGTTCCTCATTGAGAGCTTACCTGTTGATGCCGCTCACTCTGCTCTGTACACATAGCATTATGGGTGAGTTGGGTGCTTTGGTTTGCCATATCCATGACCTCACAGTTGCTGCAAGACCGGGAGATTTCAAGATTATTTTCTGCTGGGTTCCTAGACATGGAACCCAGTCTGTGAGAACTGGATGACTGACCAGACGACCATTTCATTCCTCCTTACACTGAGTACAGGGAAAAGAAGATGGGAAATGACCAACATGTGATGGAGTGCTCCCCTGCACCTTATTGTGACAATTGCATTGTCTCCTGGACTGTTCGACCAATTCTTGTTGAATATTCCAGTTTGGGTGATCTTCATACACTTGACCTGGGGTCACTACCACTTGTCATTTGTACTTGGGATGGATTCATGCTCACAGATTTGTGGATTATATAACTTTTTGGAGGAGACTTGGCCTCTTTCATATTATTTCTCTCTTTGTTGTTGGCACATGATTCTCCTCCAATAGGAGGGGGGGCCTCCCCCCGGCGCTGTAGTGTGCTTTCTTCTCCTTGCTTTTGATTTGTTTCTTGTCTTTTCTTTTGTTTTTTTATTTTGATTTCTTTTTGTTTTTTGTCTTTTTTACTTATTTTTATTTGAATCTAGCTTATTAGTATTAGGCTTGAGATTGAGTTAGTCTGCCTAGTTATATTCTTGTAAGTAGTTGCCATATAGATGCTATAAATAATAATAAAAAAAGTTTGCTACCTCTTCTCACCTACTTTCTTGCCCGGTGGCTAATTTTGCAAGCTAGTTGTTGACTAGATTTTGTCCATTCATCCCTTGTTAAGGCCAAGAAGAGGGGGTTGCGGCTCACCATCTCTCTTGTCTCCAGTTTTGTTTTGTTTTTTTAATATTCCTTCATTCTTCCCTCCCTGCCCAACTTATAGTTCACTCCCAGCCCCATTCACTGTCTGCAGGAAGAGATGCGACTCTGTATCTCCCATACATTTCCTCTATCTTCTTTGTAGATCTCTTCTTACTTTTAAGTTGAAGGGATAATAATGTTGGATAGTGAATCATGTCAGAATTTTATTATAGTGATTTCAATAACTTATTATTTATATTATTATTCCTAATTGGATCAGTATTTTAAAATATAAAATTTTACTTTCATTGACCAAAAATATGATCTTGCGCATTGAAATAGTTTTAAGTTTTTAAATTTTGGCAATTTGAACTTATCTTAAATTTTGTATCATTCAATAGGTCTTGTTGTTCTGACAGCCATGGCAGGCTATATAATGGCTCCAGCTGCATTTGACCTCACTAGCTTCTTGTTTTGCTCCCTGGGCACTGGACTCATTTCTTGCTCTGCCAATTCCATCAATCAAGTCTTTGAAGTCCCATTTGACTCACAGATGGATCGCACCAAAAATAGAGTTTTGGTCAGAGGTAATAATAAATTGTATTGCTATTGGGAGGCTCTCTTGGTAGCCTGGTATATCTGGCCACCGATTGGTGGATGTGCCTGCCTTGATATATATATATATATATATATATATATATATATATATATATATATATATATATATATATATATATATATATATATATATATTACAACTCATCTTTTCCATAAAATCCACCACTTTAGCATTCACCAAGAAAATTCTTGCATCAGTATCCATCATTCTTCCCTCCCTTTTCTCATCATTAACACAATATGTAGGCACTCTCTCTTCAATCTCATCTTTATATGCAAACAGCTTGTATAAACACCTCAGCAGCACCTACACCACCATCATCATTGTAAGCTGCAACATTCCTTGAAAACATCATTCATGACTTGATATAATTCTTTTTCTTAATTAGCCATTTATAATGTACCCCACTCAGACTGCAAATGCAGCTCACATCCACTCTATCTGCTCCACACTTAGCACAATACAACACAGGCTTCTCTTCTCCATAATTCACACACACACACACACACACACACACACACACTCATAATAAACAACTAACAACCAAAACACCTCCTGAAATGGCATCACTCTCAGTGACACATCACTGTCACTTCTTTCTTCAACTTATTCACATCACTCATACCCAATTGATTGGGTCTTTTATATGCTTCTTCCCTAACCATTTCTCATAAGTCATTCTTACACTCAGGCACTTTAACATCTAATTTGTCATTACCCCAATCTGCCAACCACAAAGCACCCTCTCAAATATAGGATTACCACCACCCTAACATTTCTTCCCACCATTTAATACTTTTAGCAAAAAATCAGGATTTATTTCTCTAGTCACTTTCATTTGCACTAACAGGTAATCTCAACATCAAATCCACAATCTCATTCCTCTTACATGGGGGCTACGGGGATGGATGGGTGTTCTGCCACTTCGGTAAGCAACCAAACCAAGATGGGCATGACTGGCCCCATTGCTCCCCCCGGTGTGGATTCCCTGACTAAGACCAAAAATGCAAGTGTGCAGAGCCGAGCCGAGCCTTGATTACGTCAGGGCCACTCATTCAGAGACTAGCTGGCGTTTTCGAGCCCGATGGCTTCAAACGCCTCCTGGTTATTCACTCCACAGATGGCAGCATGTTGGCTAAGGGCAACATGATCCATTAGAGGAGAGCTCTAGCTAGCCTGATTGCTAGAGAGCCGAAGGTGACCCCATTTCTCGGACGGTAGCCTTCTGGTGAATGCATTGAATCACTCTGAGGCGGCCATGATTAATACCCTTTGGGTACTTGATGGAAACCTGTAGACTACTCCATAGATGACATCACCTTAGAGCTGGCTGACCTTGGTGCAGTCATGCATTTGATGAGAAAACAGAGGGGATGGGGCATCGAGCCCCACCCCGACACTCTTCATCACGTTCAACTGTGACAAGCTCCCTGAGTCGGTGTGTACTGGTTGGTATTGCTACCGCATGTAAGCATTTGGGCCACTGCCGCGTAGGTGCTACTACTGTCACCGCTTCTGCCATGTTAATCGCTAGTGGAGACATGCAAAGTTGGGGTTACCCGAAGTTTGTGTAAATTGCTCCAAGGTCTCACATAATTCCAAATCGTGTGTAGCCAAGTGTGTCAATTGCGGAGAGCCGCAGGCCACTTCTTTGAAGCAATGTGGTGCATATCTCCTTGAGAAGGAAATCCTTGCTGTTCAGCCACATGATTGTCTCTCATTTCGCGAGGCTAAAGACTTCATCCTGGCTAGCCCGGCGCTGCCTGGTACATCCTATGCCTCAATATTAAGAAATGCACCCTCTGCTCCTGGCTTCTCCAGGCCTACAAGCATGGTTGTTCTCCCGCCCATTCAGAACCCTTCTGACGGTGCTATCCACCCTGAGCACTCCCTTGGTAAAGCTGGCAGCACAAAAGGTTCACACGCAGCCCGACTAAAACCAGGGCTCACCTACCTTCCCCCAGCGTGACCGTTTCTCGTAAGGCGAAACGGCCGCGTGCCTCCACCGAGTGAGGCCATCTTCCGGGGTTCCTAAAGCTGCCCCCTGAAAGGAGGCCAGCAGTAAGGAGCTTCGGCTCCTTCACCCCCACACACTGGTGGGCTGGGTGGCTCAGAGATTGGTGGGTCCTTTAAAAGAGCCCCCCCACCCCCCGACTCCGAAGCTGCCCTGCTCACAAGGTTTCAAGTTGAAGAGAGGAAAAGACTGATATGGCTAGCCCTAACCTCCCCCATTAAGTCCTCAAGTTGACAGAGCATTGTCTGGCCAATAGCGCCTGGAGTTCTGCCTCTGGGAAGTTTTTTTGGCCATTCTGGTGAGGGTCTTCTCTTCGAAGAGTGCCCCCATAACTCTTCCGAGGTAGGCCTGGAGGGCATATTTCTTCAATGGAATTGAAGGAATTGGGAGGCTCATTTCGTCCCGCTCCACATTAGCGATCCTTTTGCAGAAGACCATGCTGGGCGCATGACCAGCATAGAGGATGTGTGATTTACACCCAGTATGATGTCTCCATTCTTCTCTTTGCTTTAGATACCTCCTTTCAGGCAGTTGCTGTGCAGCTGCACCCTAATAGGAGGTATACTGTTTTTCTGCATACATTCCTCTGTCAGCCGACCTCAATGCAGAGGACTTCCACCGCATCGTGGCACGGGGGCCGAGGCCCTTTCTCTTGCTCGGAGATTTGAACGGTAGACACCCCCTCTGGAGAGACTACTTGATTAATCCCAGGGGTTAATCAATGAAATAGGAGTCGTAAATGTGGATAGGTTTACACATCACTGCCCAAGAACAGCTTCATTTTCCTGCCTCGATCTATCTTTGTGATCTCCGGATGCACAGCCTGATTTTGGGTGGGGGTGGTCAATGACCTCCATGGTAGTGATCACTCTCTCATTCAAATATCATTTTCTGGGCCGCTGCCGCCTGAGAGCCCGCCCCGGTGGTGCTTGGCACGGTGGTCCACATTTCAGGAAATGACTGATTTCTGTATCTCAGTAGAGGAGTTTAGGTCAGTTGATGAAGCCGTTGAGTTCTCCGGCAACCTCATCGCCGTGGGCCTAGCTACTTTTCCTAGAATGTCTGGGCGTTTCGCACGCTGACCATTCCCGTAGTGATTAGCGGAGTGTGAGGCGGCCCTCAAACAGAAGCGTTATGTCTACATGCGCTATAAGCGCCGCCCGAACGATTTCACTGTCAGGGAATTTCGTCGGGCTAGGTTCCGGTATATTTCGAAGCACCCCCGCCGCTCTTATTGGCGGGTATACGTGTCTTCACTTAATGGGAAGACCCCACTAGCAGAGGTGTGGAAGCGAGTCAAAAGGATTTGGAGCAAGTTCTCGCAGGATGTCCCTCCCGTTCTCCAGGAGAATGGGACCACAATCTCGGACCCTGCGTCCATGGCGGATTCCTTTGCCACCACTTTCTCCGCATTCTCTAGCCGGGATGCTGCTCCGCCAGCATTCAATGCGCGTCGTGATGTCGTGGAAGGCCGCCAGCTAGACTTTACCTCCAGAGGCAGAGAATCCTTCAACGGCAGGCTTACGTTCTGCTCTCGCTTCGTGCACGGACACTGCGCCTTGGCCGGATGATTTCCGGTACGCCATGCTTCGACACCTGGGTGAGTGAGGCATGGCCTTTCTGTTAGATTTGTTCAACAGGATCTGGGTAGAGGGTATCCTCCCAAATTCCTGGCGAGTCGCTACTGTATTCGCTTTTCCCAAACCAGGATGAGATCACTCTACCCTGACCGGTTTCCACCCAATCTCTCTTACTTCCTGCTTGTGCAAATGATGGAGAAATTGGTATAAATGTTAGATTAACCTTTTTTCTGGACAGCGGAGGACATCTATCTTCTGCACAGTGCGGCTTCCGCAAGTTCCACTCAACATCGGCTGTTCTGTTCCGACTGGAAAGTGCCTTCTGCGAGGCCTTCCTTCGTAGCCAACACTACGCGACGGTGTTTTTCGATCTGGAGAAGGCCTATGATACCACATGATGATACGGTATCATCTTTTATCTGAATTTTTGCGAGATCGTGAATTCCACATACGGGTGGTTGTAACCCTCTCCGGCCCAATGGAGCAGGAAAAGGGTATCCTGCAGTGAAGTGTCCGCAGTGTCAGCGGCATAACCTCGGTGCTGCCGGAAGATGTTCTTGCTACGACCTTTTGATCCCTTGGTGCAGCCCAGATGCTATCTCTGGAGCATCGATTCCAACAGGCATTGAACCGCGTGTCTCTACGCCGAAGTGCACGGGCTTCGGTTTTCCTTGGTTAAGACTAAGGTGGTGCATTTCTGTCGCCATCCACGGCTCCACCCTGTCCCAGACTTGTTTCTAAACGGGGTTGGATTGGAAGTGGTGGATTCGCACCGTTTCTTTGGTCTTGTATATGACCGACGCCTCACCTGAGAGGCTCATATTCGCAGCTTTAGGGTTTCTTCGTCTTATTACGTTCATCACCTGGGGCGCTGATAGGACTACTGCCTTACTCTTATATCGATCCTTTGTTCGTTCGAAGCTCGACTACGGATGCAAGTTTTATGCATCCGCAGCCGGGCGTGTATTGCGGAAGGTTGACTCGATCCACCATACTGGCCTTCGCTTGGCGACTGGTGCTTTCTGCACTTTCCCCATTGAGAGCCTACTTGTTGATGCTGGGGAGATGCCACTCGCTCTGCGCCGTGCACAGTGCATTATTCGCCTGTACGCGCAAGCCCGGCCCCTCCCCCAGTCGCCAACAGCTCTCATTGCATTCACAGCGGGTCTTGATGGTGCATATTCTCCTGAGAGACGCCAGTCATACCCTAAGCCCTTCGGGTTTAGGGCCAGGAAACTCCCTCGAGAGCTAGGTATAGTTCTCGGGCCAGTGGTGCCCCTGGTTCTGCCCAGGGCGACACTCTGGAGGGTGACTATTTGTCCTAAACTATATTTTTTATAAATTCACACTACTCATTATTAGAATGGGCAAGTGTTTTTGGATAACATTCTTACACTGATAACCACTCATGATCATATTCATTGCACACTCAAAATCAGCCAGGACATTTGCAAACCCAAAGCTCAAGTTTTGGAATTGGCACTGCTTCGTAATGGTCAAGAATGTTGTTCTCGGCTGGCTCTTCTCAGCCACAGACATTTGATAATACCCACACACCAATTCTATTTTTGTAAATACTTTCATTCCATGCATACTATACACACACTAAGCCACAACATATAGGAAACTTATCTTTCAGGGTTCTTTCATTCACTTTTTATTGTCAATATAAATTCTCAAGCTTGCATTGCACTTGATTATTTTAAGGTATGATTAGGCTGTTCCATGCACTCTCATTTGGCTCAATCACACCAATTTTCTCCGACTCTTCACACTATTCTCTCTCTCTTGAGGAACGGAAGGAGAAAAATGACAAGGCCTCTGGTATATGGGCATTTTATTTATCAACATGGTTAAATTCTGGTAAATGAAAATTACCGAAAATCTTCATCTTCCTGATTCAAGGCACCTTTTCTCTCCCACAACTACCTGTAAATCTTCTGTTTGTCATATTCACTCAATTTCACCACACTTAATGTAACCAATTTATCTCTACCACATATCCAGCTCAAGCTATTCTTTTGTAAACAAGGCAATACCTGCCACACATACTCAGATTCTTCAGATCAATCACCATCAAAAACATGTGCAACCCTTCTTACTTGATATTTCTCACTTTCACAATTCAAAACAAACATATTCTCATTATCCTCACTTATTCTTATGTCTGGACTCCATCCAACCTTTACACTAGATACTCCATCCCTTTTCATTGGTACATTCTCAATAGCAAACACATCTAATTCCTTCATCAAATTAAATTTTTCCCTTCCCTCCTGAGTTGCATACTATTAACCCCTCAAACTTCCATTCCTCTTGCATTCTATGATCCCCTGCTTTGGATCTATCACAATACCATTCTCTTTCAGAAACTTATACCATAACAATATATACTTCTTTTTCACACCATCTACCACACAAAATTCATCCTCTCTTTTAAAGAGTGCCAACTAACACTTTCTCCCTCAATCTCCTGATAATTGACACCTTATGTTTACTCAATTCAGTTAAACGTCAGCCACTCTTTTAAATTCCATTAATATTCATCCCTTCAAATACTTCTCAAAACCCTACATTTACCTTACACAACCACTATCTATTAATGCAAGTATCTCGCCCTCCACATTTAACTATACCACATACATTTATTCTCTCATCTCAATACACTCCATGTCATCAGAACCCCTCTCTCACATTTTCATCACACTTAACACTTGCACAGAGAGGACCCTCTCACTTCTCATGTCCTACTCTTCATTTTGTCTGGCAGCTACAGGATTCATTCTTTCATTACCCTCACTTAAATTTGCCAACCTTGCATACAGGCAACATTATAGATTAAATGTAAGTTTGATTCAATATTATACATATTTCATCTTATACTAGGTTTGGCAAAAGTTCTGTTACACTCATTTTTTTTAGAGAGAGAGATTTACATTTATGATAGAAAAGGTTATGTCAAACAAAGTTGTATGTCTTTTTGTGTGCCTCTAAAGTCATTTTCACATCTCTTTCAACACTGGCTATGGAGCATGAACTTAGGGAGCTTGAAGAACTAAAAGAAATAATGATCAAAAGTCGTTTCATCTTTAAACTTCAATACTGTAGGCTCATAAATTTTATATATATATATATATTCTGCCTTTCAAAACAATTTTGAAGACAGAAAGAAAGGCGCAGAAACCTTGCACTGGAGTTTTTTAGAGGTAAGAGAAAGGGACATTAGAAGGAGACTAGAATTAAAGGGAGCAGAGGGTGGCACAATGAAGGCAATCCTTTACCGAGAAGACAGAGATAATGCCAGGGGAAAAAAGTTTGAAATTCCTGGCTGGGACTCGAACCCGAGTCTGCTGATTGCCAGTCAGATGCTCTACCGCTAAGCTACCAGGCACAGTGACTACTGTGAGCGGGTAAGAAGATGTGGTATAAAAATTCCTTGGAGGTTCCTAGCTTAGAGAGATACTGGGTTTGATGGGGTAACGCTTTGGGCGAAGTAGAGTCACTATGCCTGGTAGCTTAGCGGTAGAGCATCTGACCGGCAATCAGCAGACCCGGGTTTGAGTCGCGGCCAGGAATTTCAAACTTTTTCCCCCGGCATTATCTCTGTCTTCTCGGTAAAGGGATCCAGCGCTCCGTCCGGCCCCAGCTAAGCCTCTCTTCCTTCCTTCAGATAGCCTGTATTTCTCCCCTACTTCATCGCTATTCATACAACCTCTCCCACAACTTTCTCTGGTCAGCCTCTAATTTCACAGGGTGGATGCTGACCTTCTTCTCAAGCCAACCGTCCCGGATCGGGGCTGAGGGGGGAGGGGACAATGTTCCCTAACCCCTGAGCTCCGGTTCGGGATGGTTTTTTTTAAACAACCTGCTTCATCCCCACCCATACCTCCCTCACATCCCTTTCCCTCTCCTCTTCACAATCTATCTTTTTACGCCGTGTTCAAGGTGGAGCCGCCATGCCGATGGACTGCCAGGCCACCAGGCAGGAGGGGTGGTCCCAAATGGCGGCGCCTGGCTCTGCCAGGCCTGTAAGCACCTCTTGCAGTGCGGGCAACTGCGAGAGGTGATGAGCGATTGCATTCCGTGAAACAAATAGGGTCACCATGCCCATAGATGAACAACCCCCCCAAAAAACAACCCTCAACATTCCCTGTTCCATCGACGGAGCCGCCTTCGGGCAGCTCCACCAAAAAAATGGAGGTCCTTCCCCCCTGTGCTGGCGCAGGGGACCCTCCATATTTCTTTAACCGGAGAAGAGGCTTACTCCTCTCCTACCCCTACGGGTGAAGGGGACTCCCCCTCACCCCCTTCTCTAACGATGCTTTCGGGCACCTCCCTATTTCCAGCGGCGGTCCCTCCTTTTCTTTCTAAGGGGACTGCCAAGAAAGCCAGCAGGCAGCCCATTGCCGACCGCCACTCGTGTAAGCGGCTCGGTAGGGAAAACCCCCTTAGGGGGGAGAGGGAGGCCAGGCCCCTTTGGTCGCTTCCTTCAAAAGACCTGCTGGTAAGAATATTAAACCTTGCCGGGGTCAAGGCCTGTACCTCCCCAAACAAGACTGGTGATGCTGCCAAGGGGACCTGCGATGTCCTGGGAGGGGATGGCCTTCTGCAGGCCCCTCCTGTGATAGACATGGTTCTTGAGGAAACCCAGCCTCAGACGGTAGGGCCTTCCATGGGGGGGGAATCCGTCTCGGCGCCAAGCACTGAACCCGAATCCGCCCCTATGCAGGGTCCTCCTCAAATGGCTGAGGGCTCTGAGGCAGTACAAGGAGGGGAGGGATCTCCTACAACTGGTGCCTCTATGACCACCAGGACCTTCTCCATTTAGGAGAAGGACCTGGCTGAGGCCGGTCCATCTGGCCTAGGGGTTCCTATCGGCGGAGGTGAGAAGGAGGTTCATTTCCTGCCCTCCTCTCCAAAAAAGAAAAAGACTAAGAAGACTCGGGGCTCCTCTCCATCCGCGGGGGCTACGAGGACATATGGGTCTGCTGCCACTTTGTCAAGCGACCAAGCCAAGATCGGCATATCTGGCCCCTCTGCCCCCCCAGTTGCGGAGCCCCTGACTAAGACCAAAAGTGCACAGGGCAGAGCCTCGAGGCCATCGGGGCCACTGATTCAGAGGTTACCTGGCGTTTTCGAGCCTGCTGGCTTCAAACGCTTCCTCGTTATTCACTCCACTGATGGCACCATGTTGGCCAAGGGCAACATGATCCATCAGAGGAGAGGATTAGCTAGTGTAATTGGTAGAGAGCAGAAGGTGACCCGTTTCTCGGACGGGAGCCTTCTGGCGAATGCGGCGAATCCCGCCGAGGTGGCCAAGATAAGTGCTCTTCGGACACTTCATGGCACCCTGGTGAGTGGGACGCCGCACTCTACCATGAATTTTGTGAAAGGAGTAGTTTATGCGAGGGAACTCGTTGACTACTCCATTGAGGACATCACCTTAAAGCTGGCCGACCATGGGGCGTCAAGGTCGAACGTATGATGAGAAAACAGGAAGGGGCCTCGAGACCCACCCCTACACTCTTCATCACGTTCGACTGTGACAAGCTCCCTGAGTCGGTGCGTGTTGATTGCTACCACTACCGCGTGAAGGCATTCGTGCCACTGCCACGGCGGTGCTATTACTGTCACCGCTTCTGCCATACGAATCGATCTTGTAGACATGCAAAGTCGGGGTCACCCGAAGTCTGTGTAAATTGCTCCAAGGCCACACACGATAAGTCTAAATCTTGTGTGGCCAAGTGTGTCAATTGCGAAGAGCCGCACCCCGCTTCTTCGAAGCAATGTGGTGCATATCTCCTCAAGAAAGAAATCCTGATCGTTCAGGCCCAGGATCGAATCTCAATCCGCGAGGCTAAGGACTTGGTCCTGGCGCGCCTGGCCCTGCCTGGGACGTCATATGCCTCAATAATTAGAAAGGCACCCTCTGCTCCTGGCCCATCAAGGCCAACGAGCACGGTTGTTTCTGCGCCCATTCGGAGCCCTTCTGCGGGCTATACTCAACCCGGGCGCTTCCCTGGTAAAGCTGGCGGCAAAAAGGGTTCATACCCAGTCCCTGCTAAAAGCAGGGCTTCCCCCTCTTCCCCCAGCGTGACCGTTCCCCGTAAGGCGAAACCGCCACGCGCCTCCACCCAGTCGTTAGACTCACAGGGGGCAACACCCCTGAAGTTGGTCGCCAGACCATCTTCTGGGGTTCCTAAAGCTGTCCCCCGAAAGGACAGCAAGAAAGGAGCTTCAGCTCCTTCGCCCACGCCTAGAGGTGGAGGGAGTGGCTCGGAGACGGTGGTTCCTCGAAAAGAGGGCCCCCCGCCTCCGAAGCCGCAATGCCCGCCTAAGGTTTCGAGGAGGAGGGAGGAAAAGACTCGCATGGCGAGCCCAACCTCCCCCAATAAGTCCTCGAAGGCGACAGCGCCTTCAGCGCTTTGTCCGGCCAAGAGCGCCCGGGGTTCTGCCCCCGGGGAGCGTACGGCCATTCCCCTGAGGGTCTTCTGTTCGAGGAGGGCCCCCGCGTCTCCTCCGAGCTAGGCCTGAAGGGCATATTCCGGGCCAACTGGGAGGAGCTGCGGAGGCTCGTCTCATCCCGTTTCCCGTTAGCTATCTTTTTGCAGGAGACCATGCTACACGTGTGCCCCCTGCCCTCCCTCCCGGGGTATAAGGGTCTTGCGACCCCACCACCACGGGATGGCTGGGCTGGGGGATGCGCGGTTTACACCCGGCATGATGTCTCCGTTCTTCCTTTCTCTTTAGATACCTCCTTTCAGGCAGTGGCTGTGCAGCTGCACCTGGATAGGAGGTATACTATCATTTCTGCGTACATTCCACCGTCAGCTGACTTCGACGCGGGGGACTTCCGCCGCGTCGTGGCACGATTGCCGAGGCCCTTTCTCTTGCTTGGAGATCTAAACTGCAGGCATCCTCTCTGGGGAAATTACTCAATAAATCCGAGGGGACAAGTCCTTGCAGATCTGATCGAAGAGCTTGAGATAGGTGTCCTAAACGTGGATTAGTTTACGCATCACTGTCCGAGAACCGCTTCATTTTCTTGCCTTGACCTATCTTTGTGCTCTTCGGATGCACAGCCTGATTTTGATTGGGGGGTGGTCGATGACCTCCATGGTAGTGATCACTTTCCCATTCAAATAATATTTTCAGGGCAACTGCCGCCTGAGAGCCCACCTCGATGGTGCTTGGCGCGGGCGCGGTGGCCTGCATTTCAGGAAATGACTGAATTCTCTATCTCAGTCGAGGAGTTTAGGTCGGTAGATGAGGCCGTTGAGTTCTTCTCCGGCAACCTCATCGCCGCGGGCCTGACTACTATTCCTAGGACGTCTGGCCGTTTTGCACGCCGACCACTCCCATGGTGGTCAGCCGAGTGTGAGACGGCCCTCAAACAGAAGCGTTATGCCTACATGCGCTATAAGCGCCGCCCGAACGTTTCACTATTGGTCAATTTCGTCGGGCTAGGGCTAAGTTCCGGTATATTTCGAAGCACGCCCGCCGCTCTTCTTGGCGGGCATATGTGTCTTCACTTAACGGGAAGACCCCTTTAGCAAAGGTGTGGAGGCGAGTCAAAAGGATTCGGTGCAAGTTCTCGCAGGACCCCCCCCTTCTCCTCCCGTTCTCGAGGAGAATGGGACTGCAATCTCGGACCCCGCGTCCGTGGCGGAATCCTTCGCAACCGCTTTTTCCGCATTCTCTAGCCGGGATGCTGCTCCACCAGCATTCAATGCACGTCGTGATGTCTCGGAAGGCCGCCGGCTGGACTTTACCTCCAGAGGCGGAGAACCCTTCAACGACAGTTTTACTGGGAGCGAGTTGCGCTCCGCTCTTGCTTCGTGCGCGGACACCGCCCATGGTCCGGACGATGTCCCGTACGCCATGCTTCGACACCTGGGTGAGCGAGGCATGGCCTTTCTGTTAGATTTGTTCAACAGGATCTGGGTGGAGGGTCTTCTCGCAGATTCCTGGCGAATCGCTACTGTGCTCGCCTTTCGCAAGCCGGAAAGAGATCACACTACTCCGACCGGTTTCCGCCCAATCTCTCTAACCTCTTACGTGTGCAAGTTGATGGAGAAATTGGTAAATGTTAGACTAGCCTTTTTCCTGGACAGCGGAGGCCATCTGTCTCCTGCACAGTGCGGCTTCCGCAAGTTCCACTCCACGTCGGATGCTCTGCTCCGACTGGAAAATGCCGTCTGCGAGGCTTTCCTTCGTAGACAGCACTATGCGACCGTGTTTTCGATCTGGAGAAGGCCTATGATACCGCATGGCGATACGGTATCATGGAGACTCTCCACACAATGGGGTCGAGGGGACGCCTCCCAGTCTTTATATCTGAATTTTTGCGAGATCGTTGATTCCGCGTACGGGTGGGGGGAGCCCTCTCCGCCCCAAAGGAGCAGGGAAGTGTCCTCAGTGTCACACTCTTTGCCCTGAGCATCAACGGCATCACCTCGGTGCTACCAGAAGATGTTCTCGCTACGCTCTACGTGGACGACCTTTCGATCTCTTTTGGCGCGGCCCAGATGCCAACTCTGGAGCGTCACAGGTTTCGGTTTTCTTTGGCCAAGACTAAGGTGGTGCATTTCTGCCGCCATCCACGGCTCCACCCCGACCCAGATTTGTTTCTTAATGGGGTGCGCCTGGAAGTGTTTGAATCGCACCCTTTCCTTGGTCTTGTATTCGACCAACGCCTCACCTGGGAGGCTCATATTCGCAGCCTTAGGGTCTCTTGTACCCGCGCCATGGACATTCTCCGTTCCGTGACGTTCAGCGCTTGGGGCGCTGATAGGGCTACTGCCTTACTTTTTTATCGATCCTTTGTTCGTTCGAAGCTCGACTATGGATGCGAGTTTTATGCATTCGCAGCCGAGCGTGTATTGCGGAATGGTGGACTCGATCCACCTCACCGGCCTTCGCCTGCCGACCCCCTCCTTGAGGATCACTGTGTTGTGGTCGAGGGGTTTGCGTACTTCAATGGCACAGTGGCTATGCCAGTGAAGACTGTGATGGACATTATTGTCCATCAGTCTGTCTTCAGGTGTCCTACCTTGCTGAACCGGCCACTTTGGAGGAGTCAGACTTAGGATCCTCACACCCATGTGTTGAGTACCGCTGTACAGTTGACGATCATGTTCACCGGAGGTATCGCCTTGAATGCCACACTTGTTCTGGGGCTGATAGTTGTTCACAGTGTGGGTCTTAGCCTAGCCATCATCAAACTTCCATTCACGATGTTGCACTGTTTTTTAAAACGACAGCTGTAGCGTGGGGCAGGGCTACCCTAAGGATGATGTAAAGCTCCTACACCAATAAGTAAGGCTTAAATTTTCAATATCTATGAAGACTTTGTTTCCAAATGTGGTGAACCTGCCCAAATGTGGCATAGAAATGATGGCTTCCTTGTTGTGGATTCTTCTTCATTTGATCAGCATTAAAAAATCAAAGCACTAGATTCTCCTGCTTCCCTCAATATCTCCTCTTCAGCCCATCCTACCTTTAACACCTGCAAGAGGGTTATCAGGTCCAGAGAGCTTATTGAATATGATGTGGACCGGCTTGTTGCTAAACTGACTTCTCAAAAGGTAGTTGGTGCATACCGCATCACTCATAATGTTAATGGCATCCTTCTGCTACTATCATATTAACTTTCAATAGGTTGGAATTCCCTAAGAATATCAAGGCTGTTTATCTGTGTATTCTCGTGAAGCCCTATGTGGAGAATCCCTGTAGGTGCTTTCATTGTCATTTTGGACATGTCAGTAAGCACTGCAGACAGGAGAGGGTATGTGTCAATTGTTCCTCTGATTTCCATGGAACACAGTGCTCTCATTTCCCTTGTTGTGCCAACTGTGGTGATGATGACCTAGCCCCCTCTAAGCAGTGCACCTTTTTCTTGTATGAGAGAAAGGTTGTTACTCTTTGGAATAAATTCTGAATTAGCATGAAGAATGCTAGAAGGAGAACTAAAGAATTATACATACAACCAGGAGTGAGTTTTGCAGATGCTCTTAGAGCGACCAGACCAGTCCGTAACAGACAGCAGAGACCATTCAGACCTCCACTTTTACGGCTGCTGAATATCCATCAATAAACCCCAATAGAACCTCTGCCTCAGAATGATGCTACTCCTCCCTTTCCAATCATTAGGGAGGTTCCTGCTTCTCCTAAACCAAGGCACAAGAGGACTCGCTGTTCCTCAGAATTCCCTCCATCAGTATCTAACCAACCATTGACATGTCCTGAAGTGAAGTCATGGAGGCAGATTCAGAGGATGTTCGTGTGGTGTTCGTTTCACCTTTGGACATCCACCCTCCTCCCACTGAATCTGCCTTGAGTCCATCAGTCACAACTAGCCAGCCGTGTCCAAGGTGGAGCCGCCATGCCGAAGGACTGCCAGGCCACCAGGCGGGAGGGGTGGTCCCGAATGGCGGCGCCTGGCTCTGCCGGGCTTGTAAGCACCTCTCGCAGTGCGGGCAACTGCGAGAGGTGATGAGCTATTGCGTCCCGTAATCAAAAGAGGGTCACCATGCCCATGTATGAAAAAAAACAAAAACCCCAACCCCCAACTTCCCCAAAAACATCTACGGAGCCGCCCTCGGGCAGCTCCACCGAGAAAATGGAGGTCCCCCCCCTTGTGCTTGCGCAAGGGACCCTCCATAATTCTTTAACCGGAGAGGAGGCTTACTCCTCTCCTACGCCTACGGGTGTAGGGGACTCCCCCTCACCCCCTTCTCTGGAGGTGCTTTCGGGCACCTCCCTATCTCCAGCGGCAGTCCCTCCTTTGCTTTCTAAGGGGACTGCCAAGAAAGCCAGCAGGCAGCCCATTGCCGACCGCCCCTCGTGCAAGCGGCTCGGTAGGGCAAACCCCCTTAGGGGGGAGAGGGAAGCCAGGCCCCTTCGGTCGCTTCCCTCAAAAGACCTGCTGGCAAGAATTTTGAACCTTGCTGGGGTCAAGGCCTGTGCCTCCCCACACCACCTGACTAGTGACAATACTGCCAAGGGGACCTGCGATGTCCTGGGAGGGGATGGCCAACTGGAGGCCCCTCCTGTGATAGACATGGTCCTTGAGGAGACCCAGCCCCAGACGGTAGGGCCTTCCATGGGGGGGAATTCGGGCTCGGCGCCAAGCACCGAACCCGAATCCGCCCCTATGCAAGGTCCTCCTCAAATGGCTGAGGGCTCCGAGGCAGTAGAAGGAGGGGAGGGATCTCCTCCGACAGGTGCCCCTACGACAACCAGGACCTTCTCCATTTCGGAGAGGGACCTGGCTGAGGCTGGTCCATCTGGCCTGGGGACTTCTGCCGGCGGAGGTGAAAAGCGGGTTCATTCCCCGCCCTCCTCTCCTAAAAAGAAAAAGACTAAAAAGACTCAAAAGACGAAGAAGACTCGGGGCTCCTCTCCATCCGCGGGGGCTGCGGGGACGGATGGGTCTGCTGCCACTTTGGTAGGCGACCAAGCCAAGATCGGCACATCCGGCCCCTCTACCCCCTCGTGTGCGGAGCCCATGACTACGACTAAGACCAAGAATGCACAGGGCGGAGCCTCGATGACATCGGGGCCCCTGATTCAGAGGTTACCTGGCGTTTTCGAGCCCGCTGGCTTCAAACGCTTCCTCGTTATTCGCTCCACTGATGGCACCATGTTGTCCAAGGGCAACATGATCCATCAGAGGAGAGGATTAGCTAGTGCAATTGGTAGAGAGCCGAAGGTAACCCGTTTCTCGGACGGGAGCCTTCTGGCGAATGCGGCGAATCCCGCCGAGGCGGCCAAGATAAGTGCTCTTCGGACACTTCATGGCACCCCGGTGAGTGTGACGCCGCACTCTACCATGAACTTTGTGAAAGGAGTAGTTTATGCGAGGGAACTCGTTGACTACTCCATTGAGGACATCACCCTAGAGCTGGCCGACCATGGGGCGGTCAAGGTCGAACGTGTGATGAGAAAACAGGGAGGGGCCTCGAGACCCACCCCTACACTCTTCGTCACGTTCGACTGTGACAAGCTCCCTGAGTCGGTGCGTGCCGGTTGGTACCGCTACCGCGTGAAGGCATTCGTGCCACTGCCGCGGCGGTGCTATTACTGCCACCGCTTCGGCCATACGAATCGATCATGTAGACGTGCAAAATCGGGGTCACCCGAAGTCTGTGTAAATTGCTCCAAGGTCGCACACGATAAGTCCAAATCGTGTGTGGCCAAGTGTGTCAATTGCGGAGAGCCGCACCCTGCTTCTTCGAAGCAATGTGGTGCATATCTCCTTGAGAAAGAAATCCTGGCCGTTCAGGCCCAGGATCGACTCTCATTCCGCGAGGCAAAGGACTTGGTCCTGGCGCGCCCGGCTCTGCCTGGGACGTCATATGCCTCAATAGTTAGAAAGGCACCCTCTGCTCCTGGCCCATCCAGGCCAACGAGCACGGTTGTTTCCGCGCCCATTCGGAGCCCTTCTGTGGGCTCTACCCAACCTGGGCGCTCCCCTGGTAAAGCTGGCGGCAAAAAGGGTTCATACCCTGCCCCGGCTAAAACCAGGGCTCCCCCCTCTTCCCCCAGCGTGACCGTTTCGCGTAAAGCGAAACGGCCACGCGCCTCCACCGAGTCGTTAGACTCACAGGAGGCAACACCCCTGAAGATGGTCGCTAGGCCATCTTCCGGGGTTCCTAAAGCTGTTCCCCGAAAGGAGGACAGCAACAAAGGAGCTTCGGCCCCTTTGCCCACGCCCCGAGGTGGAGCGAGTGGCTCGGAGACGGTGGTTCCTCGAAAAGAGGGCCCCCCGCCTCCGAAGCCGCAACGCCCGCCTAAAGTTTCGAGGCGGAGGGAGGAAAAGACTCGCATGGCGAGCCCAACCTCCCCCAATAAGTCCTCGAAGGCGACAGCGCCTTCAGCGCTTTGTCCGGCCAACAGCGCCCGGGGTTCTGCCCCCGGGAAGCGTACGGCCATTCCCGTGAGGGTCTTCAATTCGAGGAGGGCCCCCGCGTCTCCTCCGAGCTAGGCCTGGAGGGCATATTCCTTCAATGGAATTGCCGTGGACTCCGGGCCAACTGGGAGGAGCTGCGGAGGCTCGCCTCATCCCGTTCCCCGTTAGCTATTTTTTTGCAGGAGACCATGCTAGGCGCGTGCCCCCTGCCTGCCCTCCCGGGGTATAAGGGTCTTGCGACCCCACCACCGCGGGACGGCCGGGCTGGGGGATGCGCGGTTTACACCCGGCATGATGTCTCCGTTCTTCCTTTCTCTTTAGATACCTCCTTTCAGGCAGTGGCTGTGCAGCTGCACCTGGATAGGAGGTATACTATCATTTCTGCGTACATTCCACCGTCAGCTGACTTCGACGCGGGGGACTTTCTCCGCGTCGTGGCACGGTTGCCGAGGCCCTATCTCTTGCTTGGAGATCTGAACGGCAGGCATCCTCTCTGGGGAGATTACACCATAAATCCCAGGGGACAAGTCCTTGCCGATCTGATCGAAGAGCTTGAGTTGGGTGTCCTAAACGTGGATGAGTTTACGCATCACTGTCCGAGAACCGCTTCATTTTCTTGCCTTGACATATCTTTGTGCTCTTCGGATGCACCGCCTGATTTTGATTGGGGGGTGGTCGATGACCTCCATGGTAGTGATCACTTTCCCATTCAAATATCATTTTCAGGGCAACTGCCGCCTGAGAGACCACCTCGGTGGTGCTTGGCGCGGGCGCGGTGGCCTGCATTTCAGGAAATGACTGAATTCTCTATCTCAGTCAAGGAGTTTAGGTCGGTAGATGAGGCCGTCGAGTTCTTCTCCGGCAACCTCATCGCCGTGGGCCTGACTACTATTCCTAGGACGTCTGGCCGTTTTGCACGCCGACCACTCCCATGGTGGTCGGCCGAGTGTGAGACGGCCCTCAAACAGAAGCGTTATGCCTACATGCGCTATAAGCGCCGCCCGAACGATTTCACCGTCGCTGAATTTCGTCGGGCTAGGGCTAGGTTCCGGTATATTTCGAAGCACGCCCGCCGCTCTTCTTGGCGGGCATACGTGTCTTCACTTAACGGGAAGACCCCTTTAGCTGAGGTGTGGAAGCGAGTCAAAAGGATTCGGGGCAAGTTCTCGCAGGACCCCCCTCCCGTTCTCCAGGAGAATGGGACCGCAATCTCGGACCCCGCGTCCGTGGCGGAATCCTTAGCGACCGCTTTTTCCGCATTCTCTAGCCGTGATGCTGCTCCGCCAGCATTCAATGCACGTCGTGATGTCGCGGAAGGCCGCCGGCTGGACTTTACCTCCAGAGGCGGAGAACCCTTCAACGACAAGTTTACTGTGAGTGAGTTGCGTTCCGCTCTCGCTTCGTGCGCGGACACCGCCCATGGTCCGGACGATGTCCCGTACGCCATGCTTCGACACCTGGGTGAGCGAGGCATGGCCTTTCTATTAGATTTGTTCAACAGGATCTGGGTGGAAGGTCTCCTCCCAGACTCCTGGCGAATCGCTACTGTGCTCGCCTTTCGCAAGCCGGGGAGAGATCACTCTACTCCGACCGGTTTCCGCCCAATCTCTCTAACCTCTTGCGTGTGCAAGTTGATGGAGAAATTGGTAAATGTTAGATTAGCCTATTTCCTGGACAGCGGAGGCCATCTGTCTTCTGCACAGTGCGGCTTCCGTAAGTTCCACTCCACGTCGGATGCTCTGCTCCGACTGGAAAATGCCGTCTGCGAGGCTTTCCTTCGTAGACAGCACTACGCCACGGTGTTTTTTGATCTGGAGAAAGCCTATGATACCGCATGGCGATACGGTATCATGGAGACTCTCCACACGATGGGGGCGAGGGGACGCCTCCCAATGTTTATATCTGAATTTTTGCGAGATCGTCGATTCCGCGTACGGGTGGGGGGAGCCCTCTCCGGCCCAAAGGAGCAGGAAGAGGGTGTCCCGCAGGGAAGTGTCCTCAGTGTCACACTCTTTGCCCTGAGCATCAACGGCATCACCTCGGTGCTGCCGGAAGATGTTCTCGCTACGCTCTACGTGGACGACCTTTCGATCTCTTTTGGCGCGGCCCAGATGCCAACTCTGGAGCGCCGACTCCAACAGGCATTGAACCGCGTATCTTGCTATGCCAAAGCGCACAGGTTTCGGTTTTCTTTGGCTAAGACTAAGGTGGTGCACTTCTGCCGCCATCCACGGCTTCACCCCGACCCAGATTTGTTTCTTAATGGGGTGCGCCTGGATGTGGTTGAGTCGCACCGTTTCCTTGGTCTTGTATTCGACCGACGCCTCACCTGGGAGGCTCACATTCGCAGCCTTAGGGTCTCTTGTACCCGCGCCATGGACATTCTCCGTTCCGTGACGTTCAGCGCTTGGGGCGCTGATAGGGCTACCGCCTTACTTTTTTATCGATCCTTTGTTCGCTCGAAGCTCGACTACGGATGCGAGTTTTATGCATCCGCAGCCGAGCGTTTATTGCGGAAGGTGGATTCGATCCACCACACCGGCCTTCGCCTTGCGACCGGTGCCTTCCGCACTTCCCCCATTGAGAGCCTGTTGGTCGATGCTGGGGAGATGCCACTCGCTCTGCGCCGCGTGCAGTGCATCACTCGCCTGTACGCGCGAGCCCGGCGCCTCCCCCAGTCGCCAACAGCTCTCACTGCATCCGCAGCTGATCTCGATGGTGCCTATGCCGCCGAGAGACGCCAGTCATACCCTAAGCCCTTTGGGTTTAGGGCCAGGAAACTCCTTCGAGAGGTAGATATAGCTCTCGGGCCGGTGGCGCCCCTGGTTCTGCCCAGGACGCCACCCTGGAGGGTACCACATTTGGCTATTTGTCGCCACGCCTCTGCTCCCAAAGCTTGTACTGCGCCGGGAGTATTGCGTTCGATCTTTTTGGAGCACACATCGTGTCACGCTGGTACCGTGCCAGTGTATACGGATGGCTCCAAGTCCCAAGAGGGGGTCGGCTTCCACGCCGTATCCCCTCTGTTTGAAGTCAGCGGGGCTCTACCAGGCGCTGCGTCTGTCTTCACGGCCGAGCTGGTGGCAATACACCACTCGGTACGGGAGATTACGCGACGTGCCCGGTTCGGAGACCGGATTGTGATTTATAGCGACTCACAAAGCGCCCTGAGTGCTCTCGGGGCATTGGAATCTCCGCATCCCCTGGTTCGCGAAATCCGTGACGCCACGGTTTTGGCGAGCCGGGCAGATGTCGAGATTATCTTCTGCTGGGTTCCTGGACATGTAGGAATTGCGGGGAATGAGCGCGCCGATGAGGGCGCCAAAGAGTCCGCGAGGACTCTGCGACCGGACCAGCGTTTCGCTCTTCCTCACACCGACTACATGGCAGGAATACGGGCAGCTCTTCGGACTGCTTGGCAAAGAAGATGGGAGACGGTCGAGGGGAACTTAAAGTTGCGTGCCATTGCGCCGCGACTGTTCCCATGGACCTATCCCCCAATGCCGCGGCGGCTTCAGGTTGCTTTCTGTCGTCTTCGAATCGGACACACTCGTGTGACGCATCGTTACTTGGTGGAGCGCTCGCATGTGCCCTATTGCAACGACTGCGTCGTCCCCCAGACTGTTCGGCATATTCTTGTCGAATGTCCCAGTCTGGGTGATCTTCGCGCACGATACCTGTCTCGGTACCGGGATGGGCGGGGTCGCTACCGCCTGTCCCTTGTACTCGGGACGAGTGTGTGCACCATGACTGGTGGACTTATTGACTTTTTGGGGGAGGCCGGCCTTCTCCCCTTTATTTAAGGTTCCTTTTTTTGTTATTGTTTTGTTTTAGATTGCACTCTCCTGCACCGGGGTGAGGGGGACCTCCCCCCGCTGCCGGAGATTGCTTCGATTGTTAAGTTTTTCAAATTTATATTGATTGTTAAGTTTTCATATTTTAACTTTAAAGTAGCCTAATTCTAGGCTGTCGTGTTTTTCGGCGACTTATGCCCAAGTGGGTAGTTGCCAGATGGGCTCTATAAAAAAAAAAAAAAAAAAAAATCACAACTAGCCAGCCTATTACATCCACAGCATCAGTAACTCCAGAAGAAGAAGCTGAATGGATTTTTGTCTGATCCAGCTTTGGCTGTGGCCCTTTTGGAAGAGGAGAAACAGCCTTCTGGGGTTTCTTAACCCACCCCAGCTGACCCACCAGCCACCTCTCAGAATGACTCAGTACCATCTTTCTTGACATTACTACCTACCAGTACAGAGGAGGCATCTTTGCCAGCAAAAACCACCGTCATATTCACAACTGACAGATGGTTCTTTGCCATCTAATAAAAAAGCCATCCCCAAAACATTCAAACTACCTATACCTCAAATGTTAATTACACCTAAAAATAAAAAAGTTTCAAAACCCCAGTCACCTTCATCAGGTGCAAAGAAAAATTTAATTACCCTTAAATGATGAATATGTTTCCAATTGTTCATTGGAATCTACAAGGGATCTTCTCCAAATGGGAAGAATTCAGAGTCCTGCTTCATGATTACAACTCTTGCTGTATAGCATTACAGGAGACCCAATTGGGTATTCGTTAATTACCCAATATCCCCCACTATGTGGGATATTTTAAGAATCCACCAGAACCCATTCATTGTTCAGCTATTTTTGTCTGTGATGACTGTTCTCACTTAGCAATCTTGTTGAGAACAGACCTTCAAACAGTGGCAATTTGTGTGTATACCAATTGTTTATACACAGTCTGCTCACTGTGTAGCAGGCTGAAAATATATGCTCTAATCTCAATCGTTCCAATCCGCTTCTTACACTAATTTAGACATGAGAAATCGAAGGAGAATGAAAGGGATTGTATATACAGTCCTTTACTTACAAAAAATACAATAATATTTACAAAAATATGGGGTGTAATTATATTTGAAATCTTGAGTATAAATATATGTACAAAAAAATCAGACAATCCTATCACCAACCAATAATTTATCTATAAACTAGAGAGAATAAATAAATGATATCAAAGAGGCCTAATAAACAAATCGTACAAGGAGGCCTAATAACCACACTTGTACTTAACATGATACAAAGAGGCCTAATAAACCTATCGTACAAGGAGAACTAATAACCACACTTGTACTTAACACAATACAAAGAGGTCTAATAAACAAATCATACAAGGAGGCCTAATAATCACACTTGTACTTAAAACGATACAAAGAGGCCTAATAATCACACTTGTACTTAAAACGATACAAAGAGGCCTAATAAACCTATCGTACAAGGAGAACTAATTACCACACTTGTACTTAACACAATACAAAGAGGTCTAATAAACAAATCATACAAGGAGGCCTAATAATCACACTTGTACTTAAAACGATACAAAGAGGCCTAATAAACAAATCATACAAGGAACCCCAACAATCACACTTGCACTTAAAATGATACAAGAAAAAAAAACAAACACATGGTACCACAAGGGGGGGGGGGCATCCTCCCAGCTGCCACTTGAGCAGGTAAAATGCCTAGGACTTACAAACAAAAATGGCGCCTCCAAGCTTGGTATAAGATAAGCGACTTTGTCACGCTTGCATGGCTATTATAAGCCCTCCTTCTTTAAATGCCAAACTATTTTAACAAAGTCAGACACTCTTTACCTACGTTAACAAATTCTAAATAGTTTGCTTCTAATACAGAGATAATATTCTGTTTGGTCAGTCTATTTTTCCAGAATATGGCGCCTGGAAAGAAAGAAAGAGCATTTTATAATACATCACATCAATTTATATTATATATATATATATATATGAAAAAAAAACAAAAAAAAACCATTCCCACTCACACACATTCTTACAGAGGGAGGGAGAGGGTATTGGGAAGAAGGGGTGGGAGAATGGCCCTCCACACACACACACACTCATATTTGCTCCACCACAACTGTACCTCCCCCCTGGTGAAGTAGTTGCTTCAGATTTGGCTAACAAATTAGCCAATCTCATCTCCCAACTCCTGACCCCATTCCTACTAGTTGGAGACTTTAATGCAAGACACCACCTTTGGGGAGACTATGATGACAACCCCAAGAGAGATCTGATTGTGAGACTTATGGAGACCTTGGATGTGTCATTATTTAATGATGGCACTCCAACATCCTTCCATGTCCACACCAACACCTCTACCTGTGTAGATTTGTCACTTTGTTCCTCAGACTGTAAAAGCAGATTACATCTGGTCGGTTGATCCTGATCTGAGAGGAAGTGATCACTTCTCAGTTGTTCTGACCTCATGCCTGGGTGGCCCTCCTTTCCCACTGGGCAATAGGTGGAACACCAGGAAAGCCAATTGGCCAAAGTTTAAATACCTTTCTCACCATTCTGGACACTTCCCTCAAGGCGACATTGACATTGTCCTGGAGAACTTCCATGATCATGTCAACCAGGCGGCAAATTCTTACATGCCCCTCTCAAAAACTGCTTCTCACAAGACGCATCCCCCTTTTTGGTCTGAGGAATGTAGCAAAATGGTGACAGTGTAAGCGAGCTTGTCCTCGCTACCATCGAAACCCTACTGCCATCAATAAGTATGCTCATAGCCGAGCCAGGGTAGTACGACAGTGTACCCTCCTCTAGGCTCGCCAAATTTTCTTTAAAGGGTACATCAACTCTATCAACCACCAAACTCAGTCTGGAAAAGAGTCAAAAAGCTCACAGGCAGAGCAAGTGGTTTCTCTGCCCCCAATACAGTTGAAGTAGGCAAGCGTTTGGTAGACTTGTCCAGAATTTCAAACTTCCTGGCAAAGACATTTGCTGCATTTCAGCCTTAACAATTATTCCTTAGAATTTCAACATGTCAGGAAAATACAAGAGCAGTGCTTCTTGAACTTCATGGATCCCTGTATGGATAATGAACCATACAATAAGCTCTTTTCCATTCATGAACTTTGAAGTGCTCTTAAAAGATCTGGATCCACTGTACCTGGTCCTGATGGTATCTCTTATATGATCAGGAATATGCATTCAACACTCATTTCACATCTTCTTGATATATTTAACT
This sequence comes from Ceratothoa steindachneri, assembly GCA_963969495.1. Taxonomy (NCBI): domain Eukaryota; kingdom Metazoa; phylum Arthropoda; class Malacostraca; order Isopoda; family Cymothoidae; genus Ceratothoa; species Ceratothoa steindachneri. Next base: position 43,372,184 of record OZ018327.1, read on the forward strand.
ATATCTGGATTAAAGGCTGTTTCCCTTCCAATTGGAGGGAAGCAATCATACTTTTCCTTCGTAAACCAGGAAAGGAAGGGACACTTCCAACCCACTATCATCCTATTGCCCTTACTTGTTCCTCATCCAAGCTTTTTGAAAAGATGGTGAATGCCAGGTTGGTATGGTTTCTGGAGAAACACAACCTTATTTCTCCCTCACAGTCAGGTTTTAGAAAGAAACAATGCACCACAGACCTGCTGGTCAGGATGGAGGATTGCATTTGACAAGCTTTCTCAAACAGACAACACTCCATTGCTGTCTTTTTTGATATAGAAAAAGCATATGATACCACCTGGAGGTATGGTATCCCGAAGCAACTGTATGACTGGGGTATCAAAGGCCATCTTCCTAGGTTCATACAGCAATTTCTTGTTGGACGCACTTTACGTGTTAGGGTAAGAAATGTCATATCAGAGCCTGTTGATCAGATAGATGGCGTGCCACAGGGAAGCGTTTTGAGTGTCACCTGCTTCTCAGTGGCTATCAACAGCATTATTACTGATCTTCCTGCAGAGGTAATGACAACTCTTTATGTGGATGACTTGGCAACTTTATCAGCATCGCTCAGCTGCCATTTGTCATCCGTAAATTGCAACAGGCTATTAACATCATTGCCAAGAATGCCACTGCAAAAGGCTTCCGACTGTCACCCTCAAAAACAAAGGTAGTTCATTCTACAATTTCAGGCAAGTTGACTGTGAACAGCCAACCTTATCTTTGTATGGCTCCCCCTATCTCGTTTGAGCCTCATTGTAAATTTCTTGGGGTTATCTTTGACTCAAAGCTCTCCTGGGTTCCCCATATAACTGCCCTGAAAAATCATGCTTGAAGAGAATGGCTATCTTAAAACTTCTATCGCATGTTTCGTGGGGAAGTGATCGTTGTACCTTGTAGCTTTTGTATACAACCTTGATCCAGTCTAAGCTGGATTATGGGTCACAGGTGTACTCTTCAGCTTCATCCTCAAACCTAGATAAGCTAAATTCTATTAGGAACCAGGGAGTGCGTCTAGCTTTGGGAGCATTCAAGTCCTCCCCAGTATGGAGTCTCCATGCAGAGAGTGGGGTCCTTCCACTATCCTTTCACCACCTTAATTTTAACCTGCAGTACCTTTTCAGGCTGCAACAGCTCCCCCACTCACCTGTATATGAGTGCACCTATAATATTCACTCGGTGGCCTCATATGACAGGTTTCCTTCACTGACTCGCCCCTTTGCCCTGCGTATGACTGGAGATACAGGTCAACTGAGGGAATTATCAGTTATTCCATATCAGATCCCTAAAGTACTCCGATGGCTATTGCCACTTGTGAGGGTTTGCTGGCAAGCAAACCGAAGACCAAGTTCTTGCCTTCAGTTCTACAAAGCCTCTTTTATGAACTCTTTGTGCCACAAATCAAGCACTTTTATCTACACAGATGGTTCTAAATCTTCTTATGGGGTAGGAGCATCTGCTATCTTCCCCTCCTGTCATGTGTCTGTGTCCCTGCCCAATACAGCCTCTATCTTCACAGCTGAGCTTGTTGCGATACTGGCTGCACTCTATGCCATCGCTTCTTCTTCACCGGGATCTTATACAATATTCTCTGATTCCCTCAGCTCTTTGGAGGCTTTAGACTTTTTATTTCCAGATCACCCGCTGGTTTCAAAGATCCAACAGTGGCTTTTTGTTTATCCCCGTTTATTTTGTTGGATACCTAGCCACATAGGTATAAAAAGAACCTACACCCCTGCTCCTCTTCCTTTCCGTGAGTACGTGGTCGGCCAGTGGCAGAGGACTTGGGGTGAACTCCCCCCAACTAAACTGCATGCCATCAAACAGTCAGTCCGCCCCTGGCCACGTGCTACTAGGTCCCGTACTCAGGATGTTATTCTATGCCGTCTGAGAATTGGGCATTGTCGTCTGACACATGGCTTTCTGGTGGAAGGCCTTCAGCAGCCTCCAATGTGCACTCACTGTGGAGTACCAATGTCTGTACTCCACCTATTTGCTGAATGCCTACGTTTCCATACTCTGAGGCAAAGGCTTTTTCCTTTTATTTGCCAAGGGATGCGTCCTCAGCAGGTTCTGAGGAGCATCCTTTCCGAACATGAGTGCACCTTTAACATGAACCGTGTGTTTAAATTTTTATCAAGAGACATCTCTTAAAGGAAATTTAATGTTATATATTTTTTAGAACCAGATAGACGTGGCGTGTCTTATGATTTTACTTTGATTTTACAGCATTCTAGAGGCATTTATTTTTCTACGTTTTACTCCCTCTTCCTTTTTTTTATATATATATTTTTTAGATTGCTAACCTTAGTCTATGTTTTTAAAGAAGATTTGAAATTTTAATGAATCCTCTCTTTCTGAAAATAGCTGCGAGCTTGCCCACTTGGACTTACGCAACACCCGTCTGTTTTGTACCATTCATTCGCCTGGCGACAGATACCTTTCACACTTCCCCCATTGAGAGCCTACTTGTTGATGCTGGGGAGATGCCACTCGCTCTGCGCCTCTATGCGCGAGCCCGGTGCTTCCCTCAGGCGCCAATAGCTCTCACTGCTTTTGCAGCTGATCTCGACGGTGCCTATGCCGCCGAATGATGCCAGTCATACCCTAAGCCCTTCGGGTTTAGGGCCAGGAAACAGGATTGCACCCTGGATGGTACCGCCTTTGACTATTTGTCGCCACGCCTCTGCTCCCAAAGCTTCTACAGCACCAGGAGTATTGCATTCAGCCTTTTTAGAGCACATTCTGTGTCACAATGAAACTGTGCCAATGTATACTGATGGCTCCAAGTCCCAAGAGAGGGTTAGGTTCCCACGCCATATCCTCTCTATTTGAAGTCAGCGGGGGCTCTGCCAGGTACTGTGTCCGACTTCACGGCTGAGCTGGTTGCAATACACCGCCTGGTATGGGCGATTACGCAACGTGCCTGGTTCGGAGACCGAATTGTGATTTATAGTGACTCACAAAGTGCCCTGAGTGCTCTCGGAGCATTTGAATATCCGCATCCCCTGGTTTGTGATATCCCTGATGTCACAGTTTTGGTGAGCCGGGTGGATATCAAGATTATCTCATGCTTGGTTCCTGGGCATGTAGGAATTTAGTGTTATTCCAAAACGCTAAACTTGTTCCTTAACGGGGTTCGCCTGAAAGTGATGGATTCACACCATTTCCTTGGTCTTGTTTATGACTGACGCCTCACCTTGGAGGCTCTTATTCACAGCCTTAGAGTCTTTGTTGCCCCGCTATGAACATTCTTTGTTCTGTGACGTTCAGCACCCAGGGTGCTGATAGGGCTACTGCCTTACTTTTCTATTGATTCTTTGTTCGTTCGAAGCTTTACTACGGATGCGAGTTTTATGTATCCACAACTGAGCGTGGAAGGTGGGCTTGATCCACTACACCCTTCTTCGCCTGCCGACCAGTGCCTTCCTCATGCCCCCCATTGAGAGCCTATTTGTTGCCGCTGGAGAAATGCCACTCGCTCTGCAACATGTAGAATGCATAATGCGTCTGTACGCGCCAGCCCGCCGTCTCCCCGAGTCGCTAATGTCTCTCTCTCGTTGCATCCTCAACTGATCTCGACCGTGCCTATGCAGCCGAGAGACGCCACTCATAGATCTAGACAGGTAAATGAAGCATTTCTCTGGCAGTGATGCCTAAACTCATCAACATTTAGGACACCTATTTCCAGCTCGTTGTTCAGGTTGGCAAAGGAAGATCCTAAAAGTTTTTATCAATTATACAAAACTAAGGTTAGAGATAAAATAGGCCCACTTATAGATTCCAATGGAGAATTAGTGAGTGATAGGGACTCAATGGCTGGAATGCTAAATGTCTTTTTTCTCTCAGTATTTACACAGGAGGATACTCTAAATATACCTGAGATGTCAATGATCTTTCGGGGTAATGATGAAGAGAAATTAAAGGATATCTTGATCACAAAGGAGATAGTGACAAAGGAAATTGATAAAATCAAAAGTAGTAAAGCACCTGGTCCTGATGAGCTCTTTCCTCGAATTTTGAAAGAATGTAAGGATGTGTTAAGTGAGCCCCTAGCATGCATCTTTAGAAAATCATTGGAGAGTGGCATTGTGCCAGTGGCATGGAAGAAAGCCAATGTGATACCTATATTTGAGAAAGGGGATAAAACAAATATGTCTAATTACAGACCAGTAAGTTTGACATCAGTGGTAGGGAAAATGATGGAATCTATTATAGCAAGGAATATTAGAGACCACTTGGATAAGCATAAGTTGATAAAAGAATCACAGCATGGCTTTAGTAAGGGTAAATCCTGTCTGACTAATTTGCTGTCTTTTTATAGTAAGGTGTATGAAGCAGCAGATAATGATGAAAACTATGATATTTTATACTTAAACTTTAGTAAGTCTTTTGATCGAGTGCCACACTTACAGCTTCTGAGCAAAGTTAAAGCACACAGGATCAATGGCAGTATATTTAGGTGGATTCAGTCATGGCTTGGTGACAGGCAGCAAAGAGTTAGTATAGATGGAGTTAAATCTGAGTGGGGGTGTGTTAGCAGTGGAGTTCCGCAAGGATCTGTTTTGGGTCCCTTGCTATTCTTAATTTTTATTAATGATCTTGACATAGGTATAAGTAGTGACCTGAGTAAATTTGCTGATGATACTAAGCTAGGTAGGGCCATTAGGGCTGATTCTGATGCTGTTGTAATGCAGGAGGAATTGACCATTCTGTCCAATTGGGCCGAGAAATGGCAAATGAAGTTTAACATAGACAAATGTAGTGTACTTAGTATAGGTAGAAATAATCCATTGAATAGTTATAAATTAAATGGGAGAATTTTAGGGAGGACTGATTGTGAGAGGGACTTGGGTATTTTGGTAAGTTCAGACCTTCGTCCTAGAAAGCAATGCCTAAATGCTAAGAATAAAGCTAATAGGATATTGGGATTCATTAGGAGGAGTGTAAGCAATAAGAGTGCTGAAGTCATTCTAAAACTGTATCTGGCGCTAGTTAGGCCTCATCTAGACTATGCAGTACAATTTTGGTCACCATATTATAGGAAGGATATTGATTTGCTTGAGTCTGTGCAGAGAAGGATGACAAAGATGATTGGTGGGCTAAGGAACTTACCTTATGGTGGAGGGCTCAGAAAACTAAATCTACATACATTGGAAAGGAGAAGAGTCAGAGGGGAATTGATTGAAGTCTTCAAATGGGTAAAAGGATATAATAAAGGGGATCTGGGTAAGGTTCTTATACTTAGTGAACATGACAGGACACGTAGCAATGGGTTTAAGCTTGATAAGTATAGGTTTAGGAAGGAGATTGGGAGGAATTGGTTTACAAATCGTGTGGTAGATGAATGGAATAGGCTCACTAGACATGTGATAGAAGCCTCCTCTCTGGGTAGTTTTAAGAATAGATTAGATAAATATATGGATGAAGCTGCTAGATGGGACTGACTTTATTTTTATATACATATGTATATATTTTTCTAAGGAGTGGGGAGATTATATTTTGCGGTTGCATGAATGGACATAATCCTCTGGATGCATTTTATGTATATTGTAGATTAGATCTGACGAACTCCTGTAAAGGGTGACAATGTTGATAACTTTTCTCTGGTAAGAAATCTTTTGTGTGTTGACTGGAACAGGAGCTGCCAAGTGTAGGCCATGAATGGTCTTTTGCAGTCTCCTTCTTTTCTTATGTTCTTAAGTAGTCTTCCTAGAGGGGGAAGTCTCCCATTCAAATCCCTGACCAATTAGAAAGGTCCTCAGCAACTGTGCCACGATTTGGCGGATGGCCCCCACCTCTGTATAGCCTGGGATACCTTTTCTGTGGGAATTGTATGGGTAAGTTTTTGGTCTATTGCATCAGTATAGACATTTGTTTGTAGCTGTGTGTGAAAGATTATTTCTTCTGTTACTACTTTTGCCTTTTGTATGAGGCTATTTGCCTGTTTCATCAAGTTGACTGCATGTAAGAAGAATGGATGAGTATATATATATCCCTGTGAAGAAATATTAGTCTTACTGCACTGCTGATTCAAGGTCATGTAAAAAAATGTAATGACTAAGAAATGAATAATAGGAGTAAGATGAGAATGTCTGATTAGATTAAATGGATAGAGATAATAAGGGAAGATGCTTCCTCTCTTTCTGCTTAAGGATAAAACCTAACTGGATGAGATCTTACAGAACATAGTGCCAATGACATGCAAAAGTAGATATTTGTGCTTAATCATATAGGGTAGGGTTCTTTTAGTTCCATAGATTAGGACTGACCCCCATCTTATGGCAAAGTAGTTTATATACTAATAAATATTTTGTGCTATGTGCATCTTACATTATATGTGAAGTAAAGGCAAGATCCCATCCCTTAGATGCTGGTTAACAAATAATTTCATAATACACATAAATAAGTCGGCTAGAAATAAGGTTTTCTCAATATCTACTGAGATGACACATCTTCTCTTTTAGGACATCTTACTCCTCTGCATGCAATCATCTTTGGCTTAACATGTGGCAGTGTTGGCATCTCTCTCCTCACTTTTGGAGTAAATGGAGTTACTGCCACTCTTGGGTTAATGAACCTTGTGTTATATACGTCTTTATACACACCACTAAAACGTCTGAGCATTGCAAATACTTGGGTGGGTGCAATAGGTAAGTTTCTTCAAGGAGGAGTTCTTGAATTTTCTTCCCTGAAATATTGTTGATCTCAGTAATTGTAGAACTAAACTGGTTCTTCAATTAACATACCATGTATTTCTCTTTTAGTGGGGGCTATACCTCCTGTGATGGGGTGGGTAGGATGCACTGGAGAATTAGATGGCGGAGTATGGATTATGGCAGGCATCTTGTATGCATGGCAGTTTCCTCACTTTAATGCTCTGTCATGGAATCTACGTCAAGATTACTCAAGAGCAGGTTACCGAATGATGTCAGTCACCAATCCAGGTATTCACTTGTCTTTTTTTTTGTTCCCTCATGCTTTTCATCAGCAATGGGTTCCAATTTAGTTCCCTCCTAGATAATTTGTTCCTGCAGGCTTTGCTGTCTACTTCCTGTCCTAAGTCTTTATAACTAAGTTTTGCTTTATTCCCCTTTAATTGAGGACTTCAGCCAATCTGGGGATGGATTCTCGCCATCCTGATTGTAGCATCTTTGCATTGTTGGAGGAGGGAAGCCTCTTCCATTGCTTGGCTGCTTAAGAATCAGAGAGGCGGGGCCTCCCTCCAACACAGAGCATACTTTTTTCCTTTTTTTGTTTTTCCCCCTAGTTTTAGTTGTTCTTTTGGTCAGTTTAGTGTTGCTGTTTGATTTGCTTTTCTTTCTTTTTTTTTGCTAATTTTGACATAGCCTATAAATAGGCAACTTATGTTAGGTGATTTTTAAATTATGGTGTCTATGCCCTTGTTGGCTGTTGCCAGAATAGATGTTAAGAAATACAGCTTAGCTGAGTAGAAACATAATTTTAATAACAACAAAGTTAAGCCACATCAGCCAAGTTCCTTCCCCGACAAATTATTTTGCCCAAAACATTTTAAAAACTGCCAATTTTTTTATTTCTTTAAATGTTATAATTTTTCATGCTGTTATCCCCTTCCCCCCATTTTTTTTGGAAATCTTAAATTTTTCTAGAAAAAATTTACCCACTAATTTGTCTGTTATTGACAAGGATGACTATACTCATCATCTCTAAAAACATTATATAGTATAAAACTTTGGTAAACCAATCCACATGGATAAAGAAAAACTACTTGAACTAACCTTTTATTAACATCAAACTACAAACTAATTAGTATAGAAGGCCTTAAAACAGGCTACAATGCACAAATGGACTTTGAATGATTCACACATTTATCTTGATTCTTTCCTTATTGGTTTTCCCTTGCGATCATGCTTTTTTGCACAGTAAGCACATTTTCTGGTGGGGTTCTTTTTTCCGTAGCTGGAATTTCAATAGGGAAATGTCAAGGGAAAAACTTTGTTACAGTTGAAGTAGAGGGTCGTGCAGGCTTCGGCTGATAAATTTATGGATGCTATTTTTCCAACAAAGATCTGACAATGCTACATCAAAATTTGAGATGTGTGATAGGTTTAGGTCCCGCATTTAGGCCTTCTAAAGAAATTTTATATAGGATATAAGAATTCCATATCTAATAAATGGAAAAAAAAACTTCTCTCTTCTTTTTCTTGGTATTTGCTGACAACTTTCATAGCTATATTATGAATTGTAGAAAGCATTCCCACATCTTTTTAATCATTCCAATGAAGGGCCATTAATTTAAAATGCTGCAAAGCAACCACCTCTCTTTTTTTTCAGCTTCTGGGTCTTGAATTTTTCTGGCAAATCTTTTCTATTCAAACAAACAGTTCCATAAATGTCCCTAATATTTTCTATCAATTAGTCTACCAATTGTAGACTATTATAATAATTATCAACTGTCAAACAATAGCCCTTACATAATAAAGGCTTGATAAGTGACATTACAACTTTAGAAGTCATTGATAAATCATATGAATCATCAAAATTGGTTCCCTTTCCAACATATATAATAGAGTTCCAAATATGCTTCTTTTTAAAGGCATGTATTGTACCCATCCTAAACGGCCTTTGAATAACATAAGGTTCTCATCAATGCATATGTTGTTTTTTGGAGTGTAATATTTTTAAAACTTTATCAATATATTTAGAAAAACATCATAAATTTTAGACATTTTATGATTTGGGTGTGTTTCTAGATTGTAGGCTTCATTGTCTGAAAAATGCAGATAATGCTTGATCTTATTATAGCGCTTGACTGGCATTGTCTTTCTAAAAATTGGCCTCTCTAGCAGTTCATCCTTAGACCAGCTCATCTCTTCTTCAGGTGATTTAACTATACCATCTAAAAGTTTTAGTGCCACAAAAAAACATGTAATTCTGATGGTGTTATAGGTCTCCAAGTCCTGTCACCTTTGCCCGCTTGCTGTGTAAATATATTAGTTTCTGAACAAATGAGATCAATCAGTTCATCATCAACAAAAAGAGAGAAAATGTTTAGTGGTATTGTACTTGAAGTGTCACTCTGAATTGAAGTACCTGCCTCCCTTGAAATGGAAGGGAGGCATAAGAAAATCTTCTGTTACTTTCAGCTGAATCCATTATCTTGCATCAATCAAATCATCTTCACTATCCTCAAACAATGAATAAATACCAACTGAATCAATTGAAGATTCATTTGAACTATCAAGGCTTCGTTTTGAAAAAGTATCACTAGTCACTTGAAGAATCTTTCATTATGGGCAAATAATATTTGATAATAAAAAATCCAATAAGTATCTTCATTTGAATACAATCACTTTATTACATAGGTAATAAGCCACAATTATAAATACAGAACAAATGTTAATTCACTGAGAGTAATACAGACAACACCTTTGACTGCTTGTGGGTAACTGTTTAATCAACTCCCACCCACCTCCTCTGCTTCACACTGTTTGCCCTAGTTGTCAGATATATGAGAAGCTCAAATCCATCATTTTCGAAGGATGAACCAACTCATCTCTGTCATTATTTAAATGAAAAAAAAATAAGGATGAGTGAACTTGTCCTAGGTTGGTTACTCATCCATACCAGGGAAAGAGTTAAGTCAGATGAAGTCCTGGTTCACATTTATGTTGTAGTGGACACTCTACACTGTATTTTCCTGTTGTTTGGATCCCACAATAACCCATAGACCACTACTGGAAAATAAAAAGCTCCCCAAAGTGTGTAGATTAGTAATAAAATGTTTATGAAGTTATTCTATAGCTTTGATTGATGACTTGGCTTATGCCGATGAGGGCGCCAAAGAGACTGGGCGACCAGACCAGCGTTTTGCTCTTCCTGATACTGATCACATGGCAGGAATCAAGGCAGCCCTTCGGGTTGCTTGGCAAAGAAGATGGAAGATGGCCGATAGCAACTTAAAGTTGCATGCCATTGCCCTAGGATTGTTCCTTCTTTTTTTCTGTTTCATTCTGCCTTGTGAATTTTAAAATAGCCATACTAGGCTAGAATTTTAATTAGGGTGACTTATGCCTTTGAAGGCAGTCCACAGGTGGGCTTCTCTTGTTATGTCGAAGCGCCCAGGTTACGGTTTTCCTTGGACAAGAATAAGGTAGTGCACTTATGTCGCTATCCAGGGCTCCACCCTGACTCGGGCTTGTTCCTCAACGTGGTTCGCCTGGAAGTGGTGAATTCGCACCATTTTCTTGCTCTCGTTTTCGACCTACGCTTCACCCTATTGTGAGTGCCTAACTTTTCTACCGATTCTTTGTTCGTTCGAAGCTTGACTACAGATTTGAGTTTTATACATCGGCACCCGAGCGTGTATTATGGAACGTGGACTCGATCCACCACACCTGTCTGCCTTGTGACCGGTGACTTCTGCCACTTGGTCTGCGCCATAGAGTGCATTATCCGATTGAAAGTACGGGCCGGCATCTCCCTCAATCCACAACGGCTCTCATTGCACGCGCAGCCGATTTCGCCGGTGTATATGCCGCCTCGAAACGCCAGCCACCTTGAGCCCTTTGGGTCTAAGCCTAGGAAACTCCTTCAAGAGCTCACTGTAACTCCTGGGCTGGTGGCGCCTTTGGTTCTGCCCAGGACGCCATCCGGTAGGTTAACACCTTTGACTATTTGTAGCCATGCCTCTGCTCCCAGAACTTCGCCAGTGCCGGGAGTATTTCCTTCAACCTTTCTGGAGAACACTTCGTGTCACGCTGGATCCCTGCCAAAGGGGTCTGCTTCCAAGCCCTATTCCCACTGTTTGAAGTCATCGGGGCTCTACTAGGCACTGTGTCTCATCGCGGCCGAGTTGGTTGTATTACAACGCTCGTTACTCGAGACTGTTTGAAGTCAGCGAGGCCGTCTGTCTTCAAGGCCGAGGTGGTTGCAATACACCGCTCGGTACGAGATATATGGCGACGTGTCCGGTTCGGAGACCGGATCGTGATTTATAACGACTCACAAAGCGCCCTGAGTGCTCTCAGGACATTGAAGTATACACATTCCTTGGTTCGCGATATTGGTGACGCCACGGTTATGGTGAGCCGGGCAGATTTCGAGACTGTTTCAGGTCGCTTTCTGTCGTCTCCGAATCGGGCACACTCGTAGGATGCACCACCCTTTGATGGAGCCCTCCTCTGCATATTACTGCAAGGACTGCGTGGTCTCCCAGACTGTTCGGCACAGTCTTCCAGTCTGTCCCATTGCCATGACGTTTAGAGTCGCTACCGCTTGCCCCTTGTACTCGGGATGGGTTCGTGTGGGCAATTGGAGTTTCTGGAGGGGGTTGGCCTCCTCCATTGCATATAGTTGCATCTGTGGTTTATGGGTGCTTGCTCTCCTTCTGGCACATTAATGTGCTCTTTCTTTTTGTTTATTTTTCTGACATTATTTTTGCTTGTCTTTGTTAGTTTGAGTTGTTATTGTTTTTGTTTTTTGTCCTTTATTTTTAATAGCCTATTTGTAGGTCATAATTTAAATTATGGTGTAATTTCCATGATTTAGGCCCTTGATAGCAATCACCAAATAGGACCCTCCTTAAATAAATAAGATAAATGCTAGGTTAAATGTTTTATTGTAAATACCTTCCAAATGGACTCAATGGATTCTCTAATAATTAACAGAATATTTTCTTCCTGAGGTCTGTGTCAGCGAACTTCTCTTCGTTATAGTGTTTTGTTGCTATTGCTTTCAACTGCGGCTCCTATTTGGAATGTGACAACATGGACCTTCGCAGTTGACTCTTTGCCGCTCAATCTCTACCTTATTTTCCTTGGTAAATAGTTGTGTAATAACATTTGAGTATAAAATTGGGAAACTAGATCAAAGAGAGAGACATAATAGTCTTTTTTAACACATTACACTGTCAAGTTCCCAGTCTGATATAAGGTTATTTAATGCATAGGATTGTAACTTAAAGGAGTGGGTTCCCAGTCTAGTGATGGGTTTAGAAAAAGGATTGGTAAAATTTGGGTCTACAAATCGAGTGGTAGATGAATGGAATAGGCTCACTATTCATGGGTTAGAAGCGTCCTCGCTGGTGAATGTTAAGAATAGATTTATTGATGAGAATGGTAGATGGGACTTAACTGGATGATGGAAACAGGAGCTGCCCCATATAGACTATTGATTGGCCTTTTGTAGACTCCTTCATTTTTTTATGTTCCTATGTCATATATTTTACTATTTCACCTGGGGCTGCAATTGCATTTAGTCCTTGTTTTGACATACACCCCTTCCGGTAACAAAAAAGCCCACCCCTCTCCATCTGGCAAATCACATTTATCGCCCCATCCACTGCAAGGGGCCATCAAGTATACCATGGAAATCATGCTGCTGATGACATGGAGAACATTGCATTCCCCCTCCAGCCCCAATGATCTCATATGTTCCGTTCTGGTCCCGAATGCATGTTGGACGATCTGCAGCTATAGATCTACCAGATATTTTCCTTTCTCTATCTTCCCTTTATATATCTCCCATTCCAAGCTTTCTGAGAGAAACTCTGTGTTGGTTTCTCTTTTAAATTAAAAGAAACAGTCCCCATCCGCAAATCAAAGGAGCCCCGAACCTGCCCACCCACTACAGCCTTATCTCGTTCCTCTCAGCCATAGGCACCATAGGCCATCAAGATGGAAATTATATGTAGAGAATTATGTGCACTCCGGGTCACAATATGTTCCAGGAGAATCTTCACCGTTGACTATTTATCACCATGGTTCTTTCCAGGAAGGCACCACCTTTAACTATTTATCACCATGGTTCTGCCCAGGAAGGTACCACCGTTGACTATTTATCACCATGGTTCTGCCCCGGAAGGTACCACCGTTGACTATTTATCACCATGGTTCTGCCCAGGAAGGTTCCCCAGTTGACTATTTATCACCATGGTCTGCCCAGGAAGGTACCACCGTTGACTATTTATCACCATAGTTCTACCCAAGAATGTACCACCCTTGACTATTTATCACCATGGGTCTGCCCAGGAAGGTACCACATATGACTATTTATCACCATGGTTCTGCCCAGGAAGGTACCACATATGACTATTTATCACCATGGTTCTGCCCCGGAAGGTACCACCGTTGACTATTTATCACCATGGTTCTGCCCAGGAAGGTACCCCAGTTGACTATTTATCACCATGGGTCTGCCCAGGAAGGTACCACCGTTGACTATTTATCACCATAGTTCTACCCTAGAATGTACCACCCTTGACTATTTATCACCATGGGTCTGCCCAGGAAGGTACCACATATGACTATTTATCACCATGGTTCTGCCCAGGAAGGTACCACATTTGACTATTTATCACCATGGTTCTGCCCAGGAAGGTACCACATTTGACTATTTATCACCATGGTTCTGCCCAGGAAAGTACCACCTTTGCTCTCAAAGCTTCTAAAGCGCCGGGAGTGTTGCGTTCGGCCTTTTGGAACACGCTGGATCCATGCCAGTGTATACTGGTGGCTTGCCTGCTGTTTCCCTTGTTTGAAGTCCCTCCCTGCGCGGGGTATCCTGTGTAGCCTGTTACACTTTGTACCCAGAGAAGCTGTACATCCTCCCAGCCTGAGTACAAATTAAGGAAGTCCTATCACTGGATAGACATGAACACACTGATGGGGCCTGGGAGGGTGTCGGTGTGCTTTCCTCTCGGTCCCACTCAGCACTACTTTAATTTTATTTAGTATTATTAATAGCATTATTATTGTTATCATTATTATTATTTAGTATGATTTTTATATCATTATTTATTATTATTATGCACTATAATTATTTAGTATGATTAGTATTAATTATTGTTATTTATATTACTTATTATTATCCTTACAGCTCTTCACTCAACATTTTCTCCCCACATTTAGCACCAGGGGGAGTATTTCCACATGTAGAAAGTTTGGTTCGGTAGCCCTGGTGCCTTGGTATACCTCATACCATCCTGGGATCACCTAGCACCAGGATATGATAATAATAGGTGATCACCCACCCTGCTCTTTAGTGGACCTGCCTGTCTCTACTTCTTTTTATTAGATACCCTCCTATCCCCGTAAGGGGCACGGCGATTTGCTTTCCTGGCTGCCGTGCTGATGGGACTCAGCGCCCCGTCCGGCCCCAGCTTAGCCTCTTCTCCTTTCTGAGGCACCCTACTTCCTCACTTTCCATACAACCTCTCCCACAACTTTCACTGGTCGGACTCTAATTTCACAGGGTAGACACCGACCAGCTTCCGCTCACCCAACCATTCCGAATCGGGGTTGAGGGGGAAGGGGACAACGTCCCTTCACCCCTGAGCTCTGGCCTGGGGAAGTGTGTTTTTAACAACCTGCTTCATTCCCAACAACACCTTCCTCACATGCCCTTTCTTCCTCCTTTCTCTGTCTATAAATTTTACGCCGTGCCCAAGATGGAGCCGCCATGCTGATGGGCTGCCAGGTCACTAGGCGGGAAAAGTGGCCTCAAATGGCGGCAGCTGGTTCTGTCGGCCCCGTGTTCACCCCTTGTAGAGCGGCGGGCTACTGCGTGGGGTGATGAGCGTTTTCATCCCCTGACAATTACAGGGTCACCATACCCAATGATGATTTAAATAAAGAAACTAATACTCCTCCTCGACCATAACTGGAGCCACCTTCGGGCAGCTCCACTAAAAATAATGGAGCCTTCCCCCCCTGTTCTTTGTTAGGGAGCCCTCCAAATTTCTTCTAACAGAGAGGAGGCTTACTCCTCTCCCAGGCCTACGGGTGTAGGGGACTCCCCTTCACCCCCTTCTCTGGAGGCGCCTTTAGGTGCCTCCCTCTTACCAGCGGCAGCCCCTCCTTTTCTTCACAAAAGACTACCAAGAAAGCACACAGGTGGCTGAAAATTGGCCGCTCTAGGTTGGAGCGCGTCGATAGGGCCAACCCCTTCAGGGGGGCAAGGGATGGCAGAGCCCTTCAGTCCTTGCCCCCTACCATCCTGCACTTGTGAGCTAAGAGCCTACAGAGGGTCACTGTATGTGCCCCCCTCCCTCTCTCTTGCTCGACTGATGCGGGTTCGCCAGCATTAGGTGTAAAAGGAACCTCGAACGGGATCTGTGATGTCTCGGGGGGGGGGGGGCGCACATGGAGCCGCCCCTTCCCTGAGATGGACATGGTCCCTGAGGTGACCCAGCCCGCCCCGTAGAATCTTTCAGGGCGTCGAACAGGAGCTCGGTACCAAGCACAGAACCTGAGTCCTCCCCTGTAAAGGCTTCTCCTAAGAAGGCGCGAGCGCCCGAGGCCTTAAAAGAAGAGGAGGGATCTTCTCCATTTCAGAGAAGGATCTTGCTGAGGCCGGTCTATCTGGCCTCGGGGCTCCTGCCGGCGGAGGGGAGAAGCAAGCGGGTGTATTCCCCGCCCTCCTCTCAAAAAGAAAAGAAACAAAAAAAAAGACAGGGGGGGGGGGCTCCTCTCCTTCCTCGGGAGCCACGGGGACGGTCGGGGCCGCTGCCGTTTCGGTATGCGACCAAGGCAAGAACGGCACGTCCGGCCCCGGTGCTCACCTGGGTGGGGGAGTCCCTGACAAAGACAAAAAGTGCGCAGAGCGGAGCCTCAATTACGTCGGGCGCTTCATTTAGAAATTACCTGGCATTTTTTAGCCCTCTGGCTTCAAACGCTTCCTCGTTATTCGCTCCACTGATGGCAGCATGTTGGTTGAAGGCAACATGATCCATCATAGGAGAGCTCTAGCTAGTGTGATTGACCCGTTTCTCGCACGGTGGCCTTCTGACGAATGTGTTGAGTACCTCTGAGATGGCCATGATTACTGCCCTTCGGACACTTGATGGCACGCCGGTGAGTGTGACGAGCACTTTTCATTGAACTTCGTGAAAGGAGTGATTTATGCGAGGGAACTCTTGGACTAATCTATAGATGACATCACCTTAGAGCTGGCTGACCATGGGGCGTATAAGTCGAACGTGTGATGAGAAAACAGGTAGTGGCCTCGAGACCCACCCCTAAACTCTTCGTCACGTTCGACTTTGACAAGCTACCTGAGTTGGTGCGTTCCCGTTTGTATCGATAGCGCGTGAAGGCATTCGTGCCACTGGCGCGGAGGTGCTACTACTGCCACCGCTGGTAGACTCGATCCACCACACCGGCCTTCGCCTGGCGACCGGTGCCTTCCGAACTTTCCCCATTGAGAGCCTACCCTTCGATGCTGGGAAGATGCCACTCGCTCTGTGCCGTGCACAGTGCATTATTCGCCTGTACAGGCGAACCCGGCAACTCCCTCAGTCGCCAACAGCTTTCACTGCATCCGCAGCTGATTTCGACGGTGCCTATGCCCACAAGAGACGCCAGTCATACCCTAAGCCCAGCTAAGCCCTCTGGGCTTAGGGCTAGAAAACTTCTTCGAGAGCTATATAGCTCTTGGGCCGGTGGCGACCCTGGTTCTGCCCAGGACGCCACCCTGGAGGTACCACCTTTGACTATTTGCGTCACGCCTCTGCTCCCAAAGCTTCTACAGCGCCGGGAGTTTTGCGTTCGGTCTTTTTGGAGCACACTTCGTGTCACGATGGAAATGTGCCAATGTATATGGATGGCTCTAGTCCCAAGAGGGGGTCGGTTTCCATGCCCTATCCTTTGTTTTGAAGTCAGCGTGGCTCTGCCAGGCACTGCGTCTGTCTTCACGGCTGAGTTGGTTGTAATTATATATGACTCACAAAGCGCCCTGACTGCTCTCGTTGCATTGGAATCTACGCATCCCTTGGTTCGTGATATCCGTGACGCCACTGTTTTGGCGAGCCTGGCGGATGTCGAGATTATCTTCTGCTGGGTTCCTGGACATGTAGGAATTGCGGGGAATGAGGGAGCCAAAGAGTCCGCAAAGACTGGGCGACCAGACCAGCGTTTTGCTCTTCCTCACACCGATTACATGGCAGGAATACGGGCTCCTTAGCAAAGGAGATAGGAGACGGTCGAAGGGAACTTAAAGTTGCGTGCCATTGCGCCGTGACTGATCCCATGGTCCTAGACCCAATGCCGCGACGGCTTCAGGGTGCTTTCTGTCGTCTCCGAGTTGGACACACTCGCGGGACGCATCACCATTTGATTGAGCGCTCGAATGCGCCTTATTGCGAAGACGTGCGTTGTCTCCCAGACAGTTGGACACCTTCTTGTTGAATGTCCCAGTCTGGGCGATCTTCGCCCACTTTACCTGTCCCGATACCGGGACCAGCTGGGTCGCTACCGTTTGTCCTTTGTACTCGGGACAGTTCGTGCACACTGACTTGTGGACTTTACGACTTTTTGGTGGAGGCTGGCCTCCTCCACTTTATTTGAGTGTTTGTTGTGGGTCGTATGTTCCTTCGCCGGGGAGAGGCGGGCTTGCCTCCGATGCCGGAGCGCGCTTCGTTTTGCATTTTTGCTTTGTTTTTCTTACTTGAGTTTTTAGCATTGTTATTTGTTATTTGCATATTATTATTTGTTGTTTTTTAATTTAGCCTAGTAATAGGCTGGGTCGAGTACGGTGACTTATGCCCAAGTAGGCATCACCTCGCTTCTGCAAGACGTTCTCGCTACTCTTTACGCGGATGACCTTTTGATATCTTATTATGGTGCGGCCGATCGGCCCACTCTGTGTCGTCGAAACCACAGGCATTGAACTTGCCCCTGAAACTGGGTCGTGCCTGCTTCTTTTTTTGTTTTTGGTTATTTGTTTCGTTTGGTTTAGGAATTTTATAGTAGCCTAGCACAAGGGTAAAATTTTAATTACAGGGACTTAAATCTTGAAGGCATTCGCTAGATGTTCGTGTAAAAAAAAAGAGAAAAAAGGCTCTATCTGTCTTTACACCAGAAATTGTTGAATACACCGCTCGTTTCTAGAGATTACTCGTCGTGCCATGTTTGGACACCAACTTATGGTATTTATTAGGCCTTATTCATGATGCCTTGTTGCTGTGAGCAGGCCACTGTTGAGGTTTTCTTCTGCCTGATTCCTGGACATGTGGGGATTGCGAGAAATGAGGTGCGCTAAAAATAAAACTTTCATCCACACCTTCCTTTCCCCTCTGGTGTTCATCGTCACTTTGTTGCTCCTTTCATATCCTCCTAATGAGCATTGTGCGATTGCATCCATCCTCGCTCATTTTTTTATATTAAAAATGCGGGAATTTTATTGAATAAAGATTATACCATCTTATATTTTCTTCTTACAACCTCGTAATTTTTACTCTTTTCAGCATGGCAATTTTACAAGAATGGTGACAGCAAGAGTTCTCGAAAGCTCTTTCACTTTTCTCTTGTACATCTTCCAGCACTTTTTGTCCTAATGATAATCAGTAAAAAGATTCAAAATAAAAGTGAACCGCCAGAAACAAGATGAGATTAATCCATGTTTTAAATAGTTTTGTATAGATTTTGCATATTCACATCGTTTCACTTAATTATATACTTTTAAAAATATTGTTAATATTTATTTATATAAATTCAGTGATTATTTATATTTTCATACCATACGTTTGCTTATTTTTAAAAAAAGCAAACAATAATTTGGGTATTCCTCAAATGTAGACGGTTTTATCGTCGTCTTAAGGATATTAAAAACAAATTCTATACTGGGTTTTTTGTTTGAATTCGCCTACAGTCATGCTGGTTAATCTGTAGCAATTTGTGAAGCGAGTGTTTGTATGCAATGTGATGTAAAGAGGGAGGTGGAAGTCGATCCGTTTAAAACAGGGCCATTGCAGATGCTTGCTCTGTGTGGGACAAACATGAAAGAGAATGAAGAGTTTGCGGTCAGTGGAGTGAGTGTAGTGCGATTACATGTAGATCATGGTGATAGGAGTAAATTTGTGTTGTGCTATTGAGTGAGGAGTGGCACTTTGCAATGGTTGGGTATGAAAGTGTGACCTTTGTGATGATAGAAGTGGAGCTGAGGAAAGGATTCTGAATGACTTTGGACTGTCGCGGGTGGTCCCTGTAACCACCTGCCACTAGAGTCCTATCACTCTTGAGACGCCCGTTAGATTGGTAGGAGGTTTAAGTATACTGATACTTATTTTATTTTATTCCAAAATATAATTCCCCACCACCCAACAAAATTACCAAATATATAAGATACGTATAACCACAGTAAATATCATAGCTGGGCGCGACTTTGACTTTACCGCCGGATCTGGTGCCACTGCGGCTCTATTTCCCCTCCCCCCCCCCCCCCCCCCCCCCGCCTCCAATGTGACTTGCGACTTTTTTTTCCGGTGCGACTCCACTAAATTACAAAGTAAACTTTAGCGCGATAACAGAAACATGCTTTTATAAGGCAGAAAAAAACACATACAAAAAAGCCGCGGCAATTTCTGTCAAAAAAGTAGTCTTTGTTCCTGTTCAAAGTCGCGGAAAATTGGCGGTGAGACTTTGCTTAGTCTAACTTTTTCAAAACTTTTGCGACTTCGAAATTCATAGTGCGACAAAGTCGCAACGCCCAGCTCGGGTAAATATCAATCAATAAAAATACAATGTACCACTCAAATATATATAAAACAATAACACAAAATTCAATGAACACTTTAAATAAATATGAATCGATACCACAACAAAACACCTAAATTTTTACATAAGCACCAACCGGGTGCTCTCCCTCTCTCCACACCCTGGAGGGTACCACATTTGGCTATTTGTCGCCACGCCTCTGCTCCCAAAGCTTGTACTGCGCCGGGAGTATTGCGTTCGACCTTTTTGGAGCACACATCGTGTCACGCTGGAACCGTGCCAGTGTATACGGATGGCTCCAAGTCCCAAGAGGGGGTCGGCTTCCACGCCGTATCCCCTCTGTTTGAAGTCAGCGGGGCTCTACCAGGCGCTGCGTCTGTCTTCACGGCCGAGCTGGTGGCAATACACCACTCGGTACGGGAGATTACGCGACGGGCCCGGTTCGGAGACCGGATTGTGATCTATAGCGACTCATAAAGCGCCCTGAGTGCTCTCGGGGCATTGGAATCTCCGCATCCCCTGGTTCGCGATATCCGTGACGCCACGGTTTTGGCGATCCGGGCAGATGTCGAGATTATCTTCTGCTGGGTTCCTGGACATGTAGGAATTGTGGGGAATGAGGGCGCCAAAGAGTCCGCGAGGACTCTGCGACCGGACCAGCGTTTCGCTCTTCCTCACACCGACTACATGGCAGGAATACGGGCAGCTCTTCGGACTGCTTGGCAAAGAAGATGGGAGACGGTCGAAGGGAACTTAAAGTTGCGTGCCATTGCGCCGCGACTGTTCCCATGGACCTATCCCCCAATGCCGCGGCGGCTTCAGGTTGCTTTCTGTCGTCTTCGAATCGGACACACTCGTGTGACGCATCGCTACTTGATGGAGCGCTCGCATGCGCCCTATTGCAATGACTGCGTCGTCCCCCAGACTGTTCAGCATATTTTTGTCGAATGTCCCAGTCTGGGTGATCTTCGCGCACGATACCTGTCCCGGTACCGGGATGGGCGGGGTCGCTACCACCTGTCCCTTGTACTCGGGACGAGTGCGTGCACCATGACTGGTGTACTTATTGACTTTTTGGGGGAGGCCGGCCTTCTTCCTTTCATTTAACCCGGTTTAATTGTTGTTGTTTTTGTTATTGCTTTGTTATTGTTATTTCTTTTTATTGTTTCCTGTTTAATTTTTTAAAGTAGCCTAGAACTAGGTTGTTTGTTTACGGCGACTTATGCCTAAGTCGGCAGTCGCCAGATAGCCCCTTAAATAAAAAAAAAAAAAATCCCTCTCTCCAACCCTTATGGCTACTACAAAACTTACTTAAGCCGGCTCGGTATATTAAATGGTCACTAAGTTGCCCCGGGGCGTTTTTCGCGCGTTTGGGGCAGTACCCTCGCTTTCCCTTAATGTGGAGCGGGGAAAAGGGTGAGGTCATGGTTTCTCTCTCACGGGGGAGCATAGGAATGGATGGCTATGGCCCCTAAATCGTGCTACACTTATGAATTAGAGCTCTAGATTTTCCTTTTCCTCACTAAGACAAGGGCAGTGGAAACTTAAAAAGGGGACAAAAATTACCCCCTGCTCGTTTTTTTAAGGGTGTAACATATCGCCCCCTTCCCTAGTTCATATATACACCACTCATACATATTCGTACCTGGCTTTGTTTTCCAGCTCCGCTTTGTTCACGCGTAAATCGGCCTTCTCTGTTTATTTCGCTCAAAAAAACAATTTTTCTAAGAATATCCTGTGGGGGAAAATATCACCAGCGAAAAACGAGGGCTACGACACTGCTTCCAAGCAGCTTTGTCCTCAATCCGTCACCGAAACCTGAAACAAAAGGTGGGCATTAGGGGTACAGACGAGTTGAGGCGAATAGAAAACAACTAGCGCCCAATTGCAAGATGGAGTAGAGTCAAGAAAGAACCTCACAAAGGAGCACCCCATTGGCCATATTAAAATCTTAAAATTTGGCACAGAAATCGATCACTGGAATAATATGCCATGTTGTAACAATGAACCAATGTAGAACAAAGCAAATACATGTAAATAATGTTAAATCGCAATATGTATCAATGCAAAGTCGAATACGTTTTAATGAGGCAAGCGAAATTGTTAGGGTTCCCACGCTAATGTACAAACATATAGGCATTAGGAAACAGATGTAAGCCAAAGGCCTGGACGCAGATAACGGAGGAAGTGGAAAACAGCTGGACACACACAGAACGAAGTCTGATCTGACCAGCCAAAGTTTACATAACCTGTGAAAGGACGAAATCAATCTTGCTATGGATGTCGTCTTTATAAGCCTGGTCAAGTGGCCAAAATGCAAATACTCCGCCTAGCAGTCTTAGTAGAGAACACACGCACATACTTCTGACCCTATAAGCTCCTCTCCGCGTCCAGATTACGAGAAGTCACGACCACTTAATTGGACTTGGTATAAATAGATGGGCTGAAACATTCTCATGAGGATTATTCATTATCATTCTGATTTGTGTATTAGTAGCGTGCCGAGTCCATTCTTCGTCCTCAATTCATCCGTCCATAGTCCCAACAATCTGACGCAGAAGGAGACTTACAAGAAACATGGAACATTAACACTGATAGTCAGCCCATAGGCGTGAACGCTCAAACGAACCAATGAAGGCTCAACTATTTCGCTTGCCCGAACTGAGGTAGCCTTAAGCCGAGATTAAAGCGAAAAAAACCGCCATTTTTCTCCCGAGTCCTTCTGCCAAGCAATAACCAGGTTACCATTCGAACCCAGCCTACCAGCGGATTACCTGAAAGAACCCTTTGGAGTCTGACTAAACTTGACCGTAAGGCCGCCTCAACCGCCTTAGCATGACACCCATACACTGGTAACCCATCGTCACCCCTAAACTTGTGATCATCCATAAACTAATGATGACCTATAAAACTACCTCAGGACGAGTAGTGTATTAAATTGAGAATGGGTATCGGTTGATGGTGGAGAACACGGCATGGGCAAATAAGTAAAAACTCGAGCTTTTAGTACTCCAGCTCCTCCCCAGTCACGGTATTTCGGGACTCACTATAGAGGGGATCCTGCTGCTTCGTAGGGACCAGGAGGAGCCGCCGGGACTTCCGTGAGGGTGGCGAAGTGGAATTTGATCATATCGCATTCATTATTTACCTTGATCTTATATTGTATTTGGTGTTTTACTATATTATTCATTTCTCACCATACAACCCTTAAGCCTTTTCTGTCTTTTTTGGAGGCATAAACCAAACACTTTTTCTATTTCTGTGCCTTCCTCGTTCAATTCTTCTCTACTCCCTTCTTTTGCCCCGATTTGTGATGATGCTCCTGTTTGTATCTGGATTTGTTAACCAGTTTGCTTTTTGGTAAAAGTGGTGAGATCAATGGCGTGATCCTAGGGGGGGGGCATATTTTATGTTTTTTCTTATTTATCCATCTTGGAGATTTCTATATTCGACTCTATTTATTTCTTCTTGACTGAAGATGCCCCTTGAAACATTGACTCCATTTATCTGACTTAAGTATTCTTATTGCTGAGATTCTTTCTTCTTTAAGTTGGGTTGGCTGGGTTAATTCTTGATCTTCTTTTTCTTGATGTATCTTCCTTTTGATGAGTTGAGACGAGTTAGCCCTTGAAGTCGTTTTCTTTCCGTTTTCCTTGACAGCGGTTTTCTTCGAAAATTTTCTTCGTAAAAATTGTGGACTGTCTGGGATCGATCTCGGGTCTTTTTATCCAGAGGCTAGCACTCTAACGTCACGCTACGGCGTAGTCTGTCTTGACTTGGTAATTTAATGGGCTATTTATATTCTCGCTTTTGGAAGGAAGTTTTTCTCTTATACATCTTCGCACTCCTACACAGGTCCTTTTCAAGAACGCGGAGCGAATTTGAGGATTGGGGAGAGACTAGTATTGGATTTCTTAATCGAGGATTACTAGTAGCTTTCCCTCCTCGGCCTCCAAGTTTGCGGGATGAGTGGAGCTAATTAAGTGGGATTGGGGAGAGCGAACTAAGTTTTTGACGCTAATCAGTAATATCCTTCCCGGGTCACCGGTTCCCAGCAGCACTTTTCTTAAACTCTAGTAGCAGAGCAGGTGCAGTTGTAACGAAGATCAGAAGATTGTGCGGCCTTTTGAGGGTCACCAGTTATGGGAGGGGAGCGCATATTTTATGTTTGTATATTTTTTGACTGAAGTCGCCCCTCGAAACATTGACTGCCATGTATCTGACTCATGGTATCCTTGTAGGCTGAGATTCCTTCTTCTTTAAGTTGGCTGGGTTAATTCTTGATCTTCTTTTTCTTGATGTATCTTCCTTTTTAACGACGATGTGATGATTCCTTCCAAATTCTGATGACGTGATGACTTCTTGACGATTTTGATGGGATGAGATGAGTTGAGACGAGTTAGCCCTTGAAAGTTGTATTTCCTTGAATTCCGTTTTCTTTGAGCGCGGGTTTCTCTTGAGTCGATTTCTTGGTCCTTCTGGATTAGTTAGTCCTTGAAACATTCTCCGTTTTCTTCGAGAATTTTCTTCGTAAAAATTTGTGGACTGTATGGGATTGATCTTAGGTCTTTGTATCCCGAGGCAAGCACTCTACCGTTACGGCACGGCTTAGTCCGTCTTGACTTGGTAATTTAATGGGCTATTTATATTCTCGCTTTTGGAAGGAAGTTTTTCTCTTATACATCTTCGCACCCCTACAATCCTGCATGTGCTATAGCGTACGAGAAGTGCAGGTGAGCGGTTTAAAAGCTTTGTTTGAATAAGTCTTTTTGAGACTCAGGATGACCGAGTGGATTCGCCGCTGCCTAACAGTGGTCCAGCGACGCGGGAAGCTGTTCGCAACTCGCCTACGCTATTATTTTTTTATTTTCCCCTTTTCCTACTCTCCTCTATCAAAAATGTTGCCCAGACCCAGTGTGGGGGAGGGGAAGCGTTAGCCCTTGGATAACATTTCCAAACGGGCTCTCTTCATCTCTTCAAAATACGCTCCGCTTCTAGGAGGGGGGTTGCGGGGAACAGGAAAAGGGGGCAAAGAAAAGATAGCGTAGGCGAGTTGCGAACAGCCCGCGTCGCTAGACCACTGTTAGCCAGCGGCGAATCCACTGGGTCATCCTGAGTCTCAAAAAAGACTCATTCAAACGAAGCTTTTAAGCCGCTCGCCTGCACTTCTCGTACGCTATACAACCCCCCCTCCTAGAAGCGGAGCGTATTTTGAAGAAATGAAGAGAGCCCGTTTGGAAATGTTATCCAAGGGCTAACGCCCCCCTTCTCAGGTCTGGGCACCAATTTTATAGTGTATGGTTATCAATGTGATTTATCTTCGGTTAATAAATCAGCCTAGATAGCGTTTCGAAAACCATAACCATAAATTTTGTTTGATCGAAGATGTCTGCCGTTAGCTTTAGGCCTGTTGCGAAGGCGAAGTAATTTTGGAATAGTGACTTGGGCGTTAAGAAAGACAATTACACAAATATAAATATATTCATAAAATCAACGAATGTACAGAGATAAGTAGTTTAGATATATAATGTAAGATATTTTAACATATAAATTTACAGTAGAAAAGATGCGAAGAGAATTGAGGTATGTAAATTTAATATGGTGAAATAATTATGTTGAATATATATAGTAAATAATGTATTCATTTAAAGTATCTATAATGGACTGTGAATTGGGGGCTGCAAGGAGAAGCAAATATAATTAGGACTTACTCTCGTATTGTCGTTTGCAAAGAATGTGAGAGTGGAATTAACTCAGTATGATTTGTTTGGAGGTAAATGAATAATTGTAGAAGGAATGGTTACCGACCTTTATACGAAGAAAGCAGCGAGTGGAGTGGGCAGGATAGCGTGCTCTTTTGATCGAGCTGGGAACGTGTGTTTGTTTGTTTGTGTGTGCAATTAAAGAGATGTTGTTTGGAACAGTATACGTTAAATGAATTGGCAAGTAAAATAAATGAATTAATTAATTATTAAGTTTCACATAAATGATTTGATTTACAAAAGTTGAAGTTAATTAATTGAAAGATTAAAGTGACAAAGTTAGAGTAAAATAAGTGAATGATTAAATTAACAAAGTTAAAGGATTGAATGAATTATTTAAATGACAAAATAATTGAATTTTATACATAATAATTTTATACATATATATTTAAGTTTTCCAGGAGGTTTTTATTATAGGAATGCCCAGAGGCATTGCTACAGAGCCATACACAAAGGGAAGGCCTTCACTAGTCCTAATGTATGCAGCGTTACTGCCCCGCAAAAGGGTAACTAGTGTATATGGCTACACCTGGTACATGGGGCGGGGCCTGCTCCGTGATCTATTGGGATCAAGCTCGATGTATCTGTGAGGCCGCGGGTGTCAAGATTATCTTCTTCTGGTTTTCCTGGGCATGTAGGCCTAGCAGGGGGGTAGCCTGTGTAGCCTGTAAACTTGGTGCCTGTAAAAGCTGCACATCCTCTCAGCATGAGCGCAAATTAGGGTAGTTTTGTAGGGGTGCGAAAAAATGTATCAGAGAAAAATTCCTTCCAACTCGATAATATAAATGTCCGATAAAATTACCAACCAAAGACGGACTAAAGCTGGCGTTAGGCTAGAGTATTGGTGTATAAATCCAACGGTACTGTGTTCGAGACTCAACAGTCCTAAAACTTTTATGAAGACCCGTCAAGAAAGAAAACGAACAAAAAACGTTTGAAGGACTAACTCATCAAGAATCTAGAATCAAGAAGAAATCATCAACTCCAGATAAACGGAAAAAACTAAAGATGCATCAAGAAAAAAAAACGAAGATTAGACTAACCCAGCGAAGAAGAATACGGAAGTCAAGAAGAAGAAAATGGATTCGAGGAAGATAACATGCATCGGGGAAACCAAGCGAAAAGCAAGAATAATTTGATAAATAAATAAATGTGGATAAGAAGGGGATATGCCCCCCCCTCCATAGTCTCTCACTGGGTTGATGTGAACACTCTCATGGGGCTTGGGAAAGCTGTTGGAGCGCTTACCCCTCAGCCCCTCTCAGTGATACTTTTATCTTTATTTATTATTAATATACAGTGTCTTTTCTTTTTTTTCACATGTCCTACTTTTGAAGTTTAATAAAATCCAGAATGATTTTGTGATCATAACGAAATTGGCAAAAGCTGTTGGTAATAGTTGTAAATGTTTGGTCCTAAAATTGCTAATTGATTCATTTATTTTTGTAGAAGTTATGCCAGTTTTAGTAAAGCATTGATTTTTAAAAATATTTCGCTGAACTTTCAGATATTTAACGACTATTACATAAAACCAATTTTATTTTAACTAATTTTATTTGCTTAAAATTAACAAAAAACTAAGACTAATAATTAGTTTGAATAATTAACATAGTAACTTAATTTATTTAAAGATTCTTCTTTTCAAATGCTGACCATTCTTCTCATAGCATTCATATTCATTTACTCGTGAGGAAGTTGCTCTCATCACTTTTTTCAAAAGTTCTTCATCGATATTATTTTTTAGCTGTTGGATACTTCTAGGATTATTACGGTAAACACGATCTTTTAAATATCCCAATAAAAAAATCCAAAGTGGTTAGATTCGAGGATCTTGGAGGGCACTTAAATTCACTGTTTCGCAAATGATTTTTTCTCTGAGGTTTCGTCTTAACAACTGCATTGTTTCATGCAATGTTGTACCATCTTGCTAGAAAAAACTGTTGTCGTCTATTTCGAAGCCTTCGAAAGTTCGGTAAAAAATATTTTTCCATTTTCCATTTTCATTCTCATAAAAATAGGTCCTAATGATCTTCTGAGGTGTTATCGCAAACCATACAGTGATTTTTGCAGGATTCAGTGCTTTCTGGTGTATAGCTTCTGGGTTGTGATCCGACCATATTCTGTTGATCTGCTTATTATTGTATTCGCTGAGATGAAAGTGCGCTTCGTCAGACATTATCACGGGCGGTACATCAACTTGCCCAAATTTTCGTGAAAATTCCTCTGCATACGATTTTCTTTTCGCGAAATCATTTGTCTTCTAATTTTTACACAACTTGAATCTTGTATGACTTAAGTTTCAGTTTTTTCTTCATTACATTGTTACACTTTTTAACAATCCTACTTGTTCTGATCTTCTTTTCAATGATTTCTGCGGCGACCGTTCGATGTTTTGACGTAACTCTTCAATTTTATGTTGTTCTACGCCTTTTCTGCCAACACGCCCTTTTCGTACATCTTGTACACTACCGGTGTCTCATTTTTTTTTTTAATTAGTCTGCATAGCACTCGTCGTGATGGTACGTCCTGAGCTCCTTCACGTCTCATCCCTCGTTGTGTTGAAACCACTGAACAGTTGCATCTGAAGAATGTTTCAACAATTTTTTTTATTCATCCAATCATTTCCAGAAGCTTCCATGTTTTCAGTTTGAAAAAATTATTAATAATGATTTTTGCTAGAAAGATTTTCTCCTTTTATAGTCTACGAATGACTATGATGCTAGTAAATTTGTCACTTCACAAATTCCTAGCAATTACAACCAATTTTATCCAGGCGAGCGGCTTAAAAGCTTCGTTTGAATGAGTCTTTTTTTTTGAGAGTCAGGATGGCGGAGTGGATTCGCCGCTGGCTAACAGTAGTCCAGCGACGCGGGAAGCTGTTCGGAACTCGCCTACGCTATTATTTTTTTTTATTTTCCCCTTTTCATACTCTCCTCTATCTACAAGTAGAGGAAGTGTTGCCAAAAAAAATGTATCTTAGTCACGATTTTGAGATGGCAATTATTTATTACAAAAGATATATTGAAAATACATATACAAAAAATTTGAGATTTTTTATTGATACATTAATAATAGGATGATTTAAGATGATTGATAATTTATACATAACTAAGTTGAGATTTTACATAAGATTTAATAGAATTGTAGAAATTAAATGGGAAAATGAATGGATATTTTTACATTGAAGTTAAAAAAAGAAAGTATGCTAATATTTATGCATAAGGTACATTACGTTAAAATGATATTAGGTAATGGTAATATTTAAATTGATGCAATGGAATATTGGTGCATGTAATATTTTATAGGAATGCAAGAGGGCATTGCTATAACAGCCTCCCCAAGATCATATATATATAAATTATGAAAATTAAATGGCCTAGAACTGATCCTTGACGTACGCCACTGATAACATCCTCCCACTGTCACCTCACCCCATTCAGTACAGCTCTCTGTTTCCTGCCTTTCAGCCATTCAGCTATCCAATTCAAAATTTTCCCACCTATCCTATGCATTTTTAATTTGTGAACTAGTCTCCTATGTGGAACCTGATCAAAGCTTTGCTAAAATCTGAGGAAATTACCGTCAACATTCTCTCCCTTATCTAATTTTTTAGATACATAATCCATAAAATTCAGTCAATTTATTAAACATTATTTACCTCTTCTAACCCATCTTGAGCCTCATTTTTTAACCTACCACTCTCTAGATGGTCAGAAATTTGCTTCTTAACTATCTTCTCAAGAATTTTACAAACTATCGAAGTTAAGTTTACCGGTCTAAAGTTATTCGGGTCCTCTTTACTTCCATTTTTAAAAATTAGCACTACATTCGCTAAATTCCAATCTTTAGGTATTTTTCCAAACTCTAGTGATCTAGTAAATAACTTCTCAAGAGCTACTGCAATACTATCTACACCTTCTTTGAGTAACCTAGAATGAATGTTATCTGGGCCAGATGCCTAGTATCTAACTTGAATATTAGCCCTTTAATTATTCCCCTGTTCGCATTATGGGTATTCAACACTACTACTACGCCCAAGTCTATATTCGGAGATGATACAAACATTTTCCCCCTCCTCTCCCTCCAATGAACCCATCGGAATTATTTTCAAACTCCAACAACACATCATACAAACTTGTGTTCTCCAATGGAATACCACTTGAAAGCATAAGGCCACGCATTTCTTATCGTTTTACAAGAGGCATTGGTATAATACTGGACAAATTACAATTCCCACATATGAAGGTTTCCCTCGAAGGTTAGCCCCATGAAAAATAACGATGAGGGTTGAAGAAGAAATTGGTTAACATCACATTAGCTTGGGACAAGGAAGGGGAGAGAATTTTTGATTTATGCTCGCCCTCAAATTTTATATATATATATATATATATATATATATATATATATATATATATATATATATATAGTCTCAAAGCCGTTGGAAGGAGCTCTTCTCACATACAGGAGAAGGTAACACATAAAATAAGCGTTCTCTCAGATAGCCCAAAAACTATCTTTTGATTGGCCTTTTCAAAATGTCACCCCTGTTTATCGAAGAGAATGAAAAATTTGTTATCCTCTATTTTCGCCTCATCTATACTTTGAGGCGAGGAGTGCTTCTAAATTTTCTTTTCTGAGTTTCTATGAGATCTACAAATTCTGAATTCGAGTAGGGGTGGGTCTCTCCACTCCAATAAGGCACGAAGCGTGCGTCCCGCAGGCAAGTGTCCTCATCGCATCAAGAGAATCACCGTATCACCTTGATACGGCCGGAGGTCCTACGTTGATGACCGTTCAATATCTTTAGGTGGGGCCTAGATGCCTACTTTGGAGCATCTATGTACTACGACAGGCACTAAACCTTATATTCAAGCTTTTCAAACACAAGGGTTTTGTTTTTTGCCGGGACATGTTTTTAAAATGGTACTCACCTAGAATGGGTAGAATCGCATCGTTTACAGGATATTTTTACCAACAATTACCTGGACGACGAACATTCGTAGCATTTGGGTCTCATGTATCCGCGAGCTGGACAAGTTTTTGTTATTTGCCATTCACCAATTGGGAAGCTGATATAACCAATTAATTTCTTTTTTATCGCTCATTTGTTCGTTCTAAGATATATAAAAGATGCAGTATTTTCGCCTCCGCAGCCGTGTGAATTGCCTAAGATAGAATCGCTCCACCACTCTGGTCTCGTTTTAGTGACTGGTGCCTTCCAAATATCCCAAGTATTGAGCCTTTTTATCGAGGCTGCGGAGATGCCGCTTGATGTACGGCATACATCGTGCATTATGTTCTTGTACGCGCAGGCTCGGCATTTCACTCCGTTGCCAACGGCTCTCATTCACTGCCGATCTCAATGGTGCCTATGCCTACTTGTGGCGCCAATCACACCCTCGATGCGTGTCGCCGCTGGTTATATCCAAGACGCCACCCTGGAAGTTACCACGTTTGCACATTTTTACATGAACCATCTGCCCCCTAAGATACTACAGTACCGGGAGTATTGCAGTCACATTTCTTGGAGTAAATATCCAAACAGGGGTTCGACTTTCACGCCATATTGCCCATTGTTTGAACCCATGGGACTCTCCCTGGATCTGCTACTGTCTTCATGACCGAGCTGGTTGCAATGCAACGCTCGGTACGTGATATATAATGCCATGCCCGGTTCGGAGAACTAATTTTAGCGACTCATAGCGGTCACTGAGTGCCATCGGGGTATTACAATTTACGTATCTCTGTTTGAAGCTTCCATAACGTTAAGTCAGGTGCGAATTGAGACTATGTAGAAATTAACTTCTGCTAGGTTCTTGGACATGAAGGATTTGGAGAAATGAGCGCGCTGCTAATGGCGTCAAACAGTCGGCAAAGACAATGGCTGGACAGAATTTAACTTCCATACTCTGACTGTATGGTAGGGATCGGGTCAGCGATTTGTGCTGCAGAAAAAAAACGATTAGAGACGGGTGATGGGAGGCTATAGCTCCGTATCATTGCGCCGCGACTTTTTCTGATGCCCCCTCCCCCTCACACACACACACACACACACACACACACACACACTGAGGTCTTGAGGCTGTGCGAGACAGCGCAATTTAATAGAACGGTGCCCTGACTCTTATTGTGACGACTGTTTGGTTGCCCAGACTGACCCGCACATTCTTCTAGACTGTCCCATTTTGGGGTAGCCTTTCGCTCGTTAACTGTCCCGGTACCGAGACAAGCGTGGTTGCTAACGCTTAACCCTTGTAGTCGAAAAGGATTCCTGCACACTCTACTGACGCATTGCACCAGTGCCGGATTAAGACACTGCTGGTCTTAAGGGCCACTTTGAAAAGTGGCCTGAAAATCCACATACAAAATATTCACTCACACCCCAATAACACACCTTGCTTTCATATTTTAATGTTGATTTGTATATATGTAAAAAACAACCAAATATTATTCAATGAAAAAAAATACAATTCTACTTCTATAAAGATGTATGAGGTCGTGCTGCACTGATCCTTGAATGTTGGGCATCTTGTACCGTGTTGGGGGGGAGGGGGGGCATGCGCAATATATAACCTTAAGTCTTAATCTTAAGTCATAGAAGATAATGTTACTTAGCCTCTACCTCTCAAATGTTGGCGTACTACCTGCTCGTGGTCCTCCTGCCTTTAACTGAAGGTACGTCCATCGACCAAGTGCCGGGTGGTATAACCCGGCCAACTCCACTGCCTTGTTGTAGCTCTTGGAAGGGCCAAGGCTTCAGGAGTAAACCTGGAGATCAAATCTGCACGGTGCTTGTGCATTAGGCGATAGTCCAAGAAGGGACTTCTTTTCGCCAGAGCACTGCAACTTAAACCTGCTCCAGTCATCCTGGATCATTTCCTTGCCACTGGACTCAGCAGGGGAAAGTGAAAATGGTGGACTGAACAATGCGCACCTATTTTCCACCTTAAATATCCTCGTGCAAATTATCACTCCATGAATTGCTCATTCATCCACATATTCTTGCAATACCCTATCCTCAATGCTGTCATAGCCCGCCGTGCAGACGACACCAACAAATACAAGAACCCCAGACTTCGCAGACTCTGCCGCTATCAACGATCTTACTAAAGACGATAATCATCACCCAAACATCATCAAAATCATCCATGTATGAAGTGACGTCGTCATCGTCAACGATGGACAAAATTAAGCAGTGTATCGTATACCAGATGGCCATTGCCATATACATTATATGTGACATGATACTTAGAAATATAGACTCATACATATAAAAGAAAAATAGACAAATAGACAAACAATAAAAAATAAAATCATGATTACTCATTGAGCATAGTTCCTTTACAAAACGAAAATCAAAGTGGTCCAAAGATTTTTTTAAAAGTATCTAGTGACTCAGCATTTATACAAACTGCTGACAAAAACTTTTAACATCAATGAATGGGTTAGACCAAAATTATTTGCGAACAATAGTTCGGCAGAGGGTTTTGTACAATTTTAAGTTATGACCTCTCGTAAAATTACTACTCAAATTAAAAAAAAATTCTTATTGCTGTTAACAAATCATTTGAACATTACTTGATTACACCTTATTATCAAATACCTTTTATATAAATTACATCACAACTTTGCGCACTTTTTCAACTGCAAATTTATCAATTAGTTTTTTTGGTGGCAATTCAACGCAGTAAATCACTTTCAATGGATAGAAGTGCTAGCATTCTAAGTCGTTGCTGGTCCATTGTTAATAAGTTTCACGCCATTAGTGATAAGTAAATTCGCAGTGTTAGTTCCGTGTTTGGAAAAGTAGAAGAGACACCAGTAGTGTAGAGCATTGTAAGCTTTTTTTGTGCACTTCCACTGGATGTTTTTTATTGTCATTGCGTATCTGCTCTTCATACCAGCATATAAATTGATGAAATTCAGTAGGGAAATCTGAAAAAGGTCATTCGAATAAACAATGACAAATCTTGTAATAGCATCATCGATATCTTCATCAGACATAGTCATACTGAGTCAAAACACCAAACCACTGTAGCACTGTAGAATATGTCTTAATAAGTTTCTGCAGTGCACTGTTGAGTTTATCGATGATGACATTAAAGGTGTTAACTTTAAACTTTTCTTGGCCAGACATCCCTTCCAGAACATCTGTAGCATCCACATCATTAACATTCTTCTAACGTTTAGGTACTCTTCAACGTTTAGATTTGTATGTGCTCGCAGCCACTACGTTTACTTGCCTTTTGCTCATAATAGTCAAACTTCTCGCAGCATTCATCTAAGAATTTATCCAAGCTCTTCATCAAACCAATAGTGACTGTTAATTCGATGGTCGAGCTTTGCAGCAATTTACTGCAGCAGTTGAAATGCTGCAAAATTCCATTCTATAGTTCACACATTAAGGCAAATTCAATTGTGTCCATGTAGTTGGCAGGTGAACCTGCTTCAACTTATTGTGCTGCCGTTCTGAGTAACATCCTCTGAAATCTCTTGCAGAGCAGTTTGAAACTACTGGCACCTCATCAAAAACTGCTTTTGTGTCATCAAACCAATCAGACCAACGCGTGTCAGATGGATGTTTCGGAACTAGGCATTCAGGGTTCTTTTCAACGTGGCTTAACAAGCCATGCCAACAATGTGTTGATGTAACAAGTAATAAATACAAGCTTCCCAGGAATTAAAAAAAAGAAACTGCTTCAACGCACCAATCCACAGCTGAGTGTCCAAGTGGGGGAATAAATATCACGAGTATAAACAGAAGCTAGTTTGTTTAGACAGCATCAACGGTTACGCTCCACCTTGCCTGATACTTTACCCCTGCCCCTTCCCTTTGCCCCGCTGCCCCAAAGACCCTTCGCGCGTCACTCGCAAAGAAGGATTTCAGTCAGCAGATTTCGTAGTCCGTTAACAGAGGAGGGCGTGATAGCCTTTAGAATAAAAATCTATAAACAGTCTCACTGTCCCCTCCCATTGTTCATGTCTATTTCTGCCAAATAGACGTAATCTAACTTTCTCCATGTGTAAACTAGAAGGGGTTAATTGTCACAACGTTGAAGATTTATGCCCTAGGAGAGAGGCTTAACTGTGGGCCGTCGTCTCCCCTTCCATCTCCCAGGGGATAATCGACGTATATATAGCTCGATCTTGAGAAATAAGAAGAGATCCGCGTAGCAATCGAAAGAAGAAGACGAGTCCCGGGGACAAACCGGGAATCAAGAAGACAGTGGAACCGAGCGGGATTTTACTTCCCGAAGCCGTTCCTTTGGTCGCTTAGAAGAGTAGACCAGTGGTATCGAGATCCACTCTCATACCATTCTCGTCCAGAGAAATCCCCTATATCAGTTTTCTGAATAAAAACAGAGATACCTTCAAGATTAAGGAATACCAATGTGAAGTCCCACCCGAAAAAAGATTCACCTCTTGGTCAAGTCTCATCATCGAGAAACCCGAATTTATAACACAGGGATAGGAATAACTTCCGTTTATCCAAGATCCCCTCACTTACATCTTCAAGTCAAGAAGTCCCCCCCCCCCCTTCCCCCGGAACAAGCATCAGCTGTTCTTCCCGAATAGACTCAACACGCGTCTCTTTCACCCACTGAGAAGAATCAGCGGTTTTCTCAGCCATCCCCACGGCCGCGAGAAAAGCTCCAGTCCAACGCACCTCGAATCATCTCATCGAGGAGGTTTCCGTTTAAGGTTGCCCAACTGCAGACTCCTTCTTAGTTAAAGGTAAAAGGAATCCAAAACTTATTCATGTTCGTTAGTTACCATTCCGTGCGAAAGTGAATTTTACGTCAACCATCTCGTATTACTCATTGGTAGTATTAATTTTTATTATATCCTCTTATTATAGCATTAGTATATTTAAAGTTCTAATATTTCATTTTTTTATGTAATTAGAAGTATATTTTTGCCCGAGTTGTTTAATTAGATCCTCGAACGCTGCAAATGGCAATAGATATATAATATTACGAATCCTCCCTGGTTCTAGAATCAAATTAAAGTAAAGCACTCTTAGAGAAAAGTGGAACGGATTTACTCATGTACGGAGCAAACGTACATACGTACTCGGCCGTATACCACGACAGTCCAATTAAATTTAGAGAGTGCCCTGCGCAAAGAATATAATCAACTAGACTGTTCTTGTTTTACAAGATTTTTTGCATGCCAGTATATTTACTAAATATATTACATGCATTATCTTAAGTCTGACCACGGCAATTTACAAAGTTGATTTCCTGATCTCGTAAGTATTGAAGCAGAGTGTTAGCTAGACTCTGACCTGTATGACTTGAAATCGGTATGAAAGTCAGAAAACGCTCCACTGGCTGGAGATCCACCATATTAACGTAGCACAAAATGATGGTTAACTGGTAAGAATGCGTAATATTTGGAGTAGAATCCACAGAAACTGAAAAGTATCGTGACTTGGCAATCTCAACCTTGATGACACTAAGAACTCACTTACCCATCATATCAATTAGTACTTCGCAAATTGTTTTTGACAAGCAAGATATGTGGCCACGTCCGCGATTGACATGGACATGAATATGTTGGGACAAAGAAGAATCAAACTGCCCAATAAACTCTAAGATGCCCAAATAATTGCCGTTCTCTTTAGATCCAACAATTTCATCACTACCTTTAAGAGCTAGACCTCTTTCACAGAGAAAAATAATTGTTTCAACACAGCGTGACAAAATGTTTTTCCAGTAGTTGGTCTGCTCCAGCATATTTTTATGTAATTGCTCATCAACATTGCGCTGACATAATGTCATAACTGACCTGAAGGGTTTTGGTCTAGTTTCATGCGATTTTAATTACTGAGCTATATTTTTCCAATCTGCAAATCCTTGCCCAGAAAGCTGCACACGGTCAGGCAACAACAGAATGCAAGGAAAGCAGGACACACAGGCTTTTTCTAGGGATTATTCAAGCCAGTCACGATCAACTCGCTCACCATTCAGTTAAATCAGTTTGAAGGCACTGGAATTTAAAAAAAAAACTCCCTCCGCTTGTTTCAAGATACTTTTCCTATTCAATTCATTAAATAGCGTTTACAAATTATATCTTATTCCTCTTTCGCTTCGAGTAAAGTTACCTTATGTCGCGAAGTTTCGTATCCCTCATTATAATAAAATAATATAACTTGATCTTTTAAAAAATCCCTATTATAATTATAATTTGTTTCATTTTAATTTTCAGTCATTTCAATATATAATCCATCAATCCTTAAATTTAAATCTTAATGTTTTAGACGCTTTGTTTACTCTCTCGCTCAATTTATAGGTTGAAAATATACAGAATAATTTACCCACATGGGTCATATGGTATCGAAATATACGCTTGACCTTTTCTCCCCGTTTTGTGTTTCTTTGTGGGTTTTCTTTTTCTTTTTTTCTGATCTATACGCTATTTATAGACTTTTGTAATAATTGCATTCTCAGTATACGACTGAAGAGGGTATGATACACTAAATACTGAAACTAGACTCGTAAATTAAACTTTTGGCTCCTATACAGTGGTTTCACTATCATATATATATATATATATATATATATATATATATATATATATATATATATATATATATATATATATATATATATATATATATATATAATGAAAAAAGCCCACAGTAAAATGAAAGGCAGAGTCCAAGTACTTTCGAACTTGTTCAGTTCATTCTCAAGGAATAACGAACTTTTTTTTTTTTTACAAAAGTGGTATAAATATTAGAAACAACAGAGTAATGCCTCGCCCATGTATTAGGTTGAGGAATAAGTTCTTGCGGTTTTTTTTATGTTTTGTTGATTTAAGTTTTGTTGACGTGATTTGTGCACATAATAAGAAACAATAATAAATAATGAGAGCAAAATTTGCAAAGGTTGAGCTACGTCTCTTAACATCGTAGACTATTAGGCTTTTGCTTAGGCTACGTCTTGAAGTTGAGTAATAAGTCATTACGGTTTATTTAAAAGTTGTGTGAATTTTATTTTTGTTCTGTACCCTCAAAATGGAATGTCAAGTTGAAAGAAA
This sequence comes from Ceratothoa steindachneri, assembly GCA_963969495.1. Classification (NCBI taxonomy): domain Eukaryota; kingdom Metazoa; phylum Arthropoda; class Malacostraca; order Isopoda; family Cymothoidae; genus Ceratothoa; species Ceratothoa steindachneri. Next base: position 43,409,502 of record OZ018327.1, read on the forward strand.
GGCGCATTTTCGACACTTGTTATTCATTTTCAATCGAGACGGGAACAATGCAAACGCAGCCAAAGCTCGTCGCGATATTTCTGCTGTGTACGAAGAAAATGCTTTATCAGAAAGGACAGATCAATGGTGGTTTTCACGTTTCAAAAACGGTCATTTCAATCTTAATGACGAAGAACGTTCTGGTCGCCCCATTAAGTTGGATGGAGATCGATTGAACGACCTTCTTCATGAAAATCCTCGTCAATCGACTAGAGAATTGGCTGCACAATTGGCGTGTGATCAGATAACTGTAGTGAATCACCTTCATTCGATACGGAAAGTTAAAAAAACTCGGTGCATGGGTTCCTCTCGCTTGGAGCGAAAGCAAGAAACTTCAACGCTCCACGATTGCTGCAGTTTTGCTTGCTCGTCACAAGGCTAATTGTGGATATAAGGACAGATTTCTTCACCGCATCATCACTGGCGAAGAAAAATGATGTGTTTATGTCAACATGAACCATCGAAAACAATGGCTTAGCCCCATCAAAAAAACACTTCCGCGATTAAAGCAAGGAATTCATCCACGAAAGACGATGCTGTGTGTGTGGTGGGGTTGTGAAGGCATAATTCTTTATGAGCTCCTTACGAACAACGAGATTGTCAATGCAGAACTCGTGAAAAGCGACCTCATCGACGTTATGGAGTCCTTCTGCAACACGACAATGCTCGTCCTCACATTGCCAATATGACAAAAGACGACACCCAAACGTTTAATTGGGAAATCCGGCCGCATTCTCCATATTCGCCAGATTTTGCTCCATCGGATTTCTATCTATTCCTATCGCTCTCCAACAATTTGCGCGGCGTTTCGTTCAATACTGGTCTGTAATTAAGAACCTGGCTAGACGAATTCTTTGAGTCAAAATCCAGAGATTTTTATTGCAGAGGCATCGAAAAACTCGTTGAACGTTGGGAAGAAGTCGTAAACAACAACGGAGAATACATTATTGATTAAATTGCATATTTTTATAAATTAAAAATTTCAGTTTTTCTAAAATTGTTAATGGTAATGAATAAATTTGATGAACCCACAAGAACTTATTCCTCAACCCAATACAACGAAAGGACACAAAAAGTAAAAATATTATCAAAGACGGATATGAAGTATAAAACCAAATAGATAAGGTTTGCTTCCGGAAATTCTAACTGTGAGCAAAGAATGTAGACATTTAGGTCACTAGACTAAATACATACACACCTAATTGTGAATACATAAAAATTAACGAAAGAAACATAACTAAATTAATAAATCAAAGGGCTAAGTTTTAAAATGAACAATTTCATTATAAATAAGCCTTTTAATAGCAGGGGCAAGTTTAAAGACACCGGGGGGTATATTAAAATTAGGCGAGGAATTAATGAATGAGCATTCGACAATATTTCTTTTAACAAATACATCAGATTTGTAAATAAATTTAGCCGAATTCCAATTGATAATGATTTACCGGTTTGCCCAAAGTATTGTTTATGGCAAACTGAACAATCGACAGAATAATCCCTCCTATACTATTGTAATTATTATGAATCAACATTTTCTACATGGTAGACTGATACTTGAATATGACAGAAATATTTAACTTATTCAAGATGCGGGAAGCAACGAAAAGGAATCAGAAAAAGGTAAAACAAGGGAGTTTTTAAAATTGTATGCGGGAGGGATTTCAGGTCTGTAAAACGATTTTTTTTTACCAAATCTAGGCATCCTGCAAGAAATTTTTGAGGGTAGCAAAGATTGATACCTATTTCAAAGATCTTAGAAATCTCAAGATCCAAGAATTCCGGGTTGGTGACCCGCAACCCCCGGAGAAACATTGAAATATATACAGACCGCTTGACTTTATCATTATGACCTGAGTAAAAATGAATATAAGAACCGGCGTTGGTATGCTTACGATAGACGGAAAATTTAAATCCAGATGGAGTCATATGAATAAGTAGATCTAAGAACGGGAAGACACCATCTTGATCGAGTTCAAAGGTAAATTTAATAGAGGGAATCAGAGAATTAAGTTCTGTAAGAAAACCATTAATATCCCTAGAAGAAGGCCACAAACAAATAATATCGTATATACACTGCGTGTCAAATTATTAGGCAGCTTAGTTTTTTTCGTAATAACAGAGTATTTATTCGGTCGAATCCAGATATTTTCTCCCTGAATGATAATAACACCCATCTGCATGTACTGTACCAAAATGAATCTGATCCACCCATACGTAAAGAAACAACGGCCATTTTTGTTAATAGGCATCATTTTTATCGTCCTAAATTATTAGGCAGGTCTAATAAAAATGCTAATTATGCAAAAACAAACATTTATTTAATGCGACAACTAATTTTTAACAACAAATATAATCATAACAGACTTTATAATGAGCATAATAATATGTTTGAATTGAAATAATAAAAGAAATATGACGTCACAGGATTTTTGATATTTCCAGTGTCGTTTTTCTTTTTCCAAGCTCTGAGACAATGGTGGATGTATGATCCTCAGCATGAAAGAACGTCTCTGACGCGTTTATCCATTGAATTCGTCAAGGTAGCTATTTCATCTGGGGTAATATTATCAGCAGCATCTACACTAGCTTCCCAGGGCGCACCTTTCGTTGAAAACTGCTGTCCATCTTGATATACCTTCCTCTTCAGAACACTCCATAGATTTTCAATCGGGTTTAAGTCGGGTAAACACGCCGGCCACTTCATCAAACGTTGTCCACAGAAGCCAAATTGCTGTAGGTATTTCAGAGATTTCTTAGCTGCATGTGAAGGCGCATTATCTTGTATGAATATCAGCATTTTCTTCAATGAAACTTTCTGCTTTTTCAACCATGGCTTAAATTTGTCCTCCAAAAAGGCAACATAGGCATTAGATGTCATCTTAATTTCGTCTGGAACTTTCCAAGGATCAACCAAATTGTCTCCAATGATGCCAGTCCAAAACATGTCTCCGCCTCTCCCTTGTTGGCGTCTCAAGCGATGAGGACGATTTCCTCTATTTGCAACCCATCCTTTACCCCACCCATCTGGTCCGTCTAGGGTAGCACGGCATTCGTCAGGAAAGAGGACTTTTGAATAATCTATCTTAATGCAGTCTTCTGCCCATTTGACTCTATTTTGCTTATGAACAGCCTTCAGAGGATGCCTTGTAACAGGTTTTACGTTCTTGCCTACCTGCTTTAGGAGGCGACAAATGGTAGATTTAGAAATATCTTTCCTACCACGTATGCGGGTTGTTCACTACTTCCCTCGTTATACGTGACATAGTACGCCTGAAAATAACCCTAGAAGTACCCTTGCCAGCCCTCGAACGGACAGCAGAAGACTCCGCAAATTTCTTCACAGTTCGATGATCTTTTCCCAGGATCTTTGATATTTTCAGTGTCGTTTTTTTTCCAAGCTCTGAGTCAATGGTGGTCTTCTCATTTGATGTTAAATCACGTTTATGACTCATAATAACACATTTATTCGGCAATTGCCTAATAATTTAGGACGGTAAAATTGTTGCTGTTTCACTAAAATGGCCGCCGTTTGTTTACATCTGCTCAGATGGAAATAATTTTACTACATTATGAGCAGGCAGATGTTGCTACTCTTCAGTTGGTAAATATCTTAATTCGAACGAATAAATACTCTGTTATTACGAAAAACAAAGCTGCCTAGTAACTTGACACGCAGTATATATCGGAACCGAACAAGGAGAAAATCGATAATGGTGGGGAGTAAGTTAATTTGAAAATATTTCATGTATACAGGGTCACTCCCAAAAAACAGGCCCCAAATTTCGATAAGGCCTCATTTCTTAATTTTATGCAAGGATTGAATGAAACTTTGGTGATAACTAGATTATTGTATTTAAAAACATAATATCAAAACATGAGTCTTTGGACCTTTTTTTATTCTAGGACACGTGTTCGAGATGACCGCCATTTAGCTTTGTGCATTTCTTGAGGCGCAGCACAAAGTTGTCGATGACCTCCTTACAAACTGACCGACTAATGGCTTTGATGGTTTCCTTGAGTTCTGTGATGGTTCTAGGTCTCCTTGCGTACACTGTGTCTTCAAGGTAGCCCCAGAGGGCTGTGAAGTGCCCTCTCAAAATCAGTCTTGAGACTGTTTACACGGCTATCAAAGTTCTCTTTCAGCTAATCTCGGGACAGGTTTGAGGTGTGAGAGCTTGCTCCATCTTGCTGAAACCAGAACTTCCCCATAAGCGATGGGAACATGGTCTGCAGCTCGCTCTTGAAGGTGTTAAGGAGCTCAACATACCGCTCCTTGGTGACTGTCACTGTTGCGCCAGATTCCTCGAAAAAGAATGATCCGATGATGCCTCTGGCTGAGATTGCAGTCCATACCGTGCCCTTAGGGCAGTGTAAGGGCTTGGTGGCTACCTCATTTGGTCTGAAGGTCCCCCAGAAGACATTTGTCTTCGAGTTTACCTTTCCTTCAAGATGGAAGGGAGCTTTATCTGAAGGCCAAAGGAGGTTAAGGACAGTTGGGTCTCCTGAATCTTCTCCAGTATCTTGACTGCCATAGCGTTTCTCTGCTCCTTGTCTGAGGCTGTAAGAGTCTTCTTCGTCTGTATTATGTATGGGTAGGCCTTAAAAAATTCATTACTAGCACTCTCCTGCAAGTCTCACAGGATATACCGAGGGACTGACTTTGCTTGCGCACAGAGCGTTTTTGACTCTGCCGAACTGATTCTCTCACGCTCTCGACCAGCTCAGCTGTACGCTTCCTGGGGCGTCCTGAATGGCTTGGACGGCTGTCACTGGCTGCATTGAGGTTATCCACTGTCCCATAGTTCTCAAAGTGGTCCACCCAGTCCTGAATTCTGCTCTTGGAGAGGGCCTTTTCATATTCGAACTGATGCACGAAAGTGTCCTGCACTTTCTTGAACGAGCCTGCCTTGTAGTAATGTTTGACGGAGTATATTTTTTGCTGGAGCTTCCTTTGAGATCTAGTTGTGATCACAGGCGTTGCTTCTACCACGTCCTGCAAAGTAATGGTAATTAGTGAATGAATGAATGAATGAAGGATATATCACAAAAAGTGTGTGCAGGTCCGTTTTTTTTGGGGGGGTGACCCTGTATATTAGAAAGATCAGGGATAAGCAATTTCCCATAGCTAAACCAAACTTTTGAAAGTAAAATTTACCATTAAAAGAAATAATGCTTCATTACACATTATCAAAGCAGATAAATTTGGTGCAGTCGTTATTATGGATAAAGTGTCTTATATTACTAAAATGGATCTATTACTAAATGACCATTCTACCTATGTTCTCCTAGAAAAAGATCCTACGATTTTGGTTAATTGTGATTTACAAAAAAAAAGTGCGTTCCAATCTTACACATTTTCCTGATTTAATTGCTAAAATTAAATCTAGTAATGCCTCTCTGCCATATTTATATGGTCTTGTAAAGACTCATAAGCATAATAACCCTATGCGCCTTAATATTAGTTCTGTTGGCTCAGTTTCATATTCCTTATCTAAATAGCTCGCTTCATACCTCACTCCCCTTGTTGGTACCATTTCTAATACTCATATTAAAAATAGTTACGAACTTATTGAAAAGCTCTAATAACTTCTCCCTTGTTAGTTTCAATGTTTTTTCCCTGTTCCCTTTTTACTAAAATGCCTGTAAACGAGCTTTTCCCCTTCTTTAGTGATAAAATGCGTAACTTTGATAATTCCTCGCCAGTTAATATTTTTATTGAGCTCATCTCAATGTGTACTAAAAACTAACTTTTCTTTTAATGATAAATATTACATTCAAAGGTTTGGTTTAGCTATGAGAAATTGCTTATCCCCTGTTCTTTCTTATATATATATATATATATATATATATATATATATATATATATATATATATATATATATATATATATATATATATATATATATATATAGAGCAAATGCAAGTTCTGCGGGTGATAACAACCACCACAGGGCTTTCGCCATATTTATTTTCTGCCTTTCAAAACAATTTTGAAGACAGAAACAAAGGTGCAGAAACCTTGCATTGCAGATTATATAACAATACAGTACAAGAAAAGAAATTGGACGTGAATGAACAACGAGATAAGATACAGGAGTTTTTTTTAGAGGTAAGAGAAAGGAACATTAGAAGAAGACCAGAAACAAAGAGAGCAGAGGGTGGTATAATGAAGGCAATCCTTTACCGAGAAGACAGAGATAACGCCAGGGTAAAAAAGTTTGAAATTCCTGGCCGGGACTCGAACCCGGGTCTGCTGATTGCCGGTCAGATGCTCTACCGCTAAGCTACCAAGGACAGTGACTCAACTTGAAGAAAAAAGGAATTTCAGGCAAGAAGAAGAAAATGCATCGAGGAAAGCAAGAATACTATTGATAAATAAAGTAAAGTTATAATAAAGAGGCCTCCCCCATAACTGGTGACCCCGGAGTGACCAGTTACTTCAATTAAACGAGAATTTGAAACATTTTTAAGTACAAAACAGCAGATGCATCCGAGTCATTAAATAAATAACAATCTTAATTACTCTAGAACCTAAATTGGTAAGTCTTAATGTTATTTTTTCTTAATTCTTTATAAATTTATTGAGGGTACTCCGCGAACAATGTTCGACCTCCTCAAGGGCTTCAGAGCACCAAAGGTTTGAAAACCACTGATTTAGGTTATGATAGCAAAAGGTAGAGTAGAGTTGTTGTGCCTATAGTTTTGTCTTAAGTAGGTCGTTGTTTATCTGTATAGAGTAAGTGGCGGGTGTAGATTAGTTGGGTCAGCCTATAATTTTATCTTAACTAGGGCGTTGTTTATCTGTATATAGTAGGTGACGGGTGTAGACCAGCTGGGTATTTCTACAGGAGTTTAAGATGCCAGCTACTATCAAAGTATCGATAACAAGTTTATACTCAACCGCAACAATAGATCGCGTCATTACATCCCTATACCCTTAGTAGAACATAAAACCAAACTTCTAGATTTAGGCTTATGTGCAAGTTACTTCACTCTAGAAGACCTGCGTACATTAGTTGAAGGACAACCAATAACTTGCGGTGAAGAGTCTTCCACAGGAGGGACAGGATTAAGAAGTAAAATAAGACAAACTGGTTAAGTAGGATAAACAGATTGTAACACAGAGCTTCTCTAAAATGAACCCATGTGGATCTAGGAATTACATGATACTGGTGTCTTTTTACAACATCCCCTATGGGTACACAACAGTTATAAAATAAAGGACCAGTGTGTCCCTGTACCTCAGCAGGTGTTTACCTAGAACCACTAAGATTATAGTTTCTGATCATTACTGTAGATGATGATGGCATGGCTGTTTCTAGCAGACTCTGAGTGGATAGCTTTCTGACATTCCTAACTTTGGGACAGTCTAGTAGATAGTTGATCTGTAGGCCACGACAAATCTAACTAAGACCTCAAGCGCCGACCAAAATTCGACTCAGCTGGGGAAACTCAAGTAGGTGAGTGATTTGTCAGTCGATAGTTAAATAAGAACCTATCTATAGTTGTCCGAATGGGGTTGGGATATATATTGAAAGCTTTCTTGAAGGTTTGAACCATCTTATCAGCTAAACCACCAGTAGAATATTTATATGCTGCCGTATTAGTGTGATGAGTAACACTACTTGTGACAATTTCTTAAACTCAGCAGAGGACCATAGTTAGACACAAATGAAACTGGCAAACAAAACTGAGTGAAAGAATGTTTAAGAAACTTGATAGTAGACATCAACCCGTAAATAGTAAGCATCCACTATCATGTAACCAAGCATAATCGATATGCAACATGTGTCATGGCAATTGTGGCCCACTCAATGATGTAATCCTGCCTTGGGAGGTGTAGAGTGTAGAGCTAATCCCTGGAGACGAGACATGACCTACATAGTTCTTCGAGGTCACTGTCCAACTTAGGCCACCAAAAGTAACTTCAAACTAATTCCATAAGCATCAACATGATTAGCATGGCGTTCAGGCAATAGAACACTCCTTACTTTATGAGGAATGACTACTCTACTACCCATAGGTGGGCGTTATCGCGATAATTTATTTCGATAACGATATCGGGTTATCGGTTATCCGATAATTTTCAGCCCGCGCTATTGATTCATCGGTATCGCCGATACTTTTGGTTCCAAACTAGAGCTAATCGATAATTTTAGTTTTTGGTTACAGTTTAGCACAGGGAAGAGCCGCGCGTGCCTTGGAGGCAGAAATAGGTAGGTCCGAGCTGGGAACCAGCTGTCAGACGAGAGGTGACGATGTGTTGATCCTGCGCGCAAACGGTTTTACGCGTTCTTTGATGATTTTTTTCCCCTATATTCCCGTGCTTATTCCGTTCTATATATAGTCAATAATAGATATTGTATTATAATTTTGGATTTATTGGTTATCACCTTATCGGGCGATAAATTTTTCGCCAGTTATCGATTATCGGTTATCGCCGATAAGGTTATCGTTATCGATTTATCGGTTGTCGCGATACATTATTTTCGTTATCGCGCCCACCTATGCTACTACCCTACAAGACTACCTGACTGAATAGATAACTCGTCCCATCCTCGCCACCATTGTAATATATATATATATATATATATATATATATATATATATATATATATATATATATATATATATATATAACTTTTACTTTATACCAATTATTAATAATTAATATGTTAGAATTTAAATATTTGTCTCTGTCAAACCTGATGATAGGCTTGGAGCCTGAAACGTTGTCATTAAAGAATAAGTTTAATGGAAACTACTAATTTTTGGTCGTTGGATTCATACTTAAGATTTAATTATCTCTTGCCATCATTATGGTTATCGATTTATCGGTTGTCGCAAACAATTTTCCGCGTGTTTACCTTAACTATCCTTTGTCCTTTGAATTCCCTATTAATTTCACTCAGTTTAATAGTCCCGATCAACCTTGCGAAGCGTACCTTAAAAGATGGTTTATTCGGAAGATTTTTGTCTTCCACGTAACCGAGTGGTCTAAGGGACGGTTTAATTGAGATCAAAGCGGTTGCTCGCAGTGTGCACAGTTCGAATCCCACCCCTGTACGGAATTTTTGCAAATTAGGAAAATAATATTTCCGAAGATTAACCTGTTTTTCTGTTTCTTGCGGTTTGCTTGATATATATATATATATATATATATATATATATATATATATATATATATATATATATATATATATATATATATATATCAAGCAAACCGCAAGAAACAGAAAAACAGGTTAATCTTCGGAAATATTATTTTCCTAATTTGCAAAAATTCCGTACAGGGGTGGGATTCGAACTGTGCACACTGCGAGCAACCGCTTTGATCTCAATTAAACCGTCCCTTAGACCACTCGGTTACGTGGAAGACAGAAATCTTCCGAATAAACCATCTTTTAAGGTACGCTTCGCAAGGTTGATCGGGACTATTAAACTGAGTGAAATTAATAGGGAATTCAAAGGACAAAGAGGAGTTAAGGTAAACACGCGGAAAATTGTTTGCAGTTGCTCAACCATAATGATGCGCTTAAAAAGGTAATATTTTAGTTAGCCAAGCCCTTCATCAAGCCCTCGGAAGGAGCTTTTATCACAACCACAAGAAGATAACGGATAAGACAGCCTTTCGTTATAAAGGCTGGCTTATGCGTTTGTAATGCCACATTGCAAGGCGAAATAGGATTGACAATAAAGCCTCACAGATTAGTGCCATATAAATCCTATGAGGGCTTGAAATGGGCACGCACATAACTATGCACATGCTAGTAATCTAAAAATATATATAATTTTCTCATATAAATAATAATATAACATTCTTCATGTAAATAATAAAATATGACATTTTGTCATGTAAATAATAATATACAAGGTTTGATCATGTAAATGATAATATATAATGTTTATATAAAGGCTAGGCACAAATGAACTTGAAAATCTTTCGCAAGCATACGCGCTCCAAACTTACACACTCACATGTATATGCACTTACACACGCACACGCCACATGCGTACAAACAAACGCCCAAACAGCTGCAGTCACTGACACCGAGCTGAAACACAAAAGATGCGGACTTTTATTTGCAATCAAAGAGCTGTGAAACACGAAATCTTATTCTCGCAAATTGAGATAAAGATTTTATATATCTCTGTGCACAGATAAATAAACATTCAGTCCAGTAAGCTCCGCTCAAATTGTCTCATTGGCTAACAGTGGCCATGCCCACTGTTTTCGATAGATTATATACCATCCTGGCTAGACGCCAAAAAGGGGAGTCATTCAAGGACAGACAAGATAGACTCAAACATTATTAGGCCTGCCTCAAATACCCGACATACGTTCAATCAAATTCATTGCGCCTATGCCTACCGAGTTATCCGCCCAATAGAGAGTCTTTGAATCCGTCTTCCGAAATTCCTTTTCCTGGAGCTAATCTAATCGTTCTTCTTACCCAGCCTACATCACTAAAATCAAGCGAGAGGATAATCTTTTCCCCAAATTGGAGTCAGCCCAATGTCAGCGCCCAGTAACCGAATACTCTAATAGCGCTACGTCGAAGTTAAGCAACATTGGACATTGCTAGGACTTAGATAGGAAACCGCCAAGTCGACCTCTACTGGTGAACATTTAGCCAACCGTCTCTTGACCACTAACAACTAACTAACTCCCGGTAAACTGGTAATCAATAAACTATAGGCCGCCAATAACAAGTGACCTATTCGTTATCATCTCGTAACTGTGAGAAGAGCTCCTTACGAGGGGTTGATAAAGATTTTAATTAGCTAAAACATTGCCTTTTAACCACATATATATATATATATATATATATATATATATATATATATATATATATATATATATATATATATATATATATATATATATATATATATATATATATATATATATATATATATATATATATATATATATATATATATATATATATATATATATATATATATATATATATATATATATACAAAATGAAAACAAAGGCAATATAATGAAAGATATAAATATATGTGTGGTTCTGGAGGCAACTTTTAATCCCGGCGAACGACCGATTCCGGCAGTTTATAAATAGATTTGGCAACATTCGAGATATATTTGTTAAATTTATATTCTCCTTCAGATATATTAAAGTTATCCATATCGCTAATAATGAATGATTCATCAATCCTCCTCTCAATATAATTGTTGGATTTATATATAATTTTGGCTTGGTTATTTATAATTCCAACAATTGGTGGCTACCGGATCGATTGTTAGGCGAGTGCCTGGGTAAAGGTGATCAGAGATTTCTTTGAAGGTATAAAAATATATATGTAGTGCTGGCTTCAATATTCTTTATAAGGCGGAAAATGTATTATTCTTTTCCTTTTATGTAAGCGGTTCGCACACATATGGATGATTAACAGATACACATAAACTTAATTTTTGTATATTCTATATAATTAAAAATATGTTAATTTTTGTAATTATTCAACCAACATTATTATATTCCTGACTTTTGTTTCTTTTTAAAACGGTAATAAATTTCCTGGGATTAACGGAAAGAAAAAAATGATTTAATTAGTCGTACGAATACGGAAATGCTTACGAAAATGAAACTAATCTGGTAAAATATGATTAAAATGTTTATTTTTTTAAAGTTAAGAGCATTGGCGGCGCGTGAATAGGCATTACGGAACTACAGCACCCTCTATTTCCACTCGATATTATCGATAACATTCAATATAATGAGTCCTTTTTTCTTTAATTCTTTCTTTATATTTGTACATTATATAATCCATAAGCTTAATGTCAATAGCCATCCCCTAGTTTATGAAAAACACAAAAATCCTTGTATCGAACTGTGCGCTTCACAGTATCAGCGACGCTGTGTTTGTCTGTCGTGCGAATGCTCACATGTTATAGATAGGAAGCTGCACGCTAGGGAGAACGAGTATCCTGGCTCACGCAGTGCCGACCCTAGTGTGCTGGTGGAAAGTAATGTTTCTTTTTAACTCCGCGTGTGTTGAGCTTAAAAACGTGTTTATATTCTTGAACGTGATAAAGTTTATAATTTAATTCATATTTTTTCGGTTCTTTTGTTAATTAATTGAGCTGCTGAAATTGATCTTGGAAAATAATCTACATAACGTTCTTAGTGAAATTACAAAACTGATAAAAATCCTCTTGACAATTCCTATTACTACATCAAAGGCAGAACGCTGTTTTTCAACACTGAAAAGAATAAAAACTTTTCTAAGGAGCACTCTATATTCTGAAAGACTAAATGCACTTGCTGTGCTTTCAATGGAGAAAACAAAATTCCTCAGAGAGATCCAGAGATCAAGGAGAAAATAATTAATCGTTTAACGCAAATTAAAACAAGAGGAATAGATTTCGTTATTAAATGAGTGGATCAAGCTTGAACTGTAAGAATTTAGGCTATTAGTAAGGAAAAAATATTTTATTTGGCTCTGTTTAGGATTTCATCAAGTTTATCTATAATTTTTATTTTATATGTTTATTTCCTTTTACACGATATTAAAACAATGCTAAAAAAATTCTGATGCAGCACCCTCACTAATTTTAGCTACAAGCCACCACTGGTTAAGAGATATATAGTTTTTAATTTAATGATGACGGTATTTACTGTTATCAAATTGACTTGTGACTTTTTGGGCCAAGCGTTGAAATTCAGGAAAGAGGGGTCTTAGTTTCAGAGCTTTTGCTCCTAAACTGTAGTATTGCATGGCTTGCACAGATGCTACCAGTTTAAGGAAGGGGGGGGGGTCATTTAACTAATGTTTTTTCGTACTTCTCCCCCCAAAAGGTATTACTACACCGGAACAGTGCTCTTTTTAGAGCATTTATCCATTTGGATTCCCATACATCAAATGTCATTTTTGTTCGACGTGAACCCATTATAAGATTTCATAAAACACTTCAAAGTGCTCATATTTTTTAGTTTTCTTTGAGTCTCTTTGTCCATCTTACGATGTGATCCCTATAGGCTAGCCGAGTATTTCTACAGGACATCGAGAGGCCACCTAGTGAAGTGTCGAAAACAAGACTCTATTCAACCGCAACATTTGATCACGTGATTACAATCTCCCTCCGCCCGAACCGATGTCCGCCTTAGAGATTCTGCCACCCCTTATATCATTCGACATATGCCGATCAATGTAAAGAGATATAATTAGAGGCGTGGTGGAAAGCCAACTTGAAGATTGGCCTATTGTAGATACTCCTCGTCAGAGATTACCAGTCCATGAGACAAAGCCACCACCTTAAGGAGGGGCAACCCACCACGCCCTGAGGTTCATGCCAAGACTACATATAGACACAAAACAGTCTCTGTGTTTGTTGGGAGTAGTTTTGATAACCAACCCTGCGATGGGGCACAGCCTCTGGAGGTGACTGTTGATTCAGCCACCTCTTAACATCAAGTCCAACATACTTCCTCCCTCGAAAGAGGCAAGTCGGGTATCATTCTATCATCCTCATCATATAGAAGCAGTAATTCATATAGTGGACGTAGGTGAGGAGAGGTGGGAGACCCATTCTATTAATATAAATACATCTCATCACAACCCACAGTAATTAAAAGCAAAAACAACATATCCAGGATGTAGAACGAGTACAGAAGGATAACCCTGCGCTCGGATGCTGCTCGGTCGAATATAGAGAGAGGGAGATATTATAAAGCTGCTCTACTGCAAAATAAAGGTAGCATTCATCAAGCTAATAGAGAGAAATAATGGATACGTGGCGATATGCCATCGTCAACAAGATGTGGACAGTATCAATGCAACACGCAAGTTCGTTGCTAAACATTTCGTATGACCAGGTGTGAATGCTCACGTGGCCAAATGGACACGGTCATGCATGCCAAAGTCCATCGCCACACGAAAACTCCTCTGGTTCCTTTTCCTCTTCCCTCGTCACGTTTTGATGCCGTTTGCCTCGATCTAGTATGCCCCCTGCCTTACTCCCGTGGTTGCAATTATCTTCTCTCCATGATCAATCATTTCACTCGTTAGCCAATGGTGTTTCATATTCCAGATATCAGTATTTCCATTGGCACTCGAGCCTTCGTCTTATGATGGGTTGCTCGTTTAGGTATCCCCCCTCAAATATAACGACTGTGGTAATCAATTTGAATCATATCAGCGCTTGGCTCCTTTCGCCTGCGTACCACCGCATACCATCCTCAGAGCCACGCAGCAGTGGAAAGTCTACACAGGACCGTCAAAGCAAGCTTATGCTACACAGATCCGAACATCACTTGGGTGGACAAGCTACCTTTGATTCTTCTAGGTATTCACTCGTCCTTGAAAGAGGATTTATCCTGTTATGCTGCTGAACTCGTGTATGGTACTCAACTTCATCTTCCTGGTCAATTATTTTCTTCTTCTGACCAATTTCTACTTTCGTATATCGATGCTGCTTTATATGTACACAATTTTGTACTGGTGATGGCTCAATTTAAGTCAACTGCCCCTAGAGTGCCTGCAAATCACAAAACCTTCGGGCCGACAGAAATTAAATGTTCCAATGTTTTTGTCCGTCGCGATTCAACTCGCTCTTCCTTGCAACCAGCGAGTTGAACCCAAAGTTCTTCGTTCTTCAGCTTGGCACCAAACAGTTGGTCCATAGACCAACTGAAAATGAAAAATGTTCACCTTGGGCTCCCTTTACCCACTTCTCCTCCCACTATAAATAAAATCTAAAACACTTAAAACCACCCTTACTGCTCAAATTTCATCTTCCGTTTTGCTGCCTCTGTCTATTGTGTTGTAGGAACCCTCGTTGGCAGTGGTGGTCTCTCCGGAGCAAATCTCTCCACCACTGGTTACCCCGTCAGCGGAGAACCGCACTCAAGACTCGCACGTCTTGTTTGACGCCATCACGGAAAGAACCAAGAAGCGGATCAACTTCGCTGCGTCAATCTTCATTTGTGTCGGTGCATCGCCTAAAGCAACTGACACTGCCACATCAAATAAGTGTCCTCGTGCTTGCAGCCAAACCAATGGCACTGTGACACGCTCCGGTCGCCTCGCATGGAGACCTCGGCATTACCAGGACTAACAAGATCATATAAAAAAAGGGGTGGGGAGTGTTTGTAGCATTGTACCAGAATTATATTAATCCGCAGTACTCCTAAGTTAAACAATTATAACCATTTTCTATCAATTTCTATCAAATGAGCTCTATTGTTTCGTAGGCTGGTTTAAGCGATCAACCGCTTCCTTATAGAATGAAGAAGAAAAAATATATATATATATATATATATATATATATATATATATATATATATATATATATATATATATATATATATATATATATATATATATGGATTCTTTATTCCTAGGTAAATAGCTGGAATAAGCTTCGAAATGGCGTACAGTAATGACACCTTTCCTTCTGGAATAATAAGAACTTTTCTGACTATCTTTTACACAAAAGTACACCTATATAAATAGATATTTCATCTATCTATAACACTACAAAAATTCAACCAATCAAGATTGATATACATTTAATTGTTATTCTTACGTTCATTTTTGGAATAGCAGCCTTAGCGTTAGGAAATTGCCCAATCAGCTTTTAGACATAAACACTGTAATAATTGTCCAATCAGCGCCACGATCGATTTAAAAGGTTACTAACGCTCAAACCGTTTGAACATAAACACGGCTGAAATCCATTTTCCGAATTTTTAAGCACTCAATCAGAGCTCGGATCCAGCACACGATACTGAATGTGTACTCCCGGCAAAAGAGGTAAAGTCAAGGGATAAAATGATAAACATTCCCCGAAGAATTTGTGTGAACCGTTTAAATTTTACATTCGAATGTTTACTTGGCTCGACCCCCACAGTACTACGTCCTGAGAAAACGAAGTGTTTAATACATAATTAACATCTACTCCTTACAATTGTAATATATATATATATATATATATATATATATATATATATATATATATATATATATATATATATATATATATATATATATATATAATATGCTATGGTTCACTCTGAACCAATTATAGAATTTCCTAAGACTTTAAAATGCTCATCTTTGAGGTATTCTGAGTCATATTCGATTCTATAATGTGGTTCCAGCACCACAGGAATTCGTTGCGAGAATGTGGAGTGCGTTTAATGCATAAATAATATCTAGCCTTGCAATTATAAACACACACACACACACACACACACACACATATATATATATATATATATATATATATATATATATATATATATATATATATATATATATATAAACATATTTTAATATGCTATTACGTACTCAAAAATAATGGTAGGAGGGATTGGATTTCTCGCAAATTTTACGCATCTACCGGAACGAGTATAAACGGTCGATTCACTACCATTATCCTGGGTATTTGGAACAGATTCCACGTAACTGTAACGTCTGCCACTAACTTCCGATGATTCTTCCTCATTTTGCTGCGTGGTATCTAATTCTAAAGGATTATTTACAACGGGTTGATTGTTTGATGGTCGCGAACAGTTTATATTTCTCTCATTATATACATTAGGCAATACAGCTGGTTTCACTCTGTCTATAGACACCGTGTTCTGATGGCCATCCGGAAATTCTAACTTAAAAACTTTGTCGTCGCGTTCGACAACACGGAACGGGCCTGCATAAGGCGCTTCTAGTGGCTTCCGAACGCGATCAACACGGACCGACACATGCGTGGCGTCACTTAATTCCTTTGGTACAAACGTTTTGGTACCGAGTGCATGTGGCCTTCAGAGGTGTGTGTGAAATCTATCTGCGACATGGTCTTCGCTAGTTCAGAGATGAATCTCGAATCAGCTTTGGATGCAGAAGAAGCGATTAAGGGCTTTGGGCAAAGAAGGGTCGTCCCTGTGACTGCTGTAAAGGGTGAAAACCCCGAATCATTAGGAAAGGACCGGATGCCCTGAAGAACGATTGGTAGGGCCATCAACCAATCTTGTTGGCGAACCATTATAGAGCTCTTCAAAGTCCGATGCGATCTTTCAACGATACCGTTAGTGGTAGGTCTGTACGCCCTGGTTCGCAAGCGATTGTAACCAACGAGGGCCGATAATTCTTTGAAGAGTTCGGACTCAAATTGCGATCCTCTGTCGATGATCACGTATAAGGGAACGCCAAACCTGGATATCCAGCTGCCCAAGAAGGCGAAAGCAACTGTTGTAGCACTGATTTCTGGAATCGGTATTGCTTCAATCCACCTGGTGGCTCTGTCTATGCAAGACAGCAGGTCCCGGTTATGAGAGTGATATGACTGCCCGGGCAGGGTACACGGCGGGAGTGGACCAACTATCGATGTGAACCGTCTCAAGTCTCGAAGTGGGCATACTAATAGGCAGGACTGGGAACTTAGTCTGGCGATTTACTTTAGCAGATTGGCAGGAGAGTTATTCACGAGTCCACAAGAATATATCTCTGTCCACATTGGGCCAGAAATACCTCGCTTTCACCAACCGAAGCGATGCCTTAATCCCTGGATGTGAAATGTTATAAGGTTACTTGAAAATAGCTGATCTGCAGGATGAAGGAACAAACGGTCGTGGGTATTTAGATGTTACCTCACACCAGAGTTGGGAATCACCAGGAAAGGGAAATGCCTTCAGTCCATATCGAGACGACTTCATGTCTTCTTCATGCTCTTGTGCTTCTGCCAAAGAACGGAGATCAAATGAGTCCACCTGGACCGAATTGACATTCCGAGATAGGCAGTCAGCAACCACATTGTCCTCAACACGTACATAGGCTATGTCATTGACATACTCCAAGATTGCGGTCCGGTTCCGTTGTTGCCTGTCCGTTTTTGCACGTAGTGGCGAGGAGAAGGCAGAGACTAGTGGCTTGTGGTCCGTGCATAAAGTCACTTGGCGACCTCCGATCATATGCCTGAAGTGAAGCACAGCAAGCTACGCAGCCAGGAGTTCCTTGTCATAAGTAGAGTACCCTTGCTTTTTTACTCAACTTCCCGAAGAAGAATGCTACTGGCTGGAGAGACCCATCCACCATCTGATGGAGCGCAGCACTAACTGCGAATTGGGAGCTGTCCGTCACCAATTGGTACGGAGAGTCATTGGGTAATGGGTGGCGTAACTTAACAGAGTTCGCCAGGGCCTCCTTAGTAGCTTTAAATGCTTTCCGAGCAGCATCATTCCAAACAAGTTGCCGAGCCTTAGGTTGAAGCCGTACGAGTTCAGTTAGAGGGGCAGCAATTGCAGCAAAATTAGGCATCATACTTATGTAAAAACCTAACATGCCCAAATATCGACGAAGTTCTTTGAAATCAGTTGGTAAGGGCATTTCGGTGATCTCGGAGACCTTCCTAGCTGGAGGTCTCAGTCCTGCAGCTGAGACATGGTGGCCCAGTAAATCGATTTCTTCTTTCATGAACTCGCACTTTTCCATAGAAATTCGAAGGTTGTTTTCTGCCAATATTTTGAAAACTTGATCTATATGCTCCACATGCTCGTCAATATTTTCCGAAAATATTAAAATATCGTCGGCATACACAAAAACGAACGCCAAGCCTCGAAATAAATTGTATATGTGCCGTCGGAAGGTGCAACTAGCATTCTTTATACCAAACGGTAGCCTTAAATATTCCCACAGCCCAAAGGGAGTTAGGACAGCAGTCTTCTCAATGTCCGCTGGATTCATTGGAATCTGTTGGTAGGCTCAGACTAAATCCAGGTGAGAGAAAATTTTCTTGCCATGGAGATGGTCTACCATTCTCTGAATCCTTGGTAGGGAAAATCTGTCCGATTTGGTTATCGCTTAGGGATCGAAAGTCACCCACAACTCTATACTTGCCTGGGGTCTTCTTCTGCACCATGTAAATGGGTGAAGACCATGAAGATTTCGACGGCCGCACCACACCTTCTTTCAACAGAGTCTCGAAAGTTGCTTTTGAAATTTGTAGTTTCTCCATTGGAAGTGACCTTGGGCAGGCGAAAGTTGGTGAGGTGCTACTTGTCTCAATGGCGTGAACAACAGAATTAGCCGGTGGTGAACTAATGTTAACACACTTCTGGTTATATATAGTCTAATATTTGCGGAGAACTGTCCTACAATTGGGTGGGATATGCGAGAGGTATTTAATAATTAACGATATCACTGTTCGCTTGACTGCTTTACTTTTGAAACTAGGCTAGTCTGGTTATCAGTTAGGACACCACGAGCACAGTCTACTAAGAGGTTAAAATGAGCAAGAAAATCGGCTCCTAATAATGGCGACGTAATATCTGCAACTAAGAACGTCCATCTAAATGAACGTCGCAGGGTAAGGATGCCTATTTCCAGTTGGGCTTCTCTATGCCGTCTTATCTTCCCTCCATTAGCCGTCGCGATGTTAATATACAATTTGCGCATCACACATAATTGCACTATATTAAATGGAATTAAGGACACGCTCGCGTTAGTGTCTATCAGAAATTCGCACTTCCTCTCATTAATACGGGCAGCGACAGTGAGAAGAGTCGGCACGCCGGTTGTCACATTTACAGCGGCCTGTCGATCTCGTTTTCCGAGTGGGTTGGGGAAGACGATCTAGACGATGTCTGCATTTGAAGGTTCTTACTTCGCTTTGGCCAACTGCACCACGGTTTAGAGTACTTCGCACTCGACCCAAATTATAAGTGTGAACAGCACGCCACTGGTTTTCGATTACGAGGGAAGGGGGGTAACCCAAAGGGTACACATTTCGAATAATTATTATCACTATTATAATTATTATGCACATACCTAGATTGATTACTCTAGGATATACACCGACGGGCACGGAACGCGAATTTTTAAATTGCACATTATTTACCGGCGGGTTGACACTAAGAGCACTTATATCGGGGAACGCACAATTATTACTAGTTTCACTGTTATTTATATTATAGCACTGTGCCTTGTAAAGCGGTATGAGTTCATCAGCCAGTTTCCCCAATTGGGCAAGAGTTAAGTCCTTTTGCGTGGCGATGATGGGGACGATGTTTGGAGGTAAATACTGGGTGAACTTTTGTCTCACCAAGTCCTTCCCCACTCCAACTTGCAGAGCTGTCTTCCGTAGCTCTTTAAGATTCACTGAAGGTCGTCCGGTCTGCAGAGAAGACACAATCAAGTTCTTGAAGAGCTCAGGTTTCGTCATCTCAAAAAGTCCCACGATTTCTGTTCGTAAGAGCGAGTAATTCTCCGACGAGGGGACTGCAGCTGGGATACGATAGATCGTTTCGGGAGGCAAAGCAGCCAGAATATGGTAAAATTTCGTTTCTTCTCGTTGTATTCTTGAGATTTGAAATTGCGCCTCCACAATTTTAAACCATCCTGAGACTGCTGCTTCATTAAAAACAGGAGATCTGATGGAGATCGCTTTCACGAGTTCCACTTCTTGGTGTGAAATAAAATGAACAGCTTTTTGATGTCTTGATGCTTCGCCGAGCGAATCCATTTTCTTGTATGATCGCGTTATTCGTTCGACGAAGAGGGGTCACCAGTTATAGAGTCTTGGTAAGAATTCTCTCTCTCTTGTTTCGTGATCAGCAACTTTCTTATGGGATGAAGGAATCTATATATATATATATATATATATATATATATATATATATATATATATATATATATATATATATATATATATATATATATATATATATATATATATATATATATAATTTCACGGTGAAGGTAAGGAAACATACGAGGCTGAGGTACATGTGATTTTTTTTATGAATCAACGTTTCGGGCGTATCACCCATCTTCAGGTTCTAAAATCATAAATTAATCTAATACAGTTGAAGGTTATTAAAAATAATCAGGTTAAGACTATGTAGGTAAATCAAAAATTAAATTATTTTTTAATTTTTGATTTACCTACATAGTCTTAACCTGATTATTTTTAATATTCTTTAACTGTATCAGATTAATTTATGATTTTAGAACCTGAAGATGGGTGATACGCCAGAAACGTTGTTCCATAAATAAATCACATGTACCTCAGCCTTCTATGTGCCCTTACCTTCACCGTGAAATTGAAGATTAGACTGGTCAGCAGCAACTCATATGACTATATATATATATATATATATATATATATATATATATATATATATATATATATATATATATATATATATATATATATATATGATTCTTTATTCCCAGGTAAATAAAAAGTACACCTATATAAATAGATATTTCATCTACTAATAACACTACAAAAATTCAACTAATAAGGATTGATATACATTTAATCGTCATTCTTACGTGTATTTTTGAAATAACAGCCTTAGCGTTATAGGGTTTTAGGTGATTATTGCGTCAATACCCTATATAGCTCTGGTCACAATAAACTTAAAAACCTATATTTTTGTTATTTAAGGGAATGAAGTAAAATGCTAACGTGAAGTCTGAATTTGCAGACGAAATTTCCTTAGGCCTAAATCTGGGTGACGTTAGGGGAATAGGTGAATTAAAACAAAGAGTAAGAAAAATATATATTATTGAATATACAGTTATTATTGAAAAGTGAAATTATACAGTGACAGTTATAATTGGATTGAATTACGTGTGTGAATTAAACTTGCATGAGTTAATGAGAATGGATTCACAATTGATAAATATAGTTTCGTAATTAGAGTATACAACATATAATGATTGATAAATATAATATAATTGGTAATTGGCTAATTTGGTAATTTCATTGGTAATTATTAATTGGTCAAATATATTATTAAATAGATTGTTAAATAGTAATTTGTAAATACAGTAGTTTGCTAAATGGATTGATAATATAAAAAACGATTGCTAATTTGGTAATTTGCTTGGTAATTATTAAATGGTTAAATTAAATTGGATATGATAAATATATTATAAATTGGTAAATGTTAAATGGTAGTAATTATTAATTGGTTAAATAGATTGATAAATAGATTATAACGAAGTTAAGATGTCTGTAAGTGAGAAAAGAATCACGCATTAATTCGAGATTCTTTTGGGACATATTTAGCTAAAAAATTACAATTCAAATATTACAAACCTGATTCCCCGAGACGAGGACAACGAATGAACTTCATGGTTAATTTTAAGACGCTTGGGAGATCTGGCGTACCAATCTCACGATTTAAGTCATGGTTACCAACCCTTCTTGAATATATATATATATATATATATATATATATATATATATATATATATATATATATATATATATATATATATATATATATATATATATATATATATATAATACAGTTAGAAATTAATATTAACACTTGTAGGGGTATAGACAGCTACAATTCTGACCCACCGAGGGAAAAGCTCGCACAACACAAGGTATTTACATAAATCTTAGTCCATATAGCAGCGAGGCCTCCTCACTACCCGTACAGAACGGGTTATGGTGCCAATTGGCTGAATCGGATTGCGGGTTAGGTGGCGATTAGTAGTGCCACTCGATTGATGCAGGATATTGTCGCGAGCGAAGGCCGGAACGTCTGGTGACGATTGTTCTGGACCTCCCGAAAAGGCAACTGTCGGGAGTTGCGCATTGGTCGCTTGGTGTTCTCTAGCTGCCGTCGAGTGGTCCTGCAACAAAAAGGAAGGCGGCAGGTTTGCGAGTAAAGAGATGGGATGAAGAGTTGCCAGTGGATTTGAAAGAGCCGAAGAAGGGTTCGGAAGTGGAGTTAGTTGGTTGGGAAGTGTTGAACGAATAGTTGGGTGCAGAAGGTAGGCTGGTATGACTACTGGACCTATATTAGTGGAAGAGATAGGTAGTGGCTGTACTAGATGAACGGCCAATATGAAAGCGATCGATGGAAACCATATCCTGCTTGGTGCCAAGCTACCGAACAAAGAATTTCGTCTTACTGGAGACGACGAGAAAGGGTCCGTCATAGACAGGTTTCAAGGATATGCGAGTGGAATCGCACCTTTTTATGCTTAATAGGTCTGTCCTTAGAAGGAGGCTGACAGATGCTTGGGAACTCCCGCACAAGTTGCTGGAAGCAGGGAGCAGTGGTAGGGAAACTGACAGAGAGGAGAGAGCATGTAGAAGTAAAGAATGAACCAGTAAAAGTTAGTGTCGTGGTTCTGTCGATAAGCTTGCGGCGATGAGAATCGACCCAAAGGTCATGAACGGAAAGGAAATTGAGGCCCAAAATTGGAATGTCGACGTCGACTCTGATGAATGTCCATGGGAAAACACGACGTAACCCGAGAGAGAGAGAGAGAGAGAGAGAGAGAGAGAGAGAGAGAGAGAGAGAGAGCTTGAGGATACGCCTCCCATAAGTCCTTATGTCCGATGAATTGGTAGCTGATACTGAATGTCTATTCTCGGCAAAGGAGTTAAAGTCAAGCGGAAAATGATAAACATTCCCCGAAGATTTTGTGTGAACCGTTTAAATATTTTATTCGAATGTTTACTTGGTTCGACTCCCGCTTAACCATTATATATATATATATATATATTTTTTTTTTCTTAAATACAATTTATCTTTTGTATCTCGTTGTATTTTATCGATTCTATCTTCACCCACGCCGCAAAGTAGGCCTAAAACCTCCAACAATAATTCATTTCCAACATTTAAGGAGATTGTATTATGTTTGTTATCTAGGTTTACTAACATAATAATCAACACTACCTTAAGGGCACACACAAAGGATGGGTTTAACGAGGAGTTTGGAAAACAAAACTAGAACCTAACGTTCTCAGAAGTGGTCAAATTTGGAATGGAAAGCATACTTATGTGTTCATGTTGGTATGTGTGTACTCTGATATGACGAATGGTACGTTCCATAATAGGCTCCTAGCATTCGCGATAAGAATCCCTCCCGCTAACATCGAAAGGGAGAGGTTCATCAACATCCAGAAATGCTCGTAATCTTATGCCCTGGACGACCACTCCTAAAATAACTGCTTCTAACACGGCTGAAATGAGTGCAACGCTACAGCAAAGAAGTACATTAACTGTGGGGAAGCACACCGCACCATGGCGATCAACTGCCGAATAAGAAAAGAAATTGTGGCAAAGATCATCAGAGATGAAGAAAAAATGATAAATACACAAAAGCTACAGTGATATCCTCAAGCATAGTTAAGGCAGCAAACAGAGAAACAAAGGAATAATAATTAACGTAGATCAAAGCCTGGGAGTGGACATTTTGACCTGCATCATGTCCTCTCATATACAGAATATATTGCAAAACCTGGAACATTCTCACAGACGATGAACTTTATGTTAGAAAAGAATGGCCTAAAAAAATGTGGTTTCCCGAGAACCTCCATACGCATAAATATACGAGATATCTACATGATGGGAACTACAAACTAGTACAAGACTGGAAACTAGCGCAGCAGAAGATGAATAAAGTGAAAAAGACGACGAAGACGTGCAAGAAACAACTGACAATAGCTTCACAGAAGAAGAGGAATAGCAGAGTACCAACATTAATTGAAAAAGGAAGCACAAATTCTGCAAGAAAACTAAACAAAAGACAAAAAACAACACCCAAAATAAAAGAGAAAGAGAAGAGCAGGAAGAATCCACCGAATCGCAAAACGAAGCCGAAGAAGAAAGTAACCCCCAAAACGTCGCAACCCTCAAAATCTAGCAGGTAAAAAACAACAAAAAAACAAAAGACGTAAAGTAGTTAAGAGTAACAAAATAGCAAGGGCAAGAATAAAAAAAAGTAAAGGAACAAACCTCCCACCCCAAATGGACGCAAACAATAAAAGAAAACTGCGAATAGTATCCATAAACACCTATGGATAATATCCGAGCACCGGCTAATCGAGAAATTAACAAAATAAAGCTATTCAAATACATAATCACCAAAATCCATGCACACGAATGGTACGACGGATTCGCAATGATAATTATAAAGGACCTACAATATCAAGATGAACGGAATATGGACGAGGCCTACACAATAATGGAATATTTAACATAATACCCCCCCCCCAGTAATACGCCTATGCTACCTAAACACCCGCTGCTTGGAATCAAGATATATTAAAACGAATCTCATATTAGCAAATTTATAACTGCTACTACAAAGAAACATAAGGAAAAGAGTTGGACCAGATTTCCCAACATACATATCAAACACATCAGCAACAAAACCTGACATAGTTCTAACAGCTAGAACATGCCACTCGACATACACATGCAGCCAGCCATCGTGCCATTCAGCGATCGCAGAGGAATCATGGTAGAAATCAACCTGAACCCGATATAAATACCTCTACCAAGAAGGGAAACGTATGTAGAAGCCAACTCAACAAGTACGCAGAAAAACTCTCACCCTACAGCCCTACACCACTAGAGGGAGGAGATCAGAATCAGTGGCGGATCTAGAAAAAGCGAATGGGATGGTAGGATGCCAGTATTTTTATGAGTGAAAATTTGTTAAAGCTGCTTATTATGGTACATATTTTTACGAGTAATACATGTATGATCGTACAAATAATCAGTGCTAAATACATACGAATAAGTTATAGGCATAAATGATGAATATGTATATGTAGTGTAAATTATAATGATGTAGGCTACTTGCAAGTAATTTCACCCACTTAAGTAACAAAGCACATAATACAAAAAGTATTTTTATTTTCCAGGAGTAGTCCCTCTCAAAATCGTAGGTCCATGCCGGATGCCCCCCTTAATTTGCCTAAGCGAAAAGGAGACGGCGTTTTTTCTCAGTAAACTTGTCAATCACTTGATCATTCGAAACTTGAATGTCATTGTGGCCATTGGTGCTCCTTATGTACGTCTTTAGTCGTTTCAAGGCTGGGAGTGAGCGTTCGGCCTCTGCATTTGAGACCAGCAGAGTTCTTAAGATGATCAGGAGCTTCGCAATGTTAGGAAACATACGGGTCTCGGCGTACTCCTTTGCATTCTTGACAGTGCCGAAGGCCGGAGCGGAATTTGCCTACGTCCGTGCCTCCACCTGCACGAGCACCAGTGACTCAAAATTGTCCTCGTAGAGCTTAGCGGCATTAAGGACGGCATCCACGTTTGCTTTTGAACCCGAACGGAATATAGACCGAGCGACGATAGTACTCCTCAGTAGTCCTGGCCGGGATATTCGCGCGTTGTGTCTGTCGTGCACAGACTCGAGGAACAGGGTCCTTGTGAGCTGAGTCCACTTAAATCAGGAGATCCTTGGCTCTTGTAATTACAGTGTGGAAGGGCTCCTCGGCATTCTTTCTGAACTTGGCGAAAACAGTCTCGATCTCATGAATCAGTACGTACGTAGATGCCAAGTCACCGTCCTTCTTCTGCAGGGTCCTGCTGGGTTCGCCACAACCAGCCCAATGAAAATATGAGAGTCCCTAATCGTGGCGAGTAAGATGCCAGAATTGTCATCCAGTTTCATTTCCTCTTCCATGAAGACCGCGATGTGAGGCAGAAACTCGATAAACACGAGGACTGTATCATGTCACTCAACCCATCTGGTGGGACACATGGGCATCAACTCTTCCCGCTTAGCTGGGGAAAGCTTCAAGATTTTGGAGAACCAGAGCGCCTTCATTTGCTGGAGTAAATGAAGTTATGGACTTCGTTGAGCGTCTGAAGGGCGAGTTTCAATTCTTTCACATCGCAGGGCTTGGTCAGCACCAGGTTCAGTCGGTGATTAAAGCAGTTGATCGGTTTTGCGAGGGGGTATTGCTCCATGATGATGGCAGCACAACCTCTGAACTTCCCCATCATGACACTCGCTCCATCGAAGCCGAGTCCCCGGCAATTTGACATGTCCAAACCGAGGTCATATACAGTGCGAAAGAGCAGCTGGGCCAGGCCATCACCGATGAGGTTCTCAGCATGGACGGAAGTGAGAAAGTCCTCCTTGGTGTCCTCTTCAACGTGTCGCAGGATAATGGTAGTATAAGTTTTAGATGAACATTGCGGCAATATCCTAGATAGCTCTGATCACAATAAATATAAAACCCCGCTATATTTCGTTATTTAAAGAAATAAAGTTAAATGCTAACGCGAAATCTAAATTTTTGCAGACGAATTTCCTTAGGTAGGGCTAAATTTGAGGGACGTTGTGAAAACGTGTATTAAAAACAAAGAGTTAATATATATTATTGAATAAACAGTTATTATTGAAAAGGTGAATTTATACAGTAACATTTTATGATTGGATTGAATTACCCGTGTGAATTAAATTTGCATGAGTTAACGAGAATGGATTTACAATTGATAAATATGGTTTGGTAATTAGAGTACACCATATGATGATTGATAATGAGAATATAATTGGTAATTGGATAATGGTTAAGTAGATTGTATTTTAAGTAATTTGTAAGTAGTAATTGTTAAATAGATTGTATAATTATTATATAGTAATTGGATAATAGATAATTGATAATAGTAATTGTTTGATTGCAATTAAATTAGTAAATATTTTATAAGTAATTGGATGATAAATTAGATTACAGTTAAATAGGTAAATAGATTATAAATTGGATTCTAGTTAAATGGGTAAATATTGGTAAATCGTTTGATAAATAGTAATTGGTAAATATTTTGATACATATTAAATAGTTTATAGTTAAATTGGATAAATAGTTAAATGGTATGATAAATCGTTAAATGGTTAAATAGTGGTAAATCGTTTGATAAATATTAAATAGATTATTACGGATTTGGAAGGGTCTGTAAGTGAGAATAGAATCACGCAATAATTCGTGATTCTTTTTGGGAATATTTAGCTAAGCAATTACAATTCACACATTTACAGACCTGTTTACCGAAGCATCGAGCAAAACGAATGAACCTCATGAGTTGATTTTAAGACGCTTAGGAGAGCGCGAGTAGCAATCTCACGATATATCTCGTATATATATATATATATATATATATATATATATATATATATATATATATATATATATATATATATATATATATATATATATATATATATATATACGAGGGTCGGTAAATAAGTTTTGCGAATCGGTAGGGCAAAACAAAGGAAGGAGGATGGCTGTTTGTGGGGGTGTTAGGACAAGTTATGATAAGTCAGGACTTGCAGCCGCACGCTCCTGCCTTGTCTATTTAAGAAGCAGTAGCTGATCACAGATCATCAGTCACAAATTTTTCAACAATGGAGAAGGTTGAGCACCGCGCAGTAATCAAATTTTTGACCAAGGAAGGCAAGAATGCAAAAGAGATCCATGAACGCATAGTTGCACTGTACACCAACACTGCCTATTCCTATGCAACCATTGCTCGCTGGAATGGTCGTGAGTCTCTTGAAGATGACCTCCGTCCAGGACGCCCGTCAGACGTGACCAACGAGGACAATGTGGCCCCCGTGGAGAGGATGATCTTCAAAAATCGACGAGGGAAGGTCGAAGAAATCGAGCCAGAACTTGGAATATCACATGGAAGTGTTATCAACATCATCCACGACAATTTGGCCATGACCAAGGTCTCTGCCCGTTGGGTTCGTAGAAACCTAACGCCCCATAATCTATTTCAACGTCGTCAAAGTCCACAAGGCCAGAGTTGCCAAGCTGCCCTGCGCGAGTGTGGATTCAAGGAGCTCAACCATCCCCCCTACAGTCCAGATCTGTCCCCTAGCGACTATTTTTTATTTCGCCAGCTCAAGGCTGCACTGCGTGGACGCGGGTTTGGGCACGATGAAGATGTCCAGCTTGCCGTCCAGGAGTGGATTGAACAACTGTCGGGAGATTTCTGGTTGTCGGGAATTCGAAGCTTCAGGGACAAGTGGCGTAAGTGCATTGAAGTCGAGGGTAGTTATATTGAAAAAATAATAAAACACTTTTCCTCATATCTCGTTTCCTTATATCCAAATTGCAAAACTTATTGACCCCCCCCCTCGTATATATATATATATATATATATATATATATATATATATATATATATATATATATATATATATATATATATAGTTAGGATTAAATATTTACATTTGTAGGGGTATAGACCGCTACAGTGGCTTGCTCCTTCCCTGAGATGTCTGTGGTCTCGTTCATATCAGTGTGAATACCCCTGACACTCCGACTAAGGCCTAAATCACCACCAATCGACCTGTAAAGCGAAATATGATTATACTGGCACATGCTTATAAAGTCAAAATAGTATGAATTCTACTTTTGGAATAAGATACCTATTTTTTGGACAGAAGTTGTTGTGTTGTAGCGGGCCGAAAAATTTAGATTAACCCCAATCGATCCAACCCGCTCCCTCCTCTAATCCGGGAGTGAGAAATCGAAGGAGAATGAAACGGATTGTATGTACAGTCCTTTACTAACAAAAAAATACAATATTTACAAAAAAATATGGGTAAATAGGCACAAAATATCTACAATAGAGAGGTGTGATTATATTGGAGATCTCCCTACTTTTCACCCCAAAAATACAAAAAGAAAATCCTATATATATGAATACTATTTAATCGATCCTAATAAACATAAAAAATCAAACAACCAAAAAAAATCCTGACTACAACAGTCAATATATAAATAACAAACAAGGCCTCACTTTGTACAAAGACGATGGGGGGATGTCCAGCCACCTGCCACTCGAGCGAGCAAAATGCCTAGGACTTACAACAAGTGTGGCGCCTCTGCGCTTGATGGAATATAATGACCTTATCACGCTTGCGTGGCTATTATAAGCCATCCTTGATTAAGCTATACTATTGGCCTTTATTTATTAACAATAATATATAGCTTTCCAGAATATAACGCTTTGTTTGTAATATAAGGATATATGAAACTAAGTCCTATCTTTCCAGAATATGGCGGCTGGAAAGAAAGAAAAAAAACATGGTAATCATTTTTATACATAAAATAAACAAAAAACAAAACAAAGCCATTCCCATTCAGACACACACACATTTTTACAGAGGGAGGGATAGGGTTCTGGGAAAAGGGGTGGGAGAATGGCTCTTTTACACACACTTACATTCGCTCCACCACACCCCTCCTTCCTTAAACCATTCGACCAGTCACTCACAAAACCCCTTCAATCACTCTTCACGGTACCACTTGTGCTCAATCGCACCCTTCTGCACCCATTCACACTCTTCTACTGGTCCCTGGCTACGCGTAGCAATTAGTCGGGGTTGTTCGTCAGTTATCCTGTCAGTCTCATCGTCACTATTGATCATCTCATCAACCATACCCTTAGCCCTCATTACCAGTTCTCCCATCTCACAACAGAATTCTTTCATACTCTTCCGTTCAGAACCCTGACTCTTCATACCCCCATTCATCAGCTCCTCACTCACAGCTCTCATCCAACTCAAGGTACATTCTTGCGAAACAGACAGGTCACTCACATCCCCTGTATTCTCAACAGACATACCAGAAACCCCTTCGACTGGTTCCCACCAGAAACCTGAAAAATCAGCTACTTTCTCATTCACTACATCAAACTCATCCCTACTATTACCATTCGTAAAACCTGAAAAATCAGCCCCGCTAGGTTCGTTCTGCCCAAACACACTATCATTCATAATTTTCCCAAAACCAGAAAAATCAGGCACAGGCAGCTCACTCACTCGTCTACTTATACCAGCCAAATCACTCACCTGCTTACGCAAAAACTCAATCTCCCTTTCAAGATCCCCCATACCAGAAACACTCTGCTCAGATTTACTTTCATTCGTACTTGCATTCTTCCTTTCACTCTTCTTTGTACGCTTTCTACTCCTCGAGACTAAGACTAGCTCTTTCCCAGACAGATCCATACTATCACATTCAATCTCATCATCATGCACTTTACCGCTCTCTCTACACAGTCCATACACCAGATGGCTCACCAGGTAGTCAGGAGGTTCTCTCCATCTCCTTAACTGACTCTTATGAGCCCGCACTCTCTCAGTCATACCGTCATTCAAACTCTCCAAAACATACGTCACTCCATTTTCCCAAACCCTCACAACTCTATAAGGTCCATCAAACTTCTCACTCATCTTTGACACATTCAACCTACCCTTCACTTCTTTCACCTTCAATACTTTCGCACCTAATTCAAATGAACGGAACCTTTCATGTGCCTCCCTTATTACACTCTGCTCACTTTCACTCAAACGAAACCTATCTTTCACTCGCCTTTCAAAATTCATCACAAACTGACATAGGGACCTTCCAGTTGCACTATGGACAGTTGAATTATACGCCCACAACACTCTCCCCAGACATACATCCTAGTCATTCACTGTCATATTCATCATTCTCAACATCTCACACAAGGTTCTTATAGTCCGTTCAGCCAATCCATTTGAAGACGGTACATACGGAGTTGTTCTCACATGCTCCACACCCTTCTCTCTCAACATTTGCTCAAACACTACCCCTACAAATTCAGGCCCATTATCACTCAGACATCTTCTAGGCTTCCATACACACATAGGAAAAAACAACTGCTCAACCACACACGCAACAGTCACACTCCTTTTATCTCTCACAGGCGCTGCATACACAAACTTACTTTTATGATCAACCATAACAACCATACCAACATTCCCAGCACTCGTACGCGGCAAAGACACACAATCAATCACTACCAATTCAAACGGTTCTTTCGCATCAACTTTCAACATCAGTGGTTTCACTTGCACACCTTGCACCTTTCGCTTCTGACACCTTTCACACGTAGTTGCAACATCATTCACAACAGTTCTCAGAAACAGGTGGAACACACGCACCTTCATACACTCCCACAGCTTAAACTTACCCATATGCCCATAATTATCATGCACAACCTTCACCAGACCAACCATACCAACTAAGGACATCACAGGTACATACATATCATCACCACCCTTCACATGCCTCACAAAATATACATACAACATCCATACAAACAACAAAATCCTTAGCATACCTTTTAAAATTACTTAAACACTCTGGTTATTCATTCAAATTAACACGCATCATTACACACCTCTTCAACTCACTAACAAAAGGGCATATCTCTTGCATCTCTAGAATATCATCATCACTTAAAATCTCATTCTCATCATCCATGACCAACTCAATCATTCCGCAAAACTTGACAACATTCTTTGCACACTCATTCAACCTCATCACCTCACATTCACCTTTCATAAGACAATCCTTATCAGCATCCAAAGACAAATCATTCAATCTCATAAAGTCATGCTTCACATTCACACCATTACCCAAACTCACTTTCAGACTAACCTGTTCCCATGCCACTATCATGCAATTCCCTAATCCACTTATCCGTAACTTCACAGGTTTTTGCTCGCAACATTTAAACTCATCATACTTACTCAGAATCCTCTAATTCACTAAAGACACCTGCGCTCCAGTATCAATCAAACCACAGAACAACCTTTCACCAACTTTCACTCTCGCTTCCATCATATCAGGTCCACCATGTTCGCAATAAACCGAAGGAACAAGCACACCAACATCAGCACTGATATCCACACTGTCATTAACTCCCATATCATCACTCACCACACGACGCTCATCTTCATCTAGACAATCATTCTTCTCTCTTATATATGAACACTTTTCAATCACCCAATTGTAGTGCACACCGCTCAAACATTGAAGATGTACCACATTAGGATTCAAACCCTTCATCTTCTCATCCTTGTACACAATCGGCCTCTCACCACCAAAGTGCACATATACAATCACTAAATACAAACGACTCACTACAATCAACACTTCCGGAAATGGCGGGACCCCTTGCATACACATCGCTCTCAACTCTTTCATGAAGTTCCACACCTTTGCCATACCAATGCTTTCAGGCTTCCTACAGACTTCATTCATTACCTCCTTCCTTAAGTCATCCACACTATCGGGCACTCTTACGTCTACTCCATCATTCTTCCAATCTTGCAAACCATTCCATACACTCTCAGGATACCAGGATACCTTGACATCAAATCAGCCACTCCATTCCGTTCACCAGGCACATATTCAATCACATAGTCAAAGTCACTCAAATCTTCCAAAGTCCTTGCAATCCTACTATCAGCCCACTTCATACGCTGCAGATACACAAGAGGTTGATGATCGGTTTTTATCACAAACCTCACACCATACAAAAATGGACGCAACACTTTCAAACAATATCTTATCGCAGCCAGCTCTCGTTCCACAGTCGAATACTTTCGTTCTGCAACATTCATAGCCTTGGATACATACCCAATTATTCGCCTGACATTCTCTCCATTCAAACGCTGCTCTTGCATCAGAAAACCTCCCATACAATACCCACTCGCATCTGTATACAATTAAAGCATTTTAGCATTTACACTATAATCTGGGTAAGCCAATTCAACATCTTCAGCCGCTGCCTCTTTCAGTCTCTCATATGCCTCATTCATCTTATCATTCCACTTGACAACCGTACTACCTTTCTTGCCCATCCACTCAGTCAGAGGCTTACTCACACCAGAACAATCACGTATAAACTTTCGCTGGAACTCAATCAAACCCCCAAACGACTTCAGTTGCTTCACAGTCACCGGTTTAGGAAACATTCGCACCTTCTCAACATACTTCGGTGATTTTCGCAACCCATTCTCACTCACCATATGCCCAAGGAATTCCACTTCTTTCGTAAACCATTTACACTTCGCCACTTTCACCTTCACACCAACACTCTCCAACGTTCTCAACACATCATTTACCAATCTCATATGCTCCTCAAAAGTCTCAGTCATAATCAAAATATCATCTATAAACGCAATCACATTCTTACTCGCAAACTTACTCAACACAACATTCATTGCCCGCTGGAAGGCTCCGGGAGCATTAGCCAACCCAAAGCTGAGGTTGCGGAACTGGTAATGCCTCTTTGAGGAAGAGAAGGCAGTTACCGGCCGGCTCTCCTCAGCGATGGGCATCTGGTAATACCACCGTACCAGATCCAGCTTCGTAAACCACTCCATCCCATGCATACTATACACACACTCAGATACCACACACATCGGAAACCTTTCTTTCACAGTCTTTTCATTCACCTTTTTATAATCCACACACAGACGCAATCTTCCATCCGGCTTACGTACAGGTACAATTGGACTATTCCATGCACTCTCGCTCTCTTCAATCACCCCCAATTGCTCCAATTCCAAGCACTGCTCCTCAATCTCACCAGCAACCGGACGTGGAAAATGCCTTGGCCGCTGATATATTGGGGAGTCCTCCTTCAGGACAATCTTGAATTCCGGGAGCTTTGCAACTCCGAAATCCAGATCACCCTTACTGAGGGCTCCCTTTCGTTCAAATATCATTCGATACACATCCTCCCTTTCATACTCAGTTAAACATCCATCCAATTCCACCATGCTCTTCACATCATTATATGTCAATTCACACGTCTCTTCACCTGCAACATTCACCCTGACATCCGTACTATCATCCATACCTACCTCATTGACAGTGGAGAAGTGACCCAGTACATCTCCGACTTGGATTCCCCTCACCTGCCCTTTCACACTGGGGTTCGCCTGCACACATACAAAAGGATCATTCATTCTCATCAAGCCATCAAACACACAAGCAACACGCCTTACCTTATAATAGGCATCCTTTCCATCCAATTTCACAGTGTTCTCACCCACATTCAAACTAACATCCTTACTCCAACTCACTCTAACAGACACCCTTTCACCCTTCACAAGCCTTACATTCTCCATAGCAGTCACCTCAATACCAGTAAACACACTCCTCAAAACGCTACCATCTTTCCCTACATACAACTTATACACCCCATTTTTACCAATCTTTCTCTCAATCTGATCACTCGCAGGATGCATAACCATACGATTCATTTTCATAAAATCATACCCCAAAATCACACCATACTCACTACTCACCTTATCAATCACAGAAAATTCACATTCATTCACCATCATGCCATGCATTCGAACAGCTGACCTTATCATTCCAATCACAGGCACTCTCCTATTACTAATACCTACCAAACAACCCTTGCACTCAGACAGGAGGGCTTTCTCGCTAACCTTGTCATACACATCTTTATACACCAAGCTCGCCTTGCATCCAGAATCTATTAAAGCCAAACACTGAATTCGATTCAATTCCACCTTAACACTCAGACACTCATACTTCCTACCAGACAGCACTTTCACACTAGACAGACTTACCAACACATTACTCACACTCATGCACCCAGAGGATACTTCAGCAGGTACCCTCTTACTATTCAGTTTCCTGCTTCAGACTTTCCGTTCACACCTTGCGCTCTCAGTCTAATCCAACACTTTTCACTTGAATGTCCTTTCATTGCACAATAGCTACATACATTCCTCTGGTCACGACACATCCTTGCATAATGACCAGCCTTTCCACAATTACCACATGCATATTTCATACTCTTCCCACCAGTTGCTCCACCATTCCACCTCGGACAATCTTTCTTCAAATGGCCTATTTCTCTACACTTGAAGCACTCTTTCACACTTTCCTGGCAATCCTTTATCATATGCCCTTTCTTACCACACCCAAAACATGTACCAGATGTCCACCTACAATCTGCCAACATATGACCCTTCCTTCCACACCGACGACATTCCACAATCTTTCTCCCACCATTCGGTCTCTCGTTTGTTGGGACATACCTCGGTTTCTCTCTCGTATATCCGTTCTCACGCTTGAAATTCATCTGCCCCCTTCCATTCGACCACCCTCCATTTGCCCATCCATTCTGCCGGCGTAGGAAGTTCGACATCACTCCAGCTGGTGCAGCCTTCAGGGCATCCCTGTAGCTGACAAACTGCTGGGGTGGATGAAAGCTCCTGGGCTTCTTACCCCCAACATTCACACTGTACCATCCATCCTCTTCTAGATCACTTTCATCATCAAATCGTCCATCTTCTAACAGTTCCAACACATCCTCCCACATCAACCGTTCACCTGTCAGTCTCACTCTCTCCTTTCTCTTTCCACTCAGCCATTCACTCACTTTTCGCGGGATCGTGTCCAAAAGTTTCCTCATGAGTGGTTTACATTCATTTACATCATCATCACCATACCTCGTTCTTGCCATACTCTCAAGCCTATGTGCATACATATTCACACTTTCACTCTTTCCCATTTGAGCCTTTCTCAAATTCATTCACCCTTTTATACTTCACACTCTCTTTCATTCGATTCACCTGCCCAATCAATCTCTTCTTCACTACATCGTACTTTGGCTCTCCCACACTCGTTATCACTCGTAAGAACTCCAACACTTTCCCATCCAAACAATCTCCCAGAACACTCACCCAGTGACCCTTATTCTGCGGGTACTTGAGCTTGCAGTACCACTCAAAATCCCCGAAGAACTCATCCATACTCTTTCCCCCATGCAATCTAAACTTATCAATCCTTGGCACTTTCCTTTTCAAGATTCCTTTCCCCACATTCACTTCACTCTCCGAAGAGCTACTCTCGGTCTCACTCATTCCAATCATATCGTCACTCTCTCCCTCATCTGAGTATAGTGAATCCACACTCTTCCCTCTTGCCTTCCTATCCTTAACCTTAGAACCATGCTTACTTCCTCTCTTACTTTCCACTCTCTTCCATTCACCCCCTTTCCTACCACTCACAGTATCTTCTTTAGACTCAATCATACTGCCATCCATTCCATTTAGCGGAGTCCCTTCAGTAGGAGCAGGGGTCAGGGTTGTAGGTCCTGGGGCTGATCCAGCCCCTGTCATCATGTTATATAGGTCCTGCATCCGTCGGTTTGTCTGATCCTGTCGGTCCCCCATTTCCTTTTTCATCCTATCAGTCTTTTCATTCATCCCTTTTATTTTATTCTCCATTCCCTCCATCATTCCCCGCATCATTTCACACTGCTCTTCTTTCTTTCTCAACTCCAGTCTCAATCGCACTACTTCTTCATTCAATGTTTCCGCTACAGCCATTGTTCCCAAGTTAGTAAAAAGATAGGAGGAGGGAAAAATCAATCAAACTACTTGTCACACTAATTGGGTATGGACTGCAATCCAATCCCGTCACACTCCCGGTTTCGAAGTCTCACGTCCCTATTCGGGCGCCAAATGTAGCGGCCTGAAAACTTTAGATTAACCCCAATCAATCCAACCCGCTCCCTACACTAATCCGGGCGTGAGAAATTGAAGGAGAATGAAACGGATTGTATGTACAGTCCTTTACTAACAAAAAAATACAATATACACAAAAAAATATGGGTAAATATGCACAAAATATCTACAATAGAGAGGGGCGATTATATTGGAGATCTCCTTACTTTTCACCAAAAAAATACAAAAAGAAAATCCTATATATATGAATACTATTTAATCGATCCAAATAAACATAAAAAAATCAAATAACCAAAAAAATCCTGACTACAACAGTCAATATATAAACAACAAACAAGGCCTCACTTTGTACAAAGAGGATGGGGGGATGTCCAGCCACCTGCCACTCGAGCGAGCAAAATGCCTAGGACTTACAACAAGTGTGGTGCCTCTGCGCTTGATGGAATATAATGACCTTATCACGCTTGCGTGGCTATTATAAGCCCTCCTTCATTAAGCTATACTATTGGCCTTTATTTAATAACAATAATTTATAGCTTTCCAGAATATAACGCTTTGTTTGTAATATAAGGATATATGAAACTAAGTCCTATCTTTCCAGAATATGGCGGCTGGAAAGAAAGAAAAAAACATTGTAATCATTTTTATACATAAAATAAACAAAAAACAAAACAAAGCCATTCCCATTCAGACACACACACACACATTTTTATAGAGGGAGGGATAGGGTTCTGGGAAAAGGGGTGGGAGAATGGCTCTTTTACACACACTTACATTCGCTCCACCACAGTGTCACCCACCTATGATATGGAGCAGCTCGTCCTGGATGGTTCTGCCAATAAGGGTGGACTTGGCTCGACTTGACAAGCTGGTGAGGAGGCGGTTGGTGTCGGCATCTCCTCCCTGCGATCGATAACGCAGAAGGGCTCTGACGACTCCTTCTTCTATCCTCAGAAGAGGATGCTCTCAATGATTGGAACTAACAGGCGCTGGTTGGTCTCGATTTGCTCTTTCTTCTTCGACTGTAGCATGGTGTCGACAGCCCTCGTTAGGTTTCGGAAATTGTCAACAAACCCCTCTATTTTCGTCATAGATGTCGCGAGATATCTGTGCTTATTTTCACTGCTGAGCAGTTCGATGGCTCCTTTTGTACCTGCACATCAGCTTTTACTCCGCCTGTATTTCGTCCGAACAACACCCAACGCAGTATCACCCTCGTTCAGCAACGAGTACTTCAACCAGGGGTATGTGATGCACCAGCTTGGTTGGAATCGCCTCTTATGGCCACCTTCTTCAATGAAGGGTAGCGATTCAACAGGCGGGGCAGTCTGGTTGATTAAGGCTACTCTCTCGGAGTCTGAGGCGGCCTTGTTCCCAATGAAATTGACAACGTCCACTGAAGCTGATAGGAGAGTCAGTGTGCTATGCGAAAAAAAGAAGTGAGTTCCTTGCCCTCTTTCTGCTCGTCATGGTGAGATTCGGCTTCGCTGTCAGATCTACAGACTGTCGATATCGAAGTGCTTGTCTGTTGCTCCAGCTCATTGACATCACGCTCGCAATCTCACTCGTCTTGGCCACTTTGGTCTTGAAGAACAAGGTGATCTTCATATTGCTGGCTCGCATCATAATACACGCCCTGTGAATGAGAGGGAACTAATGCACTACATGGAAAAGCCCAGCCGCTCACATCACCCCATGTCCGTAACAATATATAATAAAAAAAATCACTTACTTTGCACTGCTGTGTTTCAGAGATATAATTACGCCGAGATGATGCTTGTGTAGTTGAGAGGGGGATGGGGGGGGGGGAATTAGTTCAAAAAGTGAAAGATGCCAGCAAGCACATGCCAAGCTCAGGCCAGCTGACAAAAAGCGGAAGGGCTAGGTGTATGAGTTAGGACGCCCGATCCGACTGGTCAGCGAGTCAAGCACACGCGCCGTGTGTCCGCCATGACTCAAGACACAAGGTGCCGACTCGAAAAGCGATGTAAGCCAGGCACACGCTGTGGAATTTCCCTCTGGGTTATGGGGAGGCTGCCCCCCTTGAATCCACTCCTGATCAGAATAAAGCAGGTATGAAGAGCTCGACAACATAGTGAGCTCGATCAAAGAGACAGACAACGAGAACGTCCCTCAAATAGCCTATCACACCCTGTCCACCCTACATGGAAAATAAGAAATGCAGGAAATATTAACGATGTTTAGGAAAGTATCAGAAGGCACGGAGCTGACAACCAAACCTACCGAAGACTCTAAACAGAAAAAGAAGACATAAACTTCTTTATCCAAGAACAACAAAACGAGGAATGGGAAACACTAATAAAAAAACTAGAGAGCATGGAGAACTAAAAGAAAAAATATATGAGGGACTATAACTCAAGATTTTTGCCGAGGCTTCGTTTCGGACGGCCTTAATTTTGATGAGAAGAGGTACTTCAGATTTTGGAAGATATCGCGTTTTGAAAAACAAAGGATCGCATTTATAATAGGTCTTTTCGGAAAGGTTTCTCGATGAGATTTCTTCGTACCGGTTCTCTCGTTTGTTTTCCCTCATACCTTTTGAAGTAACAACACGGAAGACATCCAGATGTATTTTTTTTAGTTCGTCATGGGTAAATCTGAGGAAGAGGAAGACGAACCAGCTGCTGCCATGCAGGTAAATCACGCGCCGGCAGCTAAGTGACCCCTGGAGGCCGTGGCCGACTCTGACCATCAACCAGGTTCAGGTTCAGGTTGTTGAGCCAACCTTTGTATCGGGATATGGCATTTATTTTCTGTGGAGAAGAGAAATAATGGTACAAATAATTTAGGTAAACATGTAGATGAGTGGCCCGGCCGTAAAAAATGATGGTAAACATGTAGATGAGCGCCCCGGCCTGGAAAAAATATTTTGTGTAAATATCGTTCACCCGTGTCTGAATATTCATGCACATTTGAGTCGTCTGATGTCATACCCCACCCCAACCCCTATTATAATTCGCAAAATGATTAAAGGCGCTAACATGATGTAGTTAAAGCATTCACCTCTGTAAATGTCAGAACATTAAAAAAATTAGGATTATATACTGGGGGGCTGTGCCCCCCAGACTCCCCCCCCTCCCAATTTAATGAAACTCAGGATCATTGTAGTGCGGTCCACGCATCGTGTTTACTCCGCCCCCCCCATGAGCCGTCCCCTATAAATGTACTCCCAAAACGTGAAACATTTTGGAACACAGACGAAATAGTACATCTTATCGGCTTGGCCGCTTGTCTACATATTTACCAAAATTATTTTTGTGTAAATATTATCATTCACCCGTGTCTGAATATTCATGCGCGTTTGAGTTTTCTTTGAATGATAGCTGCCCTATTTTTTGTATTAAAAAAATGCAGAAAGTAAACAAACCAAAAAGGCTGTTTACGTAGGCCATTTTTTTTTTACAAAATTGCCAGAAAAACAAACGAAACACGCTGTTTTCGTACTTAATTACAGTGGTTATACTTACGAAATAGCGAAGAGGAAAGCCTATTTATTTTGCGCGTCTGTGTCCTATTCAAAATCTAGCTGACTTGAATCAAGTTTTATTTTAGATCATCAAAATTCAAACTGAGGGGGTTATATCTAATGCCAGGCCACAAATGTCGCATTCACTTTTAATTTTAACTAAATTATGAACCTCTGAAAAGGTGAACAATTTATCTGTATCAGAAACTAGAGTTAATAATTCTGAAATAGAAGACGGACAAAACGCACAATTTGATACCATTTTCACACTGCTTAAAAGACGTCTGATTGATCATTTTCAAACTGTGTGAAAGGGGAATGTTTGACACCCAAACTGCTAAAAAACAAGTAGTTCCTTGAAATTATCTAGCTAATTACATTTAAATGTATAAAAGAAGGTAATAAAAATAGTAAAATGGGGAAAAATATATTGACAAATAAAAATGACTCCGAATGAGGATAATAAAAAGCTATTAAGTGGAAAACAAAATTGAAATCAAGCCTTTCTGACGTCATACCCCACCCCCAACCCATATTATAATTCGCAAAATGATTAAAGGTGCTGACATGATGTAGTTAAAGCATTCACTTCTGTAAATGTCAGAACATTATAACAATTAAGATTATATACTGGGGGACTGCGCCCCCTAGACCCCCCTAATTTAATGAAACTCAGGATCATCGTAGTGCGGTCCACGCACCGTGTTTAACCCCCCATGAGACGTTCCCTTAAATGTACTCTAAAAACGTGAAACATTTTGGAACACAGACGAAAATAGTAAGTCTTATCGGCCGGGCCGCTCGTCTACATATTTACCATAATTTATTAGCCTTGTTCATTATTAGTACTTGTGGAGCTGGACTTTGATTATGAGTTCGTAAGCAGGTCTGTGGAGGCTGCATACAGTAGATTTTCAGAAATACTACAAGCAATGATTTTTCTGTACGTCCCTAGTAAGGTGAGCTGGAGCTGCCCTATGGTCTCTTGGAAATCTAAACCACCAGCTGATCTGGTTAGGAATCGTCACAATGCCTGGGTTCATTATAGGGCGATGGGGCAGGAAATCTGATGTTGCCAAAAATGCTTTGTCCTCCTTTCTGGATGTAACTTATTAATCCTACCTAATTTCTAACCTAAAGGCTAAGCCTAAGCTGTTCCATGCTTATATCCGCAACAAGAAATTGGGACGATCCTCTATAGGACCACTTTAGCAACCCTCGGGTGAAATTTGTTCTTCTAACCAAGAAATAGCTGATCTGTTTACCAAGGCATTCTCTGTATATTCTACCAGTACCCCTGAAAATCCAGTAGAGCACTAGAGCTTTGAAGGTAACCTGAGTAATTTAGTTATAAATCTATTTGATGTTGTTAATGCTCTGCGTGATCTCAACCCCTCTAGCAGTATGGGGCCTGATGGAATCCACCCCTGTTTGCTCAAACACTGCTCCTCATCCCTTTCATACCCTCTTTTCTGGCTCTTCCATAAATCTGTCCAAACTGGAGAACTCCCATCAGTCTGGAAGTCTTCCCTAGTAGTCCCCATCTTCAAGAAAGGTGTGTGTACTCTCCCCCTAAATTACAGACTGATAAGTCTCACTTCGGTGTCCTGTAAGTCTCATGAGTGTATTATTGTGAACAATTTGACATCTTTCCTTGTGGATAACAAACAACCTATTAGATTCTAACCAGTTTGGCTTCCGCAAGGCCCACTCAGTTGATGATCAGCTCCTTGCAACATATGATGATGTCACCTGCTGGCTTGACCAAGGGCACATGGTCAACCTCATATCATTTGACTTTATTAAGGCATTTAACCTTGTCAATCATGACCTCATGATCAGCAAGCTCTCCCAACTCCGTATAGGGGATCCCTATACCCTGTTTTTGAGTGGTAGAGTAATGAGGGTTATGGTCAGGGGTTTCGAGAGTGATTCTACTTGTGTACCTAGTTGAGTTCCCCAGGGGTCTGTCCTTGGACCAACCTTATTTCTCATATTAACTTTGTGGCTCATGGTTTGACCTGTAAATACACGTTCAAGTGGATATTTCTCTAAAATTTTATCTCCCTATACGCTCTCTTGCAAATAAAGCTGCAGGCATTGCGTCAAACTTACTTAAGAGCACAGTTAACCAAGAGCCTCAGTTTATGAAATCTCTTCTCACCTCCCATATCCATCCTGTGTTGGAATTTAGCTGTTGTTTGGCACTCTGGGTATGTGGGTGCTACTGACATGCTTGAGAGAGTGCAGCGATGATGGACTAAGGAAATTTTTTTTGACTTTCGCATATTGACTATGCCTCACATCTCAATGCCTTGAGTCTCTTCTCTGTGCATGGTAGGCTGCTCAGAGCTGACATGATCAAAGTCTGGAAGATTTTCAATGACTTATCCCCTGTGAAACCTTCTGAGTTGTTCTCCCTCTAGACCTCCTCTAGGATCTGCGATGATTCACACAGAATATTCCTGCAGGCAATATTTCTCAGTAAGAGTGATTGCCTTGTGGAATAGCCTGCCAGATGCAGTTATCCTGTCACCATCCTTAACTGTATTCAAGAGTAAACTAGCGGAGCACCTCAGTCAAAATCTATATGAATATTAACCCCCTACACAGCAATAACAATATATATCTAATCTAACAGTAACTGACCTTTCTAATACGATTTCTGACCACTTCTTGGTGAATTTTAAATTCTATATTCCCTACCACCTACCTACTCGCTCGTCCCAACATCCTACTCCTTTCCGGCGACTATCATCAATTGATACTACTTCTCTCTTTAACGATGTTTCTGCCCTACCTCCTATTGATACTAC
Source organism: Ceratothoa steindachneri (assembly GCA_963969495.1). Lineage (NCBI taxonomy): Eukaryota > Metazoa > Arthropoda > Malacostraca > Isopoda > Cymothoidae > Ceratothoa > Ceratothoa steindachneri. The sequence goes on from OZ018327.1 coordinate 43,452,936, forward strand.
TGCTTCACCTGACCAAACCTTAAACTTACTGCACCAATCATTACTTGCCTGCCTTGATGTGCATGCCCCACTTATCACTCCTTCAAACCACCATCACTGCGGCCCTTGGTTCATCATGGAACTCTGTTCAAGGAGGTCCTTATGTGCCCATGAACGTGCCCTTCATAAAGCATGCTCCTGTGGGCAGGACACGACCTCCCTCTCACTTGCCTATTGCCTTGCTACTTCGACTTATTCTTCCAAATTAAAATCAGCGCGTGAGGCTCATTCACACAAACTTTTGTCTGAGAGCAAGAATGACCCTCGGACTATCTTTCATCTCCTCTGTCATCTTCCTCACCTAGCCCCATTTCCCCCACCTCTCCTCCTATCAACCCCTCTACTCTTTCTAAATTTTTCTCTGATAAAATTATTAACCTCCACGCCATACTACTCCAGTCGTCTAAACAAGCCCATGCTGTTCTCGCCGACCATAATCCATTGCCGCTTAATATTCTCACTTGGGTGTCCTCTGAGGAAGTAACTACCCTGATCTCACGCTCTAACAAATCTGGATCCCCTAAGGATGTCTTTCCACCCAAACTCCACCAAATTCTTCCTGCTGTCCTCCCACTGATTCTTCATCTCTTTAACACTTCTCTTGCCACACGGGTAGTTCCCTCTTCCTTCAAACATGCCTCAATTCGTCTTATCCTAAAAAAAACACACCTTAACCCCTCTGAACCATCTAGCTATCGCCCTATCTCACAGCTTACATTCCTCTCTAAGATCCTCGAGAGTGGTTTTCTCTCTGCCTTAATGACCATATTTTTAACTGCAATATCGATGAAACATACCAATTAGGGTTCAAAGCAAAGCACTCTGCTGAAACCGCTCTTCTTGATATTTCAGACGGTTTACGTAGAGGTGCCAATAGGGGTTGTACATCCATTCTACTCTTCCTAGACCTCTCCTCTGCTTTCGACACCATCGACCACACTGTCCTCCTTGATCGTCTTCAAACTTTCCTTGGTCTCTCGGGCACTGCACTTGCTTGGTTCCGCTTATACCTCTCCTCCTGCATGCAGTCGGTCACGCTGAATAACCTCTCCTCCGAGCCCGCACCCATCATTTTGGGGTGCATCTACTTCCTCTTGGCTACCTTCTTTGTGATTTGGGCCTGTCATTCCACCTCTATGCTGATGACACTCAGATATACCTTTTCTCATCCCCTGTGTCCTTCGCTCAATCAATTACTAAGCTCCTTTCAGCCTACACCTCTATAAACGAATGGCTGTCTGCCAACTTTCTCAAACTTAACCATGATAAAACTGAAGTTCTCCTTGTTCATACCGCTTCGATGGTGGAGAAATCTAAAGCAATCTTCCCCTCCCTTAACCTTGGGGAAACCAATGTTGCCTTCTCTGTTACTGTCAGTAATCTTGGTGTTATTTTCGACAAGCAACTCTCATTTAAACTGCACATCCATCATATCTGTAAGTCTTCCCTCAGTTTCCTCCGCAACTTTTCAGTGTTTGATCCTATTTTGATCGACGAAGCCTTGAGACTGCTATTCATGCCTTCGTCACCTCATGCTTAGACTACTGCAATTCTCCTAGTGAATCTCCCTTCTTCGTCACTTTGACCCTACAACTAGTTCAAAACTATGCTGCCTGGATCCTCCTTCGCCCCCTGGTTCTCTCCTTTGATGCCTCTGTTACAGGAGCTACACTGGTTACCTATTCGCTTCCGTACCCACTATAAAATTCTTCTCATCACCTACAAGGCCCTAAACCTCGATGGTCCACCTTATTTCTTGTCTGTCCGCTTCCATCATCAAACTCCTCGGCACTCTGGTCTAACCTCGCTCCCATCATGAACACTCCTCGTTCTGTCCTCTACTCGATGGGTGACCGTTCATTCTCAGTTTGTGCTCATAGACTGGAATGCTCTTCTTCCCGAAGTCCGATCCTCTCTCTCCCTTGTTACTTTTAAACATCTCCCTAAGACTCATCTCTTCAGAATTGCCTTCTCTTCCCTGTAAACTTTCTCTACACTTGCTACACAACCTGCGCTCTGGGAGGGCTAACAGCCCTGAGGGGGGCATTATAAATATTTATTATTATTAATATTATAATTAACTATCCTAATTGTATTACTATAATCTAGTCATTACTTAGTGCAATCATCTGCTGGCGTGTTGGCACTTATGGGCTTCCCCTCCGGTGGAACCCATCCAGGTAAGCTCTCCTCTCCTCCCCAACACTAATAATGGGCAATTTTAATACCCATCACGACTTCTGGGAACCAGCCCTCCCAGGAGCCAGAGGAACCATTCGGACTGCTCCCTCTCAGACTTTTTAGCAGACAGACTCCTACTCTCTTATCACTACCCCTGGCCTCCCTACCAGGATTGATGCAGTTTCATGGAACCCCTCTACCTTGGACCTATGTCTGGGGAATACCCCGCTCCTCCACACCACTATCACTACTGGCCCTTACATAGCAAGTGACCATCTTCTTGTAGTCATTTCCTTCCCGTCAGTGTCACTACCTTTCCCCCTCTCATGCAGACCTTGTTGGTCTTTTAAAAAAGGAGACTGGGGCACCTTTCAATTAGAATTAAGTTAGTTACCCCACCCACTTCCCTCCTGTCACAAGACCAAATTCAGTATCTCATAGACACCCTGCTGGATGTGGGGTCCCATCACTTTGTCCCCTCTTCACCAACCAGCACCTTCAGGGTCCCCTGGTGGTCCCAGAAGTATTCGGCAGCTCTTCAGGCCAAACGCCACGCCTTCAAAGCATGGCATAAGAACCCCATCCTCTCCCTTCGCACCCGCTTCCATCTCCTAGAGGCCCAGAGCAGGCATGTTATCCTTTATGAGAAATGTTCTGCCTGGGCTTCATTTTGTACCTCCTTATCCTTTACTTCCTCAGTCTCCCAGGCCTGGTCATTCTTCAGGAAGATGGTCCACTCTCAACCCCCCACTCACCTTCCCGCTAACTAATAATGGTGCCCTCCTCACCACAAATGCAGAAAGTCGAGTGTCTTGCCTTCCACATTTACACAACACTTGGCTCCCCCGACCCTGTACCTGCCCCCAACATACCTCCATCACACATGGGCCACACAATCATCCCTGCTATCACACCACAGGAGCTTTCCTCAGCCTTACATCACTGTCTGTGGGAAAGGCCACTGGGGTGGTCAATGTTCACAATGAATTCCTCCGATGCCTCCCACACCCTCTGGCTCACCTCCTCCAATGCCTCCCAGACCCTCTAGCTCACCTCCTCCTGAACGTCTTAAATGACAGCTGGCTGTTGGGGACATTCCCTTCAGTGTGGCGACAAGCAGTCACACTTCCTATCCCCAAACCTGGTAAGGATCCCTCAAAGGCTTCCTCATATAGGACCATTAGCCTCCTTTCCAATCTCTGGAAAACACTAGAATACATAGTACAGAACAGATGACATTGTGGATAGAACACAAACACCTTCCCACACACATGCATGGGTTTTGTCCCCACAGGGGCACACTGGATGCCTTGCTCCACCTGGAACACCATTCAGGAAGGATTTAACAATAAACAATTCATTCTAGGAGCATTCCTTGACCTTAAGTGAGCTTTTGACTCCCTTTCACATAACACTATTATAACAAAACTTGCCTGCCTGGGACTCAGAGATTACCCCCTTAACTGGGTTAAGTCCTTTCTGTCTTCCAGATCCTTCTCCATGGGGATAGGTGATACCTACTCTAGATATCACCCTGTCACCAGAGGTGTTCCCTCTCAGCCCTCTCCTCTTCAATGTCCTACTCTCTGACTTTCCTTCCTCATTACACACACAAGCACTGTACACTGACGACATCTCCCTGCTCTGCTCTGCTCCCACTATCCAAGAGGCTCAGCTCAATCTTCAACATGGGCTTGATGATGTCCACTCCTGTACAATGCGCTGGGCTCTGACAGTGAATGCCCAGAAATCTAGCCTCCTGTGCTTTACCCAAAGATGCATTCCCAACATCCCAGTGGTCACCATCAATGGGACCCCAATCCCCTTCAAAACTCACTACAAATTCCTTGGTTTAATATTAGATGGACCCTGCCTAACCTGGGGCCATCATATACAATACCTGATGACCTCATGCCTCAAGAGGCTTAACCTCATGAAGTCCCTTGCAAGTATCAAGTGGGGTGCGGACAGGAATACCCTCCTCCACTTTTATTGTTCTTACATCCGGAGCCGCTTAGACTATTGATGTGAGGTATATGGAGCAGCCTCGCCATCCCTACTAAAAAAAATTGGAGGTAATCCAAAATTCAGCACTCCATATAGCTTTGGGAGCTTTCAGATCCTTCCCAGTCACAGCCCTTCAGGTAAAGTCCTCCTTACCCTCACTATCACACCGACGATTCACCCTCCTTCTCCGTACCTACACCAAACTTGCAGCCACCCCAAGTGGACATGCCCTCCACTCTCTTCTCCTCCAACAGCGTAGGAAATCACTACATGACCCCATACCATATCAAACCCACACGCCCTTTCTTTACAGAGCCCTCTCCTTCTTTGTTACCCTCCGGACCACCCAACCCTCCTTCCACACACTAGAGAAAACCTCCCCACTGACTCCTTGGTTCTCTCTTTCCTCAATAGTCTCTCAGGGATTTCACCCACAGATACCATGGTCCAAGGCTAACTGCCCAGCACTGAGCAGGACCCTATTCCTGAATCTCCTACACACAGTACAGACATTCCCTACACATATATACCAATGGTTCACGCCTTCCATTTCCCCCATCAGTTGGAGCAGCTATATTCTTGCCATCACTCTCCATCGCCACTGCCTGGAGGTTGCAGACCACTGCATCTAACAACAGCAGAACTCTTTGCCCTTAAGGAGGGACTCAAGGCTGCTAAAAGCTATACTCCCTCCTCCATAACACTTTTCACAGACTCCCACACAGCCCTCCAACTCATCCATTGCCACTTCCCTAAATCACACCACTCCATCTTCCTCCAAATACACCACCTACTACATCAGCCATGAACTTCAAATATTGACATCCACCTTCAGTGGGTCCCCTCCCACAGCGGCATTGTGCGCAACACTATGGCCGACAGAGTGGCAAATAAAACCCACTCTCATCCTTCTCCCATAGACCTCCCCACAGATGAGATGTACAAAAGGACTGCAACCTTCACTGGAAAAGACACCTGACAGATGCCTTACAGTATACAACACCTGCTTTCATCAGACAGGAGACATGTCACCATTGGTGGACCTACTTCCCCAACCGTGCCCTAGACACTGCCATTACCAGACTCAGGATAGGACACAGTCGCCTCAATGCACACATGCACAGGCTGGGCCTGACTGACTCCCCATACTGCCACTGGTGCCCCACAAAACCAGGCACTCTAGACCATCAGCTACTTGATTGTCCCCACCACCACTCCCACTGCACTGCTCTCCAATCATTGGCATCACTCCACATCCGCAGGCCAACAATAACAGACCTACTTGGTGGCTCCCAAGCCTGGCCCTCAAGACAATTAAATACCCCAGTGTGTTCCTGCAGAGGACTGGACAGATTGACGGAATTTAAATACACAACCACCTAATACCAGCACCTTCAGGGCAGCAGAGGCTGTGGAACCACAACCAGAAAGGCCCCAAATCCCCAAGGAGAAGAAGAAGAATATGGTATATGAGGATTATGGTCTAGTATATGAGAGATAGCTGACTGAAACGTGGCAAATGAAAAATGTGCTCCAATTACAAATCACTTGTTTACTGGATAAGAACATTTGAGAATGTGTCACTGTACGCCGCCACAAGTTGAAAATTTAGATCTGGAATCACATGCCTAACTAAGCCTCTTCCAGGAGGTCTTCTGTATCTGTAAGAAAAGTAGAAACTTAAAATAAGCCAAATTAGATTGAAACCTCTGCATCAAAGAATAGGAAAAGGTTTATCTTGGAAAATAGGAGCACATTAGATTTGAAGATGTAGGATTTAAGGGGAATGTGTGAAGGCCTAAACGTTAGTATAAAAGGGAACAAGGTGAGTATTAGTGGGAAAAATCAAAAGAGGTAAAAAAGCAAATGAGAATAAAAAAGATACAGAAAGGAGGGATGATAAAGAACTGGAGAGAAATAGGGAATTATTGAGTGTGGAGGTGAAAAGGGTAGAGAAGAGAAAGGAGGAAAATACAGCAATAGTTCATAAGCCAAGTAGAATGTCAATCATGTATTAGATCCAATGGAGAATAATCCAATCATAATTCTAAATATGTAGATGGTTATTAATAATTTTTAAGTTTAATTTTTAAGTCAATAGAAAAATTCCTTTTAATTAAAGTGATAGGTAATACTTCAGTTTAGGGGTTGCTGTTTATGGGCTACAATTTAGGCCTTATGATGTCAGATATCAGAAATTGCCCATGGACTGCCACTCTCATTTTTCTTCCATTTAAAAAGTCTTCAATCCACCTTAATACCAAATCTCTTATACCATAAGCTTGCCTTTTTTTGTACCAACCTTTTATGAGAGACTGTATCAAAAGCTTTACTAAAGTCCAAGTATGCTATATCAGCATTGTACCCCATATCTAGTGCCTCAGTCCAGTTTTCTAAGGTTTCCAGCAACTTTGTTAGACAATTCCTACCATTTCTAAAACCATGCTGTTATTCACTTAATAATTCTTCTGATGTCAGATGCTCCATTACTGTGTCCTTAATAATCCCTTCCATAACCTTGGCTACAACACTTGTTAATGCTACTGGTCTATAGTTAGCTGAGCATATTCTGGATCCTTTCTTAAAAATTGGTACTACCTGTGCCATCTTCCAGTCAGCTGGTAGCTCACTGTCACAGAGATTTATTAAAAATCATACACAGAGGTTTAGCCAAACCTCTAACACACTCCTTAAGCAGTTTCAGATGCATCCTATCAGGACCAGGTAACTTGTCCTCCTTCAGTTTTTCAAGCCTTTTTTATGCTTTCCTCGGAAATATTCACTCTCCCTATCATGGACACACTGTTGTCCTGAATGTGGAAATCCGGAATTGGGTTATTCCCCTCCTTAACAAAAACTGACTTAAAGAACTTAAAGAGAACATCTGCTGCCTCCTCATCAGAGCCAGTCAATGAACCATCACCCTTATCCAATTGTGAAACTCCAACTTTTACCTCCTATTTACTTCTAACATACCCATAAGACTTTTTAGGGTTGTCCTTGAATGAATTGATCATTTCCCTCTCACAGTCCAATTTGGCTCTCTTGCATAGTTCTGTTGTTTTATTCCTTCGATGAACATATTCCTCCCAATCAATAAGTCTTCCAGTTCTCTTGTACAGTTTAAACAGTCTATTCTTATCCTTGGTGGGCTGTTTAACCTCAGTCATCACCCATTTAGGCCTTTCCGTCCTCCCCGACTTCTTCACTTTGGGAATCCAATTCTCACACAAATTCCATACACATATGGTAAAGCTCGTTAACATCACATTACTCAAATAGAGTTGTCCAACTGATGTGACTTAACTGTTCATTTAACTTTAAATAATCTCCTTTCCAAAAATTCAACTCATCACTGCATCCAGGCCTCATCAACAATTCTCCTTTTGTAAATACCTTCCTCACTAAGCCAACATAATCACTCTTTCCAAGTGGTGCTTTCATCTCGTAAGTTATCAATCAAATTCTCATCTAGGATATTTGACAGTCCGCAACCTGTATCTTTTGTGCCAAAAGTAACATGTTGTACCAGCAGTAATTTCTGTACTTTCTCAAAAAATCTGTGTTCAAAAGTATTTTTACCTTTCATTGTATAATAATTAACAGTCCACATCTGTCATGTTGAAATCACCCATGATCATGATGTTGGACACATTTGTATCCTCAGTTCTTCCAAATAACTCAATTAATGCTTCATTGTTCTCTGCAGTACTATTAGGAGCCCAGTAACATACACCAATCAACATATGTTCCTTATACTCAGTGGTAAACTTAATACTGCACCAAATTGCATCCCCCCAAACTGCATCATTCATTCTCCCACATGGAACTGTCTCAAATCCTTATGTACCAGTAAAAGTACTCCACCACCAGTTCTGTCTCTCCTATCTTGTCTGAACAGTTCATAGTTTTTTGGACACAGCAAAGCATCTGACACCGTTTCATTGCCTCAAGTTTCAGTAACATCAATAACATATGGCTGTAATTCAGCAACTAAAGTCTCAAATTCATTTCTTTTATTTCAATACACTGTGCATTACTAGAATAGAAAACTATGCGACTCTCACTATGAACATGCTTATATCTCCACCCTGACTTCCCTCAATCTCTATTCACTTCACCTAACTTCTTGTAGGCACTCCTGCCCTTTTCACTATCTTTCCTCCTCCTATCATGAGATCCTGTTCCCCTTGGCTTGTTCTTTTCTGCAGTTCCACCCAGAGAGTTTGCTGCTTCTCCCTCTATATGGGAGGGAGGTCTGGCTTGATGTAGCAGTGTCCCCAGTCCGTGTTTCCAAGTTTTTTGATGCTCTCAGGAGTTCATCTCTCTGATTCCGCTTTTCCAGAATTACTTTCATGGGCCTAGGTTTATCACAAGGTATCCCAACCCTTACCACTTTGTCCACTTTACACATATCCAGTCCCAATGTCTGACCAATATTGTCCATAACTGTCTTATCATGCTCGATCCTCTTCTCCATACTTTTCTCGTTACTTTCCTCAACTCCAAAAATCATATTTCTCTTCCTTTAATCTCTTTCTTGAATTTCATTCTCTAATTTGTTGTCAATTTCATAATCCATAATTCTCTCAAAATTCTTGATACATTCAGTGTTAGTTTTAGCAGTTTTCTCCAAAACTCCAGTATAAGTTTGATGCACTTATAGTAAACTTTCTGCAGAACCAATTAGTGTCATCAGAATCTTCATCCTTTGAAAAGTTATATTTACATTCACTCACATTCTCACATTTAATGTGGTGGCAAAATTTGCAAATCTCACACATTAGAGCACTTTCTTCTTGTGACACTGCCTTCCAGCAAGTGCCACAAATATCATCACTGTCTTTGTTTACATCTTGCTGGTTGCCCTCTTGTTTCCCTGCTGCTGTCCTACCAATGGCACTCTCCTTCTCCCTAATATTACGCTTTGATGCCATATCTTCACCAGACTGTACCAGGACAAATTATACTTGTGGCCAGGCTCTACTTAATTAACACCATAAAAAAAACCTTTAGGATGTCTTCAGGACTGTTATATTATATTCAAATCATGAATATAATATAAATTACTGAATAATATAATCATCATGGCAAAAGCTAAACTATCTCCACTTTTCACTATTTTAATCGAGCCACGCTTCTTTTCCACACCTGTTGCAAATCTTTGCTTTTAAAAAGAGGCCATGATCTATAGAAAAGTCTATTAAATTGACCAAAGAATTAACAAAAGTCGTATTAAAGTCAAGCAAATAGCTTTCAGAAGAATCAAGCTCTTTTAACTGCTTGGTTTCAGGGTTGCCAATGTTTGAAATAAGGTTACTTACCTAGTTAGCTCCCCGCAGACCCATTAGCAGATCTAGGAAGAAGACTCGGCGAAGAGAAAGAGTGAGGAAGCCCACAGTAGGACAAATGCCAGCAAACAAAAGGTCAGTCAATAAGAGATAGCTTATGAAAAAGCTGGAGATTTTGTGTGTCCTGTTCCATTTTATAGAACAGATTTAAATCAATGTAGTTTTGGTACTAAAAAACAACTCAATTAAATTCATATAATAAGTCTCTGCAGTTTTCGTGGAGATGCTTTTTGAAAGTGTTCAAGTTTGAACTAGCAACAACATGGTTACGCAAACTATTCCAATTAGAGATGCATCTTAAACTGAAAAGCTTCTTTCTACTTTCGAGACTTATGTTTCTAGGAGACAATTTGAATTGATAACCACAAGTACCTACCATAGGAGCCAAGTTAAAAATTTCATTAGGGGATGATGCACACTCACCATGAAAAATTTTCCAACATTTTATTAGATCTGCTCTGAGTAGATGACCTTTAACAGAGTATAAGTTAAGTCTCTGCAACCTTTCAGCATTATAAATAAAATCAGCCATACCATCAATATTCCTCGTCCATCTCCTCTGAACACTTTCTAATGGGTTTAAATCATTTACATATCCAGTAGTCCAAACACAAACTGAAAATTCCAACAATGGCCGAATTTAACTCCTGTAGATGGGCATCATAAAATCAGCTGACCTGCATAAAGTGGACCTCAAAATGTTGGAAGCAAGATTACCTGCCCTATTAGTGATGTTCTGAATGTGGATATGGAATTTTAGAGAAGTATATATTGTGATACCTAAGTTGACTAGAGACTCAACAAATTTGATTGGAACATTGTCAAGATAATATTTAGAGAATGATCCAAGAGAGCTACAATCCACTTTGTTTCCCCCTTTGAAACCTCATTACAACACACTTGCTAGCATTCATAGAAAGACCCCAAGACTTTCCAGTTTCATTTATCTGTGGGCAAGAGAAAAATCCATAAGAGTATCAAACAGACTAAAGTAATGAATTCTAAGATAAATTTAAGGTCATCAGCATAGGTGTAGTATTTACAATGGATACCCCTAGCAATGAAATTAATATAAACCCCAAACAAAATTGGACCCAACAGCGAACCTTGCGGTACACCACTTCTTATCCTTTTCGGTCTACTAGACTCCCATTCAATAACAACAGTGTGTGAAAATAATGGTTTAGTTTCACAAAAATAGGTAAATGGAACATAAAAAATGTAATACATTATTAAACCTTAAAAAATCAATGCATTACTAAATAATATAATTGACTAGAAATGCAGACATTTACTAAACAATAAAGGCTAAAAACAAAATAACAAAACAAATATAATGCCATGATTGGCCACATTCGAAGCTATGTTCGGACGTCATAAGGATTTAAATATTTTTTTTATTTTGGTGAAACTTCACAAGACCCATGCCCAGGGTTGGCAAATAAAAACCCCCAGCCCTAAACCCCCTGGATTTTATTACCGTTTTTTTTTTTGCTTTTTTCAAAATTCATATTTATGTTTATAATTTCAACAAATATGTATCAAATTAAGATTATTTCTCTGATACTAACTAATGACAATGTGGTGGAGCGAATGTGAGATTGTTTGTTTGAAGGGCCATTCTTCCACCCCTTTTCCAATACCCTTCCCCTCCCTCTGTAAGAATGTGTGTGTGAATGGGAGATGTTTATATATATATATATATATATATATATATATATATAGTACAAGAAAGAGAAATTGGACGCGAATGAGCAATGAGACAAGAAAAAGGAGTTTTTTAGAGGTAAGAGAAAGGGACATTAGAAGAAGACCAGAAACAAAGAGAGCAGAGGGCGGCACAATGAAGGCAATCCTTTACCGAGAAGACAGAGATAACGCCAGGGGAAAAAAAGTTTGAAATTCCTGGGCGGGACTCAAACCCGGGTCTGCTGATTGCCCTGTGGTGGTTGTTATCACCTGCAGAACTTGCATTTGCTCCTTCTTCTTTATATATATATATATATATATATATATATATATATATATATATATATATATATATATATATATATATATATATATATATATAATTGATTTTCATGTTTTGTTTAATTTTTTTTTTTTACAGATAGTTTCTTTGATAAAATTCTTTTAGCAGAAAACCAATCTATTATTTTGTATGTAAATTTTTTAGAATGTGTTCCTTCTCATTTGTAGAGAGTAGCTAGGATGGGTGAAGCCATTAATTAAATTTATTGTGAGTCCCAGCTGGGGGTTCCCCCAGCTTTTAATCACCTAGTAGTATTAACAATTCAAAAGCCTAACATTAGGTTCTAATGCAAAGACATATAAACAAAACTTACTCTCTAATGCTGGGGAGATCTTTATTTTTTAAAAGAGTTTGCGACCAACCACACTTTTGCCATTTTTTCTTTCTCACAGAAACATACTTATTACATCTCTACTACTTGCTAGTTTATTTTTCTTTCTCTGCTCCTCTGCCCTCTGCAATATTTTTCCTGAGTGTGAAAGAAACCAACCGCCATTTATTTTGGATTGGAACAAGCCCTGCTGTCTGCTTCTCGACTCCCCTGCACCCTTCAGCTTCATTGCATACACCTGGGCTGGTGATTCCCTACCTATGCAATATGGCCATGGCAAATAGAGGTAACAACATAAGAGGTGCATCACTTCATTTCCCAAACACCACTAATCCTAGACTTCTTACACCTACTAGAAATCTAACCACATCTAACACCCATTGTGATTATGGGGATGACTCAATCGGGTGTGGTTGCTGTGATAGCTGGTTTTGCTCATCCACCATGTGTGTTGGCCTCCCTGACCAACTAATAAGAGGGATCAAGGATCATGGTGGTGATGCTGTGGCTTACGTCTGTACAGATTGTCAAGCTAACAATACAGGAAAGGGTCAGGATAACCCAACAGGCTACCCTAATCAGTGCATCCCAAAGACTGATTCCTCCCCCACCTCCCTAACTCAAGACATAAACCATATAACCCCAAATAATGCAGCCTCTGAAAATACTAGGAGAATCATTAGGGAGGAAATAATTGAGATGCAAGAAAAACAGAAGCGAGTATCTTTGATTATATTGTGTGGTATCAATGCTACCGATAATTCTCATTTTGCTAACATCTTCTCTGTGTCCTCACACTTGCTGGGCTCTTCTCTTGGGTTTATCTATCTTACTTGCATAAATTGAGACAGGAAACTATACAGGATGAAGATATGTGAAGCAGAGACGAGGAAATCCTTGTTGGACAGGGCTAGAGAACTTAAAGAATTGCAATACTCAGGGATGTACATCAACCGGGACCTAACATATGGCCAACACAAGGATTTTGCTCGCACTAGCTCCGATGTGCGGAGTCAGGCTGATAATCAAGGCATTGTTGCAGAGGAAGGTTCTGAAGGTGCAACAGGAGTAACTGTGTCCATTAACCAGGCATTGTCATTTGCAAGCCAAACTGGTGCCAGATCCAGAATTACTAGGCAGGTGACTGCTAGTTCTTTAAACTTATAAGAGGCGACACCCTGCCTGATGTCACCACAACTAGCGATAGATTCTCCGTAAAGGGCACAGCAATTTGCTCTCCTGGCCGCCATGCTGACGGGACTCAGCGCCCCATCCGGCCCCAGCTTGGCATTCTTTTTCTCCTTCTGCTAACTCCTACTTTGTCTTCTGTACCAATTCTCTTTCACCCTGCATCATCCTTCCATCTACGTTTGTTTGCCGATCTCTATGTATCAGAGATGTCCGTCATGGGGCGTGACCCCATAGCTGGTCCTGCCTGTGTTGGTTGGTGGGTGCCTGAGCTGGAATGGCGCTCTTGGTGGTCTTTGCTTTCCCAATCGGTAAATTTCTGAGGCTGGCCGGCCATTTTTAAAATGATGGGGGTCAGGGGGCGACGGGCTTACCCTCCTGGTTGGGCCGGCACTCTGAGTAGGTGTCTCAACGGTAGACAGTGACTGCGCTGCGCGAGTTTGCACCCCCTTTTATACTCTTTATATGTGTAATAATAAAAAATTTCTCTCACAGAAGTCGCAGTCCCAGAAGTCTGCGACTTCTCGTTCTCGTACTACGCTTGTCAATAAGTCCTCTTTTCTGCGCTTGTTAGATCCCTTCGCAGAAGAGATAGATCCTGATTTGGATTATCCTTGTTTTCTGGTGCTGTATTCCAGTTCCGTGTCTCCGCTTTCTAAATTGGATGTGTTTGATTTGAATCAGGAGTTTGAGTCCTGCTTTGGTGCCCCCTGACATATTTGGGCCCATAGTAGTGGTGATTTAGTGGTTGAGGTATATTTGCAAGAGCAGTGCGGTGCTGTGCAGGATTTGTCCTCCCTTTCGGAGTGATTTGCTCCAATGAATTATTGCTATATGATGTTTCGAGACTAAAGGATAAACTTTCATTCCAGAGGGTTACGGACATTTATAGGGTTTCTAAGTCTGTTGGTCCCGCTAAGGTTCCTATAAGTATGCTCATCGTTAGCTTTGAGCGTCAGGATCTGCCCCAGTTTGTTTGTGCCAGTTATCTTCGTGTCCCTATGTCCCGTTATGTTGAGCTCCCCAGACATTTTAATTGCCACCAGTTTGGCCATATGAGCAGCAATTGTAGGCAGGCTCATCGCTGTATGGCATGTGCATTGGCGTATCATGGCTCCTCTTGCGGGAATCATGAATGTTGCACCAATTGTGGAGGCTCCCATAGCGCAGCTTCGCGTTCTTGTCCCATATTCCTTGTTGAGAAGGAGGTCCTGGCTCTTCGGGACTCCCCCAGGCTGGATTTCCGTGAGGCCCGTTGTAGGGTGTGGGGGCAGCTCGGCCCCTCTGGCCGTCTCTTCTCTGACATTCTCTTGGATGCGAGGTCCTGCCATCCTCTTTGCGGTCATCCCACTCCTTTGTCTTCTCGCTGTCCCTCTGTTGCTCCTTCTTCCCCGCTTTGGTTCCTCCTCACGGTTCCTCCCTTGCGCCCTCTCCTTTGCCATTGGTCTGTTCTCATGTTCTTCCATCTGTCGTGGACCATGAGACCAACCGAGCTGAGATGCTGGAGGATATCCGGCAGTTCCTCCAGGCATCTACTCCCACTGTTCCTTACATTCCTTTGCTTCAGCAAAAACAGAAGGGTTCCTCCTCACCCCGTTCGGAATCCAAGCGCACTACCTCTGATGAGGCTGTTTTGGCCCTCAGTTGGTTGTTGAGGTGTCTTCCGTTTTGATGTCTTCTCCTCCCTGGTCTTTGCTGGCCTCCCCCATTTTGATGTCTTCTCCTCCCCGGTCTTTGCTGGCCTCCCCCGTTGGCATCACCGATGTCATCATCCGGGCAGAAGTTCACCCGATTCTGTCTTCCTTGCCTCCTACCTCTGTGTAGTCTTTTATGTCTCCTACCCCAGTTTCATCTCCCTTGCCTCCTACCCCTGTTACTTCCTCTCCATCTGATCCAATTCCCTCCTTAGCCTATGACCCTGTTCCCTTCTCACCCTCTGTCCATGTTCCCTTCTCACCCTCTGTCCATGTTCCGCCTTCTGTTCCATCTTCGCATCTTAGTTCTCATCCTTCTCTGCTCGATCTTCCTTTCCCTCTGGGCCATGAGCCATCCACGTTGGGGGTTCGGTCTGGCCCTCAGCTGTTGTCTTCAGCCGTTCATGCTACCAAGCCTGTGCCGGGTGCGTCCCTGGCTCATCGCAATTTGTCCCTTGTTCCCTCTGTGTTTTCTAGTAGTCAGGAACCTTCGACGGTTTCCGTCACTAGAATCCCGATGTTGGTGTCGAGACGACAGTAATGTTTGTCATCCTTCAATGGAATTGTCAAGGGGTTCTCTCCAAGTGGGAGGAACTCCAGCTCTTGCTTTCTAGCGTTCGGCCCTTGGTGGTCCATTTGCAAGAAAATAATCTTGGGACTCGCTCCTTCCCGGCCCTTCGGCACTTTTGGGTGTTTAATTCCATCCTCCCTGGCCGGGGGCATCTCCCATGTTGTGCTCTTTTAATTTCCTCTTTGCTATTCTATGCGCCACTTCTCCTCCTGACTACCTTGCAGGCTGTTGCTGCGAGGGTTTTTATTTGCAAGCTTTTAATTGTTTGTTCTGTGTACATCCCTCAGATTTTAATTTGAGTGATACTACCTGTAATCCCCGAGGAGGAGTGGTTGACTCCCTCTTATTATCCATTTTCCTTTGTCTTTTAAATTCCGACGATTTTACTTCTTACCATGTTCAAACAGATTCTTTTAGTGCTGTAGAATTGTCCTTATATTCGCCCGACTGTTTCTTCGATTTCCGGTGGTCGATTCGGGACTTCCTTTCCGGGAGTGATCTTCCCGATCGTCCTGTCGGCCGCCCTTCCTGGGCCCGTGCCTTTCCCTCCATCCTCATTGAGATCTGTGGTGAGCAAATTAGGTTGTGTTTCGGGAGGCTTCCTTTATTGATGCCTTCCAGGTTTCCGTCGATACCGATACCATAGATTCAGCGCTCTCATATTTTAGAGGCTGCTGAGCGATTTGTTCCGTGGAGGTGCCCTGTTGCGGGGTGCTCCACCTTCCCCTGGTGGTCGAAGGATTGCGCATCGGCTATTTCTGCCTATAGGTTGGCCCATTCCCATTATAGGTGGAACCCTACCGTCCCGAATAGGGTCGATCGGAACCGGGCTCTTGCCATCTGCCAATGGACCCTCCGTTGTGCCCGGCGTGAGTCTTGGCGCCGGTACATATCTTCCATTTTTTCGTCTACGCCACTGACTCGGGTTTGGAAGTGGGTCAATAAGATCCGTGGTCGCTACGCTGGTCATGCCATCCCCACTATGGACATGGGAGGCTTGCTTGTGTCCGATGGCTGGTTGGTCTGTGAAGCTCTGGCTGACCATTTTGCTTCAGTGAGTAGCGCTGGTAGCTATCCTCGATGGTTTCTTGATCCTAAGGTTGCCATAGAGTCGCGCAATTTTGATTTTACCATGTGCGCCACCTACTCGTATAATGCTCTCTTTTCCGTCTCTGAGCTGCGGGATGTTTTGTCTCACTGTGGCTCCACCTCTCCTGGTGATGATTGCATCCACTACAACGTACTTGTTGTCTCCATCCCTATTTTTGGTTGACCTCTGCAACCTGCTTTGGGTCAAAGGAATCTATCCTTCCTCCTGGCGTGTTTGGGGGTGGGTTCTACCCTTTCTCAAGCTCGGTAGGGACATTTTGGACCCCAGTAACTATTGCCCGATTGCTCTTACGAGCTGCCTCAGTAAGTTACTTGAGAAAATGGTTCAAGTTCACCTCTGACCCCAGCCTAGCCTCTTCTCCTTCCTTCTAAACACTTGTTTCCTTGCTTTTCATACAACCTCTCCCACAACTTTCTCTGGTCAGCCTCTAATTTCACAGGGTAGATGCTGACCTTCTTCTCAGCCAACCATCCCGGATCGGGGCTGAGGGGGGAGGGGACAATGTTCCCTAACCCCTGAGCTCCAGTCTGGGGTGGTTGTTTTTCTAACAACATGCTTCATCTCCACCCATGCCGATGGACTGCCAGGCCACCAGGTGGGAGGGGTGGTCCCAAATGGCAGCCTGGCTCTGCCGGGCCTGTAAGCACCTCTTGCAGTGTGGGCAACTGCGAGAGGTGATGAGCTATTGCGTCCCGTAGCACAAATAGGGTCACCATGCCCATGGATGAATCTTTAAAAAACAAAACCCCTTTAACTCCCCCTGAAACAACAACGGAGCCACCCTCGGGCAGCTCCAGTGAGAAAATGGAGGTCTCCCCCCTGTGCTTGTGCAGGGGACCCTCCATATTTCTCTAACCGGAGAGGAGGCTTACTCCTCTCCTTCGCCTACAGGTGCAGGGGACTTCCCCTCACCCCCTTCTCTGGAGGTGCTTTCGGGAACCTCCCTTTTTCCAGCGGCAGTCCCCTCTTTTCTTTCCAAGGGGACTTCCAAGAAAGCCAGCAGGCAGCCCATTGCCGACCACTCCTTGTGTAAGCGGCTCAGTAGGGCAAACCCCCTTAGGGAGGGAGAGGGAGGCCAGGCCCCTTCGGTTGCTTCCCTCAAAAGACCTGTTGGCTTGAATTTTAAACCTTGCCGGGCTCAAGGCCTGTGCCTCCCCACACAAGACTGGCGACACTGCCAAGGGGACCTGCGATGTCCTGGGAAGGGATGGCCAATTGGAGGCCCCTCCTGTGATAGACATGGTCCTTGAGGAAACCCAGCCTCAGACGGTAGGGCCTTCCATGGGGGGGAATCCGGGCTCGGCGCCAAACACTGAACCCGAATCCGCCCCTATGCAAGGTCCTCCTCAAACGGCTATGGTTTCTGAGGCAGTACAAGGAGGGGTGATCTCCTCTGAACAGTGCCCCTGCAACCACAAGTACCTTGTCCATTTCGGAGAAGGACCTGGCTGAGGCCAGTCCATCTGGCCTAGGGGCTTCTGCTGGCGGAGGTGAGAAGCGGGTTCATTCCCCGCCCTCCTCTCCAAAAAAGAAAAAGACTAAGACAAAAAAGAAAAAGAAGACTGGGGGCTCCTCTCCATCCGCGGGGGCTGCGGGGACAGATGGGTCTGCTGCCACTTTGGCAAGCTAACGAGCCAAGATTGGCACATCCAGGCCCTCTGCCCCCCCTTCCCAGTTGCAGAGCCCCCGAATATGACAAAGACCAAAAGTGCGCAGGGCGGAGCCTCAATAACATCGGGGCCCTTGATTCAGAGGTTACCTGGCGTTTTTAAGCCCGCTGGCTTCAAATGCTTCTTTGTTTGTCATTCGCTCAGAGGAGAGGATTAGCTAGTGTAATTGGTAGAGAGCCGAAGGTGACCCGTTTCTCGGACGGGAGCCTTCTGGTGAATGTGGTGAATCCCGCCAAGGCGGCCAAGATAAGTGCTCTTCGGACACTTCATGGCACCCCGGTGAGTGTGACGCCGCACTCTACCATGAACTTTGTGAAAAGAGTAGTTTATGCGAGGGAACTCATTGAATACTCCCTAGAGGACATCACCTTAGAGCTGGCCGACCATGGGGCGGTCAAGGTCGAACGTGTGATGAGAAAATGGAGGGGCCTCGAGACCCACCCCTGCACTCTTTGTCATGTTCGACTGTGACAAGCTCCCTGAGTCCGTGCGTGCTGGTTGGTACCGCTACCGCGTGAAGGCATTCATGCTACTGCTGTGGCGGTGCTATTACTGTCACCACTTCTGCCATACGAATCATTCTTGTAGATGTGCAAAGTCGGGGTCACCCGAAGTCTGTGTAAATTGCTCCAAGGCCACACACGATAAGTCTAAATCATGTGTGGCCGAGTGTGTTAATTGCGGAGAGCCGCACCCCGCTTCTTCGAAGCAATGTGGTGCTTATCTCCTTGAGAAAGAAATCCTGGCCGTTCAGGCCCAGGATCGACTCTCATTCCGCGAGGCTATGGACTTGGTCCTGGCGTGCCCGGCTCTGCCTGGGACGTCATATGCCTCAATAGTTAGAAATGCACCCTCTGCTCCTGGCCCATTCAGGCCAACGGGCACGGTTGTTTCCACGCCCATTCGGAGCCCTTCTGCGGGCTCTACTCAACCTGGGCGCTCCCCTGGTAAAGCTGGTGGCAAAAAGGGTTCACTCCCAGCCCCGGCTAAAAGCAGGGCTTCCCCCTCTTCCCCCAGCGTGACCATTTCCCGTAAGGCGAAACTGCCACGCGCCTCCACTGAGTCGTTAGACTCACAGGAGGCAAAACCCCTGAAGTTGGTCGCTAGGATATCTTCAGGGGTTCCTAAAGCTGTCCCCCGAAAGGAGGACAGCAACAAAGGAGCTTCGGCTCCTTCGCCCACGCATAGAGGTGGAGCGAGTGGCTCGGAAACGGTGGTTCCTCGAAAAGAGGGCCCCCCCGCCTCCTAAGCCGCAACGCCCGCCTAAGGTTTCAAGGCGGAGGGAGGAAAAGACTCGCATGGCGAGCCCAACCTCCCCTAATAAGTCCTCGAAGGCGACAGCGTCTTTAGCGCTTTGTCCGGCCAACAGCGCCCGTGGTTCTGCCTCCGGGAAGCGTACGGCCATTCCCGTGAGGGTCTTCTGTTCGAGGAGGGCCCCCGCGTCTCCGAGCTAAGCCTGGAGGGCATATTCCTTCAATGGAATTGCCGTGGGCTCCATGCCAACTAGGAGGAGCTGCGGAGGCTCGTCTCGTCCCGTTCCCCGTTAGCTATCTTTTTGCAGGAGACCATGCTAGGCGTGTGCTCCCTGCCCCCCCTCCCGGGGGGATTCGCGGTTTACACCCGGCATGATGTCTCCGTTCTTCCTTTCTCTTTAGATACCTCCTTTCAGGCAGTGGCTGTGCAGCTTCACCTGGATAGGAGGTATACTATCAGAAGTGTTATGCCTACATAAGCTATAAGCGCCGCCCGAACGATTTCACTGTCGCTTAATTTCGTTGGGCTAGGGCTAGGTTCCGGTATATTTCGAAGCACGCCCGCCGCTCTTCTTGGCGGGTGTACGTGTTTTCACTTAACGGGAAGACCCCTTTAGCAGAGGTGTGGAAGCGAGTCAAAAGGATTTGGGGCAAGTTCTCGCAGGACCCCCCTCCCGTTCTCCAGGAGAATGGGGCCGCAATCTCGGACCCCCCATCCGTGGCGGAATTCTTAGCGACCTCTTTTTCCGCATTCTCTAGCCAGGATGCTGCTCCGCCAGCATTCAATGCACGTTGTAATGTCGTGAAAGGCCGCCGGCTGGACTTTTCCTCCAGAGGCGGCGAACCCTTCAACGACAAGTTTACTGTGAGTGAGTTGCGCTCCGCTCTTGCTTCGTGCCGGACACCACCCATGGTCCGGACGATGTCCCGTACGCCATGCTTCGACACCTGGGAGAGGGAGGCATGGACTTTCTGTTAGATTTGTTCAACAGTCTTTTCCCAGACTCCTGGCGAATCCCTACTGTGCTCGCCTTTCTCAAACCGGTGAGAGATCACTCTACTCCGACCGGTTTCCGCCCAATCTTCCTAACCTCTTGCGTGTGCAAGTTGATGGAGAAATTGGTAAATGTTTGATTAATCCTTTTCCTGGACAGCGGAGGTCATCTGTCTTCTGCACAGTGCGGCTTCCGCAAGTTCCACTCCATGTCGGATGCTCTGCTCCGACTGGAAAATGCCGTCTGCGAGGCTTTCCTTCGTAGACAGCACTACGCCACGGTGTTTTTCGATCTGGAGAAGGCCTATGATACCGCATGGCGATATGGTATCATGGAGACTCTCCACACGCTGTCGGCTATGGGACGCCTCCCAATGTTTATATCTGAATTTTTGCGAGATCGTCGATTCCGCGTAAGGGTGGGGGGAGCTCTCTCCGCCCCAAAGGAGCAGGAAGAGGGTGTCCCACAGGGAAGTGTCCTCAGTGTCACACTCTTTGCCCTGAGCATCAATGGCATCACCTCGGTGCTGCCGGAAGATGTTCTCGCTACGCTCTACGTGTACGACCTTTCGATCTCTTTTGGCGCGGCCCAGATGCCAACTCTGGAGCATTGACTCCAACAGGCATTGAACCGCGTTTCTCGCTATGCCGAAACGCACAGGTTTCGGTTTTCTTTTTGTAAAGACTAAGGTGGTGCACTTCTGCCGCCATCCACGGCTTCACCCCCACCCAGATTTGTTTCTTAATGGGGTGCGCCTGGATGTGGTGGAATCGCACCGTTTCCTTGGTCTTGTTTTCGACCGACGCCTCACCCGGGAGTCTTATATTCGCACCTTTAGGGTCTCTTGTACCCGCGCCATGGATATTCTCCGTTCCGTGACGTTCAGCGCTTGGGGCGCTGATAGGGCTACTGCCCTACTTTTTTATCGATCGTTTGTTCGTTCGAAGCTCGACTACGGACGCGAGTTTTATGCATCCGCAGACGAGCGTTTATTGCGGAAGGTGGACTCGATCCACCACACCGGCCTTCACCTTGCGACCGGTGCCTTCCGCACTTCCCCCATTGAGAGCCTGTTGGTCGATTCTGGGGAGATGCCACTCGCTCTGCGCCGCTTGCAGTGCATCACTCGCCTGTACGCGCGAGCCCGGCGCCTCCCTCAGTCGCCAACAGCTCTCACTGCATCCGCAGCTGATCTCGATGGTGCCTATGCTGCCGAGAGACGCCAGTCATACCCTAGGCCATTTGGGTTTAGGGGCAGGAAACTCCTTCGAGAGCTAGATATAGTTCTCGGGCCGGTGGCGTCCCTGGTTCTGCCCAGGACACCACCCTGGAGGGTACCACATTTGGCTATTTGTCGTCACGCCTCTGCTCCCAAAGCTTGTACTGCGCCGGGAGTATTGCGTTCGACCTTTTTGGAGCACACATCGTGTCACGCTGGAACCGTGCTAGTGTATACGGATGGCTCCAAGTCCCAAGAGGGGGTCGGCTTCCACGCCGTATCCCCTCTGTTTGGAGTCAGCGGGGCTCTGCCAGGTGCTGCGTCTGTCTTCACGGCCGAGTTGGTGGCAATACACTACTCGGTACGGGAGATTACGCGACGTGCCCGGTTCGGAGACCGGATTGTGATCTATTGCGACTCACAAAGCGCCCTGAGCGCTCTCGGGGCATTGGAATCTCCGCATCCCCTGGTTCGTGATATCCGTGACGCCACGGTTTTGGCGAGCCGGGCAGATATTGAGATTATCTTCTGTCGGGTTCCTGGACATGTAGGAATTGCGGGGAATGAGCGCGCCAAAGAGTCCTCGAGGACTCTGCGACCAGACCCGGGTTTCGCTCTTCCTCACACCGACTACATGGCAGGAATACGGGCAGCTCTTCGGACTGCTTGGCAAAGAAGATGGGAGACGGTCGAAAGGAACTTAAAGTTGCGTGCCATTGCGCCGCGACTGTTCCCATGGACCTATCCCCCAATGCCGCGACTGCTTAAGGTCGCTTTCTGTCGTCTCCAAATCGGACACACTCGTGTGACGCATCTCTATTTGATGGAGCGCTCGCCTGCGCCCTATTGTGACGACTGCGTCGTCCCCCAGACTGTTCGGCACATTCTTGTCTAATGTCCCAGTCTGTGTGATCTTCGCGCATGTTCCCTGTCACAGTGCCGGGATGGGCGGGGTCACCACCACCCGTCCTTTGTACTTGGGACGAGTGCATGCACATTGACTGGTGAACTTGTTGACTTTTTGGGGGAGGCCGGCCTTCTCCCTTTCATTTAACTAGTTTTAGTTGTTTTTGTTGTTTTGTTATTGTTATTGCTTCCTAATTGTTATTTCTTTTTATTGTTGTTTTCTCTTCAAATTTTTTAAAGTAGCTTAGAAATAGGTTGTTTGTTTATGGCGACTTATGCCTAAGTGGGTAGTCACCAGATAGCCCCTTAAAAAAAAAAAATATATTGTCATTTGCATAAAAAAAAACAAAGGCCATTTAAGAAGTGAATTCTTAGTTCTCTTGAAAATTACTTTTCATTTCTTATACAGACAGTGGCGTAGTGGCAACAAGGGCACAAGCAAAGCTTCAAAGGGCCTAGACATTTTATGACAAAATACTCTTATAACATACCTGGCTCACAACTACAAAAATGGCTTATAAATGTCATTATTGCATTAGTAGTTATATAAAATTCATATATATATATATATATATATATATATATATATGATGAAAATTAATGCAATATCGCAAGAAAAGATAGGAATTAAACCACATTCTCCGAAGACACTTTAATTCAGAACAGTTTCTGTGTATCTCACACCCTTTTTCAACTGACAATGGATAGAAAATATAAGAAAAGTGCATACAAGCATAGCACAAGGTCAGGTTGTAAAAGATCCCCTCTTTTTTCCCCAATCCCCTACTTGTGGCTAATCTGAGGGGGGGTTAGGCCTAAACATATTGAAGGGAGGGCATTTTACTATTCTGTTTATTTGCTTTCTTATTACAGGATTAAAAGAAAATTGACCCTCAGATAGATTTAAATTAGGAACTGACGATATCAAGCTCGATTCTACGATTCTTCTCTTAACATAGTTAGCCGATTTAAATACCATTTTACTTCCATTGAAATCGATCGTATGATTCTTGTCTCTAACATGGCAAAATATTCCACTGCTTTCGCTGCCCACTCTAATATCTCTTTTGTGTTAATACAATCTCTTGTCTAGATTTCTCCCCGTTTCCCCTATATAAACTTTGTGGCAATTGTTGCATGGTATTGCAGATACTCCTATGTTATGATGTTCTCTGGGTTTCCTGGCAATCATCAATTGGTTTAAGGAATTATTATATCTAAAGGCTAGATTAATACCTGCTTTTCCAAATATGTCCTTTAAACTATTTAATTTATTATTAAATGGCAATGTTATACATTTGTTGAAGTCATTTTTGCGGGAAGGCTTATTACCATAGAATGTTTTCCTAGCTGCAAAATGGGCAGACGATATGAACCAATCGGGGTAATACAAATTAGAAAAAATGCTGCCTTGTAGGATTTTCCCTTTTTAGGAAAAGGCTTGGAGAAGTAAAACTCTGATTGTAAAACCTCCTACTGCCTTGTAGGGTACAGCCTTTTTAGGCAAAGGCGAGGTCCTCAGTCAAGACCAGGGTGGGCAAAACAAAAAACCTAGCTCTAAAAAACCCAGGTTTTATTCCCAGGGGTTTTTTTTTTGCTTTTTCAAGTGAAATTTGAAAAAAACCCTTGTTTTTTTTTTCAAAATTAAATTTTTTTTTCAAGAAATAAATGCTACTTATTATTTTATTCAAAATTCATATTTAAGTTTATAATTTCAACAAATATGTATTCAATTAAGGTTATTTCTCTGATACTAACTCAAAATTCATCTCTCCTTCTACAGGTTATGGCTATCATGGGACATGGATACTCCAAATTCTTGATCAGTGATCTGTTACTATGATCTATTCTTACTATAATATAATTATTAAACTAAGTAATTATTGATATTATATAAAATAGAGATAGGTATTTTTTCTATGTTATTCTAATCCTTGTAGCATTTATTTTTTGAACAAACCCAGAATAAACCCTGGGTTTTATTGGACTTTTTCAAAATTTGTTTTTTTTTTTTGCAAACCATGGCAAAGACCTGGGCAGGGTGTCAGCAAGGGCATGCGGCCCATGAAAATTTGCCACTGCTACCGATTTGGTGGTTCGAAGGGAGGTGGGGGGGAGCTGAGCAGGCCCTCTATTCATAAGGTGTATGGTTGGAGCTGGGGTCCTGGGACCTGATTGTATCAGAGGGTACAGGGTATGTGGTTTTTCAGGATGACACTTCCGCCCAATAGTTGGAGGCGTGAACCTAGGAGTAGCGCCCTAGGAGGATGCCCTACCAGTGGGTAAAAAATGGCGGAATAGTTACAGTGCTATGTGTACGCATGGGCAGGTGCTCCTGTAGTTGTC
This sequence comes from Ceratothoa steindachneri, assembly GCA_963969495.1. Lineage (NCBI taxonomy): Eukaryota > Metazoa > Arthropoda > Malacostraca > Isopoda > Cymothoidae > Ceratothoa > Ceratothoa steindachneri. The sequence goes on from OZ018327.1 coordinate 43,477,830, forward strand.
CTGGCGGGGTGCTCCAAGGCCACTGATACAGCTGCGGATTATGGCGTGTGGGAATGGGACTCAAGTCTCCTGGCTTTGGCTGTGTGTATATGACAGGCCCATAACCTGTCCTTCCCTACACTTAATTACACCTTTATACTAGTTGGAATGTGGGTAGTTTGAAGGGTAGACAGGAGAGGTGGTTGAGACCCTATCACAGAGAAACATGGACATATGCTGTGTGCAAGAACATAGATGAAGTTCAGTGAGAATGATTGTGGGAAAGGAATCAAGATATAAACTGTTTTGGATGGGAAATGCTAACAGTTATGGTAGTGTCTGTGTGTGAACAGAATTAATGGCAGGATATTGGTGTTAAAGTTAAATTTTGATAAAGTAATCATATGTTGTATCACAGAGGGGAGTATCAGGTCCTAGGGATGTTTCAGGATTGCATGTTGGTTCAAGTTCTCAGGATGGTCTTGACTCTGGAAATCGTTCTAGTTTGAGGGGTGTTTCTGGTCCTTGGGGAAGTGCTAGTAATCGTGGTATTGCATCTATTTCTCATCTCCGCAGGAATAATACAAATTTAGATTAGGGCAGCAGTCTTTTGGGTTGGATAACATTCTAGGTGTGGTTTATCTGGGATTGGTTAATTTGAATTCTCTCATGAATAAGGTGACATATGTGTATGACCTTCTCACGAGCAGTGGCATGGTGGCTTTGGCGGTGTGTGAGACTTGGCTGACCTCGGAGGTTCTTCATCATATGTTAACTTACCAGGATACAGGTTTTATCGAAGTGATGTTGAAGGATTTGTGCGGAAGCATGGTGTGGGCCTTTATGTGGCAGAGAGACTGAGTGTCTTGCCTTGTGAGGTTAATGTTCCTAATGTACTGTCTGTTTTTGTTAGCGAGTGGGATGTGTACCTCATAGTAGTCTATAGGCCTCCGTCATGTTCACAGAGGGAAAATGAAGACTTGTTGTCGTTCCTTGCTGAGTATACTGTAGATAATAATGTTATTATACTGGGAGACTTCAATTTACCTTCTTTGGGGTGGGGATCTGGCGATATGCTTGATGGATACATCTCACCAATGGATTCACTTTTTTATGACACATTTGCTCTTGCTGGGTTGAGTCAATGGGTTGAGCAACTTACATTCATACCATCAGGAAATGTTCTCGATTTGGTTTTAACATCAGATAAAGACGTGGTTGGCAGTGTAGATGTCCTACCACCGTTACTAGGGTGCCACCACTCTCCTGTCGTATTTGAGTATATTTTATGTTCATTATTACATGATGATGTAGGAAGTGGCCCCCATAGATTATGGTTTAAGGGAAACTACACTGCAATGAATCGAGAGTTAAATGGGTTAGATTGGGCTCTTGTTTGGTGACCTCGACGTCGATGCATGTTATGAAGGGTTTAAGCTGATTCTCATAGGGCTTATAGAGAAGTATGTACCTCTGGGAAGCTATGGTAGAACTCCAGTGTGGCTCTCTGCCCCACCTAGGGCAATGGTAAGGAAGAGGGCTTCTGCATGGAAAAATTACAAGAGTCTGAGAGAGAGGCTAGGCAGAGGGCATGAGGATGTAATATCTGCCTTGGACAGGTACCTCTCACTAAATAATGGATATAGATCGTATGCCAGAGATAAACAGTGTGACTATGAGAAGTATATAGCAAGTTCCCTCAGATCCTCTCCTAAGCTCTTTCATTCATACATACGAAGGAAGAAAAAAGGCCGTCCTCCGGTGGGCCCACTAGCTATGCCATATGGAGTGGTCTCTGATGATGCAGAAATGAGCGAGGTGTTTGCAGATTACTTCAGCAGTGTCTTCGTTGGAATGGATCCGCTGTCTCCAGCTGATTATCAGGTGTTTGATGGAGTTATGGATCCCCTAACTATTTCATATGATTCTGGTGTTCATTCACAAGTCCTAAAGTCATGTGCTTCAGCATTGGCTTACCCTTTGTGCATCATCTTCCGTCAATCTCTCAATTCCGCATCTTTTCCTAGGGATTGGAAACGATCTGCAATGGTTCCAATTTTTAGTTCTGGAATAAGGCGAATCACTAAAAGTTACCGTCCTGTAAGTCTTACTTCTGTCTGTTGCAAGACAATGGAGAGGATGGCTGGTTCCCATAGTGTGGAATACCTTGAAAGTAACGGGCTGCTATCTGTGAACCAGTTTGGATTCAGGTCTGGACGCAGTACAGAGGATCAGCTACTGATTTTCTATGGGAATATAGCGAAGTGGATGGACAAGGGATTTGTAGTAGATGTGGTGTTTATGGACTTTTCAAAGGCATTTGACCTTGTTTCACACACTTTGCTTATCAATAAACTTCGTCTCTTGGGTTTTGACAATGCTCTAGTTAATTGGATTGAAAGTTTTCTGGTTGGTCGCACTATGTCTGTGTCAGTGTCGGGCAAGTTGAGCTCTGAGAGAGATGTTACTAGTGGGGTTCCACAGGGTTCAGTCCTTGGTCCGATTTTGTTTCTCATTTATGCCAATTATATTAAAAAGGATGTCAGCTCAGATTGGAAGGCATTTGCGGATGACTTTAAGCTATGTGTTTGCTACCCAGTTGGATCATCTGTTAATGGTAATAATGCAGCACAAGCTCTTCAAAGAGACCTAGATTCTATATGTGAAGGCAGCAAATCATGGAATCTCAGATTGAATCCACTGAAGTGCTATGCAATGAGATTTGGCAGAGGTGCAAGTCATAATGATCCACCAATTCAATATTTTATTGATCAGCAAGCACTTCAGTATGTTGAATCCTACAAGGATTTGGGTGTAATCGTGGACTCTTCCCTCAAATTCCATCAACATATATGACTAGTAACTGCTAAAGCTGGAGGACTGATGGGTGAATTCTGAGAGACGCCAGTCATACCCTAAGCCCTTTGGGTTTAGGGCCAGGAAACTCCTTCGAAAGGTAGATATAGCTCTCGGGCCGGTGGCGCCCCTGGTTCTGCCCAGGACGCCACCCTGGAGGGTACCACATTTGGCTATTTGTCGCCACGCCTCTGCTCCCAAAGCTTGTACTGCGCCGGGAGTATTGCGTTCGACCTTTTTGGAGCACACATCGTGTCACGCTGGTACCGTGCCAGTGTATACGGATGGCTCCAAGTCCCAAGAGGGGGTCGGCTTCCACGCCGTATCCCCTCTGTTTGAAGTCAGTGTGGCTCTGCCAGGCGCTGCGTCTGTCTTCACGGCCGAGCTGGTGGCAATACACCACTCGGTACGGGAGATTACGCGACGTGCCCGGTTCGGAGACCGGATTGTGATCTATAGCGACTCACAAAGCGCCCTGAGTGCTCTCGGGGCATTGGAATCTCCGCATCCCCTGGTTCGCGATATCCGTGACGCCACGGTTTTGGCGAGCCGGGCAGATGTCGAGATTATCTTCTGCTGGGTTCCTGGACATGTAGGAATTGCGGGGAATGAGCGCGCCGATGAGGGCGCCAAAGAGTCCGCGAGGACTCTCCGACCGGACCAGCGTTTCGCTCTTCCTCATACCGACTACATGGCAGGAATACGGGCAGCTCTTCGGACTGCTTGGCAAAGAAGATGGGAGACGGTCGAAGGAACTTTATAAAGTTGCGTGCCATTGCGCCGCGACTGTTCCCATGGACCTATCCCCCAATGCCGCGGCGGCTTCAGGTTGCATTCTGTCGTCTCCGAATCGGACACACTCGTGTGACGCATCGCTATCTGATGGAGCGCTCGCCTGCGCCCTATTGCAACGACTGCGTCGTCCCCCAGACTGTTCGGCACATTCTTGTCTAATGTCCCAGTTTGGGTGATCTTCGCGCACGATACCTGTCCCAGTACCGGGATGGGCGGGGTCGCTACCGCCTGTCCCTTGTGCTCGGGACAGATTCATGCACATTGACTTGTGGACTTGTTGACTTCTTGGGGAAGGCCGGCCTTCTCCCTATTATTTAAGCAAGGTTTGTTTGTTTTGTTTTGTTGTTTTTTTGCATTTGTTTTGTTTTTTGTTTTGTTTTTTGTTTGTTTTTTCCTTTAGTTGCACGCTCCTGCGCCGGGGGGACCTCTCCCCGACGCACCAGCTTGCTTCCTTTCCCCCTTTTGGGGTGTTTTTTTTTTTTCTCTCTTTAATTTTATTTTAAAGTAGCCTAGAACTAGGCCAGTTTTAATACGGCGACTAATGCCCAAGTAGGCAGTCGCCAGATGAGCTCTTAAAAAAAAAAAAAATAAAAAATGATGGGTCAATTGTTGAGATCCACAGTCTGTAGATCAAAGGAATTCATGCTATCTCTTTTTATCTCACACATCTGACCATTAGTTGATTATTGCTATTGTCTTTGGAATGTGGGATACCTTGGAGATATTAGAAAGCTAGAATTGTTACAACGAAGGTGGACTAGAGAGATAGCAGGTTTAGAATTAGAAGCCCTCGACTATGTGGCTTGCTTGAAGAGTATTGGTCTCCATTCTATACAAGGACGTTTGTTACGTGCAGATATGATAAAGATCTGGAAGTCCTTTAATGCAAATGTAGATGTTGGAATAACAGATATGTTTGAAATGGCGCAAAATGTTGGAACCCGTGGTCACTCGCTCAAGATGTCTGTCCCAATCTGCAAAAGTGAAGTATTGAGAAGGTCATTTGCAGTGCGGCGAGTTACATTGTGGAATTCACTTCCACCTAATGTTGTTGGGACTACTTCCATCAGTACATTCAAGAGACTTCTGGAAGGGTTTCTGGGTGATAGATTGTTTGAGATTTCATGATGAGGTTGTGTAGTGGAAGTTAGTGATTAAGGGTATGTCCTAATTAATTAGTCAATTTTTTAATTTTTTAGTTTCTTTTTGGCCTAGTTTTTTTGCCTTTCATTATTTTTTGTGTTTTTTGTTTTTACTTTGGATATGTTTTTATGTTCTGTTGTGTGTCTTTTGCTTGTTTCTTCTTCCTAATTACTTAGTCTTTTTATTTTTTAGTTTCTTTTTGCCTTTGGTTTTGCTTTTTATTGGTTTTTGTGTTTTTTTCTATATACTTTGTATTTGCTTTTACTTTGGATAGGTTTTTATGTTCTGTTGTTTCTTTTGCTTTTTTCTTCTTCCTATTGTTAGCAGTATGTTTTATTTAGAAGCAGTGTTCTTGGTTTTTGTATTTTGATTCTTTTTATTTTTAATGATAGTCTTAGTATTAAGAGGATGTCCTTATTTTGTTGTATGGGTGTTTTCTAGATGGGCTTAGTAGTTGTGTTGTTGTGTTATTTTCAGTTTGTTTGTCTTGTTTGGATTGTATTATTATGATGTGTAATCTAGCTATTCCCTGCGCATCATTCCATTGTGTCATGTTTCTTTTTATTGTTGTTCTACCATGGCCAGTGGTCGGGTGGCACAGTGGCGCGCGGGAGTGTAGTGCCTCCGAGTCCCTGATGCATAATCCCTATGCCTAAAGGGGTGCAGCTCAGGAGGCTTCACAGGTGAGAATCAGTGTATGCACCCTGAGTAGGCTTGGATGCTGTGGTCAAGGATTAGTTTTGGCACAAGTTGATCAGAGTTGTTGGAGGTATGGCAGAGAGTGAGATGGTGATCCTGGGGATAGACCTGAATGGATATGTGAGGGCAGAGGCACTGGGGTACAAAGGAGTGCATAGAGGTTGTGGATTTGGTACTAGGAATGTAGAAGGCAAGTGAATTCTGGAATTTGGGGGAAGCAATGGACATAGTCCTTTGTGACACCCTGTTCAGAAAATAGAGAAGCAAACTGGTCATATATGCATCTGGAGACAGCAGTAATCAGATAGACTATTTTATGGTTAGAAGAAGAGGGAGAAAATTAGTGAAAGATGTTAAATTGATACCCATTGAAGTGTGTGTACAGCAACATTAGTTACTGGTGTGTGACCTTTGGTTAGGGAAAGTGCAGCCCAGAAAGAGGGTGTTTGTACCTAGGAGGAAGGTGTAGAAGCTTAAAAATCAAGAAGTGAGGGAGGTTTTATGAGGAGTTTGGTACACTAGTGGTGGGTGGAGAATAGAGCGACTGATGGAAGTGTGAGTGAGCAGTATGGGAGACTGAAAGATAATCTTCTAAAAGCCACTGAACAGGTTTGTGGATGGTTAAGAGGTCCACCCAGATACAAGGTATCTTGGTAGTGGAATGAGGAAGTTGAGGCTGTAGTGGAAAAGGAACCACCGATGCTATATTTATAGTTAGACAGCTCCAGGAGAAGTACATCACTAGGAAAAGAGCATTGTATTATATTTTTGTTGACCTGGAAAAGGCTTTTGATAGGGTACCAAGAGATGTGGTGTGGTGGGCAATGAGAAAATTATGGATCGAGGAGTGGTTGGTTAGGGTGGTCATGGCTATGTACGAAGGTTCGACAACCCAGGTGAGAGTAAATGGAGAATTGAGTGATGACTTCTTTGAAAGTTGGTGTGCATCGGGGATCCATTTTGAGTCCCTTGCTTCTTGTTATGGTCCTGGAAGTGCTGTCACAGAATTTTAGAACAGGATTGCCATTTGAGTTGTATGCTGACGATCTAGTGCTGATTGCCGAGGATGAGAGGACGGCACTTTAGAATTTCAGGTTGTGGAGGAAAGGGATGAATTCCATGGGGCTGAGAGTGAATTTGGATAAAACAAAGATGATGATTTAAAGAGTGGGTGGTGGTAATAACATCATTGAGGGTATGTCGTCATGTGCACTCTATCACAGAGGGTTAGGGAGTAACTATCCTGTGTAATGGATGTGGTTTGTGGGTGCATAAAAGATGTAGTGGTATCAGGGGTAGGCTGCAGAATGAAGGAGAGTTTCAGTGCACTGTGTGTAGAGGAGACAGAAGAGGATTGTATTTGATGGTGTGTCGCTTGAATACGTAGGAGAGTTCTGCTATCTGGGAGTATGATCAGTGCAGGGGCAAGTTCCGTGGCAAGTTCAGAGAGCTGCTTCCTCTCTTGACACTTAGGGGTTTTTTCCTCCCAGCTAAGGGATGTCTGTATGAAGTGCAATGTATGGCCGTGAAACTTAGGCTGTGAAGGAATAGGACATCCAGAGGCTCAAGCATACTGAGATGAGAATAGTGAGATGGATGTGCGGTGCATCTCTGAATTTAAGGCAGATGGGATATAATGCATTGGTGTGGCACTGAGAAGAGGCAGATTGAGGTGGTTCGTTCATGTGGAAAGGATGCAGGATAATAATTGGGTGAAGGGTGTTGTTAGCAGTTGGGAGGTTTGGAGTGTAGCTGCCAGAGGAAGATGTGGAATGAGGTCATACAGAGGGACCTCAAAGATATGAGTTTGAATAGAGAAACAGCCAGAGATTGAGCAACATGGAGAGCCACCATTATGTAAATAAGACTGACACATGCAAGCATGTATGGAGCCTTAAAAAAAATGATGAAATGCTGATTTCTGAGGGTGAGCGTAGTGGAGTGAATGTGTGGGGGAGATATGGGGGGGTGTAGCAACATATGTGCAACCTGGCAGCGACTCTCCGATGCATGCATGACCTGGCATATCATTTTTGACCAATCACAAGGCAGATAGGTTAAGACCCACAATGCATTTTCTAAGAGTGATTGTTAATTTTATTCTACCTTATTTGTTCAAAATGACCTGTGAAAGAGAGTGCGATCTCAATCTCGTACACTTATTTACCAAAGTGTTGTGCAATAGCAAGTCTACAGTGGCATTTTTAGTTTGGCAGAAGAGAAAAATTCTTCTGGAAATATCTAGCTCTTAATTTCTTCTGCCAAAAGTTTCCTTGACTAAAGGATCAGTTTGACCATTTTTGGAATGCAATTGCTACACTGTATTCACCGCTAGAAACATTGTAAGGCAAGGAAACAAAACTGTTGTTTATTTTTTGTAGTAAAAGAAAATTAAGGCTTATATGTCTCTATTCAACAAACACCGTAGAAAAACTAGAGGCCCAATGACATTTAGCAATCGCCTTTTGAATTCAAATCTAATGTTAAGCTTTTGAATTAGGAATATTACAAGTTTTTTAAAAATTGCCTGTGGTGTGTGTGGGGGGGGGGGAGCATTGCCCCACAATTAAGTGGATGGTATGGAGGCAAAGCCCCACCCCCGTATTTTGAAATGACCTTCTTTTCTTTACATTTTACATTTCCCCCATTTTTTCCTACACTTATTTATTTTAGTTTTTACCCTCCAGCAATTTAATTTTTTTTTTATATATAATTACATACTATTATTTATGAGATAAGCTTACAGATTTACTTGGAACTAGTTTTTGTGGGTCATCATGAAATCATTCAATTTCAAATCTATTCTTAAAAATGGCTTTGACCTGTGAAGCGTTCCCAGTTACTTCTGACTATGTTTATGATTGATTAATAAAATTTGTTTATAGAGAAGGCTGTAAGGAAAATATAAAAATATGAAGGCAATGGATGAATATCTGATAATAGGGGAATTCATAAAGTATAGAGGACAGAGAATGAAAATTTTCCTGAAAGAACTATGAACTATTTAATGATATGCTAAGGAGTGCCTGGGTGCTAGAGGAATGGATGAAAAGTAGAGTTAATCTTATATATAAGGGAGGGGGAAGAGATAAAATATATGTTGGAAATTAATGGGCAGTGGCAATTGTCAGTGTAGTATGTAAAATTTTCTGGGAAAATTGCTGATAAGTTACAACAGTGCGATGACAGAGAGGGTATTTTAGGTGATGAGCAAAATGGGTTCAGGGAGGGTAAAAGAACAAGAGACAATGTGTTTGTGCTGAAGGGGATAATTGATTTATGCAGGAAGAGAAAAAAACCTCTATGTATGCTTCCTAGACAAAGAGAAAGCATTTGACAGAGCTAACAGGGATAAGCTATGGATGAGATTGAATGAAGAAGGCATTGATGCAAAGATTCTGAATGTGATTAAAAGCTTGTATAGAGGAAATAGAGTAAAATTGAATCTGAAAGCAGTTTGTGTGAGAAACGAGGGGCGGTCAATAAGTTTTGCGAATCGATAGGGCAAAACAGAGGAAGGGGGATGGCTGTTTGTGGGCGTGTTAGGACAAGTTATGACAAATCAGGACCTGCAGCCGCACGCTCCTGCCTTGTCTATTTAAGAAGCAGTAGCTGATCACAGATCGTCAGTCACAAATTTTTCAACGATGGAGAAGGTTGAGCACCGCACAGTGATCAAATTTTTGACCAAGGAAGGCAAGAATGCAAAAGAGATCCATGAACGCATAGTTGCAATGTACACTGACACTGCCCCTTCCTTTGCAACCATTGCTCCCTGGAATAGGGAGTTCCGCCATGGTTGTGAGTCCCTTGAAGATGACCCCCGTCCAGGATGCCAGTCAAACGTGACCAACGAGGACAATGTGGCCCATGTGGAAAGGATGATCCTCGAAAATCGACAGGTGAAGGTCGAAGAAATCGAGCGAGAACTTAGAATATCACATGGAAGTGTAATCAACATCATCCACGACAATTTGGCCATGACCAAGGTCTCTGCGGGTTGGGTCCCTAGAAACCTCACGCCCCATGATCGACTTCAACGTCGTCAAAGTCCACAAGGCCAGAGTTGCACAAGTTGTCCTGCGCGAGTGCAGTTTTGAGGAGCTCAACCATCCCCTCTACAGTCCAGATCTGGCCCCTAGCGACGACTTTTTATTCTGCCAGCTCAAGGCTGCACTGCGTGGACGCCGGTTTGGAGACGATGAAAATGTCCAGCTCACCATCCAGGAATGAATTGAACAGCAGTCGGGAGATTTCTGGTTGTCAGGAATTCAAAGCCTCAGGGAAAAGTGGCGCAAGTGCATTGAAGTCGAGGGTAGTTATATTGAAAAATAATAAAACATTTTTCCTCATATCTCATTTCCTTATATCCGAATTGCAAAACCTATTGTCCGCCTCTCGTAGGGATGCACCATGTCTCTACATCTCTTTAGTTTGTTTATAAAGGAACTACTAAAAGGACTGAAGCGTGCCAAAGTAGGTGTACAGTTAGGTGAAAGAATTATAAACTCTAGGATTTGCTGGTGATATAATGATTGAGTGCATGTAGAAAGGACTTACAAGGAATGCTAGATTTTGTGGCAGACTATGGAAATGAATGGAAGGTGAAATTTATTGGGCATAAGTGCAAGTTAATTATCTTTGGGGAAGATGTGAATACAGGTTGGGTTTTAAGTAACAAGGTCCTGGATGTGATAGATGAATGCAAATATTTAGGGATAAGTGTTTGCAATAGATTAGATCTATTTGATAAACACAAGAAGAAAGGAATTAGAGATGCTAAGAGGGGTCATGACCAAGCAGGCAAATGGATACAGAATTGTCAGAGCTCTGGAGTGGGATAGTGGTTCCATGCAGTATATATGGATATGAGTTATGCAAAGTGAATAAAAGGGAATTAAATAGGATGGAGAGAATTCAGAATGAGGTAGTGAAGAGGTGTTTGGGTACAAATGGATATGTAGGGTGGAAGCATTTAGAGGAGAGAATTGCCAAAATGAAAATGCAGTACAGTGGGTGCAAAGGAAATGTTAACCTCTTAAACACAATGGAAATGTTAACTAAAGCGGTTAACTTTTTTACCACGTTCATGCCATATAGGTAGTGGGAGGAGATGTTATGACGCATGTACCTGCAGCCAGGGCTCCCTCGCAACTTACCGCCAGGCTCAGCTTAAGTGTGCTCGCAGAGCTCAGACAGTGTACATCTGTGTTACGCTGCCCCACAGACCGCATCTTTTTCACCTTTCTGCTGACTTTGATGCTCTACCAGACACCACCATACCATCGCAATGGGGCGTAGCAAGCTGACAATGGAGGAGAAGACCCGTGCCCTAACCCTAATCGAACAGGAAGTGCCAGTAAAGCGTGTAGCTGCTGATCTGATTGTGAGCTGTGTGTCACTCTTTAAGCTCAAAAAAGCAGCCAACACACTCCCTCCCGGCACCGCACCGCCTCGCAAACCTGGCTCTGGGGACAAGAAGAAGACAACTGCTCGGACTGACAAGGTTTTGCTACATGAGGTGAAGTAGGACCCTTCGGTAACAGCAGCTGAATTGAAGGGGAAACATCCTGACTTGCTCCACAATGTCGCTATTCGTACGATTCAGCACCGGCTATAAAAAGACCTGGGTTTGCCCTGCCACTGTGCCGCCAAGAAACCGCTGCTGACAGAGGGTATGAAGAAAAAACGGCTAGCTTTCGCGAAGAAATATCAAGATTGGACACCAGAGCATAGGAAGAAAGTCATGTGGAGTGATGAGAGCAGTTTTCAGCTCATCAGGGGGCGGGGCTTGAAAGTGGTGCGGCAGCCCAGTGATGTGAGCAGATATGACCACCGCTACACCATGAAGACGGTGAAGCACCCCGATGGCGTCATGGTTTGGGGATGCTTCAATGGGGATGTAGCGGGCCGAAAGCAACACATACCCCGTGTTCCTTTACTTTACAAAAAAATACAGTGATAATTACAGTTTATATTTACAAAAAACAAACACCAGTGTGCATTCAAAATAAATACTCTATACAAATTTAACTTCTCCAACTGAAAACAAAAATAAAATATGACAGGTTACACAACAAGGTCCATACAACAAAACAAAAACAACACCTGAACGAGAAGGGACACCGGACTATCACTTAAAGGCTGATGGGGGGGGGGTAGTAGTCGTAGTTGTCCAATAAGAAGTGGGACAGGCTTGTCAGCCAATGCAGGTAGGCAGTGCCAGTGGCTAGCGAGGCAGGTAACGCCCTCCGTTTCAGGGTTGGGCTGGCCGTGTAGCGGGCCGAAAATATATCTCTAATCCTAATTGATCCAACCCGCTTCCTACACTGTCCGGACGTGAGAAATCGAGGGAGAATGAAATGGATTGTATATACAGTCCCTTTACTTACAAAAGAATACAGTTATATTTACAGTAATTTATATTTACAAGGGAAGTGTGCACACTTCAAAATGAGGCCAAATTCCTCAATCCAAATGGGATACCAAAAGAGAATTTTCTAACAGGCGAATACAACAAATTTACTTATATATCTACACAAAACATAAAAAAAACACAACAACAACCGAACGAAAAGGGGCACACGATATCACTTGTGTGCTGGAGGTGGCTGGTAGTAGGCTAACTTAAAAGGAGGCAGGATTGTCAGCCAATGCGGGTATGGTGGTCCAGGTGTCTAGCGAGGTATGAAAGCCCTCCGTCTCAGGGCTGGGCGGAGCACTCGTCTAGAGAACCCTTCTTGCCATCCGTCCAAGCTTCCACTCTCTGTAGAAGAGATATATCCTCCGTTTATGACCCATTTACTTATACATGGAAGGGAAACTAATAAGTGGGCATTACCAGAGTAAATTTATCGACTAGCTTACCTCTAAATGTATATCCAAACAATCCTCAAAATATAATCTTTTGATAAAAGATTATTTTAAACAAAGTACCATTTTGTTTTAATTATAGTGATATATCAAAACTAGCTACTATCTTTCCAGAATATGGCGCGTGGAAAGAAAGAAAAACATGGTAATCATTTCATACATAAAATAAACAAAAACAAAACAAACCCATTCACACACACACACACACATTCTTACAGAGGGAGAAAAGGGGTGGGAGAATGGCCCTTTTACACACACTCACATTCGCTCCACCACAGCCGGAACACTCGCCTCAAGGATTCCTCTCACAGTCCGCTGAAGCTTCACTCTTTGAAGACACAGGATGCAATGCTAGGGTAATATCCCAATGCGCTGGATAAGCAATTACAATTTAACTCTCTAAATATTTACTCTTATATTTATATAGATATTTTTAGAAAATTATATCTTTTGATAAAAGATTATTTTAAACAAAGTACAATCTTTCCAGAATATGGCGCCTAGAAAAAAAGAAAAAAACCCATGGAAATCAATTTTATACATAAAATAAACAAAAAACAAAACAAACCCATTCCCATTCACACACACACACACACACATTCTTACAGAAGGAGGGAAAACGGGTGGGCGAATGGCCCTTCATACACACTCACATTCGCTCCACCACAGGGAGAAGGGAAGGGGCGGTCTCTATTTCCTCCCCAAGACCTCACCATAAAGGGAAAGAATTATTGAGGTTTTGCAGGAACAACTTCTCCATTTCTACGCTCTCCACAGCTGCAACTTTTTTATGTACAATGCCACCTCCCTGCACACAAGGCACGAGCTGTCAAAGACTTCCTTAATGAGCAGAACATCGAAGTTTTGGACTGGCCAGGCAACTCACCCAACTTAAACCCCATAGAGAATGCCTGGAACCAAATGAAAAATGAAGTTGCTAAGTCCCGGCCCACCTCGATCGCCACCCTGAAGGAGACACTCGTTAAGCTGTGGGTAGCAATGGACGGCTCCTACTTCGAGAATCTTGCAACATCCATGCCCAAGAGGATCCAGGAGGTGTTGAAGACCCGTGGGAACATGACAAAGTACTAAATATAAAGAAATGTAAGTAAAAGGACCCAATAAAACAAACTTGAAATGTACTTTTGTGCTTAATTATCCAAACTCTTGATGTTTACATTTCCTTTGCGCCGACTGTATTTAGAGTACTTGGAAGGCCTGAATGGCGCAAGCTGGGTTGAATGGGTCCAAAGAAGGAATATTAGAACAGAATGGAAGAGGGAAATTAACATAAGTAGAGAGGGGAAAGTGTATAAGACAGCACTGTTAGACCAGTACAGTGGAAATGTGGTCAATAAAGAAGACCCAGGAGAGGAAGCTGGAAGTCACCAAGATGAAAATGCTGAGGTGGATGTGTGGAGTGATGAGGATGGATAAGATCAGGTTTGAATGAATAAGAGGAACAATAAAAGTGACAGAAATTTAAAAGAAAATACAGGAAAAGAGACTACAATGGGATGGGCACATGATGAGGTGAGAGAATGAGTATGTAGGGAAGAGGGTGATACAGATGGAGGTGGAGGGAAATCATAACCGTGGAAGGCTGAAAAGATGGATGGAAAATATTAGGAAAGACCTGGAAAGATTGGGACTTACAAGAGAAGAGAGACAGAGCCAGAGCGAGTGGTGAAGGCTTGCCAGAAATGCAGACCCCACCTATAAGAGTGGGTAAAGGTGAAGAGAAAGAAAAATGGAAGAGGGAAATTGAGAGAATTAGTGGTTTAAATTTCAGAATATGTCCGCCCTTAAATTTTGTGGGTGCTTTGTTATAAATCTCTATTTTTAAAAAAATATGCAAATGCCTATATAGAGTATATTGTAGATATACTCAATATAGCACTTTGACTATTTAATGTGGACAAATTTCTAATTATGATATTACAAAAAATAGATTAGCTGCCATCTTAGGAGACACATTGTGAGTTGGAATAACATCATTTTATATTATATATCATTTTAAATTGAATTTTTTTCTGAATTAAAATATGATATGATGTTTCATATTAATCAATTCTAAAAAAAAATATGACAATTTAAATAGCATTTGGGGGTGAGGCTTATATGTCTGAAGTCAACCAATATGGTACAAAAACAAGAGGCCTAATGACAGCTGGCAATCAATCACCTTTGAATTCAAATCTAATGATAAGCCTTCCAATTAGGAATATTATGAGTTTATTTAAAAAATAGTTGGGGGCACCCCTCACAATTAAAGGGGGGAAATGCTGGGCAAAGCAAAGCCCCCATTTCAAAATTACTTTAAAAATTATATATAATACAATATGATGCGATTGCAATCTCCTAGCAAAAAAATATCCACAAAAACACTTTTTTAGAATTTGTCCAAGAAAAAACAGCCTACCATAAAAAACTATTGTTTTAAACACACATATATCTGAATGATCCCAAAATTTGAGGGTGGGCATATTCTAAAATTTAACCAATTAGTGAATAGGTATGCAATGGATGATGAAATAGAAAGAAGAATAAAAGAAGTGCCATAGGGACAATAGGTAGAATGGATTAGGAGAAAGAGGACCTATTTGATATATAGGAATAAAATGAAACTTTAGGCTGAGAAATTCTATCATGGTAGTTTAGGGAGCCAGCTTTTGCTTAAGGTATAAACAAGCTCACTGTAGACTAATGAAAAAACAATGGGACACCTCCCAATATTGATTTCTCAATTTCTGCGAAATTGTCTATTCCCCATAAGGGTGGGCAGAGCCCTTGCCTTCCCAATGGACAGGTAGCTGCAGGAGAGTGTCCTCAGTGTTACATTCTTTGCCCTGAACATAAAAGGTATCACCTGGGTGCTGTGGAAGATATTCTCACTACACTTTACATGGATGACCTTTCAATTTGTTTTGGTGTGGCCCAGATGGCAACTCTAGAGCGTTGACTCCAATGGGCATTGATCTGCATCTCTCACTATGCCAAAATGTACAGATTTTCTTGGCCAAGACTAAGGTGGTGCACTTCTACCTCCATCCATGGCTCCACTCCGGCACCAGCACTTTGCTCTTCCTCACACAGAGTACACGGCAGGAATCAGGGCTGTTTGGCAAAGAAGATAGGAGACAGCTGAAGTGAACTTAAAGTTGTGTGCCATTTTGCTGTGGCTCTTCTTATGGACCTACCCCTCATTGCCGCAATGGCTTCAAAGTCGCTTTCTGTCATCTTTGAATTGGGCACACTCATAGATGCACTGTCATTTGATGGAGTGCTCACCCATACCTTATTGCAACAACTGTTTCCCCACCCACCCACCCTGACTATTCAGCACACTCTTAGGAAGCTGGCCTCCTCCATTTTATTTGACTCTGTTATAGGTTGTATGTTCCTATGCCAGGGGAAGGTCTGGACGCCAAAGCGTGTTTCCTTCTTGCTTGTTTCTTTGCTTTTCTTTTGTTTTTGGTATGCTGATTATTTGTTTTTTAACATGTTTTTTCGTTTGTTAATCTACCCTGGTTACTTATGCTCTAGTAATTTGTCGCCAGATGGTCCCTCCCCCCCAACCACAGACTTGTTCCTAAACAGAGCTCACTTGGAAGTGGTGGATTCGCAACAATTTCTTGTCTTTTTTTCGACTGATGCTCCACCTGGGAGCCTCATTTGCGCAGGTTTAGGGTATTTTGTATCCGCACCATGGACATTCTTCATTCTGTGATGTTCAGTACCTGGGGTGCTGACAGGGAAATGCCTTATTTTTCTACCGATCCTTTGTGACTACGGATGCTAGTTTTGTGCATCCGCAGCCTAGTGTGTATTGCAGAAGGTGGACTTGATCCATCACACCAGTTTCTGCCTGATGACTGGTTCCTTCCTCACTTTCCCCATTGAGAGCCTACTTGTTGATGCCAGGAAGATGCCACCTGCTCTGCACAGTGCATTATGCGTGAGCCTGATGCTTACCTCAGTTGCAACAGCTCTCAGTGCTTCCGTGGCTGATTTTAATGATGCCTATACTGCTAAAAGACACCAGTCATACCCTAAGCCAGGGGTGGGCAACCTTTTTAAGTGTTTGTGCCAAAATCAAAAATCTAAACTAGAGAAAGAAAAATTTTGGACCTTTTATTTATTTACCATCAATGTAGCCTGTTGCTGTAGCACTGATGACAGATAATTTATAACAAGTTGTACCATATGCACTTGCCATATAAAAGAAGTTGGAGATATATATTTTTAATACGAGCATTTAGCTTTCTGTGCCAGTAAGAATTCATTGGCGTACCATGTTTGACTTGTGTGCCAAACATTGCCCAGGCCTGCCCTAGGCCCTTTGGCTTTATGGCTATAAAGTTCCTTTGAGAGCTTGGTGTAGCTCTTGTGTCAGTGGTGCCTCTTGTTCTGCCTAGTATGACACCATGGAGGATACCTCCTTTCACTATTTGCTGCCACACTTCTCAGGATTATTGCGTTCAGCCTTTTTGGAGCACTCTTCTTTTCATGCTGGATCCATGCCAGTGTATACAGATCACTCTGAGTCCCAGGAGGGTGTTGGGTTCCATGCCATTTTCCCTCTGTTTGAACTCAGTGAATGTCTACCAGGTGCTGCATGTTTTCTCAGCTGAGTTGGGTGCAATACACAGCTTGTGATATGGGAGATAACACATCATGTCTGGTTTGGAGACTGGATTGTGATCTTTAGCAACTCAGAAAGTGCCCATGGGCCATTGGAATCCCCACATCCTTGGTTCACAGTATCTCTGATGTCACTGTTGCCACAAGCCAGACAGATGTCAAGATTATCTTCTGTTGGGTTCTTGCTCTGCCAGGATGCGGGCCTCTCTTCCTTCCCTAAACGTGCTTCTTTCATTTTGCTTTCTTGTTTGTTTGTTGTTGTTTTTTTAAATCTAGCTAGC
The DNA here is from genome assembly GCA_963969495.1 of Ceratothoa steindachneri. Classification (NCBI taxonomy): domain Eukaryota; kingdom Metazoa; phylum Arthropoda; class Malacostraca; order Isopoda; family Cymothoidae; genus Ceratothoa; species Ceratothoa steindachneri. Next base: position 43,495,100 of record OZ018327.1, read on the forward strand.
ATTAGGTTGTAAGATGATTAAGGCAACTTCCGCCCCAGTAGGTAGTCTCTAGATGAGTTCTCAAAAAAACTCTATAATATATTTCAATAATGAGCAAAGTTGAAAAAACACATTAGCTTTATGAAAATTATTACATATGAAGTATAATTATTATGCTTTTAGGTACTGCCCCCAAAAGAGGACACTGGTTTATAATGGGTTAATAAAGCATAAAGAGATGTGTGGAGTAAGAACTTGTTAGTAGAGTTGATGCATGTCAACCCCACTGTACAAAAATGATGCATGTTAAGATGCATTCCTTTATCCTTTTTTTATAAAGGAATAAAATAATTTTGGCTATGCCTTATGTGTAATACCTGGTTTTAGATTTTCATTAATATGTTTATTTCAGATTGTTTTTCCTACTTTGCTCCTTTAATACAATTATAATTTGGTAAATTCATTAGTATGGGCAAAATAAAAAAAAATAGACTACGAATGTTGAGGTTTTCACCCACTTGTGTGTACAGAAATGGTAATATTTCCGAACGTTCAGATGTTTTGTCAAAATATATTGGTCTTGATTCAGTTCAGGTACCTGAACTCTCCAATAATGTCTGCATTTCATCAGATAATGAAATGGCAAACTCTAGTTGTGTGCTGAATGTCAAAGGAGGCCTGAAAACTGCCCATGAAATGGTAAGTTTGGTATCCATCCTATGTTAAACTTAAAATATCCTTAATTGTTGTATGTTTTTACTTTATCATTATTTATATCCTTAGATTCTGTGCACTGATCCAGACCAGAAGATGACAGGCTTAAATATGTTGGCTAGCTTGGCTTTGGAATGCAAAGCAGCTGAGGAGATTGTTGAGAAAAAGTTACCATCTCTGATTGTTCAATTCTTCAAAGATCCTAATACTCAAGTAAAGCTGGCAGCTGTTGGGGTGCTTGGGTAGGAAACAATTTTCTTTCTTTTTTTAATGGGGCAAAATCTGCCAGCGCAATTTTCATTTGTGTATTACCTGTGATTTGAAATGTAGGCTTGTGATAAATTTTGGTTTAGCATTCTTTGCTATCATTGTTTTTTTCACTAATTCTGTCCTTTCTATTCCTTTATTTTCCTTTAAATCAGTCTTTTTTCCAATCTTCAAGATTTTGAGATAAAATGTTATCCAAACTTAAAGTTCCTAATACCCTATTTTACATCTGCTCAGAAATATAACTTCCTGGGAATCAGAAGATATTATTGATGGAATCATCCAGCAAGATGTGCTACAGGCTGTAACACAACTTGTTAAGGCTTATGACTCTATCCTTACTCCAACGGATACACCTTTCAATTCGTTTCTTGATTTAAGCAAAGGGATTGCTCATGTTACTGACAAGCCAGATTCTCAACCCTTAATATTTATCCATGCCACAAATATCATCTTGACCTTATGGTATGTTTTTGTTTAAATTCTATCTATCTTCCTATTTTTGAAAAAAGTGTCTGATATACATACTAGTTAAGATTTATATTGATAAAGGTTGCTTGCTTCTTTCAGTGAATGCAGTGAAGATGCTCTTCTAGTTTTTAATAGAGAAGGCCTTATCGATGTTTACTTGAAGCATGTCAGTCCATTTGAGTGGGGTTATCCAATAGCTTTGGCTGTTGCATATTGCCTCCTTTGTGTCTCAGAAAATAACACAAAGATTTGCTCCTCTATTTTACCAGTAGCAGAAACTATTTTTTCTGTGATTTCTAAGTCAATTGCCAAACCCATTAATCCATTTGGGTTGCATTTCAGTGTAGTAATGACAGGTAATAGCTCTAGTTACTATTTCTTTGTTTGAATTACTTTCAACAGCTTTTCCAAAACTAAACTGGCCCTATTTACAGGTGTTCTCCTGAATGTCAGTTACTGGGAACCTGGAGATGCAAACTTCCGCCTGGTTTTTGAAGTCTTAAGTCAAGTTCTCGAGGTGAATGCAATCTCTCTTCCTGAGATGCCTCACTTTAATGGGAAGCCAAAGATGTCTACCTTTGAACAGATGGAGCATGTCATATCTGCCCAACTAGTTGCTTTTGAGATCCTTTGCAACATCTGTTGTCCTGATGGCTCTGAAGGTTCATGCAATTTATTTAAAAGTTTGATGTAATTGATATTAGGCTCAAAGCCTCTTTCAGTTGTGGGAAGGATTTAGTAAAATATATTTTTTTGCCACTTTTGATAACTATGGAATTCCTAATTTCATATCAATTTAGTTTTTATCAATATCACTCCAAATTGGTTGGGGTTTGATGCCTTTTATTTCTCACTGAGGACTTGAAATAAGAGATTTACATATTGGCTATGAGTACTTTTTACTTGCTGAGCCAGTGTTCTAGTGTGTATATATGTTGTTGGAGTGTCCTACTTGGTGTTATGATTAAGAGGTGTTGTGCTTTTTGTGAGATGTAGTCTGTGTAGATGAATGGCTCCTTGTGGGATGCCATTGTAGAGCAGTAGTGTGTATGATTTAAAGGTTCGTGGGTGATTTTGGCTGGTTTGCCAAAGATGAAGTTTATTATTCACCTTTTGTTGTTGCGGTGGTTGGTGTTCATGATTTTGTTTGCTAGGATGCTTTGAAGGCTTTGTTTGTGTCTATTGCATCAAGGTTTGAACATGAGGGTAAAAGGGGTGTTTGAAGCCATTTTTTGTGTTTGGTTGGTGAGGAAGGTTGTGGTTGTTTTTCCTGAAACTGTGATGTGTCTGAAATATATATATTTGGTCTAATACTTTCATATATTAGTTTTTTGTGTTTTTTTTTATAGTGTGCACATAAGTGAGCTTGGGTGGTAAGAGTTGGCTTGTGTTGGGGGTTTGTCTGGTTTGAGTAAAGGAATGATGTGTTTGCAGCTTGAGGGAATTGTATTGGTAAGCCAGGAAGGAGTGGTTAAAAAACAAAAATTCTGTCATGGCTGAGATTGCTGTGTTGCCTAGGTGTGCGAGATGGATGTTAGATACTTCTTGAGCAAGCTAGTCTTGTGTTGTCTAGGTGTTGTAATTTAGCTGTCTCTGATAACTACTGATTGTGTGTGTGTGGGGAGGGGGGTCTTGGGTAATATGCAATTTTTGGATTTTCTTCTTGCTTATCTAGAGTTGGGTTGAGTTTGTTTTGTGGTCTATTGTATTGATCTATTAGTTTCAGTTTTCTGTTTGCTGTAATGATAGTGATTAGGTTGTTGATGTGGGTGTTGAGTAATTGAATGTGTCGTGTTTCTTGTTTTGATGGGGCTCTGTTTTGTTATGCTGTTTTATGCAGTCTGCCCCCGTAAGGGGCGCGGCGATTTGCCATCCTGGCCGCCGTGCTGACGGGATCCAGCGCTCCGTCCGGCCCCAGCTTAGCCTCTCTTCCTTCCTTCAGATAGCCTGTATTTCTCACCTACTTCGTCGCTTTTCATACAACCTCTCCCACAACTTTCTCTGGTCAGCCTCTAATTTCAAAGGGTAGATGCTGACCTTCTTCTCAGCCAACCGTCCTGGATCGGGGCTGAGGGGGGAGGGAACAATGTTTCCTAACCCCTGAGCTCCGGTCTTGGGTAGTTAGTTTTTAACAACCTGCTTCATCCCCACCCATATCTTCCTCACATCCCTTTTCCTTTCCTCTTCACACACTATCAATTTTACGCCGTGTCTAAGGTGGAGCCACCAGGCGGGAGGGGTGATCCTGAATGGTGGCACCTGGTTCTGCCAGCCCTGTACACACCCCTTGCAGTGCTGGCTACTGCTAGGGGTGATGAGCTATTGCTTCCCATATAAAATACAGGGGCACCATGCCCAATAATGAACAAATAAAAAAAAAAACAACCCTCAACTTCCCCTTTTCCATTGACGGAGCGGCCCTCGGGCAGCTCCACAGTGGAAATGGAGGTCCCCCTGCCCCTGTGCAAGGGACTCTCCATATTTCTCTAACCAGAAAGGAGGCTTACTCCTCTCCTACGCTTATGGGTGTAGGGGACTCCCCCTCCCCCCCTTCTCTGGAAGTGCTTTCCGGCACCTCCCTGTTTCCTGCGGCAGTCCCTCCTTTTCTTTCCAAAGGGAGTGTCAAGAAAGCCAGTAGGTAGCCCATAGCTGACCGCTCCCCATTCAAACTGCTCGGTAGGGCAAACCCCCTTATGGGGGAGAGGGAAGCCAGGTTCCTTCGGTCACTTCCCTCAAAAGACCTGAAACAAGAATATTAAACCTTGCTGGGGTTAAGGCCTGTGCCTCCCCACACCTGACTAGTGACAATGATGCCAACGGGACCTGCGATGTCCTGGGAGGGAGGATGGCCAACTGGAGGCCCCCCTGAGATAGATATGGTCCTTGAGGCAACCCAGCCTCAGACTGTAGGGCCTTCCATGGAGGGAGGGGAATCCGGGCTCGGCGCCAAGCACCAAACCCGAATCCACCCCTATGCAAGGTCCTTCTCAAACGGCTAGGGTTTCCGAGGCAGTACAAGGATGGGGGGTATCTCCTCCGACCGGTGCCCCTACGACTACCAGGACCTTCTCCATTTCGGAGAGGGACCTGGCTGAGGCCGGTCCATCTGGCCAGGGGGCTCCTACCGGCGGGTTCATTCCCCATCCTCCTCTCCCCAAAAGAAAAAGAAAAAAAAAGACTTAAAAGACTCGGGGCTCCTCTCCATCCGCGCGGGCTGCGGGGACGCATGGGTCTGCTGCCACTTTGGCAAACGACCAAGCCAAGATCGGCACATTCTGCCCCTCTACCCCCCCAGGTGCGGAGCCCCTGACTATGACTAAGACCAAAAGTGCACGGGGCGGAGCCTCGATAACATCGGGGCCCCTCATTCAGAAGTTACCTGGCGTTTTCGAGCCCGCTAGCTTTAAACGCTTCCTCGTTATTCGCTCTACTGAAGGCAGCATGTTGGCCAAGGGCAACATGATCCATCAGAGGAGAGGATTAGTTAGTGTAATTGGTTGAGAGCCGAAGGTGACCTGTTTCTCGAACGGGAGCCTTCTGGCGAATCCCGCCGAGGCGGCCAAGATAAGTGCTCTTCGGACAATTCATGGCACCCCGGAGAGTTTGACGCTGCACTCTACCATGAACTTTGTGAAAGGAGTAGTTTATGCGAGGGAACTCGTTGACTACTCCATAGAGGACATCACCTTAGCGCTGGCCGACCATGGGGCGGTCAGGGTTGAATGTGTGATGAGAAAACAGGGAGGGGCCTCGAGACCCACCCCTACACTCTTCGTCACATTCGACTGTGACAAGCTCCCTGAGTCGGTGCGTGCCGGTTGGTACCGCTACCGCGTGAAGGCATTCATGCCACTGCCGCGGCGGTGCTATTACTTTCACCGCTTCGGCCATACGAATCGTTCTTGTAGACATGCAAAGTCGGGGTCACCCGAAGTTTGTGTAAATTGCTCCAAGGCCGCTCACGATAAGTCTAAATCGTGTGTGGCCAAGTGTGTCAATTGCAGAGAGCTGCACCCCGCTTCTTCGAAGCAATGTGGTGCATATCTCCTTGAGAAAGTAATCCTGGCCGTTCACGCCCAGGATCGAATCTCATTCTGCGAAGCTAAGGACTTGGTCCTGGCGCGCCCGGATCTGCCTGGGAATCCTTGTGCCTCAATAGTTAGAAATGCACCCTCTGCTCCTGGCCCATCCAGGCCAACGAGCACAGTTGTTTCCGCGCCCATTCGGAGCCCTTCTGCGGGCTATACTCAACCCGGGCGCTCCCCTGATAAAGCTGGCGGCAAAAAGGGTTCATACCCAGCCCCGGCTAAAACCAGGGCTCCCCCCACTTCCGCCAGCGTGACCGTTTCCCGTAAGGCGAAATGGCCACGCGCCTCCACCGAGTCGTTAGACTCACAGGAGGCAAAAACCCTGAAGTTGGTCGCCAGGCCATCTTTCGGGTGTCCTAAAGCTGTCCCCCGAAAAGAGGACTGCAAGAAAGGAGCTTCGGCTTCTTCGCCCACGCCTAGTGGTGGGCTGAGTGGCTCGGAGACGGTGGTTCCTCGAAAAGAGGGCCCCCCGCCTCCGAAGCCGCAACGCCCGGCTAAGGTTTCGAGGCGGAGGGAGGAAAAGACTCGCATGGCGAGCCCAACCTCCCCCATAAGTCCTCGAAGGCGACAGCGCTTTGTCCGGCCAACAGCCCCCGGGGTTCTGCCCCCGGGAAGCGTATGGCCATTCCCGTCAGGGTCTTCTGTTCGAAGAGGGCCCCTGCGTCTCCTCCGAGCTAGGCTTGAAGGGCATATTCCTTCAATAGAATTGCCGTGGACTCCGGGCCAACTGGGACGAGCTGCGAAGGCTCGTCTCGTCCCGTTCCCCATTAGCTATTTTTCTGTAGGAGTCCATGCTAGGCGCGTGCCCCGTGCCCTCCTTCCCGGGTTATAAGGGTCTTGCGACCCCACCCCCTCGGGATGGTCGGACTGAGGGATGCGCGTTTTACACCCGGCATGATGTCTCCGTTCTTCCTTTCACTTTAGATACCTCCTTTCAGGCAGTGGCTGTGCAGCTTCACCTGGATAGGAGGTATACTATAATTTCTGCGTACATTCCACCGTCAGCTAACTTCGACGCGGGGGACTTCCGCCGCGTCGTGGCACGGTTGCCGAGACCCTTTCTCTTGCTTGGAGATCTGAATGGCAGGCATCCTCTCTGGGGAGATTACTCGATAAATCCCAGGGGACAAATCCTTGCCGATCTGATCGAACAGCTTGAGATAGGTGTCCTAAATGTTGAAGAGTTTACGCATCACTGCCCGAGAACCGCTTCATTTTCTTGCCTGACTACTATTTCTAGAACGTCTGGCCGTTTTGCAGGCCTACCACTCCCATGGTGGTCGGCCGAGTGTGAGACGGCCCTCAAACAGAAGCGTTATGCCTACATGCGCTATAAGCGCCGCCCGAACGATTTCACTGTCGCTGAATTTCGTCGGGCTACGGCTAGGTTCCGGTATATTTCGAAGCCCACCCGCCGCTCTTCTTGGCGGGCATACGTGTCTTCACTTAACGGGAAGAGCCCTCTAGCAGAGGTGTGGAAGCGAGTCAAAAGGATTCGGGGCAAGTTCTCGCAAGACTTCCCTCCCGTTCTCCAGGAGAATGGGACCGCAATCTCAGACCCCGCGTCCGTGGCGGAATCCTTAGCGACCGCTTTTTCCGCATTCTCTAGCCGTGATGCTGCTCTGCCAGTATTCAATGCACGTCGTGATGTCGCGCAAGGCCGCCGGCCGGACTTTACCTCCAGAGGCGGAAAACCCTTCAACGACAGGTTTACTGTGAGTAGTTGCGCTCCGCTCTCGCTTCGTGCGCGGACACCGCCCATGGTCCGGACGATGTCCCGTACGCCATGCTTCGACACCTGGGTGAGCGAGGCATGGCCTTTCTATTAGATTTGTTCAACAGGATCTGGGTGGAAGGTCTCCTCCCAGACTCCTGGCGAATCGCTACTGTGCTCGCCTTTCGCAAGCCGGGGAGAGATCACTCTACTCCGACCGGTTTCCGCCCAATCTCTCTAACCTCTTGCGTGTGCAAGTTGATGGAGAAATTGGTAAATGTTAGATTAGCCTATTTCCTGGACAGCGGAGGCCATCTGTCTTCTGCACAGTGCGGCTTCCGCAAGTTCCACTCCACGTCGGATGCTCTGCTCCGACTGGAAAATGCCGTCTGCGAGGCTTTGCTTCGTAGACTTCACTACACCACGGTGTTTTTCGATCTGGAGAAGGCCTATGATACCGCATGGCGATACGGTATCATGGAGACTCTGCACACGATGGGGGCGAGGGGATGCCTCCCAGTCTTTATATCTAAATTTTTGCGAGCTCGTCGATTCCGCGTATGGGTGGGGGTAGCCCTCTCCGGCCCAAAGGAGCAGGAAGAGGGTGTCGTTCAGGAAAGTGTCCTCAGTGTCACACTCTTTGCCCTGAGCATCAACGGCATCACCTCGTTGCTGCCGGAAGATGTTCTCGCTACGCTCTACGTGGACGATTTTTCCATCTCTTTTGGCGCGGCCCAGATGCCAACTCTGGAGCGTCGACTCTAAAAAGCATTGAATCGTCTCTCTCGCTATGCCGAAGCGCACAGGTTTCGGTTTTCTTTGGCTAAGAATAAGGTGGTGCACTTTTGCCGCCATCCACGGCTCCACCCCGACCCTGATTTGTTTCTTAATTTGGTTCGCCTGGATGTGGTTGAGTCGCACCGTTTCCTTGGTCTTGTATTTGGCTAACGCCTCACCTGCGAGGCTCATATTCGCAGCCTTAGGGTCTCTTGTACCCGCGCCATGGATATTCTCCGTTCCGTGTCGTTCAGCGCTTTGGGCGCTGATATGGCTACTGCCCTACTTTTTTATCGATCCTTTGTTCGTTCGAAGCTCGACTACGGATGCGAGTTTTATGCATCCGCAGCCTAGCGTTTATTGCGGAAGGTGGACTCGATTCACCACACCGGCCTTCGCCTTGCGACCGGTGCCTTCCGCACTTCCTCCATTGAGAGCCTGTTGGTCGATGCTGGGGAGATGCCACTCGCAGAGGGTTATGTGTGTGGATGCTGTTTTGTGGGTTTGTCTGGTTGGTAGATATGCGTTGTGAGTATAATGAGTGAGTGAAGTGGTCCTCCACTCTACACACCATTCAGAAGCCAGGATGAGTGGTGTGCATTAAAGTTGCCACATATGAAGAGTTGGGACACAGGTTGTAGGATTGGTGTATAGTTTTGAGATATTCTGGTTGGGGGGGGGGGGTTGTATATATTTATCAGGTTGTATTCGAAGCTTTAGATCTTTGTTCTTATGAATTGTATTTTTGTGTGTTGTTGTTTGTATGGAGGTGGTAGTTTCAGTGAATGGAGCCGAGTTGTGTACTAATGTTGCGAGTCTGTGGCCCCTGAGTGCAGTCTCAGTCTAAGGTTGGTATATTAGTAGAAAAGGTTAAGTATTTGTTGTGGTGTCACCTGTTTCTTGATTGAGTGCTAAGTGGATGCTGTTTGTGTAGGAAGTCTTGTAGTTCAATGTGTTTGTGGAAGATAAAGTGAATGTTAAGTTGTAGGAGGTTATGTGTGTGTTGTTCTGGTTGTTTGGGGTGTGTGTGAGTACCAATGCAAGTCCACAAGTCCAACTTGTGGTGTAGTAATGTATGGAGGGGAAGTTTGAGCAGTGCGCATGCATCCAGTTTTTGCATGTGTTACCTTTTATGAACCCATGGTCCTGTGGATGGGGGCGGGGGAGTGGGGGGCTGAGTTCTAGGTCCCGAGCAATTTGGAGAAGTGTGTGGAGGGCTGTGTCATCCTCACTCATAGTATGAAAAATGTAGGGTGGGGGGGAAATAGGAAGGGACTTTTGAAAGTTGGGCAGGAACATGTTGGACCTGATCCAGTGATCGGGGACAACCTGAGGGCCAAGGCAGGGAATGCATTGATGCCTTTGTACTTGTTAATGGCTGAGTTTGCCTTCTTGGAGTTGGTTGCCTTCTTCCAGTTTCTTCAAACTGGCCAGGAGTCTAACTGTGAGCAGGCAACATCAGTATGACCTTGGCTATGAGTATTATTGCTATAGTAACTGCAGATATTTCCATTTAACTGACATAAACAATCATTATTTATCCCCTTTTAGAGCACGATGATGATGATGCTGATGAACTTACAGATGATGAATGTATGGAAGTTGAAGACAAAGCGAACGCATCAGACTGCATTTTACCTGAAGTATGAAATTATATTTTTGTGGCATCATTCCCATCATCATCCAGTCTTTCAACCTTGAGGTGTGGGAGGGGAGGGGAGTTTAGCAGGCTTCCCTGTCACCTACTCTCTTCACCTTTTTTTTTATTAATTTTATTTTTCCTCTTATTCACTACTGCTTTTATGCTTTCCTCTCACTGGTCAGTGACCATCTCAGGGGGTGGGGGGCACCAGGGTTGTCAAACACCCGCAGGGGGGGGGGTCCCAGATGAGCCACACATCCTCCCATTCTGAGTGCAAATTAGGGACACCCTGTCACTGGGTTGACTTGAACTCACTGATGGAGCCTGGAAAACTTGTTTTTGAGATTCCCCCTCTCTCCTTCTCAGCGCTACTTTTATCTTTATTTATTAGTATTATCATTCCTATTATTATTATAATTAAATAGTATTATTTATTTTTATTATTATTTGGTACTGTGGTGGTGGGTTCACAACACCCGTTCTCACTAGGTCCCGCTGCCCCAACAAGGTCCGCTCGATGGTTCAAGGAGAGAATCCATTTTTTAATTTCATTAAAAAACAATAAATAATGGCAAACAACCACAAACCCCCCCAAAATATATATAACTTACAAACAAAATCAATATATATACACTGATCTAATATATAGGTGGCCTTACAAATACGGGCCAACGCAACTCGACTATATACAGGCTAGCCTCAAACTCCAAGTAAGGCCTTACAGATATACCTTGGCCAAAGCGAACTTAAATATTTATATATAGGCTAAATTACTGGGTGCACCCTTAAACCAACCAACAGTTTCAACTGGTTGAGAAGGGGGAGGAACAGAAGGGTAAGGGGAGGCGGGCCCGCTTTCGGAGGGATGTGTGAGGTACGGGACTCGGCAAAGTATCCCAACTTCAGGGACCTGGGACACTCTAGTTCCATCCGCTGCTTGGAGTCTATTAGGCGCTAGCTCCAATTACTGCCTGGAGACTGGGATGCGCTCTCCAAGGTCCACACTTTAAGGAGGTTTCCCTCTAAAGTAGGCACACTTGCGAGGATCAGGACTGGCTTCAGCCATCTCAAAAAAGCCAAATGTTGATCGGTCTATCGGTACCACAGAGCTGGAAAAGAGAAGGCACTTTCAGTCACTGATTCACTGCCACACTCAAATATCCTTACACCTAACACACTCGCCCACACTTTCATGCCGGAGTAACACTCGCCTACTCTCCTTCCACTTGGCTCTTCGCTATTCTCTGATCACCTCAGGCACTTTAATTCCCGAGCATCAACCACTATTATAGAGTTCATTAATAAATTTTAACTTAAACACTTTAATTCCTCCACCTGAGGAAGAGACAGGAATGAATAAGGGGGCACGATATAGACCTATCGAGTTCCCTACCCGGAGCGAAGACAACTCGCAGGCCCCACACCCTGAAAAAGAAGAAAGGGATTAGAGACGTAAGAGGGGAGGCTGACACAACACACTACTACAGTACTATTATTTATTATTATTTCTACCACTATCCCCTCAACCTTTTCTACCTTCACTTTGTACCAGAGGGTCGGTTTCCACCTTAACAGAGTTCATTCTGCTACCCATGTTGCCTTGGTGGACTGCAAGCTATCCTAGAATCACTTAGCACCAAGGTATGATAATAGGTGATCACCCACCCTGATCATAGTGGACCCACCTATCTCTACTTCTCTTTATTACATAATCGCCAACCTCCTTCCAAACTTGCTCTTCCATCCTCATAAATTCTGCCTGCTTGGTGCACTTTCATACTCTTATGGGTCCTTAGTTGAGTGGCAGTGTATACTGTGAGGCCCCTACCTGCTGCGAGGGCCGAAAGCCCACTGGCTAAGGCATGTATTAGTGATGGGGTGTGTTGGGCTGTCGATCACCTTCCAGTACACATATAAGGTGGCCGCATCAGCACCATCCTTTATGATTAACGCTCAAGGATAATTTCGCCTGAATGGTGGGCCATGATGTCAAAGCCCATCTTAACTGGACCCATGGACTGAGTGCAGGGTTTTGCAAAAGTTGTTACACTCATTTTTTTATCTTTCAAGAGGTTTACCTGTATGATAGAAAAAGTTCCATCAAGCATACTTAAAGTTCTAATTTTCCAGCACGTATCATTAAAACTTCTTTTCCATTGTGTGCAGCTGTGTCAAGATGGAAGTGAAAAGAATTGAGATCTCTGCTCTCCTGCGCACTGGCCACACCAAGTACAACTTCGCCAAGAAGCTCAATGTCAGACGAATGAACATCCACAGAAGCTCAATAACGGGGAAGCCTCAAAGATCGACCTCGTTCAGGCAGACCTCAAGTTGTCAACCATTTGGCTGGGAGAAAGGCCTTCGAAAGTGCTCCGAACCTCAAAATGACAGCACCTTGCGAAGAAGAAGAACATCTCGGTTGCCACAATACGCAGGGCCTTCAAGGAAGAGGGCGGCAAGAGTTTGAGGTGCGTGGAAAGGCCTTGTTCACCGACACTATGTGAGAACAACGTCGGGAGCGCTGACGTCGCCTTCTCAACGAAGTGAAGTCATGGCAATCGAGTTCTCATTTTAATGGGAAGATGCCGTTAGTGTGATTCATGGCCGATTACAAGGACATCTTGGCCACGAAAGTCCTGCCATGGGTGAGAAATATCATGAATTTGGTGGAGTACGTCTTTCAGCAGGATGGTGTCCTGGCCCACACATCCACCATACAAGAGTGGTTGGGGTCGAACATTAACTTCTGGTCGCCGTAGCCGCCCCACCTCAATCCCCTCGGCTACAGCGTCTGGGCACATGTCGAGGTCAAGGCCTACAAGGTTCTGCTACACCAACATCAGTGAGCTGAAGTCTTCTGTCAACCACACGTGTGGGCCAGCATGAGGAAGGAATTCATCTGGAGCACGCGCTCACCACAGAGGATGGCCACATTGATTAATGTTACAATTTAAACACATTTATATGTTAAAAATATAAAAATGTGTCTAACTGCATCAAAACTATTATTGTGTCCTTTGTTGAGAGCATTATAAGGAGTGTAACAGGACTTTTGTAATACTCAGTATGTGTAAATGATCACATTCTGGAATTGTCTGATCCTATGGAGACTTTTCTTTTAAATCCTAAGGCATTGGGGGATCATCAGGATGGGGGGGGGGGTTACTGTTTGTCCCTCGTACTCAGCACAGGTTCGTTTACACATACTTGTGGACTATCTGACTTTTGAAGAAGGCTGACCTTCTCCATTTTATTTGACTCTGTTGTAGTGCATGTTCCTGCATCCTGCACTAGGGGGAGGTGGGCCTCCCCCGATGCTGGAATGTGCTTCCTTCTTGTTTTATTTTTATTGGAAGCATTAGAATTTTAATTATGGTGACTTATGCCCTTGAAGGCAGTCTCCAGAGGGATGAATTAAAAAAAACAAACCTCCCAATGCACAGCATTATTGTTGCAGAGTTGCCCTCCCTCCCAATTCCTTAGTGTAAGAAGCACTGTTAACCTCCTTGGCCTTCCCAACTGCTCTCCATCAGGCTTTTCAAAATTCAACATCTTTTCTCAAGACCATTCCCAAAATCACTATCTCTCAGGCCACTACTGAATTCCCTATGAACCAGGCTATTCGGAAAACGAGCACCCACCAGCCCCCTCCCAAAATCAATAGCCACCACTGCACTCCTGAAATCCCAACCCATCAAGCCATTAGGTGCCCATTATACCCTAAGCCTTTGTATTTAGGACAAGGCAACTCTGAGAGCTAGATGTAGCTCTTTGTCCATTGGAATATAGGGCTCTGCCCAAGATGCCACCCTGTAGGGTACCACCTCTGAATGCTTGTTGCCTTCCATAGCAGGCTTTATTGCCTTGTTGGCTGCCAGGCCAACTAAAAGCCTCATTGGTACCCTCTCCGGGTCTGCTACAACAGATTTTGTGAGGCTGGCTGTCGCGTTGATGATTAGTATGACCTAGTAAGTGATCCACTTTGTCGCCCTGCCTCTTGCTGCTTATTTGGGGAGCAGCTGTCCACTGGGTGACTTCTAGTCAGTGTGTGTTGTGTCCCCAGTATGAACACCACTCTGTAACATGTTCAGGGTCTGAGCAGTCTGAAACTCTGAGATGGGATTAACAGGGACAAGTAAGCGAGGTATAACCCACCGTCCTTTTTTCTCTTATTTCATTGTTCACAAACTCAGATTTTTCATGTATTGGAATACCAAACTTTCCAACTACATCCTTATAAGTGAAGAAGTGAAGGATTGGTGTTGCGGTGGGTGAGGCATTTGACAACACACCCCTTACTGGTGGAGGGGCTCCCCTCTCACCACTCCCCATTGGCAAAGAGGTTCCACCTCTGAGATAGAGCTCTCCCCCGTGTTTTCCCAGGGGATGCTCCAACAATCTGCTTGCAGAGAGGGGCCTTCCCCTCTCCAATTGAGAGAGGTTCAGGGGTTTTTCCTTTACTCCCACAGGCATCTCTGACTGACTATGACTGGTTGGTTCCCCTTTGCCTCCTCAGTGGCACACCAAGAATGTGGGCAGGTGGGTCAGATGATTCCCCCTAGACAGGTAAGGGGCTCCATTGTCCCTGACCTTTGCTGGTGGCGACATCATGATGCTAAGCCCCCCTCAAATCTCAATACATCCTCCCTCTTATATAAAAAGTGGGAGGTTTGGGACAAAGCCAATGAAGTTATTAATGAACTACCTGTTTTGTTGGCTGCATCTTTTGTTTATATTATGTTGATGTGGCTACATTTAATCAACCTTACATGCTTTATAACTATAAAGATGCAACATTTAGCCATTTTCACAAGTCATAAATCCTAAACTCTTCCAGAATCTATATTTTAACGTATATGTCTGTATATACAATATACATGTGTACTCATATTTTCACACAATAGCACATAATCTTTGGTAAACAATCTACATATAATAACAATTACCATATATACATTATTGTATATAGTAATTTATTAATAATTAGTCTTTTTATAATGAAATACGTAGTATGTAGGTAGAAGTATTTTATTCTCACTGAGAGGCTTCCCTGAGAAATATCCCAGTTTCTTGGTGACCCAGTCTGCTCCTGTCCCTGCACACATTTTTGCATCTATCTTCACCAATTTATTGCTAAATCTCTCCTCTCTTAACAAACTTTCCACTACTTTACCATTGCATTTGCAAGCCAATAGAAGTCCTAGATTAAAACACAGATTGTCACTTGATAAAGATGCAACTCTTAGTTGGCTAGAGGATTTGAAAGGGTATCTCTAAGAGTTTCAAAAGTAAAATCTGATCCCATTGCTGAAGCTGAAACTTGAGATCTTCCCATAAAACTCACAACAATTAATTTCAGGGTGGTCCAGAGAGCCACTGAATGCATTTTCTTACTTGTTTTTACTGAACCTACTCATGTATAATACTTGTTTGAATGCAATGAATACATGCTATTATTGCCAAAGTACAGGCCACTGCTTAAGAAGATTGGAAGTAAAAAATTATGTTGGTATATAGCAATTTGATTATTCATTTAAACTTGTTTAATTTTATCAGGTCATTGAATGTATCCAGTTTTTCGAATTGATTGATAAAGCTCGCAACAAAATAGTCTTTCCACCAACTAAAGAATTGGCTAACCAAGAGGAAAATGAGAAAATATTGCAAAAGTAAGTTGTCCTTGAAGTTTTTTTATGTTACTGATTTTGGTGAGGCCAAACTAGCATTTTATTACTTTGCTATTTCTTTCCCTTAGGTTCGGTCAATTGCAGATAAGGGGCTTACAGTGTTTTCAGAACCTTGTTGATTCCCTTCCTATTGAAGCTATGGGTGGCTTCTCTAGCCTCTACTCCATTTGGTCTGATTTAGGAAAAATGTTTTCTACTTCAACTCAAACAGGTAAATTATCTAAAGTTATTTATTTGTATTTTTGGTTTCACCACTAATTCGTACCATCAACTACATATCTCAGTGAAGACTAACTGATATTGAATCCCTAGCTGAAATTATCTGCCCAATGGTATGCCAATAATAGCTCTTTCCCTTCTCTCCATCTCCCTGTCTCCCTTTCCCCACATTCCCTCTCCCTCTATCCTGCTTCTCCACTCCTCTCATTTCTCCCTTCTCCCACCTTTACCCTCTCCCCCATCTCCCCCCCATCCCCGTAAGGGGCGCGGCGATTTGCCATCCTGGCCGCCGTGCTGACGGGAACCAGCGCTCCTTCCGACCCCAGCTTAGCCTCTCTTACTTCCTTCAGATAGCCTGTATTTCTCCCCTACTTCGTCGCTTTTCATACAACCTCTCCTACAACTTTCTCTGGTCAGCCTCTAATTTCACAGGGTAGATGCTGACCTTCTTCTCAAGCCAACCGTCCCTAATCGGGGCTGAGGGGAGAGGGGACAACGTTCCCTAACCCCTGAGCTCCAGTTTGGGATGGGTTTTTTTTAAACAACCTGCTTCATCCCCACCCATACCTTCCTCACATCCCTTTTCCTCTCCGCTTCACACTCTATGTTTTTACGCCGTGTTCAAGGTGGAGCCGCCATGCTGATGGACTGCCAGGCCACCAGGTGGGAGGGGTGGTCCCACATGGCGGCGCCTGGCTCTGCCAGGCCTGTAAGCACCTCTTGCAGTGCGGGCAACTGTGAGAGGTGATGAGCGATTGCTTCCCATAAAAAAAGGGTCACCATGCCCAATAATGAGTATATAAAAAAAATCCCCTTAATTTCCCTTGTAACAACGGCGGAGCCGCCCTCGGGCAACTCCACAGAAAAAATGGAGGTCCCTCCCCCCCTGTGCTTGCGCAGGGGACCCTCCATATTTCTTTAACCGGAGAGGAGGCTTACTCCTTTCCTACGCCTACGGGTGAAGGGGACTCCCACTCACCCCCTTCTCTGGAGGTGCTTTCGGGTACCTCCCTATTTCCAGCGGCAGTCCCTCCTTTTCTTTCTAAGGGGACTGCCAAGAAAGCCAGCAGGCAGCCCATTGCCGACCGCCCCTCGTGTAAGCGGCTCGGTAGGGCAAACCCCCTTAGGAGGGAGAGGGAAGCCAGGCCTCTTCGGTCGCTTCCCTCAAAAGACCTGCTGGCAAGAATATTAAACCTTGCCGGGATCAAGGCCTGTGCCTCCCCAAACAAGACTGGTAACGCTGCCAAGGGGACCTGTGATCTCCTGGGAGGGGATGGCCAACTGGAGGCCCCTCCTGTGATAGACATGGTCTTTGAGGAAACCCAGCCTCAGACGGTAGGGCCTTCCATAGGGGGGAATCCAGGCTCGGCGCCAAGCACCGAACCCGAATCCGCCCCTATGCAAGGTCCTCCTCAAATGGCTGGGGCCTCCGAAGCAGTACAAGGAGGGGAGGGGTCTCCTCTGACTGGTGCCCCTGCGACCAGCAGGACCTTCTCCATTTCGGAGAAGGACCTAGCCTAGGCCGGTCTACTGGCCTAGGGGCTTCTGCCGGCGGAGGTGAGAAGCGGGTTCATTCCCCGCCCTCCTCTCCTACAAAGAAGAAGAAAAAGACAAGAAAGACTAAAAAGACTCGGGCTCCTCTCCATCCGCGGGTGCTGCGGGGACGGATGGGTCTGCTGCCACTTTGGTAGGCGACCAAGCCAAGATCGGCACATCCTCCCCCCCTCCCCAGGTGCGGAGCCCCTGACTATGTCAAAGGCGAAAAGTGCACAGGGCGGAGCCTCGATGACATTGGGGCCCCTCATTCAGAGGTTACCTGGCGTTTTCGAGCCCGCTGGCTTCAAACGCTTCCTCGTTATTCGATCCACTGATGGCACCATGTTGGCCAAGGGCAACATGATCCATCAGAGGAGAGGATTAGCTAGTGCAATTGGTAGAGAGCCGAAGGTGACCTGTTTCTCGGACGGAAGCCTTCTGGCGAATGCGGCAAATCCCGGCGAGGCGGCCAAGATAAGTGCTCTTCGGACACTTCATGGTACCCCGGTGAGTGTGACGCCGCACTCTACCATGAACTTTGTGAAAAGAGTAGTTTATGCGAGGGAACTCGTTGACTACTCCATTGAGGACATCACCTTAGAGCTGGCCGACTATGGGACGGTCAATATCGAACGTGTGATGAGAAAACAGGGAGGGGCCTCGAGACCCACCCCTACACTCTTCGTCACGTTCGACTGTGACAAGCTCCCTGAGTCGGTGCGTGCCGGTTAGTACCGCTACCGAGTGAAGGCATTCGTGCCACTGCCACGGCGGTGCTATTACAGTCACCGCTTCGGCCATACGAATCGTTCTTGTTGACATGCAAAGTCGGGGTCACCCAAAGTTTGTGTAAATTGCTCCAAGGCCGCACACGATAAGTCTAAATCGTGTATGGCCAAGTGTGTCAATTGCCGAGAGCTGCACCCCGCATCTTCGAAGCAATGTGGTGCATATCTCCTCAAGAAAGAAATCCTGGCCGTTCAGGCCCAGGATCGACTCTCATTCCGCGAGGCTAATAAATTGGTCCTGGCGTGCCCGGCTCAGCCTGGGATGTCATATGCCTCAATAGTTAGAAAGGCACTCTCTGCTCCTAGCCCATCCAGGCCAACGAGCACGGTTGTTTCCGCGCCCATTCGGAGCCCTTCTGCGGGCTCTACTCAACCCGGGCGCTCCCCTGGTAAAGCTGGCGGCAAAAAGGGTTCATACCCAGCCCCGGCTAAAACCAGGGCTCCCCCCTCTTTCCCCAGCGTGACCTTTTCCCGTAAGGCGAAACGGCCACGCGCCTCCACCAAGTCGTTAGACTCACAGGAGGCAACACCCCTGAAGTTGGTAGCCAGGCCATCTTCCGGGGTTCCTAAAGCTGTCCCCCGAAAGGAGGACAGCAACAAAGGAGCTTCGGCTCCTTCGCCCACACCTAGTGTTGGAGCGAGTGGCTCGGAGACGGTGGTTGCTCGAAAAGAGGGCCCCCCCGCCTCCGAAGCCGCAACGCCCACCTAAGGTTTTGAGGCTGAGGGAGGAAAAGACTCATGGCGAGCCCAACCTCCCCCAATAAGTCCTCGAAGGCGACAGCGCTTTCAGTGCTTTGTCCGGCCAACAGCGTCCGTGGTTCGGCCTCCGGGAAGCGTATGGCCATTCCCGTGAGGGTCTTCTGTTCGAGGAGGGCCCCCGCGTCTCCTTCGAGCTAGGCCTGGAGGGCATATTCCTTCAATGGAATTGCCGTGGACTCCGGGCCAACTGGGAGGAGCTGCGGAGGCTCGTCTCGTCCTGTTCCCCGTTAGCTATTTTTCTGTAGGAGACCATGCTAGGCGCGTGTCCCCTGCCCGCCCGCCCGGGGTATTAGGGTCTTGCGACCCCACCACCACGAGATGGCCGGGCTGGGGGATGCGCGGTTTACACCTGGCATGATGTCTCCGTTCTTCCTTTCTCTTTAGATATCTCCTTTCAGGCAGTGACTATGCAGCTGCACCCGGATATGAGGTATACTATCATTTCAGCGTACATTCCACCGTCAGCTGACTTCGACGCGGGGGACTTCCGCCGCGTCGTGGCACGGTTGCCGAGGCCCTGTCTCTTGCTTGGAGATCAGAACGGCAGGCATCCTCTCTGGGGAGATTACTCCATAAATCCCAGGGGACAAGTCCTTGCCGATCTGATCGAAAGCTTGAGATGGGTGTCCTAAATGTGGATGAGTTTACGCATCACTAGTGGTCCGAGAACCGCTTCATTTTCTTGCCTTGACCTATCTTTGTGCTCTTCGGATGCACAGCCTGATTTTGATTGAGGGGTGGTTGATGACCTCCATTGTAGTGATCACTTTCCCATTCAATTATCATTTTCAGGGCAACTGCCGCCTGAGAGCCCACCTTGGTGGTGCTTGGCGCGGGCGCGATGGCCTGCATTTTAGGAAATGACTGAATTCTCTATCTCAGTCGAGGAGTTTAGGTCGGTAGATGAGGCCGTTGAGTTCTTCTCCAGCAACCTCATCGCCGCGGGCCTGACTACTATTCCTAGAACGTCTGGCCGTTTTGCACGCCGACCACTTCCATGGTGGTCGGCCGAGTGTGAGACGGCCCTCAAACAGAAGCGTTATGCCTACATGCGCTATAAGCGCCGCCTGAGCTATTTCACTGTCTCTGAATTTCATCGGGCTAGGGCTAGGTTCCGGTATATTTCGAAGCACGCCCGCCGCTCTTCTTGGTGGGCATACGTGTCTTTACTTAACGGGAAGACCCCTTTAGCAGAGGTGTGGAAGCGAGTCAAAAGTATTCGGGGCAAGTTCTCGCAGGCCCCCCCTCCCCTCCCGTTCTCCAGGAGAATGGGACCGCAATCTCGGACCCCGCGTCCGTGGCGGAATCCTTCGCGACCGCCTTTTCCGCATTCTCTAGCCGGGATGCTGCTCCGCCAGCATTCAATGCACGTCGTGATGTCGCGGAAGGGCGACGGCTGGACTTTACCTCGAGAGGCGGAGAACCCTTCAACGACAAGTTTACCTTGAGTGAGCTTCGCTCCGCTCTCGCTTCGTGCGCGGACACCGCCCATGGTCCGGACGATGTCCCGTACGCCATGCTTCGACACCTGGGTGAGCGAGGCATGGCCTTTCTCTTAGATTTGTTCCACAGGGTCTGCTGGAGGGTCTTCTTCCAGATTCCTGGCGAATCGCTGCTGTCCTCGCCTTTCGCAAGCCGGGAAGAGATCACTCTACTCCGACCGGTTTCCGCCCAATCTCTCTAACCTCTTGCGTGTGCAAGTTGATGGAGAAATTGGTAAATGTTAGATTAGTCTTCTTGCTGGACAGCGGAGGCCATCTGTCTTATGCACAGTGCGGCTTCTGCAAGTTCCACTCCACGTCGGATGCTCTGCTCCGACTGGAAAATGCCGTCTGCGAGGCTTTGCTTCGTAGACTTCACTACACCACGGTGTTTTTCGATCTGGAGAAGGCCTATGATACCGCATGGCGATACGGTATCATGGAGACTCTGCACACGATGGGGGCGAGGGGATGCCTCCCAGTCTTTATATCTAAATTTTTGTGAGATCGTCGATTCCGCTTACGGGTGGGGGGAGCTCTCTCCGGCCCAAAAGGGCAGGAAGAAAGTGTGCCGCAGGGATGTGTCCTCAGTGTCACACTCTTTGCCCTGAGCATCAACGGCATCACCTCGGTGCTGCCAGAAGATGTTCTCGCTACGCTCTACGTGGACGACCTTTCGATCTCTTTTGGCGCGGCCCAGATGCCAACTCTGGAGCGTCGACTCCAACAGGCATTGAACCGCGTCTCTCGCTATGCCGAAGCGCACAGGTTTCGGTTTTCTTTGGCCAAGACTAAGGTGGTGCACTTTTGCCGCCATCCACGGTTCCACCCCGACCCAGATTTGTTTCTTAATGGGGTGCGCCTGGATGTGGTTGAGTCGCACCGTTTTCTTGGTCTTGTATTCGACCGACGCCTACCTGGGAGGCTCATATTCGCAGCCTTAGGGTCTCTTGTACCCCCACCATGGATATTCTTCGTTCCGTGACGTTTAGCGCTTGAGGCTCTGATAGGGCTACTGCCCTACTTTTTTATCGATCCTTTGTTCGTTCGAAGCTCGACTACAGATGCGAGTTTTATGCATCCGCAGCCGAGCGTTTATTGCGGAAGGTGGATTCGATCCACCACACCGGCCTTCGCCTTGCAACCGGTGCCTTCCCCACTTTCCTCATTGAGAGCCTGTTGGTCGATGCAACTTAAAGTTGCGTGCGATTGCGCCGCGACTGTTCCCATGGACCTATCCTCCAATGCCGCGGCGGCTTCAGGTTGCTTTCTGTCGTCTCCGAATCGGCACACTCGTGTGACGCATCGCTATTTGATGGAGCGCTCGCCTGCGCCCTATTGCAACGACTGCGTCGTCCCCCAGACTGTTCGGCACATTCTTTTCTAATGTCCCAGTCTGGGTGATCTTCGCGCACGACACCTATCCCGGTACCGGGATGGGCGGGGTCGCTACCGCCTGTCCCTTGTACTCGGGACGAGTGCGTGCACTTTGACTGGTGGACTTGTTGACTTTTGGGGGGAGGCCGGCCTTCTCCCTTTCATTTAACCAGGTTTTATTGTTGTTGTTGTTGTTGTTTTTGTTAATGTTTTTGTTATTTCTTTGTTAATGTTATTGTTATTTCTTTTTATTGTTGTTTCCTGTTCAATTTTTTAAAGTAGCCTAGAACTAGGCTGTTTGTTTACGGCGACTTATGCCTAAGTCGGCAGTCGCCAGATAGCCCCTTAAATAAAATTTAAAAAAAAAATGTTGGTTGATGCTGGGGAGATGCCACTCGCTCTGCGCCGCGTGCAGTGCATCACACCTGTACGCGCGAGCCCGGCGCCTCCCTCAGTCGCCAACAGCTCTCACTGCATCCGCAGCTGATCTCGATGGTGCCTATGCCGCCGAGAGACGCCAGTCATACCCTAAGGCCTTTGGGTTTAGGGCCAGGAAACTCCTTCGAGAGCTAGATATAGCTCTCGGGCCGGTGGCGCCCCTGGTTCTGCCCAGGACGCCACCCTGGAGGGTACCACATTTGGCTATTTGTCGCCACGCCTCTGCTCCCAAAGCTTGTACGGCGCCGGGAGTATTGCGTTCGACCTTTTTGGAGCACACATCGTGTCACGCTGGAACCGTGCCAGTGTATACGGATGGCTCCAAGTCCCAAGAGGGGGTCGGCTTCCACGCCGTATCCCCTCTGTTTGAAGTCAGCGGGGCTCTACCAGGCGCTGCGTCTGTCTTCACGGCCGAGCTGGTGGCAATACACCACTCGGTACGGGAGATTACGTGACGTGCCCGGTTCGGAGACCGGATTGTGATCTATAGCGACTCACAAAGCGCCCTGAGTGCTCTCGGGGCATTGGAATCTCCGCATCCCCTGGTTCGCGATATCCGTGACGCCACGGTTTTGGCGATCCGGGCAGATGTCGAGATTATTTTCTGCTGGGTTCCTGGACATGTAGGAATTGCGGGGAATGAGTGCGCCGATGAGGGCGCCAAAGAGTCCGCGAGGACTCTGCGACCGGACCAGCGTTTCGCTCTTCCTCATACCGACTACATGGCAGGAATACGGGCAGCTCTTCGGACTGCTTGGCAAAGAAGATGGGAGACGGTCTAAGGGAACTTAAAGTTGCGTGCCATTGCGCCGCGACTGTTCCCATGGACCTATCCCCCAATGCCGCGATGGCTTCAGGTCGCTTTCTGTCGTCTCTGAATCCGAAACACTCGTGTGACGCATCGCTATTTGATGGAGCGCTCGCCTGCGTCCTATTGCGACGACTGCGTCGTCCCCCAGACTGTTCGGCACATTCTTGTCGAATGTCCCAGTCTGGGTGATCTTCGTGCACGTTACCTGTCCCGGTACCAGGATGGGCAGGGTCGCTACTGCCTATCCCTTGTACTCGGGACGAGTGCGTGCACCATGACTGGTGGACTTGTTGACTTTTGGGGGGAGGCCGGCCTTCTCCCTTTCATTTAACCAGGTTTTATTGTTGTTGTTGTTGTTGTTTTTGTTAATGTTTTTGTTATTTCTTTGTTAATGTTATTGTTATTTCTTTTTATTGTTGTTTCCTGTTCAATTTTTTAAAGTAGCCTAGAACTAGGCTGTTTGTTTACGGCGACTTATGCCTAAGTCGGCAGTCGCCAGATAGCCCCTTAAATAAAATTTAAAAAAAAAATGTTGGTTGATGCTGGGGAGATGCCACTCGCTCTGCGCCGCGTGCAGTGCATCACACCTGTACGCGCGAGCCCGGCGCCTCCCTCAGTCGCCAACAGCTCTCACTGCATCCGCAGCTGATCTCGATGGTGCCTATGCCGCCGAGAGACGCCAGTCATACCCTAAGGCCTTTGGGTTTAGGGCCAGGAAACTCCTTCGAGAGCTAGATATAGCTCTCGGGCCGGTGGCGCCCCTGGTTCTGCCCAGGACGCCACCCTGGAGGGTACCACATTTGGCTATTTGTCGCCACGCCTCTGCTCCCAAAGCTTGTACGGCGCCGGGAGTATTGCGTTCGACCTTTTTGGAGCACACATCGTGTCACGCTGGAACCGTGCCAGTGTATACGGATGGCTCCAAGTCCCAAGAGGGGGTCGGCTTCCACGCCGTATCCCCTCTGTTTGAAGTCAGCGGGGCTCTACCAGGCGCTGCGTCTGTCTTCACGGCCGAGCTGGTGGCAATACACCACTCGGTACGGGAGATTACGTGACGTGCCCGGTTCGGAGACCGGATTGTGATCTATAGCGACTCACAAAGCGCCCTGAGTGCTCTCGGGGCATTGGAATCTCCGCATCCCCTGGTTCGCGATATCCGTGACGCCACGGTTTTGGCGATCCGGGCAGATGTCGAGATTATTTTCTGCTGGGTTCCTGGACATGTAGGAATTGCGGGGAATGAGTGCGCCGATGAGGGCGCCAAAGAGTCCGCGAGGACTCTGCGACCGGACCAGCGTTTCGCTCTTCCTCATACCGACTACATGGCAGGAATACGGGCAGCTCTTCGGACTGCTTGGCAAAGAAGATGGGAGACGGTCTAAGGGAACTTAAAGTTGCGTGCCATTGCGCCGCGACTGTTCCCATGGACCTATCCCCCAATGCCGCGATGGCTTCAGGTCGCTTTCTGTCGTCTCTGAATCCGAAACACTCGTGTGACGCATCGCTATTTGATGGAGCGCTCGCCTGCGTCCTATTGCGACGACTGCGTCGTCCCCCAGACTGTTCGGCACATTCTTGTCGAATGTCCCAGTCTGGGTGATCTTCGTGCACGTTACCTGTCCCGGTACCAGGATGGGCAGGGTCGCTACTGCCTATCCCTTGTACTCGGGACGAGTGCGTGCACCATGACTGGTGGACTGATAGACGTTTCGGGGATGGCCGGCCTTCTCCCTTGTATTTAACTTGTTGTTTGTTTTGTTTTTTTTAGGTCACAGGCTTCTGCGCCGGTGGGAGGGGGCTGGCGTTTATAATACTTTGAACAAAAAACATGAATGCATAAGAAACCTAATTTGGCAGTTATAACACTACCAGCAAGAGTTTAGACAAAGGCAGGCAGCTATTCATTCTTCCATGCTTCTGCGCTCTTATTCATATACATAGACCAGACATTCTGCTAAAATTGCCTCTATATAGCTAAATCAAAAGGATTTATTAAAATTAGCAGCAAACTAACATTTTGTTGACTACTGTGAGAGTGCATTTTGGCTATTTTAAGAGACTGTGTAGCTGGCAGCATTTGTAAGATTGAGTCTCACAAGCTGAAACATTTACAATTAGTGGTTGGCCAACCTTGCAAAAGAATAATAGGCAATAATTATAATTATCATTATAAATAATGACAAATATTAATCATAACAAAAATATAAATTTACTCATAATTTCCTGAATGACAAATTCAGAATAGTGTATATGATAGGTGTGCTTGGAGGGTTTATGTGGGGCAATGTCTTTGGGTCCTTCTTCCTTGAAGGAACCCTGACAAGAAAAAGATACTACAGTACTTAATGCTTCATCACTAATATTCTTATTTACAAAGACCAAGTTAATCATATTTATAGGTTCCATTTTATCCCCATCACCCTCCCATGTAGATTTTTTTATATTGTTTCTAAAAGTATGTCTAACATTTTCACAATGGAAATCCACAATGCTTTTACCCTTTCTTGTACACCAAAATTATGACCACATCCTCTATTCTCTCATTCCTAATCCATCCATTCTTATCTCTTAGAACCATTGCCCTTTTACCAGGGGCTGTTTCATAGATTATTATATAATGCACTGAGTCCCCCCCTCCTCCAAACCTGACAACATATCAAATATTTACTTAAAACACCTTGGTCCAAGAGGCAGAAATGCCCCCTCATACAAATTTTTAGCCACTCTATCTCCCATAACTCTATCCTAACTATTTGGAAATTTACTCACATCATACCCATCCTCACCAAAAAAAAACCACCTATTGACCATGCATCATACTGCCCCATCTCTCCTAGTACTAAACAAAATGCATCCTACTAGATGCCTCCCAACATGGTTTCTGCCCATTACATTCAACAACCACTGTCCCTATCAACATAACCCAACTCATACAAGAAGGCTTCACCAACTCACAATACCACTCAGGATAGTAATGATAACAACATAAGCAAAACTTTCCAACACTGTACACACATACATCTTCCTCAACAAGGCCTGCCTCCCCCAATGCCGGAGCGCACTTCCTTCGCATTTCTTTTTTGCTTTCTTTCCTTTTTATTTGTTGTTTTTTTAGCCTGTTTTTTTCTTTTCTCTCTTTATTTGTTTTTTTTTGTTTTTTTTTAATCTAGCCTACAAGTAGGCTGTGATCTGATTATGGCAATTTTTGTCCTAGTAGGCAGTTGCTAGATGGGCTCTCAAAATGAAAAAACCCCCAAAAAACTACCAAACATGACACTTGACTCCAACTGCCAAAAATGGCTCTGCAATTTTATCCCAAAAGGTGACAAGCATAAGTAATAGAGAGCAACATTGGTTCACTAGACTCTAACCCTGGCTGCAACAAAACCAAATGACGGTTTTGCCTTTAAAATCATGTTAGTCTCTTTAAAAATGGGAGTACAAATCACCTTAGCCACTTCTCTTTTAATAAAATGCTTACAATTCTTGATGTGTAATAGATACAGGACTAAATTTCTAACACCACATGAGAAACAACAAACAAAGCTAACACAAAAATGAACCACACACTGAGCACTCACATTGGGTAATATAAGGAATCCATCACACATACATACAAGCAATACATTCACCCCCCACTCACCTATCCTGCACCCAATCCTGCACCCACTCACATCCACATACAAACAAAGCACTCTGTCTAGCAACAGGTTCGAAATGTAGCACCCTGATTAACCATCTATACCATGAAACAAAGTTAATGTTGCTAAAACACCATCTCAACATGTGGTAACCACAATTTCACCATGATAGAAGAAGCCCTACCACCCATAGCACTAGATACAAGACCCATACTACCTACCACATGGCATGAGCAAAACTCCAATGGCATAATACTACACAGACGCTCCTAGAAGTCCCTCCACCCAGAAACCAGGCCTCTTTCACCTACAAGACCATCGTACACATAACACAGCTGGCATGCAATCTCTTGTCTTAAACCACCACCTGGGTTGATACCCAGTGGACATCAACTCAAATGGGTGGCCCTGGCTAGTGGCTAGGCTCCGGTATGGTCACAACCTAAAACTAAACCAACCCATACAAGTGCCACACTGGCCTGACTAACATCTGCCTTCACTGCCATCAGGAACCATACACAGTCCAACACCTATTTACAACATGCCCAGCATCTTGTAAAGATAATGCATCCAAGTTTGATTTTACCCTATTATAACAACTTAACTTTTCCTATTAAAGATAATACCTTAGGATGCTTAATCCTTACGAGATCCCACACCTAACACAAATGCGGCTAAAACACCTATAGATTTCTGAGAGAACAGAGTCCACTCAGTGAAGGTTATCATGGTGCTGGCCAGGTTAACATAAGTGAGTGTGTTCCCAATGCAGTCATTCTCTATTTCAGGCATCATTGGTCACACTAAGTTGCCATCTACATTACAGACTGAACACTTCCTGTTGTGGTATTATTTTTATTCTCACCACTTTTTTTAATGTCTATTAACACAACACCATTGTTATGACACTAAACATTCTTATTTCAGATATTCATTTATTGGAAGCAGTTTCTGGAGCAATGAGAGCAGTTGCAGAGAAAGTGAGTAATAGCACTTGCTCACTAATCGACAAATTAAGCCAAGATGACAAAGTAAGTATACAGTAAGTTTTGTTTCATTCTTTTCACACTTGTATTTCCCAAAAGTGGTTAAGTTATCCATATATGACAGATTAAAAAATAAAAGCAGATGGTATATATAAAGTGGTCTTAGATAAGGTCCATTGTTGGTAACTACAAGGTGCTGTAATCGAGACTACTTGAATTATCATATGCAATATACAATATGCCACTTATTGAAACACAAGAATAAAAACAGAAAAAAAATTAAATTTGTTCTGAAGATCCATCAGGCTTGTGTTGAATAATGCCAGAAAGCAAACTGAATAAGTTAGTTATCCTTTTTAGCATCTTTTTCAGTCTTGCTTCTACGAGATAAGATGTGCAACGGTAGACTGCCATTTCCCTCTATCCAGAGCCATCTCTCTCCTCAGATTATGCTTTGTCAAATCCTCTTCCATGTTCTTTGTCCAAGTTTTCTTAGGCTAACCAGGTGGTCGTCGGCCAGGCACCTCCAGATTTCTTATCCTTCCAATTGCTTTGTCCTCGCCCCTTCTCTCCACATGTCGAAACTATCTGAGTCTTCTGCCCTGCAGCACTGCCTCCAACTCCCTCAGGCCACACCTTCTTGCCACCTCTGAACTACTCACACTCTCTCTCCATGTTACTCCGGCCATATACCGCAGTATCTTTCTATCACAGCTTCTTAGGATGTTCTTCGTGTTCTCTGTCAGAGCCCACATCTTTCTGCCATGCAGCAGCAATGATCTTATGCATGCCTCATAGACAGGACTTCTTTGTATTAATGGTATGCTCTTATGAAACATTGAGAATTTAACTTCAAATGCTTTCCCACATGTCACTAAAAGCCACCAATTCTCACCCCTCTTAAATCTAGTACCTGGAGGAGCAGCATGTCCTACTGCCCTGAGAGCTCCTGCAGGAGCTTACCTTGTGTAGCTTGTTACACTTGGTACCTGGAGGAACTGCACATGCAGTTGCGTGCATATCTATTGGCAACACATCTCAAATTTTGTAATTTATGAATTTTTATATGTTACTAGTTTGAAATGTACATATTTAATTATTTATATTATATTTAATTATATTAGCCTAAAAGCAATATATTATAATATATAAATGATAATAAAACAAATTATTAACATTGAACATGTTTATTAGAAAAATACAAGAAGCAAATGTATTGGCAACATTCCTAAATATTACATAATTATTGGCAACAAAAAACAAATTAATACTTGGTATGACTTCCTTTAGCAGCAATTACAGCACTCAGACTTTTCTTGTAGGTATGAACAAGGTTTTGGTAAGTTTTAGTAGGAATTTTACTCCACTCTCCCACTGCAAAAGCTTTTGACTCTGCGATGCTGCTTGGTGACCTCTTATGAACACATGACTTCACTTCTTTCCATAAATTTTCAATCAAATTTGAAACCCTCTGCCAAGCCTAAGCTTTCTCGCCGATTGTTTCTCATGTTCATCCAAACTTTGCTGATATGCTGTGGAATTCATAGTGCCTTCTATTACACAAATTGAGCCAGTACCTGCAGCAACAAAAGAGCCCCATGAATGGTGGCCATTTTTGCCAAACAGCTTGAGCTTAGTCTCGTCCGACCATAATATTTTACTAAGTTCTGCATCAGTGTCATTGAGATTGCTCTGGCAAACTCTAAATTTATCTTTTTGTGAACCCTCTTATTGGTACACATCCATGGAAACCCTCACAGTTCAGGTAACATCGCACTGTTGACATGTCCACAATTGTTCCACTGCTAACCAGATTTGCTTTCGTTCCTTGGAAGTGACTTTTGGATTAACATAACATAACATAACATAATTACACGGATGACAAAAGCCACAAGGGCCTATCAAAGGTCATCCGCCTCTGTCAAAACCCACCCACAAAAAGCACCATCACCAGGGGAAGACAAAATCAAAGTCCCCCACAATATAATATAACAGATGACAAAAGCCACAAGGGCTCATCATAGGTCATCCGAGTCAAACGGCCTCTTTTTTTAAGGCACCCAAACTCCCAGGAAAACTACATCCAGAGGATTGCATCCAGAAACAAGGGTATCACCAATCAAGGCTTGTCAAGAACTAAATCATGCAGCTATAGATATATACAAACAATATTAATATATACAAAACTTAGGAACCATCACAACCTTCCCTTCCCATAAACTCATCCAACCTACTCTTAAATACATTTAGATTTGGACTACCTACTACCCTCTGCGGCAATTTGTTCCAGAAGTCTACCACTCTATTGGTGAAAAAATATTTTCTTAAATCCAACCTACACCCTTGCTTTTTAATTTTCAAGTGGTGACCTCATACAAACAGCTTGTTGTTGACAATTTGAGCACATGAACGCACATCACTGTCAGTTAATTTTCTTGATTGCCCTTTCCACACATGATTAACTATAGTCCCATCAGCCCTAAATTTTACAATAATATTCCTTACAAATGAAACTGTGATATTTATACTTGCTAAAATTTTTCTATATCCATTTCCTTGGTTGTGCAGCGCAATTATACGCTTCCTATATGCTTCTGAGTGTTCGGATGTCTTCACCATGTTTTTATTTCAAATTTATTGTAGAGATGATTCTTCAGCCGTGTCTAATACCATAATGAACACCTCAAAAGTTAGCTGTGCAAGTAACCTGCTGTCCTGTATTAGTCTAGAATATTTCAGCAGTCATTCTCGAACATTCTTTACCATTAATTTTAATAATTTGATTTGTTAGATCAGTAATATGTAAACATTGCCAATACTTTTGCTTCTTGTGTTTTTCTAATAAACACAATGTTTAATTTTAATAATTTGTTGTTTTATCATTTATACATTATAATATATTGCTTTTAGGTTAATATAATTAAACAATATAAATATTTACATTTTGAACTAGTAACGTATAAAAATTTGTAAATTACAAAATTTGAGATGTTGCCAATAGATATGCGCACAACCAACTGTACTCCCAACCTGAGTGCAAATCAGGGAATTCCTATCAATGGGTCGACTTAACTCGGATGGGGCAGGGGAAGGTTGCTGGTGTGATTTCCCTTTACTTCTTCAGCACTACCTTTACCTTTTCATTATTATACTGGGTGGAGGCGAACCTCCCTCCGACGCCGGAGCTTGCTTCCTGCTCATTGCCTTTTTTCTGTTTTATTTTTATTGATGGTTTATTTATTTATTTTATTTTTTTGCATCTTTTAAAGATGCATAATATTAGGCAATGTTGAATTCATTATTATAAGTATTATTATTATTAGCATTAATTTTATTATATATTAAAAATATTGTATTATTATTACTGTATCATTATTGTGTATTAGTATTATCTATTATTATTATTATTATTATTTAGTATTATTAGGGCTATCCCCTCAAGCTTTTCTACCCACATGTACCTAGTGGAGTATTTCCACCTGTAAAGAGTTCGGTCTGGTAGCCATAGTGCCTTGATGAACTGGCCATCTTGGGATCACCTAGCACCAGGGTATGATAATAATAAGGGATCACCCACCCTGCTCTTTAGTGGATACACCTATCTCTACTTCTCTTTAGTACATACCCTCCTGCCCCTTTCCACACTTGCTCTTCTATCCATGGAGGTTCCGGTTGCCAGGAACACTTTCGTCCTCTTATGAGCCTTAGTTGAGTGGCAGTGGATACTGTGAGGGCTGAAAACCTGCTGCCTAGGTAAAGTATTAGGTACAGGGTATGTTGGGCTGTTGACTGCTCACCTTTCTCCAGTATGCATATAAGGTGGCTATGCCAGCACCAGTTGGCAAAGCCCATCAATGCTGGAGTGGGACTGATTATGTGGAAATGATCACATTCTGGAATTTCTGATCCTATGGAGACTTTTCTCTTAACCTCCCCACTCATAGGGAGGTCATAGTATTCACTTTCCATGAGACTCTTTTTCTCTTTTTTACTCTGATCATGGTGACAAGAGAAGGCAAATGGGAGAAAGAGCATGGAGATCCACCACCAAGTGTGGCCTCACCCTCCCTTGGAATCTGGGAGGATGAGGAAAATTGAGGCACCCCTTAGAGAGATGGTGGGGATCCTCTCTCACCATTGGCATGCAGCAAAGGGGCTTCCCTTTTGCTATCTTTGGAGCCACTCTTGGGCAGCTCTACCTCTTAAAAGGAGGCAGCTTCCCTGTGGTTTCTCAGAGCCTACTCCAACCTTCTACTTCTCCCCTAGGCCTAAGAGTGCAGGGGTTTCCCCCTTTCCCCCTTCTGTGGAATTGCTCATCATGGATGACTCCCATCTTTCAACCAATTGCAGTGCCTCCTATTCTATCACAGGTGTCCCAAAATTGACCGCTAGGACTGGAAGGCATATTCCTTCAATGAAATTGCTGCAGGCTCTGGGCCCTTGGGAGGAGCAGCGGAAGTGAGTCATAAGGTTTAAGGCCAAGTTCTTGCAGGACCCGCCTTCCATTCCCCAGGAATCTACACAACCCAATGCATGGTTTGAAAATATCCATGTTGCTATGGTTGCCATGAACCTGGTCAATGTTGAGATTATCTTTTGCTGAGCTCCTGGACATATCAGAATTGTGAGGAATGAGCGCACCAAAGAGTCTGCGAGGACTTTACCTCAAGAGGTGGAGAACCCTTCAACGACAGGTTTACATTGAGTGAGTTGCATTCCACTCTTGCTTCGTGCATGGACCGTGCCCCTGGTCTGGATGATATCTCATATGCCATGCTTCGACACCTTGGTGACTGAGCCATAGGCTTTCTGTTAGATTTGTTCAACAGGACCTGGGCAGAGGGTATCCTCTGACTCCTGGTGAATGGCTACTGTGCTTGCTTTTCACCAACTGGAGAGAGATCACTATACCCTGGCAGGTTTCCACCCAATCTCTCTTACCTCCTGCATGTGTAAGTTGATGGAGAAGTTGGTAAATGTTTGACTAGCCTTTTTCCTCGACAGTGGAGACCACCTGTCTTACATATAGTGCGGCTTCTGCAAGTTCCACTCTACGTCGGATGCTCTGCTTTGACTGTCAAATGCTGTCTTCAAGGCCTTCCTTCGTAGACAGCACTATGCCACAGTGTTTTTCAGTTTGGCAAAGGCCTATGATACTGCATGATGATACGGTATCATGGAGACTCTCCACAGGATGGGGGCAAGGGTATGCCTCCCAATCTTTATTTCTGAGTTTGCAAGATCGTTTATTCCATGTACGGGAGGTGAGGCCTCTCTGGCCCTATGAAGGAGGAAGAGGGTGTCCCTAATGTCACAATACTTTGCCCAGGTATCAAAGGTTCACCTCAGTGTTGCCTGAAGAGTTTTCACTACACTCTACAAGGAGGACCTTTCAATCTCTTTTGGTGCAGCTCCAACAGGCATTGAACCGCATCTCTCTCCATCCCAAAACGCACATGTTTCGGTTTTCCACTGCCAAGACTAAGGTGGTGCACTTCTGTTCCCATCCACGGCTCCATCCCAACCTGGACTTGTTCCTAAATTGGGTTTGACTGAAAGTGGTGGAATCTCAACTGGGATGCTCATATTCACAGCCTTAGGGTTGATAGGGCCACTGCCTTGCTCTCTATCGATCCTTTGTTCATTTGTAGCTTTCATATAGATGCAGCCAAGCGTGTATTGCAGAAGGTGGATTTTATCCACAACACTGGTCTCCACCTTTCGACCAGTGCCTTCTGCACATTCCCCATTGAGAGCCTTCTTGTTGATACTCGGGAGATGCCACTTGCTCTGCACTGTGTACAATGCATTATGCACCTGTACACATGAGCCTAGCACCTCCCTCGTTTGGATTCCACGCCTTATCCCTTCTGTTTAAAGTTGGCGTTCCATCTGTCTTCATGCAGACCCTATTGCAATACTCTACTCAGTACGGGAGATACCATTTTGTGCCTGGTTCAGAGACCAGTTTGTGATCTTTTTCGACTCACTAAGTGCCATGAGTGCTCTTGGGGCATTGTAATCTCCACACTCCCTGGTTCATAGTATCCATGATGCCGCGGTCGCTGCAAGCTGGGCAGATGTTGAGATTATCTACTGCTGTGTTCCTGGACATATGGGAATTGCAGGGAATGATCATGCCAATGAGGTTGCCGGAGTCCGCAAAGAGGCTAGCCTCCTCCATTTTATTTGTCACACTTTGTTGTAGATCTCAGGTTCCTGTGCCGAGGGGAGGCAGGCTTTCCTCCCGATGCCGGAGTGTGCTTCCTTTGTCTTGCTTGTTTGCTTGCCTTTGTTTTTATTTTGATTTTTGTTGTATTTTTGTTATTTTGTTTTTGCATGTCTTCTTTATAATCCAAACTATTAGGCTGTAACATGATTACAGTGGCCTTTGCCCAAGTATGCAGTTGACAGATGGACTCTTCAAATATAGAAAAATGTTACTCTCTCTCTCTCTATTATTTAAATATGTTTCTCTACCTTAATTTAAGCCTTAAACCACTTGCATCATTTTACAATACAGCACCGGCTTTTATTGAAGACCAGCATAGGTACCCAGCGATGCCCGGGCTAAAAAGTCATGTTGCAAATAAATACAGATGCACATTGTTTAAAATTCTTATATTGTGGTACAAAAATATCTTTACTTGCTGATTACTATTATTATTTCTGTGTGAAGGCAGATTCAGGAGAGTTGCAATTTTGTAATTTTCTAAATTGTGTTTCTCACAGTACTGTCTCTTGCTCAAAAGTACTATCTGTCTCTTACTCAAAAGTAAGCATTTGCTCTTTGCTGCACAGGATTGCCAGGCAGAACACTTCCTAACAGGGTTGCCAAACATAAACAATATCTGTTTATTGTGTAATTAAGAGTTTGTGTGACTCAAAAGCTAAATAGGAATTGTCTAACCCAACTGTGGCCTTTATTGGCCTTAAAGATTAATTAAAATGGCATGTTAAAGCACTGAAGCATCTGCAGCTCTTAGCAAATATTAGTTTGTATTTTGACTACCAGTTGCACCACTTTTGCCAAATCTGAGTATCCTATGTTACTCATTTGGTCAAGTTACCCTAATGGTGACCTTTGTTGGCCTTGAAGGTCACTCTAAGTAGGCTTCTATAGTGGTCATATATACATACAAACAAACAGACTTTTGGAAATATATATTGAAGATAAAATGCCTACATTTGATATCAATGCCATATCTAATCTCTTCTTTGTAGGGTGCATTCTGCATTGTGCTTCCAGTAAATTAAAGCAAAATTTTGACAGTTACCTTAACTTCCCAATAGTTGAAACAATATTAATAAATAAATAATATTAATAATTATGATTTTTTAGGAAATAACAAACTGAATCAGAATCTAGAAACCATCTAGAAGTTACAACTTCACCATGGCATTAACCTTTGAACTGAGGGAGTTCCATAGGTGCACAGTTGATATTTCAGAACCTCCATATACTGTCTATGGGCAAGTGTAACTGAGCCATCTACTAGATCTCTCACTTAAACTTTCCTGGTTGGATACCCTTCAGCTTTTATTAATGATTCTCAGCTTTCCACTAATAGACAGACATTCCAATATTTCGTTAATCTTCAGAATTTACCTAAAAATGTAGGGAGGCCTAAGGTTCAAGACTTTTCATATGAAACAGTTGAATCTATCATCCCATTCTGGCTAGGATCAAGACAATGACCAAATACAACACAATGAAGCTCTTCACGAAACTACATGAGAAACCTGTTCTGGTGAAAAGCAAAAGAAGAACAAATAATTCTGGAGGAAAAAGAGGAGCATTTGTGCGGGAATTAAACCGTTTCAACCTCACCAACACATTGCAACAGAATGCTGGCCAAGTATAATACCAGGCAGAGTCACAGGCCCAAGTTTTGTTCAAACCCCTCACTGTATGCTGCCTTACACTGGGATGGAAAGTTGCTAAAAGATGTCTTGGGTAGTGAACTTGAAAGTACCTTAGAGACTAGCTGTGCTAGTGTTTGGTCCACCTTCATAGACTGAAGGAAAGTTATTGGTCATAACTGTCATTGACACTTCTTCTAGAACAGCACAGGATAAGGCTTCAATGGATTGCCTGGAGACGGGAATTTACAGATCATATTTCTGCTCTTGTTTTTGACACTACATCCAGTAACATCCACTACATCCAGTTCACAGAGGAGTATCTAAACTGCTAGATAAAATGCTGAACTAAAAGATGTTTTTATTTGTCCTGTCAATATCACATCTTGGAAATCCTAGTAGGAGCTGTTTGTGAAGGGAAAGGCGCCAGATAATCTCTGGTTTAGCATCTGAGGGGAGCTTGGACAGAAAACACAAATATTTTGGCTATTAACAGCAAATGGCTGAAGGAAAAGAACAGTGGCAAAAACTACAAGATATTCAAACAGCAGAGACATTTCATGAGCTGAATAAACAGTCATTGTTCTTGGAGGAATGTCTCCTTGAGGTATTCACTGGAGTCAACCCTGCGCCATCCATGCAACTATGTTTCCCAAAATCTTAGGTCAAAATATTGTGATTTTCAGCTTTTTTTAGGTCAAAAAGCATGTGTAAATGAACAGAAACATTTGAAAATAAGAACAAGGTCTGCTAACCAAAAGTCACATGCTCTCACATTCTGATTTATGACCTTATGACCTCATAAACTTTCAATAATTCAAAGACTAACCATAGGAAGAGCCTGGAAGTTATATCATTCAAAAGAGAATGTAAAACAACATAAGGGTTTCGAATTTTGTTAGAATGGACTGAATAGTTATGATGTTATTGCCAAAACAAAATAATTCATGTGCTAACCTTTTGAGGACCATGGAAGTTATGCCATTCCAAAGAGAATGTAAAACAACATTAGGGTTTCGAATTTCGTTAGAATCGGCTGATTAATTACAATGTTATTACAAAAACCAAAAAAAAGCAAAATGGGGACTGACCGACGGACATACTGAGATGTAGAGTTGCCTGCGACTAGACTCGCACGCAACCTAAAAATTGATCCTTGAACAGGCCTACAGTATAACTACCATTGCCCTCTCAGTCCCACACAAACTTGAGAACAAAATTTGTGGCAGATAGAAGTCAACATTCCCTACTTTGCAGTATCTGTAACAAGGCTGTTGCAAGTGGGGATGGTGTTTAGATTATCTTCTGCTGGTTCCTGGTCATATAGGAGTTGCTAGGAATAAGGGGCTAGGCTGTTCTCACAAACTGAGCTACCATACTGGTGTTTACCCTTGCTTTTTTGCAGGGATCAGGTCAGTCCTTTAGGCTGCACTACAAAGTAAATGTGAGATGACCGATGGAATCTACAATTGAATGTACTGCACTCCATTTTTTTCCATGGACCTCTCCCCCCCCACACACATTACTGCCTTGATTGTATCAACTCATTTTTGTGGTTTCCAAGTGGGATATAATAACAATATGTGGTGCCAATGGGTTGAATACTCCCTGAACTTTTCTGCTTGGTCTGTACACTGCATTTTATTTGAATGTCTGAGAGGATGCCACCTCGTGCACACTAGGTTTAGATGTCATAGTTTTTAAGAGACTGGGTGGAAGCTCATTTGTACTATTTGAATTTCTTTTAAATTGTTGGTGGCCTTGCTTGATTCCTGCAGGGGGCCCATTAGCCATATCTTTTTGTTGTTTTTTCATATTAGCCTGAAAAATGTTTAATCTCATTTTCAGTGGCTGTTCACTTCAGTCACTAGAATGGATTGGTAAATTTGTAAAAATAGGCCTTGCTAGCAATTGTTACTCTGACTTTTATGTTTATTTACCTCAGCAAAAGAAAATGGGTCTTTTTAAATAAATGAATAAACAAAACCATTTATTGTAATAATGGTAGAGCTCAAAGCCTGTGACCTTTC
Organism: Ceratothoa steindachneri; assembly: GCA_963969495.1. Classification (NCBI taxonomy): domain Eukaryota; kingdom Metazoa; phylum Arthropoda; class Malacostraca; order Isopoda; family Cymothoidae; genus Ceratothoa; species Ceratothoa steindachneri. The sequence continues at coordinate 43,532,368 of OZ018327.1, forward strand.
TTTGCAGGTAATTTTTGAAACTGGTATATCGTGTAAAAGTGAATCAGTAAGAGCAAATCTTTGCCGCATGGTTGGTTCCTTAGGGTGGGCCTTCATTAAACACACTCCAGAAAAAGATCTGGATTCCTCCGGTGAAATAAATGACCATCTCTCTTCCTTCATCCAATTTTTACTGCAGGTTTGTGTTAACTGTTAACCAAATTCTGAGAATTTTAAATTATTTTAACTTGCATTAGCAAATTTTGGCTTTGGGAAATTCTCTAATATATTTTTGGTGAAATACCCTTAGATATCTCCCTGCAAGGGGTCTTAAGTCATGTTCAAATCCCTCATGTTGATCAATACTTTTCCTTATTTTTTTTTGTTATTCACTTTTTCTGGTATCATTTTATCCTCTCATTTTGCCATGCTTTTGTTTGTCAACTCTCTCCACCCTTTCATGAAAAATGAGTCTCCATCCATTTCTAATATCTCATTACCTACTCCGGTGGAAAGTTAGGGAGCAAATAGGGACACCTAACTAGACCCTTTTACACCCTATCCTCTGATATGGTGTAAAGCACCAATCTTAAATTTTCCTGTGAAGCCCATACCAGCCATAAAAACAATCCATACAAACGGTTCAAGCCTCTTTGTGCCCTTCAGGGAGGCAGCTTGTGTAGACTGTTAAACTAGGTACCTGAAGGGGCAGCGTGTCTTCTCAGCCTCAGTGCCCATAAGGAAGGCCTGGCCCTCTCAATCATGAAGTAGATTTACACTTCTATCCAAGCTCTGGGGAAGCTGGTGCATCTTCCCCAAGTCCCTATATACACCCTCTTTTCTAAGACTCTCCTCTTTTATATACTCTTTCATCCCTTTCAGTGCTACATCTTTTTTCACTCTACGATATCTCCTCAAACTTTTGTCTACCTACATTTGTAACCTGGAGGAGCTGTTCTCACATGGACAGAGTGCAAATTAGGGATGCAAATTAGGAACTCTTTGATGGGGCTGGGGTAAGTTGTTGGTCCAACTCCTCCGCGCTCCATCTCAGCATTCCTTTTTCTCCTGGGAGGGTTTGCAGTCCATCTGAGTGAGGTGTTTGGTTTGCCAAACATGGTGCCTGAGTGGATTATATACCATACTACCACCAGGGTATGATAACAATAGTGATCACCTGTTAGTGTACCTGGCTATCTCTGCTTCTCTTTATTACATACCTACCTTCCTACCCCCTTCCAAACTTGCTCTTCTATCCACAGAGGTTCTGCTGCTGAGTGCACATTTGTCCTCTTACCAGACCTTAGTTGAGTGACAGTGTATACCATGAGGTACCTACCTACTGCAGGGGTGAAAGATAGCTGACTGAGGTAAGTACTAGGCATGGGGTGTGCTTGGCCATCAACTCACTTCACCTTCATCCAGTACATATAAGGTGGCAATATCGTAACCATTCTTTATGTTCAAAGCTCAAGGAAAATTTTGCTTGAATGGTGAGACAGGTTGTCAAGGCCCATCTTAGCTCAAAACCATGGGCCAAGTATGTGTAAATGATCACATTCTGGAATTTTCTGATCCTATGGACTTCTACTTTCCATTAATTTTGTTGTTCCTTTTTTCAACTAGCATGTCTACAACAGAGGGAAATAATGGGTGACCAAAGGCATATGGAGATCTGCCTCCAAGCACTGAATCATCCTCCCTAGGTGTTGGGGAAGATGAAGTAAAAAATGCGACAACTTGAACCACTGGAGAGGCTCCCCTCTCACAATTTCTACATGTCAAAAGGGCTTCTTTCCCTTTGCTATCTGAGAACCACCGTGGGGCAACTCCGTGCTTTCTCAGGGGCTCCATATTACTTTAGTGGAGAGGGCACTTCCTCCTCTCCTTTCTTGAAGGGTTTGAGGGGTTTACCCCTTACCCCCTTTTTTGGAGCCTCCTTTGGGGGGCTCCATCTTAGTATCAGCAGTAGTCCCCTCTTTCCTATGACAGGGGACTGTCAATCTTGAGAGCGGTCAGGTGGCCCCAAATCGACTGTTGCCAGTTAGAGTGGCTATGAGCAGCTCGATAGGGTCAACCCACTTAGAGGAGCAAGGGATAGCAGGCCCGTCATGCCATGCCCCATATGGTCCTAGCGGCAAGCATATTCACCTTGTTGGGGGTCGGGATGCCCGTGCCTCTCTTTACCAATGGAGGTCAGTTCGCCGGCAGATAGTTAGTAAATGAAGGTACCTCAAATGGGAATCCACCCATGTTCAAGCCTCTCCTCAGATGGCTTGGTTCTCGAGGGACTCGCAAGAAGAGGAGGGACCTCCTCAACTGACTGGTGCTCCTGGGGTGAAGAGAAGCAGGCTCCTTCTCCACCCTCCTCTACACAAAAGAAAAGAAGTAGGAAGAAGACAAAGATGACCAAGAATTCCTCTTCCTCCAGGGAAGGGTAGGGCCGCTACCTCTTTGGCAAGCGACCGGGCCAAGATCAGCATGTCCGGCCCTTAGTTGCCCTTGGGGCGGGGAGGCACCGACGAAGACCAAAGTCACAAGTGTGCTGAGCCTAGTTACAATTACATCAAGGCCCCTCGTTGGAGGACTACCTGGCGTTTTCTAGCCTGCTGGCTTCAAACGATTTCTGGCTATTTGCCCCACTGATGGCAGCATGTTGGCCAAAAACAACAGGATCCATCAGAGGAGACCTTTGATTGGTAGAGAGACGAAGGTGACCCATTTCTTGGATGGGAGCCTTCTAGCGAATGCATCAGACACTTCCGAGCTGGCGATGATTAGTACCCTTTGCACACTTAATGGCTCGCCAGTGAGTGTGATGCCGCACTTACCATGAACTTTGTGAAAAAAGTGGTTTATGCGAGGGAATTTGTTGACTACTCCTTAGAAGGCATCATCTTAAAGCTGGCCAACCACAGGGCTGTCAAGGTCAAGTGTGTAATAAGAAAACACGGAGGGGTCTTGAGACCCACCCCCTACACTTTTCATCACATCCAACGAATGTACAAAGGTATTTGTGCCACTTCCGCGGAGGTGCTACTACTACCACTGCTTTGGCCATAATGAATCGCTTGTGTAGACATGCAAATTCAGGTTTACCTGAAGTCTGTGTAAGTTGCTCCAAGGCTGTACATGATAAGTTCCTATCGTGTATGGCTAAATGTGTCAATTCCGGCGAGCCGCATCCAGCTTGTTTGAAGTAATGTGGTGCAAATCTCTTGGAGAAGGAAATCTTGACCATTTAAGATTTTGTGAGGCTAAAGACTTGCTCCTGGCACGCTTGGTACTGCCTGGGACGTATTGTGCCTCAATGTTAAAAAACCCACCCTCCAGGTGTACAAGCAGGGTCATTTCTGCGCCCATTCAGATAACTTTTGCGGGTCCTCTCCTGGTAGGGTTGACAGGGTGAATGGTTCACACAGTTTCGGCTAAAACCAGGGCTTCCCCACATTCTCCCAATGTGACCATTTCCCATAAAGAGAAACAGCCGTGTGCCTCCACCAAGTCGTTAGATTCGCAAGAGGCAACACCCCTGAAGTCGGTCATGAGGCCGTCTTCCGATGTTTATACAGCTGCCCCCCGAAATGAGAACAGGAAGAAAGGAGCCTTGAGACTAACCTTCCCTAATAAGTTCCCGAAGGCGACGGCGCCTTGTTCGGCTAACAGCGCCTCGAGTTCTGGTCCAGGAAGCGTATGGCCATTCCCTTGAGGGTCTTCACTTCAAAGAGAGCCCCCACATCTCTGAGCTAAGCCTGGAGGTCATTTTCCTTCATGGAATTGCTGCCGACTCCGAGCCAAGTGGGAGGAGCTGCAGAGGCTCGTCCCCTCCCATCCCCTGTTAGTTATCTTTTTGCAGGAGACGATGCTGGGCTCGTGTCCCCTGCCCACCCTCTGGTATAATGTTTTTGCCATCCCACCACCACAGGATGGAGGCTGGGCAGGAAGATGTGCAATAAAGTGGAGCGAAATATTTTTTCTTAAATTTCTTTTTCCACCACAGTTTTTTTAATGGGGCCATCCGTCAAATTAAACCTTGTAAAAGGATTTTTTGATATAATAATTTTTAAAGGTTCCTCAATACCATTAAAAATTGAAAATATTGCAATTTTCAACTAAATTTTGACTCGTTGATTATATCTGAAAATTAAATTGGAATGTTGAATTGATACCTTCAAACAGATAATTATTGTATTTTAAAGAACAAACAAAATTTGAAAGTAATCAATTGATATTTAGAGGTACCTCAATGACATTATAGCAACGTATGTGACAATTATGTTTCAGTAGCGTGGAGGATCTCGTTGAGAGTGGATTTGATGTGTGTGTGTGTGTGGCTATTTATAGTGTACAATAAATTTTTATACATGTTTATTAAAAAATTAAAACTATTTAATTATGGCATTTAAGCCTAGAACATGTCATGAAATTGAAAGCCCTTTGTTTGCCACACCCTGCCCCATTAATGAATGAGTGTTGCCAACTCATAAAGATGTTATAAAATATGTTTTGTTTGAGCAAGAAAAGGAAAAGAACCGCAATAGAAAAGACCCACCAATTAAACAAATTATCCCATTAGTAGCGGAGAAGTTAATTTCTATTTGGAAAACGGCACCAATCCCTTGTGTGTCAATAGAGGCAGTTAGATAAAGGTTTTTAAATCTATTCAAAATATCAGGCTTTAATGAAAAATATTAGCAGGAGAAATGTGACATCATTCAAACAGAAATGTGACAATTTTACAAAGAATGCAGAACAATTGTTTGATATTTTGTGTTGTAAATGCAATAGCTTTAAAAACTGTTCTTCTTAGCAAAGAAAAGAAAGTGCCGCCATTGGAGCAAATGTTTCTGAAAGACCAATGAACAACTAGGAAAATGGCAATAGGTAATATCGATCAAATTCAATCAATGAAGATTCAGAGTGCAGCTAGGAAGAATTGTGAGTATTCTCTCTTAAATCACCCATATACTCTGACAGATAATATCAAAGTGATTCTTCCTTCATCCAGCACAGAAACAGAATCTGCCGACAAAGGTAGCAACTATGAGCTTCCTTTATCTGTGAAATGCAAAGAAGTAAACAAAAAATTTGCACCCAAGAAAGACTCCATCTAAGCGAATAAAACTGTCAGAATTTGCGTTGGCATGTGACCACACCTGGTGTGTCTGATCAAGCTGCAGCTTTATTAAGGACTTATCGTCAATTGAAGGCAAAGAAACTTCTGTAGTAGTTGACAGGTCAAAAGTTAGAAGAGAGCATTTCAAAGGATGTACAACACTACAGCAAGAAATTAGATCGGATAAGCCATTATATTCTATTTATTTTGATGGTAGAAAAGATAGCACATTTGTTGTTGAGACTATGGAGGGAACTCATCATAAGAAGAAGATAATGGAAGAGCATATCTCTATGATATAAGAACCCGGTTCATAATACCTTGGACACCTGACAATGAAGACAGGTTCTGCAAAAGCTATATGCCATGCAATATTCTCATATCTAGAAGCATATAACATCGCAACTGATGAACTCATTGCTTTGGGATGTGATGGTACACCAGTGAATACAGGAACAAAAGGTGTGATCAGAATGTTAGAAGAAAAAGTTAATAGACAGACCACTGCATTGGTTTATTTACCAGCTCCATGCAAATGAGCTCCCATTGCACCATCTCATCAACAATTTGGATGGGAAAACAACAGGGCCTCGTGGACTTGTCGGACCTATAGGGAAACAATTGGATAAATGTGAGACTCTTAAGTTTTGTTGAATTTGGGCCAATTCCGACTAACTTGCTGTCTGCTGACAGAGGAAATCTGAGCACTGATCAAAAGCATATGTTTGATATCCTTTTATTTATCTCCCAAGGTAAATGTTCTGCTGAAATGACTTGTAAGAGTCCTGGATAAATTTTGCATGCACGATGGCTTACAATGGCAAATCGGACACTTTGATTATATGTTTTGACTTCCGACCCTTCGACATGCTGAAATCCATTGTCTTGTTCATTATGAAGGTATATGCACCATGTTGGTTTGAAAGAAAAGCTAACTCTTCTTCGCAAGATGGAGAACTCAACCTCTTCAAGACAGTGCAATCACTGCAAAGGATGACCAAACAGATTAAAGATATAGTTGCCCCAGTGATTCAAAGGAATGCTTATTTTGCACATGCAGAGAACATTCTCTGTATGCTGCAAGATGAAAGAAATGATATCCAGGAACTTGCATGGAGAAGAATTATAAAAGCACAAAAAGATTATAAATGGAAATCAATATGCTCTTTCAAGATCCCAGAGATAAACTTTGAAGCTGACGACTACATCCACTTAATTAATTGGCAACAGACGGTTGTGACCGAACCTCCGCTGACGAGGATGCTCTCTGATGATCAACTTGAAGAATTTTAGCCATCAACAACCTAAATTGGATTTTCTAAAGTTTCCTTGTCACACACAAACGGTTGAGAGATGCATCAAACTGGTCACAGAAGCGTCACTAAGCAGTTTGTGGAGAAGACAAATGGGATGGCTCTATAAGGAGTAGAATTGAGTCCAGGAGAAAAATACCCTCATTTAATACCAAAAAGGACTTCGTAATGAAAGGTAATAACACTACAAAAATCTAATTGCATTGAATAATAGTGTTTATTGTTCAATTTCTTCTATTTCAGAGTGATGATGATAAAAATCTACAGGTTGCATGGAAACAACGGAAGAAAAGGAAGGAAAACTTAACTAGTTAATAGATTATTTTTATTCCATAAAATGGAAGTAGAAGTATTGATTGTAAAGTTTTATGGAAATAATATACCCTGTATAGGACATAAATGTTGATGTAACAACTTGAAGTTTGAAAACTAATAGATAGAATTTTCTGACATTTTTTTTTTTTTTCAAAATTTTAATTGTGTTGAGGAACCTGAAATTATTAATTTAAAAGTTTGAAATTTCAACTCAACAGTTGTTGATGTTGAGGAACCTGAAAATATTAATTTAAAAGTCTGAAATTTCAACACAACAGTTGCTAATGTTGGGTCTGTCAAAAATTCAGGCTGGGAAAATGAATTTAAAATATTTTTGCAAAACCATCTTTTTTCGATCCACCCTAATGTGCAATTTCCATCCAGCATAATCTCTCTGTTCTTCTCTGTTATAAATAGTTTTCAGGCAGTAATAGTGCAGCTGCACCTGGATATGTTTTTTCTGCCTACATTCCACCATCAGCCCTCTTCGACACATGGGGACTTCCGGCTCTTCATGGCATGGTAGTCGACATTTCAGGAAATGACTGCTTCCTATCCCAGTTGAGTAGTTTAGGTCGGTGGATGATGCCGTTGAGTTCTTCCCCTGTATCCTCATCACCGTGGGCCTAACTACTATTCCTAGAACGCTGGCCGTTTTGCACTCTGACCGCTTCTGTGGTGGTCATCTTAGTGTAAGATGGCACTCATACAGAAACATTATGCCCAGGGGTTAGGGTTAAGTTCTGGTAGGTTTGGAAGCACACCTGTTGTTTTTCCTGGCCGGTATACATGTCCCTTTAATGGGAAGATCCCCTCTAACAGCGGTGTGGAAGCGAGTCAAAAGGACTCGGAGCAAGTTCTCGCAGGACACCTCCCGTTCTCCAGGAGAATATGACTGCATTCTGAGACCCTTTGTCCGTTCTTGAGTCCTTCGCCACTGCATTCTCTACCTGGGATGCTGCTCCCCCAGCATTCACTGCACGTTGTGATATCGCCGAAGGCCGACGACTGGACATTACCTCCAGCAGTGGAAAACCCTTCAATGACAGGTTTACATTGAGTGAGTTGCGTTCCTCCCTCGTTTCGTGTAGGACACTGCCCCTGATCCGACTATGTCCTGTATCCCATGCGTTGACACCTAGGTTAGTGAGGTATGGCCTTTCTGTTCGATTTGTTCCACAGAATCTAGACAGAGGGTATTCTCCCTGACTCCTGGGAATGACTACTGTGCTCCGCTTTTCGCAAACTGAGGAGAAATTACCCCCCCCCCCTCCCCTACTGGTTTCTGCCTAATTTTGCTCCCATTTTGTCTGGTATAGTTTTGAGAAGGGCAACCATTGTTTGATTACCTCTTATATTGACTATTGTAATTCCTGCTTTTCTGGTGTGCATGCTTTTACACTTCAAATAGCAGCAATAATTTCCATCATAGCTGTAGCTTTATTTATCATTATTCTTTACGGTAAATTAGGTGTGTTTTTCACTACTGGGAATGTTTCTTTTATCCATTATCCCTCTTGATGAACAACTAGGTTGGCTACCCATCCGATCCTGCATAACCTTCAATGTTTTCTTTCCTACAAGATCTTTAATACCACACCTTCTTACCTAACTTAGCTGCTGAGAATCGTACACTCCAGCTGTTCATGTATTATGTTACCAGCCAACTTGTTGAACTTCAACTGGATATGGTTGTCCCAGAGATGCAAAAAGTTATCTATCTTCAAGTTTTGTCTCAGTTGTGTTTCTGTCTCATATTGAGAATTTGTTGAACTGTGATTCCTGGTGGCTGTTTTGGTATTTGTGTTTAATTTTGGGTGTGGTATACACCAGAACATTGCCAGGGTGAGCCATTTGCAATAGAGTGTTGTTTTTTCTGGTGGGTCTAACCTTTGCCTCTGAGTGTAGGTAGTTTATTTAATACTTCTTTTTGGTTTTCTGTAGTCTGCCTAAGTGATTGGATGCGAGATTTGGTGTCCAGGCCCTAGAGACATAGTATGGCGAGGGATAGATATACTGTTTTTAAGTGTGGACAATAGATTCCTTACACTGCTCAAATGTGGTTCCTGTTAGTTTTTAGAGTGTATTAATTTTTGTGTCGACTTTGTTGTTTCATGTGTGTCAAGTATGACACTGATCACTGTAGAGCTTTATTCAATGAAAATTAGGTGTTTGATAGGATGTGAAAAGGCTAAGAGATGTGCGACAGTCATTAGGTTCTGTTACACCCAGCATTCGAAGCTTGGGTGTACTTGGTTTTGAGCGAGGATTGCGATGTCATCTGCATAGCTAGAGAATTTGATTTGTGAATAAAGGGAGCAATATCATTGAGGAAAAGGTTTGAGAGGGTGCAGGAAAAGAATGGATTCCTGTGGGATGCCATTATATATTTGATGTGTTCATGATAGCTTGCGGTGGTGTATTATTTGTACTTGGTGAAATGTAACAAAGTTAGCAAGCCATTTTTTGTAGTTGGAGTTTAATGTGGTGTTTAATATTTTGCCAATGAAAATCTGTTTAGGTAGTGTGTTGAAGGCTTTGCTTCTGTCTATTATTGCTATTACTGTCCTAAGTGGTAGTGTGAGTAGGTTGAATTATTTTTCTATGAGCTGGGTGGTGTTGGTCATTACAGTGCTTGTTAAATAGGATGTGTAGGTTGATTTTGTCAAGGACTAAATGTTCCATGATTTTAGAGAGGTGTATGATTTTGTAGAGCAAGAGACTGTAGAAGATTTTGCCTGCAGTAACTCCCAAGATAACATTACCATTGGTGAATTTGTAGGCAAGTTTTTATTTAATACTTTTGAGTGTAGGTGCTTACAGCTGTGTGAGCTTAGGGGTTCTGTTAATGATTTTTGTGGTGTTGCTGTATAAGGGTATTTGCCCATTTGCTGAAGTTGACAATTAGTAAATGACTTTTTATGTGTCTTGTTTCGCATTTTTTTTTAGAGGCAAGTCACCTGATGATTTTCCAGTCTATTTTGTGGCATATAGTGTTTGATTGTTGCTGGATATTTTTTAATATGTGGGTTAATTTGCACGCATGTTTTTTGTGTAGGTTGTCTCTGGTTTTCATGAACTGTCTGATCTTGAGAGAGAAGTTTGGCTTGTAGTGTTTTAGGTTTCTCCTAGGAAGGTGCTTTTTGCTTGCTGTAGTGTGCGTTCGTGAACTGTGTAGGTTTTGTTAATGTTGCAGAACTTGGAGATTGTGTGAGTATGGACTTGTCAAGGGCAATTTTTATGTTGATCGGAGGATAGTGTGTTTTTCAGGTTGTTTAGATGGCTAGGTCTGGTGAATAGGTGATGTCTGAAGAGGTGTCATGGGCTGTAATTTTGAAGCGTTTCCAAAGAGGGTGAATGGGTTGTTCAGGACAACTAGGTGGTTCTCTAATACTGAAGGCGCTTGTGTCTGTTTTGTAATTACTGCTCCATTATCGCTTGTACATCGTGATCGTCTCTGCTGCATGGGGGATCATTGGGCTTTCTCAATTTTTGCAATCTTACTTATATATAACTTTCCCCCCATCCTTTTGTGCGCCATGAAGGCACAACTTTTCTTTCAATCCTTTCTTTAGTTGGTAGATAGATGCTATATGAAGGCATCTGACCTTTTGTAATGTAAGGTTAGTGGCTGTGAGATTGAGAGCCTCCTTGGCCATAATGATGTGAATGAGGGTGGCACCGATGTAATACTTGTAGCTTTAAGTTAGATACTCCTTGAATTATTTGAAAGAGGTGCCTGTGAGTGCTTTGGGTGATCTTCAAATCATATGCAGACCTGGTTCCAGACTGACATGGCACACTGTTGGGCCCTTAAGGGGCACAGAGATTTGCCTTCCTGGCCACCGTGCTGATGAGACTCAGCGCCCCATCTGGCTGGAGCGTCGACTCCAACAGGCATTGAACCACGTCTCTCGCTATGCCGAAGCGCACAGGTTTCGGTTTTCTTTGGCCAAGACTAAGGTGGTGCACTTCTGCCGCCATCCACGGCTTCACCCCGACCCAGATTTGTTTCTTAATGGGGTGCGCCTGGATGTGGTTGAGTCGCACCGTTTCCTTGGTCTTGTATTCGACCGACGCCTCACCTGGGAGGCTCATATTCGCAGCCTTAGGGTCTCTTGTACCCGCGCCATGGACATTCTCCGTTCCGTGACGTTCAGCGCTTGGGGTGCTGATAGGGCTACCACCTTACTTTTTTATCGATCCTTTGTTCGCTCGAAGCTCGACTACGGATGCGAGTTTTATGCATCCGCAGCCGAGCGTTTATTGCGGAAGGTGGATTCGATCCACCACACCGGCCTTCGTCTTGCGACCGGTGCCTTCCGCACTTCCCCCATTGAGAGCCTGTTGGTCGATGCTGGGGAGATGCCACTCGCTCTGCGCCGCGTGCAGTGCATCACCCGCCTGTACGCGCGAGCCCGGCGGCTCTCTCAGTCGCCAACAGCTCTCACTGCATCCGCAGCTGATCTCGATGGTGCCTATGCCGCCGAGAGACGCCAGTCATACCCTAAGCCTTTTGGGTTTAGGGCCAGGAAACTCCTTCGAGAGGTAGATATAGCTCTCGGGCCGGTGGCGCCCCTGGTTCTGCCCAGGACGCCACCCTGGAGGGTACCACATTTGGCTATTTGTCGCCACGCCTCTGCTCCCAAAGCTTGTACTGCGCCGGGAGTATTGCGTTCGACCTTTTTGGAGCACACATCGTGTCACGCTGGTACCGTGCCAGTGTATACGGATGGCTCCAAGTCCCAAGAGGGGGTCGGCTTCCACGCCGTATCCCCTCTGTTTGAAGTCAGCGGGGCTCTACCAGGCGCTGCGTCTGTCTTCACGGCCGAGCTGGTGGCAATACACCACTCGGTACGGGAGATTACGCGACGTGCCCGGTTCGGAGACCGGATTGTGATCTATAGCGACTCACAAAGCGCCCTGAGTGCTCTCGGGGCATTGGAATCTCCGCATCCCCTGGTTCGCGAAATCCGTGCCCTCACGGTTTTGGCGAGCCGGGCAGATGTCGAGATTATCTTCTGCTGGGTTCCTGGACATGTAGGAATTGCGGGGAATGAGCGCGCTGATGAGGGCGCCAAAGAGTCCGCGAGGACTCTGCGACCGGACCAGCGTTTCGCTCTTCCTTACACTGACTACATGGCAGGAATACGGGCAGCTCTTCGGACTGCTTGGCAAAGAAGATGGGAGACGGTCGAGGGGAACTTAAAGTTGCGTGCCATTGCGCCGCGACTGTTCCCATGGACCTATCCCCCAATGCCGCGGCGGCTTCAGGTTGCTTTCTGTCGTCTCCGAATCGGCCACACTCGTGTGACGCATCGCTATTTGATGGAGCGCTCGCCTGCGCCCTATTGCAACGACTGCGTCATTCCCCAGACTGTTCGGCACATTCTTGTCGAATGTCCCAGTCTGGGTGATCTTCGCGCACGACACCTGTCACAGTACCGGGATGGGCGGGGTCGCTACCGCCTGTCCCTTGTACTCGGGATGAGTGCGTGCACATCGACTGGTGGACTTATTGACTTTTTGGGGGAGGCTGGCCTTCTCCCTATTATTTAAGCAGAGTTTGTTTTTTGTTTTGTTTTGTTTCATGCATTTGTTTTTGTTTTTTTCCCTTCCCCCATTTAGGGTGTTTTTTTTGTTTTTTTTTTTCTTCGTTTAATTTTATTTTAAAGTAGCCTAGAACTAGGCCAGTTTTAATACGGCGACTAATGCCCATGTAGGCAGTCGCCAGATGAGCTCTTAAAAAAAAAAACAACGCCCCATCTGGCCCCAGCTTAGCCTCTTCTCCTTCTTCCCTACAACCTCTCCCACAACACTCTCTCGTTGGCCTCTAATTTTACAGGCTAGACGCCAACCAGCTTCCTCTCACCCATCCATCCGTGATCAGGACGGGAGGGGGGGGGGGGGGCAATGACCCCCTTACCCCTGAGCTCCGGTTTAGGGGGGTGGGCTTTAAACAACCTGCTTCAGCCCCACCCACACCTTCCTCACATACCCCTTTCTCTCTCCTTTAAATCTCTATCGATTTTATGCCCAGCCCAAGGTGGAGCTGCAATGCTGAAGGGCTGCCTGGCCACTGGGCGGAAAGGTGTGGTCTTAAATGGTGGCAGCTGCTTCTGCCAGTTCCGTGTTCACCACTTGAAGAGTGGGCTACTGCGGGGGGTGATTGGCGTTTGCTTCCCATTTAACGAATGCTCGATGATAAAATCTAAAAAATCAAACACTTCCCCTTTACCGATGGAGCTGCCTTTGGGCAGCTCCACTGAAAAAATGGAGGTTCCCTTCCCTGTGCTCTCGCAGGGGACCCTCCCAAAACTCTTTAACTGGAGAGGAGGCTTACTCCTCTCCTTTGCTTACGGGTTTAGGGGACTCCCCCTCACCCCCTTCTCTGGAGGTGCCCTTGGGTGCCTCCCTCTTTCCAGTGGCAGTCTCCCCTTTACTTTCCAAGGGGACTGACAAGAATGACATGTGGCCCATAATTGACCAATCCTGGCCAACCCCCTTAAGGGGAGGAAGGAAGACGCATTGAACCGCGTTTCTTGTTACGCCAAAGTGCACAGGCTTCGGTTTTCCTTGGCCAAGGCTAAGGTGGTGCACCTCTGCCGCCATCCACGGCTCTACCCTGACCCAGACGTATTTCTAAATGGGGTTCGCCTGGAAGTGGTGGACTCGCACCTATTCCTTGGTCTTGTATTTGACCGACGCCTCACATGGGAGGCTCATATTCGCAGCCTTAGGGTCTCTTGCACCTACGCCATGGATATTCTTCGTTCCGTATCGTTCAGCGCCTGGGGTGCTGATAGAGCTACTGCCTTTTTTATCGACCCTTTGTTCGTTCGAAGCTCGACTACGGATGCGAATTTTATGCACCCGCAGCCGAGCGTGTGTTGCAAGAGGTTGACTCGATCCACCACACCGGCCTTCGCCTGGTGACCTGTGCCTGCCGCACTTCCCCCACTGAGAGCCTACTTGACGATGCTAGGAAGATGCCACTCGCTCTGAGCCGTGCACAGCGCATTATTCGCTAGTACGCGCGATCCCGGCGCGCCTTCCTCAGTCGCCAACAGCTCTCACTACATTCGCAGCTGATCTCGACGGTTCCTATGCTGCCGAGAGACGCTGCCCAGGACGCCACCCTGGAGCGTACCATCTTTGGCTATTTGTTGCCATGCCTCTGCCCCAAAGCTTCTACAGCGCCGGGAGTATTGTGCTCGACCTTTTTGGAGCACACCTCGTGTTACGCTGGAACCGTGCCAGTGTATACGGATTGCTCCAAGTCCCAAGAGGGGGTCGGCTTCCACGCCGTATCCCCTCTGTTTGAAGTCAGCGGGGCTCTGCCAGGCGCTGTCTGTCTGTCTTCACGGCCGAGCTGGTGGCAATACACCACTCATTACGGGAGATTACGCGACGTGCCCTGTTCGGAGACCGGATTGTGATTTATAGCGACTCACAAAGCACCCTGAGTGCTCCCGGGGCATTGGAATCTCCGCATCATCTGGTTCGCGATATCCGTGACGCCACGGTTTTGGCAAACCGGGCGGATGTCGAGATTATTTTCTGCTGGGTTCCTGGACATGTAGGAATTGCTGGAATGAACGCGCCAAAGAATCTGCGAGGACTCGGCGACCGGACCAGCGTTTCGCTCTTCCTCACACTGACTACATAGCAAGAATACAGGCAGCTCTCCGTGCTGCTTGGCAAAGAAGATGTGAGACGGTCGAAGGGAACTTATAGTTGCGTGTCATTGCGCGGTGACTGTTCCCATGGACTTCCCCCCTAATGCCGCGAAGGCTTCAGGTTGCTTAGAGGCGTCTCCGAATTGGCCACACTCGCGGGACGCACCGCCATTTGTTGGAGTGCTCGCCAGTGCCCTACGGTGAAGACTGCGTTGTCCCCCAGATTGTTCGGCACATTCTTGTTGAATGTCCCAGTCTGGGCGATCCTCTCACGTTATCTGTCCCGGTACCGGGATGGGCGGGGTCGCTACCGCCTTTCCTTTGTACTCGGGACGAGTTCGTGCACATTGACTGGTGGACTAATAGACTTTTGGGGGGAGGCCGGACTTCTCCCCTTTATTTAACTAGTTGTTTTTTTGTTGGTTTTTGTCATGTTAGTAGGTCGCACATTCCTGCGCCGGGGAGAGGCGGACCTGCCCCCGACGCCGGAGCTTGCTTCCTGCTTATTGCCTTTTACCTTTTTTAAAAATTTTTATTGGTTTTTTTTTGCATCTTATTTTAAAGATGCCTAGTACTAGGCAGTGTTGAATACGACGACTAATGCCCAAGTATGCAGTTGCCCGATGAGCTCTTAAAATTAAAAGAGGGTTTTACTTCACCCACCTAAATGTATTTTTTAGATTTTATTTTGGAAAGTGATTCCTAACCATATCTGTATGGCTTCCAAGAAACTGTTGTGTAGTTTACCAGAGGTCATGTGATTTTTGTCTTGAATAGCGATTATTTTACAAAAAAACCCAGTTTTCTTAATTTGTTGGCTATATTATAGTTATATTTAAGAGTATTTGATATATGCTGTCGTATATGCAACTCCATTTAATCATTTGAAAATTGTTGAATCAAAATAAATTTCTTTACATCTTTTATTTGCATTAATATCTAAAATGTATAAAATTATAAAATATACTGTATATGCATACAAATTCATCAAATAAAGGATTAGGGTTCTGACTAGTAGCAATAATATATATAGCAATTTGAAATTTGGGGGGGGGCCCTCAAACCCCCCAAAATGGTGGTCCATAACTTTTGACCATTAGTCGAATCAACCTAAAATTAGAAACTTGGGGTTTCTTGACATAAACAAGGCTATAGACCAAATTATAGCAAAATTGAAGGGGTGGTAGTGTCAATTTTTTCTTTATGTTTTTGGTCATGGAATGTGCCAATATCCATCTACCCTTTTTTATACCCTCTTGTGAATGAGTAATAATAGTACCATCGTGGTGTCAACTGTACAGTCATTGCAACGGAAATTGATCGCCTGATGTAAAGGCCAACTTTCGCTAAAAAAAAAAATGATGAAAACATACCTATCAATATGTTAGCATCTGACCCTTTGTCTCAAGGACCAAACGAAGATGCCTGGGCATTGATGCAGCCACTCCCTCGAAGTATTTGTTATCCAGAGTAATCCAGAGGGCCTTCAGCTCCTCAATGAGTTGTGGAATGGAAGAGGTGTTGGCAGTGGTGAGATGGTCTTTCATGAAACCCCAGCAATTTTCGATGGGGTTTAGGTCTGGGCTGTTCATTGTAGTGTTTCTAGGTAAAAAATACCAGCCACTCCTCCCACCTTTTCCATTAAAAGCCTCCCCCACACCATCACCTGGTCTGGGTGTTTAACAGTACGAACGTTATAGCGGGCATCATAGCGGCTGATGGTGTAGGGTTGTTGTACTTTCCTGCTCGCCCCTCTGATACACTTAAAGCAGCTTTCAGCAGAAAACATCACTTTCATCCAATCGTCTTCAGTCCAGTGAAGATATCTCCTGGCAAAAGTGAGTCTTTTCTCTGCCATGCTCAGGGTGAGAAGTTTTTGCAGCGCGTCGACTTGGGATCCCGAGGTCTTTCTGCAGGTGATGTTGAATGTTCTGAATCAATACATTTTCCAGCAGCTTAGGATGATTCTTCCTGGAAGTCTACTTTTGTCATCCACTCCTGAGTTTCTGCTTGGGAAAAACTTTGGGCAGTGAGCCGCTGCAGCCACCCTCCACACGGTTGCTTCTCCTCTTCCTGTCTGGTGACAGATCTCTTTTGTAGGCAAATTCCCCTCCCTCAAAGCGAGTATCTGTGCCTTCTCCACTTCGGAGAGGTGGTTAGGCATCTCTAAAATCACACACACAAAAATAATAGTCACTAACGCAAAAACAATGAAAATAGCCCAACCGAACAGAAAACTAGTGGCAAAGCAACATCTGCTATGCAACAGCTGAGATGCAACAGCTGAGATGCAACTGAGACCTGGTATCATTTTCTTTCAAACCATGAGTCTGTCAGAGCTGTCAGACATACAATGTTTGTAAACAAACCGTTTGTATGCTCTGAAATGCAACCAAATTTGATTGCATTTTTTTTTGTACATTTCTAGCACAACCCGATAAATTTCCATTACGGTGACTGTATATCTTATAACTAAGTGTGGCTCCACCCATCTGTGAAATAAGTGGAAATTCACTCATTATGAGTCACATTTTTTATTAACGTTGAATCTGGCTGGGAACTTGGCAGCCCCCACCTAACTCTAGGCCTCCTGATCCATCTATCTTTTACTTTTTCTTAAAATTGTGTATAATTTTTTACTATTACACTCTGGTTTTGATGCGTGACAAAACCTAGTAATATGGGTGTGGATGATGATATGGTTACTTTATTCATGAAGCATATTTGTATACTATTATTACAAGTGCTGCCAAACTGATTATGTATGATAAATATTAGGATAGATGACCAAATAATCAGAATCTACATCTCCTATTATATGCCCACTTTCCCTTTATCTTGTCATTTCTTGTTTTGATTCTGACTTTGTTTTCAGGTTGGCCGAGAAGACCAGGTACTGTGGGTCCGTGCTGAGGCCATAGATGTAATAATTGACCTGTTCTCTGAAGACAAGACTGATGGATTGGCCTTCAGTGTCTGCCTCATTGACAGATTGAGGGAGATTTTGCCGCTTTTCAAAGCAGAGGTATAGAAAGTTCTTATGTCTGAATTATCCATGTTGAAATAAGTGTTCCAAAAATGAAATTTTAAGCCATTTGAAATAAAGGCAGAAACGCATTATCAACACCTCAGGTGCACAAAATTTGGCAGTCATATGTTAATGCAATAGGACGAAAAAGTATAGGAGGAAGATAGAATAAGAAAGTTACCCTTATCCTACCACCTGCAGATGGATTAAAATTGTCCAATGGACACATCCCACCAGTACTTGGCTTGTGCCTAGCTGCATTGTTTAATAAGAAATCCAAGGGTCTCCCGCTTTGCATTAGACCCTTTCTTGTTAATGTGGCCAACACTGTCCTGAATGCCCCCCCCCCCCTCCCCAAAGGGGCACAGTGATATGTTTCTTTGGCCACCGTGCTGACGGGACTCAGTGTCCCGTCCGGTCCCCCCTTAGCCTCTTCTTCTTTTTGACACCCTGTCTTCTTACACTGCTTCTTCACTTTCCTACTTCTTCACTTTCCCTACTTCTTCACCTTCCCTACATCCTCTTCCACAACTTTCTCTGGTTGGCCTCTAATTTCACAGAGTAGATACCAACCAGTTTCATCCAACCATCCCTGATCGGAGCTAGGGGGGAGGGGGACGTCTCCTTTCCCCTGAGCTCCCCCGTAAGTGGCGCGGTGATTTGCCATCCTGGCCGCCGTGCTGACGGGACTCAGCACCCCGTCCGACCCCAGCTTAGCCTCTTCTCCTTCCTTCAAAACACTTGTTTCCTTGCTTTTCATACAACCTCTCCCACAACTTTCTCTGGTCAGCCTCTAATTTCACAGGGTAAATGCTGACCTTCTCAAGCCAACCGTCTCGGATCGGGACTGAGGGGGGAGGGGACAATGTTCCCTAAACCCTGAGCTCCGGTTCGGGATGGGCTTTTTTAACAACCTGCTTCATCCCCACCCATACCTTCCTCACATCTCTTTTCCTCTCCTCTTCACAATCTATCATTTTACGCCGCGTCTAAGGTGGAGCCGCCATGCCGATGGACTGCCAGGCCACCAGGCGGGAGGGGTGGTCCCAAATGGCGGCGCCTGGCTCTGCCAGGCCTGTAAGCACCTCTTACAGTGCGGGCAACTGCAAGAGGTGATGAGCGATTGCATCCCGTGAAACAAATAGGGTCACTATGCCCAATGATGAGAAACAGAAAAATCTCCCCTTAATTCTCCCTGTGTCACCAACGGAGCCGCCCTCGGGCAGCTCCACCGAAAAAATGGAGGTCCCCCCTCCTGTGCTTGCTCAGGGGACCCTGCATATCTCTCTAACCGGAGAGGAGGCTTACTCCTCTCCTTTGCTTAAGGGTGTAGGGGACTTCCCCTCACCCCCCTCTCTGGAGGTGCTTTCGGGCACCTCCCTTTTCCAGCGGCAGTCCCCTCTATTCTTTCCAAGGGGACTGCCAAGAAAGCCAGCAGGTAGCCCTTAGCCAGCCGCTCCACATCGAAGCGGCTCGGTAGGGCAAACCCCCTTAGGGGGGAGAGGGAAGCCAGGCCCCTTCGGTCGCTTCCCTCAAAAGACCTGCTGGCAAGAATATTGAACCTTGCCGTGGTCAAGGACTGTTCTTCCCTACACATGACTAGTGACGATACTGCCAACGGGACCTGCGATGTCTTGGTGGGGGGATGGCCAACTGGAAGCCCCCCCAGAGATAGACATGGTCCTTGAGGAAACCCAGCCTCAGACGGTAGGGCCTTCCATGGAGGGGAATCCGGGCTCGGTTCCAAGCACCGAACTCGAATCCACCCATATGCAAGGTCCTCCTCAAACGGCTAGGGTTTCCGAAGCAGTACGAGGAGGGAAGGGATCTCCTCCGACCGGCACCCCCACAACTACCAGTACCTTCTCCATTTCGGAGAAGGACCTGGCTGAGGCCGGTCCATCTGGCCTGGGGGCTCCTTCCGGCGGAGGTGAGAAGCGGGTTCATTCCCCGCCCTCCTCTCCAAAAAAGACAAAGACTAGGAAGACGCGCGGCTCCTCTCCACCCCAGGGGGCTACGGGGATGGATGGGTCTGCTGCCACTTTGGCAAACGACCAAGCCAAGATCGGCACATCCGGCCCCTCTGCCCCTCCGGTTGCGGAGCCACTGACTAAAACTAAAAGTGCACAGGGTGGAGCCTCGATGACATCGGGGCCCCTTATTCAGAGGTTACCTGCCTTTTTCGAGCCCGCTGGCGTCAAACGCTTCCTCGTTATTCGCTCCACTGATGGCACCATGTTGTCCAAGGGCAACATGATCCATCAGAGGAGAGGATTAGCTAGTGTAATTGGTAGAGAGCCGAAGGTGACCCGTTTCTCGGAGGGGAGCTTTCTGGCGAATGCGGCGAATCCCGCCGAGGCGGCCAAGATAAGTGCTCTTCGGACACTTCATGGCACCCCGGTGAGTGTGACGCCGCACTCTACCATGAACTTTGTGAAAGGAGTAGTTTATGCGAGGGAACTCGTTGACTACTCCATTTAGGACATCACCCTAGAGCTCGCCGATCATGGCGCAGTTAAGGTGGAACGTGTGATGAGAAAACAGGGAGGGGCCTCGAGACCCACCCCTACACTCTTCATCACGTTCGACTGTGACAAGCTCCCTGAGTCGGTGCGTGCCGGTTGGTACCCGCTACCGCGTGAAGGCATTCGTGCCACTGCTATTACTGTCACCGCTTCGGCCATACGAATCGTTCTTGTAGATGTGCAAAGTCGGGGTCACCCGAAGTTTGTGTAAATTGCTCCAAGGCCGCACACGATAAGTCCAAATCGTGTGTGGCCAAGTGTGTCAATTGCGGAGAGCCGCACCTCGCTTCTTCGAAGCAATGTGGTGTATATCTCCTTGAGAAAGAAATCCTGGCCGTTCAGGCCCGGGATTGACTCTTATTCCGCGAGGCTAAGGAGACTTGGTCCTGGTGCGCCCGGCTCTGCCTGGGACGTCATATGCCTCAATAGTTAGAAAGGCACCCTCTGCTCCTGGCCCATCCAGGCCAACGAGCACGGTTGTTTCCGCGCCCATTCGGAGCCCTTCTGCGGGCTCTACTCAACCCGGGCGCTTCCCTGGTAAAGCTGGCGGCAAAAAGGGTTCACACCCAGCCCCGGCTAAAACCAGGGCTCCCCCCTCTTTCCCCAGCGTGACCATTTCCCGTAAAGCGAAACGGCCACGCGCCTCCATCGAGTCGTTAGACTCACAGGAGGCAACACCCCTAAAGATGGTCGCTAGGCCATCTTCTGGGGTTCCTAAAGCTGTCCCCCGAAAGGAGGACAGCAACAAAGGAGCTTCGGCTCCTTCGCCCACGCCCCGAGGTGGAGCGAGTGGCTCGGAGACGGTGGTTCCTCGAAAAGAGGGTCCCCCGCCTCCGAAGCCGCAGCGCCTCCCTAAGGTTTCGAGGCGGAGGGAGGAAAAGACTCGCATGGCGAGCCCAACCTCCCCCAATAATTCTTCGAAGGCGACAGCGCCTTCAGCGCTTTGTCCGGCCAACAGTGCCCGGGGTTCTGCCCCCGGGAAGCGTACGGCCATTCCCGTGAGGGTCTTCAGTTCGAGGAGGGCCCCCGTGTCTCCTCCGAGCTAGGCCTGGAGGGCATATTCCTTCAATGGAATTGCCGTGGACTCCGGGCCAACTGGGAGGAGCTGGGGAGGCTCGTCTCGTCCTGTTCCCCGTTAGCTATCTTTTTGCAGAAGACCATGCTAGGCGCGTGCCGCCTGCCCGCCCTCCCGGGGTATAAGGGACTTGCGACCCCACCACCGCGGGATGGCCGGGCTGGGGGTTGCGCGGTTCACACCCGGTATGATGTCTCCGTTCTTCCTTTCTGTGTAGATACCTCCTTTTAGGCAGTGGCTGTACAGCTGCACCTGGATAGGAGGTATACTATCATTTCTGCGTACATTTCACCGTCAGCTGACTTCGACGCGGCGGAACGCACGGTTGCCGAGTATCTATCTCTTGCTTGGAGATCAGAACGGCAGGCGTTTTCTCTGGGGAGATTACTCCATAAATCCCAGGGGACAAGCCCTTGCCGATCTGATCGAAGAGCTTGACATGGGTGTCCTAAACGTGGATGAGTTTACGCATCACTGTCCGAGAACCGCTTCATTTTCTTGCCTTGACCTATCTTTGTGCTCTTCGGATGCACAGCCTGATTTTGATTGGGGGGTGGTCGATGACCTCCATGGTAGTGATCACTTTCCCATTCAAATATCATCTTCAGGGCAACTGCCGCCTGAGAGCCCACCTCGGTGGTGCTTGGCGCGGGCGCGGTGGCCTGCATTTCAGGAAATGACTGAATTCTCTATCTCAGTCGATGAGTTTAGGTCGGTAGATGAGGCCGTTGAGTTCTTCTCCGTCAACCTCATCGCCGTGGGCCTGAAAACTATTCCTAGGACGTCTGGCCGTTTTGCACGCCGACCACTCCCATGGTGGTCGGCCGAGTGTGAGACGGCCCTCAAACAGAAGCGTTATGCCTACATGCGTTATAAGCGCCGCATGAACGATTTCACTGTCGCTGAATTTCGTTCGGCTAGGGCTAGGTTCCGGTATATTTCGAAGCACGCCCGCCGCTCTTCTTGGCGGGTATACGTGTCTTCACTTAACGGGAGGACCTCTTTAGCTGAGGTGTGGAAGCGAGTCAAAAGGATTCGGGGCAAGTTCTCGCAGGACTTCCCTCCCGTTCTCCAGGAGAATGGGACCGCAATCTCGGACCCCGCGTCCGTGGCGGAATCCTTAGCGACCGCTTTTTCCGCATTCTCTAGCCGGGATGCTGCTCCGGCAGCATTCAATGCACGTCGTCATGTCGCGCAAGGCTCCCGGCTGGACTTTCCCTCCAGAGGCGGAGAACCCTTCAACGACAAGTTTACTGTGAGTGAGTTGCGCTCCGCTCTCGCTTCGTACGTGGACACCCACTATGGCCTGACGATGTCCCGTACGCCCATGCTTCGACACCTGGGTGAGCGAGGCATGGCCTTTCTGTTAGATTTGTTCAACAGGATCTGGGTGGAGGGTCTTCTCCCAGACTCCTGGCGAATCGCTACTGTGCTCGCCTTTCGCAAACCGGGGAGAGATCACTCTACTCCGACCGGTTTCCGCCCAATCTCTCTAACCTCTTGCGTGTGCAAGTTGATGGAGAAATTGGTAAATGTTAGATTAGCCTTTTTCCTGGACAGCGGAGGCCATCTGTGTTCTGCACAGTGCGGCTTCCGCAAGTTCCACTCCACGTCGGATGCTCTGCTCCGACTGGAAAATGCCGTCTGCGAGGCTTTCCTTCGTAGACAGCACTACGCCACGGTCTTTTTCGATCTGGAAAAGGCCTATGATACCGCTTGCGATACGGTATCATGGAGACTCTCCACATGATGGGGGCGAGGGGACGCCTCCCAATTTTTATATCTGAATTTTTGCGAGATCGTCGATTCCGCGTACGGGTGGGGGGAGCCCTCTCCGGCCCAAAGGAGCAGGAAGATTGTGTCCCGCAGGGAAGTGTCCTCAGTGTCACACTCTTTGCCCTGAGCATCAACGGCATCACCTCGGTGCTGCCGGAAGATGTTCTCGCTACGCTCTACGTGGACGACCTTTCGATCTCTTTTGGCGCGGCCCAGATGCCATCTCTGGAGCGTCGACTCCAACAGGCATTGAACCGCGTCTCTCGCTATGCCGAAGCGCACAGGTTTCGGTTTTCTTTGGCTAAGACTAAGGTGGTGCACTTCTTCCGCCATCCACGGCTTCACCCCGATCCAGATTTGTTTCTTAATGGGGTGCGCCTGGATGTGGTTGAATCGCACCGTTTCCTTGGTCTTGTATTCGACCGACGCCTCACTGGGAGGCTCATATTCGCAGCCTTAGGGTCTCTTGTACCCGCGCCATGGACATTCTCCGTTCCGTGACGTTCAGCGCTTGGGGCGCTGATAGGGCTACTGCCCTACTTTTTTATCGATCCTTTGTTCGTTCGAAGCTCGACTATGGATGCGAGTTTTATGCATCCGCAGCCGAGCGTTTATTGCGGAAGGTGGATTCGATCCACCACACCGGCCTTCGCCTTACGACCGGTGCCTTCCGCACTTCCCCCATTGAGAGCCTGTTGGTCGATGCTGGGGAGATGCTACTCGCTCGCTCTGGGTGCAGTGCATCACTCGCCTGTATGCGCGAGCCCGGCGCCTCCCTCAGTCGCCAACAGCTCTCACTGCATCCGCAGCTGATCTCGATGGTGCCTATGCCGCCGAGAGGCTCCAGTCATACCCTAAGCCCTTTGGGTTTAGGCCCAGGAAGCTCCTTCGAGAGCTAGATATAGCTCTCGGTCGGTGGCGACCTGGTTCTGCCCAGGACGCCACCCTGGAGGGTACCAGATTTGGCTATTTGTGCCACGCCTCTTCTCCCAAAGCTTGTACGGCGCCTGGAGTATTGCGTTCGACCTTTTTGGAGCACACCTCGTGTCACGCTGGAACCGTGCCAGTGTATACGGATGGCTCCAAGTCCCAAGAGGGGGTCGGCTTCCACGCCGTATCCCCTCTGTTTGAAGTCAGCGAGGCTCTACCAGGCGCTGCGTCTGTCTTCACGGCCGAGCTGGTGGCAATACACCACTCGGTACGGGAGATTACGCGACGTGCCCCGTTCGGAGACCGGATTGTGATCTATAGCGATTCACAAAGCGCCCTGAGTGCTCTCGGGGCATTGGAATCTCCGCATCCCCTGATTCGCGATATCCGTGACGCTACGGTTTTGGCGAACCGGGCAGATTTCGAGATTATCTTCTGCTGGGTTCCTGGACATGTATGATTTGCGGGGAATGAGCGCGCCGATGAGTCTGCGAGGACTCTGCGACCGGACCAGCGTTTACCTCTTCCTCACACTGACTACATGGCAGGAATACGGGCAGCTCTTCGGACTGCTTGGCAAAGAAGATGGGAGACGGTCGAAGGGAACTTAAAGTTGCGTGCCATTGCGCGGCGACTGTTCCCATGGACCTATCCCCCAATGCTGCGACGGTTTCGGGTCGCTTTCTGTCGTCTCCGAATCGGACACACTCGTGTGACGCATCGCTATTTGATGGAGCGCTCACCTGCGCCCTATTGCAACGACTGCGTCGTCCCCCAGACTGTTCGGCACATTCTTGTCGAATGTCCCAGTCTGAGTGATCTTCGCGCACGACACCTGTCGCGGTACCGGGATGGGCGGGGTCGCTACCGCCTGTCCCTTGTACTCGGGACGAGTGTGTGCACATGACTGGTTGACTTGTTGACTATTTGGGCGAGGCCGGCCTTCTCCCTTTCATTTTAACTAGGTTTAGTTGTTGTTTTTGTTATTGTTATTTCTTTTTATTGTTTTTTCCTGTTCGAATTTTTTAAAGTAGCCTAGAACTAGGCTGTTTGTTTACGGCGACTCATGCCTAAGTGGGCAGTCGCCAGATAGCCCCTTAAAAAAAAAAAATGCCCCTGAGCTCCGATTTGGGGTGGTGGGTTTTTAACAACCTACCTAACAGCCCTACCCATCACCTTCCTCACATACCCTTTCTCTTTTCATGGACTATTTATTTTAGGCCCAGCCCAAGGTGGATCCGCTATGCCCATGTGCTGCCTGACCACTGGGTGGGAGGAGTGGTCTCTAAGGACGGCAGGGTGCTTTGCTGGCCCCTTATTCACCCCTCGCAGAGTGGGCTACTGCATGGGGTGATAAGTGTTTGCGTCCCGTGAATTTAATAGGGTCACCTTTTGCTCAATGATGGAAATATATAAAAAAAAAAAATTCTCTCCACTTTCCCTTTACCACTTTTGGAGCTGCTCTCGGGCAGCATAAAAGGAGGACCCTCCATCCTGTGCTTTATCAGGGGACCCTCCGGACGCACCCTTGGACTACTCCCTCTTTTCAGTGGCCCCTTTTTTGCTTTCACAGTGGACTGCCTAGAAAGCATGCAGGTGGCCCAATATTGACTAGTGGGAGCGGCTCAATAGGACCAACCCCCTTATGGGATGGCAGGGCCGGGCTCGTCGGTCTGTGCCCCCCTAACCCCCTGCACTCGTGTATTCTGAGTTTACAGGGGGGCTGTCGTACCTTCCCCTTCTCTTCCCCGATGGGTCTTGGTTTACTGGCCCAAGATGAGACAAAATGTACCTCGAATGGGATCTGAGATGTCTTGCCGGGCGGGAGGGGGGGGGCACACGGAGGCCCCCTCATGAGATAGACATGATCCCTGAGGTGACCCAGCCCCAGACGGTAGGATCTTCCATGGGGTCGAACCCGGGCTCGTTGCCATGCACATAACCCGAGTCTTCCCCTATGCTTGGGGGTCCCCACGGAGGACTCACAAAGAAAGGAGGGATCTTCTTCCACGGCTAGTGCCCCTGTGACAGCCAAGACCTTCTCCACTTCAGAGAAGGATCTTGCTGAGGACACTCCATCAAGCCTAGGGCCTCCTTTTGGAAAAGGAGAGAAGCACGGTTCATTCCCCACCCTCTTCTCCTAAAAAGAAAAGAAACAGGAAGATGATGAAAAAGACCCAGGGGATTTATTCCATATGAACTTAACCAGAGGTACCATGACGACCGACTCAGATTTGGCTGAAAAAATTATGCTGGTACCTTTACGTATATAATGAGCATGCGCCAAATTCTAGGCCAAAATTCCAATGGGTTTCTGTGCTGTGGTTCTTCAAAAAGGGTCTTCACCCATTTTTGACACTCCAGAA
Organism: Ceratothoa steindachneri; assembly: GCA_963969495.1. Classification (NCBI taxonomy): domain Eukaryota; kingdom Metazoa; phylum Arthropoda; class Malacostraca; order Isopoda; family Cymothoidae; genus Ceratothoa; species Ceratothoa steindachneri. Next base: position 43,558,470 of record OZ018327.1, read on the forward strand.
TTATGCATCTTCCTGAGCACCCTCCTTTGGATTCTAATATCTCTGAAATGGAAGATGTTTGTCTGGAATTTTATATACTAAGTAGTTTTCACCCAGGCTTTCAGGATCTGTCATCAGAAAAGGCCTTTTAGTTTCTGTTTTATCAGCCTTCAAATTATGATTTTGTAATGTGTGAAAATGAAAATTTCAATTTTCAGGGGACAACTATCATGATAGACTAAATCAACAGGCTATTGAGGCTGGATTCCTTCTTGTTTGAGTACATGACTATCTGCAGAAGGTTTCTTGACTAACCAAAGTTTATTTTAGAAGTAAGGGGCCTCTAAAAAGGGCTCTGGCTCAATAAATGCAATTTTAGACCAATATTTGGCCGACAAATTCACTGTGGGGGGCAATTACCAATGATATTTTAGGTGAAGACCCTTTTTTGAAGAGCCACAGCAAAGAAACCCATTGAAATTTTGGTCTAGAATTACGCACATGCTCATTATATACATAGAGGTCCTCTGCCGTTTTAGTAAGCGACCAACCCAAGATCGGGGAGGGGCCCTCATTCAGAGATTGCCTGGCATTTTCGAGCCTGCTGGCTTCAAACGCTTTCTCGCTATTCGCTCCACTGATTGCAGTATGTTGGCCAAGGGCAACAAGATCCATCAGAGGAGAGCACTAGCTAGCGTGATTGGTAGATAGCCCAACATTACCCTTTCATGACGGGAGCCTTTAGGCCAATTAGTCGAATCCATCCGAGGCGGCCATAATTAGTGCCCTTCGGTCACTTGATGACACGCCGGTGAGTGTGACGCCGCACTCTACCATGAACTTCGTGAAAGGAGTGGTTTATGCGAGGGACTCTTGGACTACTCCATAGATGACATCACCTAAGAGCTGGCCAACTATAGAATGGTCAAGGTTGAACGTGTGATTAGAAAACAAGGAGGGGCTTCGAGACCTACCCCTACACTCTTCGTCAAGTTTGCCTCGATCTATCTTTTTGCTCTCCGGTTGCACAGCCTGAATTTGGGTTGGGGGGTAGTCGATGATCTCCATGGTAGTGATCACTTTCCCATTTAAATTTAATTTTCTGTGCCGCTACCGCCTGAGAGCCCGCCCTGGTGGTGCTTGCGCGAGCGCGGTGGTCTCTATTTTAGGAATTGACTGATTTCTCTATCTCAGTCGAGGAGTTTAGGTCGGTAGATGAGGCCGTCGAGTTTTCCGGCAACCTGATCAACGTGGGCCTAACTACTATTCCCAAAACGTCAGCGTTTTACACGCTGACCGCTTCCGTGGTGGTTAGCCGAGTGAGGGGCGGCCCTCAAACAGAAGCGTTATGCCTACATGCGCTATAAGCGCCGCCCGAACGATTCCACTGTCGGTGAATTTCGTTGAACTAGGGCTAAGTTCCGGTATGTTTCGAAGCACGCGCACCTCTCTTCCTAACTGGCATACGTGTCTTCACTTAACGGGAAAGACCCCTCTAGCAGAGATGTGGAAGCGAGTCAAAAGGGTTCGGGGCAAGTTCTCGTAAGAGATCCCTCCCATTCTACAGGAGAATGGGACCGCAATCTCGTACCGTGCGTCCCTGGCGGAGTCCTTCGTGGCCGCTTTCTCCGCATTCTCTAGCCGGGATGCTGCTCCGCCGGCATTCTCTGCGCGTCGTGATGTCGCTGAAGGCCGCCGACTGGACTTTACTTCCAGAGGTAGAGAACACTTCAACGACAGGTTTACTGTGAGTGAGTTGCGCTCCGCTCTCGCTTCATGAGCGGACACCGCTTCTACTCCCAACGATGTCCCGTACACCATGATTCGACTCCTGGGTGAGCCAGACATGACCTTTCTGTTAGATTTGTTCTAAAGGATCTTGGTAGAGGGTATCCTCCCAGATTCATGGGAATCTCTACTGTGCTAGCCTTTGGCAAACCTGGAAGAGATCACTCTACCCTGGCCGGTTTCCGACCAATCTCTCCAACTTCCTGTGTGCAAGTTGTTGGAGAAATTGGTAAATGTTAGATTAGCCTTTTTTCTGGGCAGCGGAGACCATCTGTCTTCTTCACAGTGCGGCTTCCGCAAGTTCCACTCCACGTCGGATGCTCTGCTCCGACTGGAAAATGCCGTCTGCGAGGCCTCCCTTCGTAGACAGCACTACGCCACGGTTTTTTTCGATCTGGAGAAGTCCTATGATACCGCATGGCGATACGGTATCATGGAGAGTCTCCACACGATGGGAGCGAGAGGACGCCTCACAATCTTTATATCTGGATTTTTGCGAGATCGTTGATACCGCGTACTGTTGGGGGACCCCTCCTCGGCCCATTGGAGGAGGAAGAGCGTGTCCCGCAGGGAAGTGTCCTCGTATCACATTCTTTGCCCTGAGTATCAACGGCATCACCTCGGTGCTGCCGGGAGATGTTCTAGCTACGCTCTTCGTGGACGACCTTTCGATTTATTTTGCCGCGGCCCAGTTGTCAACTAGAGCGTTGACTCCAACAGGCATTTAACCCCATCTCTCGCTATGCCGAAGCGCACAGGCTTAGGTGGTGCACTTCTGCCGCAATCCACGACTCTACCCTGCCCCAGACGTATTTCTAAATGGGGTTCTCCTGGAAGTGGTGGACTCTCACCGTTTCTTTGGTCTTGTTTTTGACCGGCGCCTCACCTGGGAGGCTGATATTCGTAGCCTTAGTGTCTCTTGTACCCGCACCATGGATATTCTTCGTTCCGTGACGTGCGCTGATAGAGCCACTGCCTTACTTTTTTATCGATCCTTTGTTCGTTCGAAGCTCGACTACGGATGCGAATTTTATGCATCCGCAACCGAACGTGTGCTGCGTAAGGTGAACTCGATCCAGCACACCGGCCTTCGCCTCGCGACCGGTGCCTTCCGCACTTCCCCCACTGAGAGCCTACTTGTCGATGCTGGGAAGTTGCCACTCGCTCTGTGCCGTGGACTGTGCATTATTCGCCGTAGGCGCGACCCCGGTACCTCCCTCAGTCACCAACAGCTCTTACTGCATTCGCAGCTGATCCCGACGGTTGGTATACCGCCGAGAGACGTTACTCATTTCTTAGGCTTTAGGGCCAGTAAACTCCGAGAGCTAGGTATAGCTCTCGGGCCAGTGGCGCCCCTGGTTCTGCCCAGGACTCCACCCTGGAGGGTACCACATTTGGCCATTTGTCGCCACGCTTTTGCTCCCAAAGCTTGTACAGCGCCGGGAGTATTGCGTTCGACCTCTTCGGAGCACACTTCGTGTCACACTAGAACCGTGCCTGGGTATACTGATGACTCCAAGTCCCAAGAGGCGGTCGGTTTTCTCGCCGTGTGTGTCCCCTCTGTTTGAAGTCAGCGGGGCTCTGCCAGGCGCTGCGTCTGTCTTCACGGCCGAGCTGGTTGCAATACCTCTCGTTACGCGACGTGCCCGGTTCGGAAACCAGATTGTGATTTATAGCGACTCACAAATGCTCCCGGGGCATTGAAATCTCTGCATCCCCTGGTTCGCGATATCCGTGACGCCACGGTTCTGGCAAGCCGGGCGGATGTCGAGATTATCTTATGTTGGGTTCCTGGGCCGGGAAATACGGGCGCCAAAGAGTCCGCAAGGACTGCGCGACCAGACCAGCGTTTCGCTCTTCCTCACACCGATTACATGGCAGGAATACGTGCAGCTCTCCGGGCTGTTTGGCAAAGAAGATGGGAGACGGTCCAGGGGAACTTAAAGTTGCGTGCATTGTGCCGCGACTGTTCCCATGGACCTATCCCCCAATGCCGCGACTGTTCCCATGGACCTACCCCCTAATGCCGCGACGGCTTCACGTTCCTTTCTGTCGTCTCCGAATTTGGGACACTCGCGGCACTTATCCCCATTTGATGGAGCGCTCGCCTGCGCCTTATTGTGAAGCCTGTGTTGTCCTCTAGACTGTTCGGCATGAATGTCTCAGTCTGAGTGATCTTCGTTCATGTTACCTATCTCGGTACCGGGATAAGCAGCGTCGCTCCCGCTTGTCCCTTGGTTCGTGCACACTAACATATGGACTATCTGACCTTTTGGAGAGGCTGGCCTCCTCCATTTTATTTGACTGTTGCAGTTCGCATTTATCTCCGGCCGGGAAGACTTGCCTTCCCCGACGCCGGAGAATGTTTCTTTCGTGTTTTTTTGCTAGCTTTTCTTTTTGTATATTTTTTGTTTGTTAATCTAGCCTTGTACTAGGCTGTAGCGTGATTACGGCGACTTTTGCCCTAATAGACAGTTGCTAATTGGCTCCTAAAAAAAAACATCTTGTCGACTCTCTCTCAGGCTTCCCCATCGACCTTAAGGCTATTACACCCTATTCGAAATTTAGGGGTGCGGTTTATGAGCTGTGCTTTTCGCACATCACCTCTTATTAGTCTGTACTTCGAGAGTCGCGTTCTGCCGCTTCTTACCATAGCCTGGTCTCTTTGTGCTACCTCTTCCGCGTGCAGCAGACACTACCATAGTTCATAGCTACCTATTTGTGGCCCCGAACCCTAAAACCTAGATGTTCATGTCCACTCTGAGCTCTGCCGTATAGGGATTTCTCCACAGTCCTGCGTGCGTACGTGTGGGATCTCTAGCAGAGGGAGTTGGAATTCGGAGAATAGAAAGAAATCCGTTCGCTCTTGGCCATCGAGATATGAGAATTCCCAGTCCTTCGAGGTAGTTTTTTTCCGCCTTTAAATTACTCTTATTTAAGTTGCTGCTTATTTTTTAGCTTCTTACATTTCTTTTATTGTCATCTAATGTTTTTCCTTTTGTTATTTTAGCCTTGCGTTGCCTAGATATGTCATTAGTTTATTACCCCAGTCACCTTCGCTGTACTCTTTTACCCTCTTCTGTGTTATCCATAACTCTGCTTTCGAATAGTGTTTCAGCCTTTTTCGTCCTTCAGTGTTTATTTTATAACTTGTTATTGCCTCTTAAAAAATTCGCGCCATTGAAAATCCGTTCTATTGGGCGACACAAGAACTTTTATCCATTTAAACAGTCCTGGGTTGTTTCCTGCTCAAGAAAATGCAAGACCAATCATCTTCTATAGGAATGATCCTTTTAATTTATTGATTTTTTGTTTCTACATTATTTTAGAATAGCCAAAATATAAGCTTGTTTGGATCCATCCTTTTACACTATTCCTTTCTCGCCATTGCGTCGATCAGCCGTCGTGTGGGTGCTGAATTTTATTTCTCACAACATGGGTTTTGTTAGCGTCGGTTATCATGGTGAGGGGGGAGGGGCTCCATGAGTTTGCTTTATATGCCATTTATGTTTAATTATATTATGTTTAGTGTATGTTCCAAAGATGGGAGATGAATTGCCCTAATCTCGTTCTCTGTCACCCTATATACCTGCGATTGTCGCTGTTTTGCATGATGTGATTATTGCATGGTTCTAGGATATTCTGAATTTCATGTTGTCCACTCTTTGCAGTTCAATCTACATAGAAAAAGCCTCGGCTGCCACCGAGCCCTGGTCCTCACCGTTCGAGACAACTTGTCCTCCTTCATTGCGTACAAGTCGCCCAGAGCAGCGAAAAGGTCACACCGAGTTGTTGTATAGAAGCGAACAAAAATTGGGTTTTTTTGATTTATTAAGATAAAATATTTTAATAATTCAGTTTTTACCTTGTCCCCCACCCCCTCTTAAGTACCTTGGGCGGTACCTTATACTTAAATACAACCGCATCCTCCTACCTTCCCGAGGTGGGGAGGCTTTGCAGGTTCGCCTCTTAGTGGACTTTTATCATTCCCGTCTCCTCGCAAAGGGAGGGGGCTACAAAGCCCGAGTGTCCCCAGTATTCCTTAAATTATCCGAGCCTTATTTCTTTCACTAGTTTCTTGGTGGATTGCTAATTTTGTCGACCAACCAATATTCACTTATCCCTGGTCGGTGCTGAGAGAGAGTTGGCATCCAGCCCCCTCTTGGCTCTGCTTGTGTGTGGGGTGGTTTTTAACATGAGTGCATTCTTCCACCTCATCTTCTACACCTGCCACATCTTTCTCTTATCTTGCTATATTTTTAGGCCCAAGTCCCTTTGGCGCGCCACGTCTTGGAACGTTTTATGGACGTTGGGGAGATAGCCCCAAACTGTGCCAGCAGCTATAAAAAGGCGCACGGCGTTCACTCGGAATCGGGCCCCATGGGTGAGGGTTGACGTCCCCTACTATTTATGGCTCATCTTTTGCCAAATTAGGAAAAGAGTAAAACGAAAAGTAGATATAAAACAGTAACAATCGCCTGCTTTCCCAGGAACACAATCGAATTTTCCTTTCTCACTTTGACTTCTGCTGTCGTGCCGCCCTTTGCCACGCAACCAATCATATCCACCACCACCTCTTGTTCTCATGCCCAAACTGATTGCGACTTCACTCAGTTCGACCTCTCAAGGGAAAGGGGGTCTTTTCTCTCGAACTTACGTCGCCCCGTAAGGGGCGCGGCGATTTGCCATCCTGGTCGCCGTGCTGACGGGATCCAGCGCTCCGTCCGGCCCTAGCTTAGCCACTCTTCCTTCCTTCAGATAGCCTGTATTTCTCCCCTACTTCGTCGCTTTTCAAACAACCTCTCCCACAGCTTTATCTGGTCAGCCTCTAATTCCACAGGGTAGATGCTGACCTTCTTCTCAGCCAACCGTCCCGGATCAGGGCTGAGGCGGGAGGGGACAATGTTCCCTAACCCCTGAGCTCCGGTCTGTGGTGGTTGCTTTTTAACAACCTGCTTCATCCCCACCCATACCTTCCTCACATCTCTTTTCCTCTCGTCTTCAAAATCTATCTTTTTTACGCCGTGTTCAAGGTGGAGCCGCCATGCCGATGGACTGCCAGGCCACCAGGTGGGAGGGGTGGTCCAAAATGGTGGCGCTTGGCTCTGCCAGGCCTGTAAGCACCTCTTTTGGTGTGGGCTACTGTGAGACGTGGTGAGCGATTGCGTCCCGTAAAACAAAGAAGGTCACCATGCCCAATGATGCAAAAATATAACATCTTCCCTTAATTCCCCCTATAACAACGACGGAGCCGCCCTCGGGCAGCTCCACCGAAAAAATGGAGGCCCCCTTCCTTCTGTGCTTGCGCAGGGGACCCTCCATATTTCTCTAACCGGAGAGGAGGCTTACTCCTCTCCTTCGCCTACGGATGCAGGGGACTTCCCCTCGCCCCCTTGTCAGGAGGTGCTTTCGGGCACCTCCCTTTTTCCGGCGGCAGTCCCCTCTTTTATTTCCAAGGGGACTGCCAAGAAAGCCAGCAGGCAGCCCATTGCCGACCGCCCCTCGTGTAAGCGGCTCGGTAGGGCAAACCCCCTTAGGGGAGAGAGGGAAGCCAGGCCCCTTCGGTCGCTTCCCTCAAAAGACCTGCTGGCAAGAATATTGAACCTTGCCGGGGTCAAGGCCTGTGCCTTCCCACACAAGAGACTAGTGACAAAACAGCCAATGGGACCTGCAATGTCTTGGGAGGGGATCGCCAACTGGAGGACTCTCCTGTGACACACATGGTCCTTGAGGAAACCCAGCCTCAGACGGTAGGGCCTTCCATCGGGGGGAATCCGGGTTCGGTGCCAAACACCGAACCCGAATCCGCCCCTATGCAAGGTCCTCCTCAAACGGCTAGGGTCTCTGAGGCAGTACAAGGAGGGGAGGGATCTCCTCTGACAGGTGCCCCTACGACTACCAGGACCTTCTCCATTTCGGAGAAGGACCTGGCTGAGGCAGGTCCATCTGGCCTGGGGACTTCTGCCGGCGGAGGTGAGAAGCGGGTTCATTCCCCGCCCTCCTCTCCAAACCCCCTCCCTCTCTGGGATCTTTTCTTCAGAGGTTGTTCCCAGAGAGGCTCTGGCCTTCTCCTCTCCATCAGCGGGGGCTGCGGGGACAGATGGGTCTGCTGCCACTTTGGTAGGCGACCAAGCCAAGATCGGCACATTCGGCCCCTCTGCCCTCCGTGTGCGGAGCCACTGACTAAGACTAAGAAGTTACCTGGCGTTTTCGAGCCCGCTGGCTTCAAACGCTTCCTCGTTATTCGCTCCACTGATGGCACAATGTTGTCCAAGGGCAACATGATCCATCATAGGAGAGGATTAGCTAGTGCAATTGGTAGAGAGCCGAAGGTGACCATTTTCTCAGAGGAGAGCCTTCTGGCGAATGCGGCGAATCCCGCTGAGTCGTTCAAGATAAGTGCTCTTCGGACACTTCATGGCATCCCGGTGAGTGTGACGCCGAACTCTACCATGAACTTTGTGAAAGGAGTAGTTAATGCGAGGGAACTCGTTGACTACTCCATTGAGGACATCCACATAGAGCTGGCCGACCATGGGGCGGTCAAGGTGGAACGTGTGATGAGAAAACAGGGAGGGGCCTCGAGACCCACCCCTACACTCTTTGTCACGTTCGACTGTGACAATCTCCCTGAGTCCGTGCGTGCCGGTTGGTACCGCTACCGCGTGAAGGCATTCGTTCCACTGCCGCGGCGGTGCTATTACTGTCACCGCTTCGGCCATACGAATCGTTCTTGTAGACGTGCAAAGTCGGCGTCACCCGAAGTTTGTGTAAATTGCTCCAAGGCCGCACACGATAAGTCCAAATCGTGTGTGGCCAAGTGTGTCAATTGCGGAGAGCCGCACCTCGCTTCTTCGAAGCAATGTGGTGTATATCTCCTTGAGAAAGAAATCTTGGCCGTTCAGGCGCAGTATCGACTCTCATTCCGCCAGGCTAAGGACTTGGTCCTGGCGCGCCCTCTCTGCCTGGGACGTCATATGCCTCAATAGTTAGAAAGGCACCCTCTGCTCCTGGCACATCCAGGCCAACGAGCACGGTTGTTTCCGCGCCCATTCGGAGCCCTTCTGTGGGCTCTACCCAACCCGGGCGCTCCCCTGGTAAAGCTGGCGGCAAAAAGGGTTCATACTCAGCCCCGGCT